>CP124193.1:0-709819 GCA_029952725.1 Salmacisia buchloeana
CCTAACCCTAACCCTAACCCTAACCCTAACCCTAACCCTAACCCTAACCCTAACCCTAACCCTAACCCTAACCCTAACCCTAACCCTAACCCTAACCCTAACCCTAACCCTAACCCTAACCCTAACCCTAAGTTGCTAACCCTGACACGCGGACGTACTCACCTTGCATCCGTACATCCTCGCGTCGGCGGTCCCTAGCTGCTGCTGTTGCTCGCAATGTCGGCGTCGTGCAGCTTGACGCGTCTTTGACGCTCTTGAACAACCTTGATGATCGTTCTGTGAAGTGATTGTGTCAGTGACGCGTCGCTCGTCACTCACCTGCATCTTCTCGACGAGCATGGGACGGCGCCGGACCGGCATGGGTCCGGCCGCAATGGGCCGGTGATGCGTGTCTTGCGTGGTGATCGAAGTCTTGAGTCTTGACGTCTCGTAGTTGACGAGGTCGACGAGCTGGTTGTCCTGTGAGAGACGTGGTTCAGCGCGCGTCTGTTCTCGATGGCTGAGCGTAGCGACCACCTCGCGCACTCATCTTCTGTTGGGGTCGACGACGACGCGTCGGCTTGCTCTTGAGGTGCTTGTGGCCTTGATCCTGCGTCGGCGCCGAGTCGCTGAGGGAGAGGAGCAAGAAGGATGGGAGAGAGGGAGAGGAGAAGAGCTGCTGCTGTGAAGGGAAGGTGAGCGACGCGGGAGAGAGTCAGTGAGAACGGCACCGCACGCGCAGCACGCGGATCGACAATGATGCTGAGGATGGAGAGGGAGCAGAGGTGAGTTGAGATGCTGTGGATGCGCGCAGCGTATGGGGGCACTCACTGTATGCATTGGTCACCATGATGGTGGTGAGCGTGATGGTCGACGCGGCGCCGGCGGAGGACGGCGCCGGCGGCGAAGGCGGCGACGACGGCGGCCAAGGACGGCGCCGGCGACGCCGAAGAAGGCGACGACGGATGGCGGCGGCGACGACCAAGACGCGATCAAGGGCGCCGGCGACGGCGGCGAGGTCGACGGAGGTCGGCGGCGGGGTCGGCGGGGTCGGCGGCGAGGTCGGCGGGGTGGCGGCGAGGTCGGCCAAGGTCGGCGGCGGGTGCTGCTGACGTCAAGACAGGGCGGTCAGTCGGATGGGATCGATGGATGGGAGGGAGGGACTCACGGGTGGTCTTGATGGTGGATGGATGCTGGTCGTCGTGGTGGATGGCGGCAGCGACGCGGGCGGCAGCGACGACGGCAGCAGCGGCGAGGGCGGCAGCGGCCAAGGACGACGGAGACGCGACCAGGACGCGGCCAAGACGCGACGGCGGCGGCGCCCGCGACGAGGCGAGGGCAACGGCGGCGGCGGCAGTGGTGCTGCTGGCTGCTGAGGTGAGAAGCAGGTGGTCAGCCGGGTGGATGGATGCTTGGATGGACAGGAACGACTCACATGTGCTCTTGGTGCTGCCTTGCTGGTGGTGCGCGGTGGATGGGGTCTTGACGGTGGTGGTGGTTGGTGGTTGGTGGTTGGTGGTCGATGGTGGTCGATGGTGGTCGATGGTGGTGATGGTGGTCGTGGTGATCGATGGTGGTGGTGATGGTGTGCGAGTAAGCCCCTGTGCGAGTAGAGCCTGTGCGAGTAAGCCTCCTGTGCGAGTAGAGCCTGTGCGAGAGCCCTGTGCGAGTAAGCCCTGTGCGGGGAAGCGATCGATTGCGAGTAAGCTGTGCGAGTAGGGCCTGTGCGAGTAGAGCGCTGTGCGAGTAGAGCCTGTTAGGGAATACTCTTAGACGGGCCGGGTTCGCTCCAGCGTTGCGGACCTTGACGACGTCGCCGGCGGTGTCGAGCGCGTCCGCGGTAATGCCGGGGCTTGCACTCGTAGTAGCGATGCCTTGACGCGGCCGTCATGCTTGATTGACGCGTCCGAAGCGGCAGTGTGACGTGTTGACGTCGGTCGTGATGCTCTTGCTGTTGCTCCATGTCTTGACGAGATCGACGGCCTTGACGACGTCCACGACAATGTCGAGCGCGTAGCCGGGCCTGCGGGGCCTTGCGATCGTCGTCCTGGTGTTTTGAAGCGGCCTCGACCCTTGCTTGACCCGGTGGATGCAGCGCCGAACGGTCTTGACGTCGATCGAGCTGCTCTCGCCGTCTTGCACCACGTCCTGTCTTGTCCGATGATGTCGACGGCCTTGACGACGACGAGCAGCGCGTTGGCGCGCGTGGCGCGCCTTGCCGGAGCTCGGCGTAGCCCTTTGGGGCCTTGGGCTTGCTTGGTGTTCGTCTCTGGGGGTGTGGATGGGGTCAGCGTACATGGTCCGCAGTGAACACGCGTCGGACACTCACCTCCGACTCGCCGACGCCGACGCACGCGTTGCTGCCCACCGCCGACTGCTCTTCGTCGCGTTGCGGTCGGTGCTCTTGCTGCCTTGCGCCGCTCATGCTTGGGTGTCTTCATCTTCCAATGTCTTGACGTTGACGCTTGATGTCCTGGTCGACCTGTCTCTCTGATGTGTCAACATCTACGCGTCTCTGCACTCACTCAATGCGTGCCCGTGCCACGACCGCCCACCGACGCCACGGCGTCTTGGGTCCTTGCTCGTATCCGTCTTGATGGGGGGCTGCTTGGTGCCGACTGACGTCTGTCTGGTGACGTGACGGTGTCAGCACAACGCGTTCTGCAGCATTGATCAGTCCCGTCATCACTCACCACCTCGTGCTTTCCACCGCGTCTGCCTTGTTGCTTGAGTTGGCATTGATGTCGTCTTGATGGAATGCTTGCTGGCCTTGCTTGCTGTCTTGATGGTAGGACTGTGAAGTCTGACATGGTCAGTGACACGCGAGCGTACTCACCTTGCAGCCGTACATCGTTGCCTTGGCTTCGCTTCTTCACCTCGAGTCGGCGACGTTGCGCGCCTGCGTTGATGAGCTCGTCGTGTCTGAATCGGTGCTTGACCTGTGGGAGACGCGGTTCAGTAGCTGGTCTGATCACTTTTCATTGCTGCACTCACCTACCTGCTGCCGCCAGCCTCGACCCCGGCTGCTGTCCTCATCTCCTTCTTGTCTTGAGACTTGCGCGTGGCGACGACCGTCTCGGGTGCTGACATTGATCCTGGTTGCAAGGATGAGGAGGGTGGAAGGTGGGCTGGGGCCTGTAAGCAGAGAGCGAGAGACAGTGAGCGTAGCCATCACGGACACCTGCGTGCGCGCTCCTGTAAGCAATCTGGAGGGAGCACACGAGCTTCAGTACTTCATCATATAGGCAGCATGCTCGTCTAATTGCATGGGCGACTCACCTTTGTCGATGCTGAGTCCGTACACAGCCAGGTGGTGACCCTAGACGCGTCTGTCTGGCTGCGAAGCAGGCTGGTGCTCCATACGACTTGCATCGAAGACGTTGATCCGGTAGCACTCGCTACAGCCTCGATGACGGCATGACCGGAGCTGAGATGCGCTCTACCGTGAGTTGTCTCGAGTCTTGGATGGAGCAAAGCAGCTTGCATTGCCTCGGAGCTGCGGACGGCGGCGGCGACGAAGACAAGCAGGCTCAGGAGCGAGAAGAGAGAGCACGGGTCCATACAAACACTCACAATGGCTACCGCACCACCATCAGCGCTCTCACTTCGTAGCCGACGTCGTCCACGATGCGCACGACCGCGGTGATGGAGAACGATGACGGTCAGCTCCAAGCAGCAGCTCCACCGCGCAAGAGTACTCACCAGCAAGCGCAGGGAGACGATGGACAGGCTGCGCACACCCTGGAGGTCAGCGCACGATGTCCAGCAGTTGCGCGTCTGAAGCCACTCACCTGATGGGCTCATGGGCTGCTGCTCCTTGCTCGAGGTGGTGGTGGTCGTGCGCTGCGATGGCCCGAGCAGCAGCGAGCTGCTCAGGATCAAAACATCGGCTAGGACGCCGGGTATCCACACGTGATCGCGTCGCGGACGCGTCGAGGGTCCTCGAGGTGTTGTTGTTGACGGTGAGCTCGCGTGGGTCCACAACAGCCAGCTTTCCGACCACCACCACCTCTCAGCTCGGCGCACAGTTCCCCACTTCGTACAGTGCACAAGCAGCATCTTCAAATAGCAGGCGGCGCCGCGCAGGGTCCCCTGAGCTCCTATCATGGTGGGAAAGGAGCTGACGCGAGCCGTTCAGTGATGGCATAGGCCTTCGATGTCACGCCTCGGAAGTGCCCGCTGCGCGACTGGGTGCATGATAGCTTGTTGGATTGCGATGGAGGATGTTGTTGCACACCCACGTTCTTGCCAAGGTCGGCGATGGCGCGCTCGATATCGATCAGGCTCATGGACTCCACGTTGCGGATCACGGGGATGACGAGACCCTTGTCGGTCGAGACGTCCACGCTGAGGTCGACGTAGTTGCGGTACACGATGCTGTCCCCGAGACCATCTCCCTCGATCGACGCGTTGGTACCGGCACCTCCTTGAGCGTCTCATAGCATGCCTTGACAAGGTGCTCATGAAGCCGAGCTTGACGTCGTGGTCCTTGAGCACCCGGTCCTCGTGACGCGTACGGAAGACCACGAGGGCAGACATGTCCACATCTTTGGAGGTGGACAGAGAGGCGGCGGTGTTTTGAGACTGCTTGAGACGCTCTGCGATTCGTTGGTGCATCCGCGACTTCTTAGGTAGGACAAACGAGCCATTGACGCTGCCGACTCGATGATGTACATCGCAGCGCCTCGGTATATGGGTAGACTTGAGCGACGCGAAAGCGGACTTGACAAGCAGGCGAGGCATGCTTGGTGTCGCTCCGGGTGTGATCTCAAGGTAGCTGCAGCGGTTGCGCCCGAGGGCGTCAAGAGTATTGCGGTCGAGCGCTTTGAGGGTTCCATGATGATGCTTCATGCAAGCTTGACATGTTGATCCCCATAGTCACGTAGCCTATCAGGCCCTGACTGACGACGTGACCGAGGAAGCCGATGTCAAAGATGGCCTTGTATCCGCCCTCTTGAGCGGCTTCAAAGATCTCTGTAAGGGGAAAGACTATGATCAGTGATGCGGCGCGAGCCAGGCAAGGTGAGCACACATACTGAGTCCATCGTTCCAATTGCGCGTCCGGCCCCAGGTATCCCGAATCGGATTGAGGCTGTATGGATGAGCTTGTCGATCGACTCGTTGAGATCGTCTTCGAAGAAGAATTGACCTGGTGAGAAGGGAAGTATCAAGGTCCGTTCCTTGTGAGGATGAGGAAGGAAGGACTGCTCACCGACGTCTGCGAGCGGTCCACCAATGTACGAGCCGTTCGACAGGGGTTTCCAGTCGGTGTGGACACGCGTGTGGACGTGGGTGGCGCGCCCGGTGTAGTATCCGGGAAAGATGGACTGTGATGAGCGGGAAGGGGTTATGGGTGAGCTTGTCCGATGCAGTGAGACGAAAGAGGACGAGCGCGTACATACGGTGAATTGAACGACTCCGTTTTCATCGGTTGGGTAGGCGGCACGGAGCCAAGTCTCGCGCTCGTTGGTGCGAGGATAAGCGCTGAGCATGCCCTTGCGCACGCCTTGTGTTGCGGGGCGTTCGTCTTGCAGATGAGGTGCTGGTTGGAGGTGGCCAGAGTAGTACTGTGTGTGAAGTTGGCAGCGCGAAAGGAGATGAGAGTCGTGCACCAGACGAAGAGCTGCGCGTCGCTAGCATGAAGAACTCACCCCGGTGGCGTTGGCCATCCAGACGTCGACGAGGACGCCCTCTACGGGTTGACACGTTTCGACGTCGATGACGCCAATGTTCATGATGAAAGGCAGGCCGAGCTGGTACTCGGCCATGTGCCTCCTGATGAGATGTCCTTGATCGTGCTAATACGGTCCTTGAGTGACCTCGGGTGCTGTCGATATGAGGAGAGGTCAGTTCACGGTGCTTGATAGACCTAGGAAGTCATGGATAGGGACGGCAGACACTCACCGAGGACGAAGGTAGAGTTTCGTATCCTGGCCAGGTCGAGGGCGTCTGCCGAGACCAGACTGGCGGCGAGCATGGCTGCCTGTGCTTGGGTTGGGGAGGATTCGCGGTGGAAAAAGGCACTTTGACCGAGTGTCCCAGCTGCAGACGGGTCACGGCCAAAGCCGGGTGGTGGTGGCCGCTGTTGTTGCTGCTGCTGCTGCTTGCGCGCCAGCGTGTAAGCCTCGACGGCGGGCATGCAGTGGTAGATGTCCTCTTGCCTGGCTGCGTGTGCGAGAGTGAAGGTTCGATGTTGCCGAGAGTAAGAGCTCTTCGCCAAGATGTGCCCTAGCATCACCCCTCGACTGCGCTAGCTTGTCGTGCCAGCTCGTCGTGCTAGCTTGTCGTGCTAGCTTGTCGCGGGCCTGCCCAAAGCTGAGCGACCCGAGAGTGATACGGGAGGGGCGCAAGAATGATGTTAGCGTTGTCTGTGGTGGAGCAGGTGGGGGAGCTTGGAGAACACACCCAGAGGCGGCTTGGTGTTGGGCTGTTGCTGGCCCTAGACCAATAGGTTGAGTCTTGAGGTCCAGATGGCGGTACTGTTGCACCGATCAAGGATTTGTTGCTCATCGTGCAGGTTGCTGGTCCAAATGCGCGAGCCGTCTGAGAACACGATAAAAGCTTTGAAGATGATGCTCGGCAAGCAGATAGTGTTCCTCGCCGTACAAGCCCGTGTAGATGAGCCTCAAGGCCGGGTCGGGCTGTGGGTTCGGCTCCAAAAGCTCGTTGCTCATGACCGCAATCCCGTCTACCGCATTGGAGTGAGTCAAGCTTGACGGGGATGGCAGAGGAAAGCCTAGCAGAAAGAGATCGGCCAGCACGTCGAGGTCGCTTTGAAGGTCGGAGGTTGACGAGGAAACGTCTTCACTTGTGAAAGCCGCGGCCTGACCAGAGCCGACGCCAGGATCTGTGTTGGAAACATCGTTGGCAATCGTGATCTTGACATTGGCGGTGGGTAGCCAGGCCAGTTCGCCGCTCTGTGTCGCCCAAGCTGGCAGTGCTGCATCATCCGAGGTTGGCGTCCGGTGCTTGACACCGAGCTCAATGTCGATGACCAGGACTGAGCCGCCAATCATGATGACGCTGACGGCACGTCCTCCGTCAGCCGTCTCTGGTGGCATGACGGCCGGGCTGACGGCCACGGATGGGCTGGTCACGGCTGCGACGGTCCCTCCGGCCGATGTGGTTCCTGAGGCCGTTGCGGCACGGTCGAGATCAAAGTGTTCGGCAAAGACCTCGAGCGAGGGTAAGGACCGTGCCAAGCTGGTGACAATGTTGGAGAGCGACGTGAGCGCCAGGGTCGCAAGCGCTGGCGATGTCCGCGGCGATGGTCGAAGTGGGGTCGGCAGATCGAGAGGGGCGGTGGACGCGCTTGGACTGACTGTAGGCGGCGGCGCTGGACGCACGGGATGGAGGTTGACCAAGGCGCTGTACAGCTGTTCCTTGATGGCTGGTGGAAGTGGTACGTCGTCCTGCTTGACATCGTCGATGTCCCTTGCCGTAGCGCTGTTGTCAATGGCAGTAGTTTCAGGCAAGGGCTTGCCAAACCCGTGGGCGAGAGAGTTGACCGTCTGCACCCGGCTTGCATGCAGGCGAGAGCGCTCGTGGATGAGACGGGCTTGCCTCTCCGTCGTGACCGTGCTGAGATGCTCAGCGTATGCTGCGGCGGCCGTCTTCAGCTGGCCAATCATGGCGTCCCACTCGTCGCGAGACAGCTTGTGGTCGGCGAGGGCGGTGCGCGCGATGGCCAGCGCCTCGTACGCGCTCCTGTCAGCCATGCTGCCCCCTTCTCGATGGCCTCGAGGCCGTGCCGCTTGGGCGTGTTGCGGGTTGGTTCGTCGTACTCGAGATGGTGGACGTCTGCGTCGAGCAGCAGAGGCCAGCGGGTGATGTTTACATCGCGCTCGACGCGTGTGGTCCGAGCGCCCTCGTGACTTGGGCGGACTTCCCGCCAGTGACGCTTCGTGCTCGCCCTCGGCGGGCTCCTGTTGGATGACCACCATCACGGACCGCAACCTCATCCCCATCACTCATTCGACAGCCCCCAACAGAGACGCGCGTCGACCTACGTCTGTTTCTCCGTACCAGAGAGGGCCTGCTTGCCCGGGCTTGCCGCCAGCCCACAGTCGAGGACGGCGTCGGGTCATCGAGCTGGCCGTGAAGAGGGTACAGACGGACGGCGGCATCATCATCAGCAGCGATGGCTCCCAAGCAGCCTCGTGGGGGAACGCCCTCGACGGCAACGGCTGCCGTTAAGCGCGAGCCGTCGAGTAGTGGCGGAGGCGGCATGACTGGAACGAGCAGCACGCCCAAGAAGGAGACCTCGTCTCCGGCGCCGGCATCGACAGCCACGTTTCGAGACTTTCCCGTCTTCTCGTCGTCGCTGCCGTCGAACACGAGGATCAACTTGCTGCGCTTCGCCCATCACAGTCATCAGGATCCCACCGATCCCACACAGTTCGTCGCGCCCCTCAAGCTGAACCGCAAGTGGCCGCCGCGACCCAAGCCCACCATTCCCAAGCCCGGCGATCCCGTACGTGACGTGGGCGGCAATCATGTGGTTGGCATACTGCCGAACCAAGATCCGGAAGGCAAACAGCGCAAGGGCAAGCTGTACTGGCCTGCGTATGGCGAAGGCGGCCTCGAGGAGATTCGCAAGGCGCTTCGCATTCCGCCTGAGCTCAACATCTCTGCCTATCCACCCGCACCGAAAGAGGAAGGACACGACGATGATGGCACGGACGACGACTCGGATGCTAGCCCCAGTGAATCCAAACCCGGCGTCTCCTCGCAGCCTTCAGCAACGGCAGCACGCAAGAAGACCAATCGATATGGGCCTCGCGGTCAGAGCAGTGCCACTGGGGGCCGACGCAAACGCAAGGGGGCCGAACGACGCGGCATACGTGAGATCCACAAGGCACCCGAAGACCTTCGTCTCTTGCGCAAGCAGGAGCTCATGCCCTGGGTGCTCGAGGATTTTCAGACCTCAGAGGAGTGGGAGAGTGGTGTGCAGGCTGCGAAACGCTACAAGAGCCTCTTGGCACAGTTTGGGGAGCAATACGCCAACTGCGCCGGCAACGCTGGTATCGTTCAAATGTACCTTCGAGGAGCCGTTGAGTCAGCACAGGCCCAGGGAATCGGCACGGAGGGCTCGCATGCCGGCGTGGGAGCCGTCCAGGAGGAGAAGAAGAAGCGGGGAGGCTTCATGGACCGCAACCACGCGCCTTGGATCGGAAAGCTCGAGGGCGATGTGCATGGTCGCATTGCTGCTGCAACGCCCAACGCAGCATCACGAACAACGAACGGGGCTTCCACTTCATCGACGAATGCCGGTCCGTCTGGCGTCAACGTTTCATCCTCGCCGCATGTCATCTTCGTCTTCGATCATCGGCATGACGGCTCCTTCAAGCTCGTACCAGTTCAGGCCGCGTACAAATTCACTCAAAAGCCTGCTTACTCTACTACGACGGCAGACGAAGCAAACGAGCGCTGGGAACGATTGGACAAGCTCCGACAACGCGGAGGTAGCGCTTACCAAAAGATCCCCATCGGCTCGTCAATATCAACTGAGGTAGACGGCCAGGGGGAGGGCGCTCGCGCACTTCTGCAGGCACGTACGCGTACGTCGCGCTCCACTACGGGTCCTCATGCAGGGACAGGGGCAGGTAGACGTGATCGCGGATATGTGAAGAAGGAAGTGGACGACGATGACGCCGCAGAGCTTGCAAGCTGGTCGACATTCCAGCAACGCAATGCTCTGGCGCTGCCCGGCATGGCACCTGCGCGTCCGCGCAACCTTGTCGCGGTCTACGGCGACCGAAGAAACGGCGACGGCGGCGGTATGGGCTCAGGTCGAATTCGTGGTCGCGGTGGTGGCGACGGTGAGGGGGGTGTGCTTGACGAGGTCGAGTATGAGGAAGACTTTCAAGACGACGAGGAGCTTCACTTGGGTCCTGGTGCCGAGAACGCGCAAGAGGAATCCAAACAGCGCGAGTACGCTGAGCGCCTCAAGCAGGAGATGTCACGGGCTGGCTGGGAAGGCCGTATCAGCGCCGATGAAGACGCAGGCGCCGGTGGTAGCGACGACGACGAGGACGGTGCGGACGGGGATCTCTTCGGGGACGTGCGACCTGGTTCTCGCAAGGATCTTCGGCGAAGAGCGCAGGAGCGCAAGGCGATGGGTCGCTCAGGACGCGAGCTCAAGAAGGTGATGCGTATGGCTGGCCGAGCAGAGGGCGTGGACGTGTATGAGAGTGAGGACGACGATGCGAATCCGTACGCGACCGAGGTATGTATTTTGGCAAGGAAGGCACTTGCATCGACACCAATCTGACCGTTGGCCTGGCACACAGGATGATGATGATTCGGACTCGGACGAGGAGCGCCACCTGGCATTGACCAATCCAGACGAGGCCGTGCGTCGAGCACGCGAGGCGCGCCGAGAGAAAGAAGAACGCGAAGCCGCAGCGGCACGCAAGAGGGCAGCAGCAGCTGAGCGTGACGGCACGCCAGCGCTGACTGATGATGGCAACAGGCTGGGGACAGGAAGCCGTGGGAGCTCACCAGCCCTTGCTGGACCCTCCTCGCAGCAAAAGTCTTCGGCACACGCTGCAACTGCGACAGCGTCGACTCTCGGTTCTCAACGAGTCGCAGCGGCTGGTCGGCCTGCGTCAACGACATCGGGTACATACATTCCGCGCCGGGCGGGGAGTGCATCCCCACCCCTACGGCGGCTCCGGCCTCGCCAAAGTCATCGCAGACCGTCGGCAGCGGTACAAGCGGCCAAGGTGGGCCGTCTCTCAAGGTCACTCTCAAGAGGAAGAGTGAAGCAATCTCCGGTAGCCATGCGACATCTCAAGCGCAGAACTCTACCGCCACCACGGGGGCCAGCGGATCTGGTAGCGTTGTGACATCGCCAAATGTTTCACGCGCCGGTTCACCAGCTGCGAGCGGCGATGCCAAGCGCCAGAAGACAGCCTCTGGCTCTGGTGGTCGCGCCGGCTCACCGTCCGGTCCGACGGCACCCAAGACACCTGCGAACGACATTGAGCGGGAGGTGATCCGCCTCGTGCGAGACCACAAGGTGCAGACGACTCAAGAGCTCGTGCGGCACTTTACAAAGCAGGTCAAGAACCCAGAGAGCAAGGAACAGCTCAGTGCTGCGATCCGGCGCGTCTGCATGATCGAGCGTGGCCAAGGTACTCTCAAGCTGAAGGATGGATGGTAAAGCCAGCACTTCTCGGTGGTCTTCTTCTGATATCTCCGCGCAGGGCCAGGCTTGGGATGGAGCCGTTGCGAGGCTCGCCATCAAGACCTGAGCCCACCCCTCGACGTCGTCTGGTAGACAGGCCTCAGCGAGGAATGAATGAATGCTTGATGAGTGGGATGCGGGCGGCGTGGAAATGCCTGAATGTTGAAAAGAGCTTTTGGGAAGCGCTTGCGTCGATGCCCTCCTATGCGCGATGAGCTCGCCCATCGAGGCGGGTTGAAGTCATCAACCAACTCGCCTCCCCCTCGTCGTCCCCAGGGTCGTCCTCCTCATCGTCGACAACGACGACGACGACGATCATCGCCAAGGTCAGCATCGTGCAAGGGCGGTCAACTGGAGCCTGTATCCAACCTCCTTACACACACCTCTCGATAGCAAAGCGGCCATGGGTCAGGCATCGTCCGGTCACAAGGCCAGCGCACACGAGGACCTCGTCGACGGCGGCGCCCTGGTGCCGCAGGGTGTCTACACGGGCGCTCAAGACTACGACCAGGCCATTGTCCAAGGCTACATCCACTCGCGCAAGCTCGCGCCCTTCTACAAGTCGTTCGAGGATGAGGATCCGGACGCGGCCACCATCGCCGCAGCGTATCCTCATCTGGCGCATGCCCTGCAATCATACCTCGACGCGTCATCCACTTCGGCGTCCGCAAGTCACTCACGCTCCGCTTCGACGTCGTCCGGTATCCATGCCTCTCCGGCAGCATCAGCAGCATCGTCTCCAGTAGCAGCGCTTGCTTCGGCATCGTCCTCATCCTCCTCGCCAACGTCAACGAGTCCAAGATCCGGTGCCGTATCTCAACAAGCTTCTGGCGTAGCATCACCATCACACACTGCGGCCGCAAGAGTGCCCACGGACGTGCTGCCGCACCCGCTCACAGAGTGTCCGATCTGCTTCCTCTACTATCCATCGCCTCTCAACCTGACGCGGTGCTGCGAGCAACAAATCTGCACCGAGTGCTTCGTTCAAATCAAGCGCGCCGATCCGAATCATACGAATCCGCCGTCGTCGGAACCTGCCACTTGTCCGTACTGCATGGAGACCAATTTTGGAGTCGTCTACCGGCCTCCGCCGAGCCTGTTGGCACGTTCGGGTGTATCATCCAGTGGAGGCGGACCTGGACTCGTCAACAACTCGACCTCTCCTGGCGGGTATGGCGCTTCTCACGCCCACGGCGCTGGCACATCTCGTCGCGTAGCTGGGGCAGACGACGTCGTCGCGGCAAGTGCGCGTAGGAGGAAGAGCTTTGGTCATACCGATCCCGAAGTCATCACGATTGGTAAGTAGCGTACGCACGGTTCCCTTCTGCGCTTCATGTCAGATCGAGACCGTTGACGTACTTCGCTGGCACTGCTTCTTCATAGACATGATCCGGCCGGACTGGGAGGACAAGCTGCGTCAAGCTCAAGCTGCTATTGCCCGTCGCGCAAATCGGCGCATCATCATGCGCCAGGTTGGTGACCGCTTGATTCCAATCGGCGTGTCCTCTTCACGGGCCGGTGCCGAACTGCCCGAGGGACTCGTCCAAGGTCCTGGTGGGGCGATCATTATCACGGGAGGTGAGGGCGGCCGCTGGAGTATCGGTACTGCCGGCCCCGGCAACATGGCGGCAACCGCGGCTGGTTCCACAGCTACAACCGGTCGCGGAGGAGCCGGATCCGGTGCAGGAGACTCGTCTGACGCGTCGCCATTGCAAACGGGACGATCAGACAGAGGAAGCTCGCGGTCATCGCGTCGCAGAAACCAGGAGCTCGCCTACCTTCAAGCACTGGGTGGCCAGGACATGGAAGAGGTGCGTACATCATCACAGATTCGGCCAATCTCCGTGTCCTCTACGGCGCAACTGAATCCGCATCCGATCTTTGTCCCCGCTTAGATCATGCTCATGGAAGCCATGCGGCTCAGTCTGCTCGAGCATGAAGAGCAGCAGCGAAGACAAGCGGCGGCGGCCCAGCGTGAACAAGACGGCTCGAGCGCAGCGCCTGATAACCCGCAGAGCGCGCCGACGTCAGCAGACGCTACGTCTCAGCAACGGAGTGAGGTCGACCCAGAGCCACCTGGGAGCGCCAATACGCTCGAGTCAACCGCAACAGGCGGTAATCAGCCATCAGAGACAGCGGCTGGTCGTGAGGCAACAACGACCGGCTCGTCGCTCGCCTCAAGCTAGACCCAGACGACTGGGTGATCCATGCTCAAGACCAGATTCGTCACGATGACCGGTGGGGACATTCAATTTGCATGTGGCTTCCAAGGAGTGCCAACTTGCGCCCTCACAAGTACCAACCAAGCGCCTTTTGACACCTTGCAACGGTGCGGCCTCGTCACAATGACCGCCTCGGCGCGACTCTTTCCAAACAATCCCGACATGCCAGCCTCTGTAACTGATGAGTCGGCACGAGCTCCAGTTCGGCTCGGCCCTGCTCTGTATTTGCGTTTCGCCTCTCTCGTTTGCCCTAGACATTCAGCCATTCCCCTCCACGCACATCCATTCGATGGTTGGGGCGAAAGAACCAAGACGCGAGCACGTTGAGAAAGCTGATAGAGGTGACGATGCTATGACTTGGGAACAGGGACGTGCTTGTCAAGGAAGGCGGTATGGTCCCTCATGGCGCGTTGGAAGCCTTCGCCCGTGTAGATGGTAAAGTGTCCCAGATCTTCGTAGACTTTGTACTCGCCCTTTGGGATCGACTTTGCGTACCGCAGGGTCGGACCGGGTGGTGCAACGGAGTCCTTGCCGCAGATGGCGACGAAAATGGGCTGGGTGGCCTTGCGAGCTGCCCAACCGGGCATGTAGAGGGGCAACCAAAGAGCGATGCGCGCGGCGACGTAGTTGATGTGGCCAGCGGGCCGAAGGTCGTTGTAGCCGGTCAAAACGTCAGGCTGGTTCATCAGAGCCACTGCCAGGGGGCGGCAATGGCGAAAATACGATCAGCGAACGAGCTCTCCGACCCATTGTCGAAAGGTGTACTCACCTTCGCCTCTCTTGCCTGCAAGCGGAACAGGAATGATGCGCCGTGTGAACAAGCCCAGGATCTGGTCGAGCACGGCGCGCATAGCGATGAAGGGTAGGACGAGGAGGCCGACTGTGCCGCTTGAGGCGAAGCCGGAGGTGAAGGGGCATTGCGCGATGGCACACGCGACCTTGGGATCGCGGGCCGCCATGGACATGACGTGGCCGCCGCCGAAGGAGGAGCCGAAGAGGGCGACACGCGCCGGGTCGACGATATCGAGCGAGCGAGTGTACTTGATGGCCGCGGCCCAGTCGGCCAGCTGGGACCCAATGTGCAGGAGCTGGCGCGGTTGGCCAGTGCTGCCGCCAAAGTAGCGATAGTCGAAGACGACGACCTGTCGAGATCGACATGGGGAATGAGCGCACCGTTTCCTCAGAATATCAAGGAGAACGACTCACAGTGTAGCCCACCTTCTGGAACTCGGCAGCGTACGCATCAAGACGCATTTCCTTCACGCCGCCGAGCCCATGGGCGACGACGACGGCCGGTGTCTTGCCCAAACTGGCCGGGCCTGGTCGACGGTAGAGCCATGCGGCGCAGGTGTCGCGACCAGACGGGAACGTGACGTCTTCACGCGGCGGTAGTGATGCTTTCGCAACGGCCATCGTATTTGAGGTGGGTGAGGAGCTGGGTGACTTGACCACCGGAGTCGTCGAAGGATAATGGTGGTCGTCGTGCATGCCGAAGGGCAAGGCATGGACGCGATTATGTACAGTAGAATCCCTCTTATTCTATAGCCTCTAATCCCATAATCTCGTAATGCCATGGGCCAGTCTCGTCCACCGACCATCGATAGCACATAGTAAATCACTCCCTCTAAGTCCATAATCCTCTAATGCCATGGGCCAAATGCATCCACCGACCGCTATGTGATTAGAGGGAGTCTACTGTAGCATTGAATGTGCGGGCGAACGCTCCAACATCGCGACCGGGCCCCGGGCGAAGTCTCGTAGATCCGAAGCCCGCAGCGAACCGTGCACTCTCGATCGGGTATCAATGCAGCCTCTTTACCGGAGTCGGGCATGCGCTCGGAGAGATTCGACGGCTCGTGAGTCGTTGTGACTTGTGGTTATGGCAAGGATGGGGTGCACACTTGCAAAGGGCAGGCCGCCGAGGCGGTCAAGTAGCGGTCGGAAACACCCTCGGCGCGAGGCAAGAAATGGTGCTCATCGGTCAGGAGGCGGAGCAAAGGTGAACAGACCTTTAGCGGCCACCCGATGAAGCCGGCGGCGGAGCGGCGACGGCCTTCTCAGCAACCTCGACAGGGTCGGTGTTGTTCGACCCGTCGAGTCGGACCTCGACAATGTCGCCCTCGGGCGTACGTGCCTTGAGCGACGAGCCGACGACGGCACGGACGAGACAGCGTCTGCGAACACCGGCCACATCCTTGTAGATCATGTACACGTTGCGCGTGGCCAGCGCGACGTTGCCGGTGCGGCGTTCGGCAGTGGGACCGTACTTGTGCCCGATTACTTTCGATGCAGCATTGCCTGAGTCGCTTAATATCTGCTCGCCGGCCAGCTCGATGCTGTCCAGCAGCGAGCTGGCCGCGATGATGCCTCTGTTAAGGAGACCACGCACACCTTTGGGTGGCGGACCCAATGTACCGTCTGGCCGTGGCTGACGCTGGATGCCCGTCACCTTGCCAACCTTGTCGCCGACTGCAGAAGCTACATTGAGTATGGCCGATGTTGTGGTGTGCGAGATGCTGACGGCATGCGCCGAGTACTTGTGTAAGTAGTGGGAGCGTGAAGCATCGCCCGTCTGCGTGGTCGCATATCGAGGTGCAGCCGATGACGTTCCCGAGCTTCCCGCCATCTCGTTCTGAGCTCGCGAGATACCCGTGCTCTTCTCGTCAGTGGAAAAAGGCGAAGATGCCCTGGAAGTGGCTGCTGATGTGTGCTTGGACGGGTTGCGCTCGACGTACGCATCTGCCGCCTTGTTCATCTTGGAGCCGAGAAAGACGGAGCCCTTGACCAGGTTACGTCCGATGACATGGGCTGAGCGGACGAGCCAGTCGACATTCTCTTGATCACCAGCTGCACGCTTGGCTGCCTCGGCATCACCCTCGTGGAGAGGCGAGACGCGAAGCTGACCAGATGAGCTGCCACCGCTGGCTGAACCTCCGCTCAAGTCGATCAAGACGGGATTCTTGGCGTCTGAGCGCGTGCCTGTGAGAGCTTCGCGCTTGAGAGATGGGTGCTCATCGAGCGTGCCTTCCAAATGACCGATCAAGTTGCCATGCTCGTCAAAGAGCTCGATCTCGCCCTGGCCATCGCGCGGCGGTAGTGCGGGGGCCGTTGAGGTAGCTTGTGAGAAGGACGGCGGTGCTGAAACGCTGCTCGAGGGTTCCTCAAAGGCGCAGTACTGAGCGAGGATGTCTTCGAATTCGGCGTCCTCGGAAGGGTCGAGCTGGAATGGCGTCTTGGTGTCGGCACCGAGCTGAGCGTTGGAAGGCCGCAGCTTGAGGACAATGTCCGACTCGGACGCGGCTCCGTCTGGCTCTCCTGGTGGGCTGATGAAGCGGTACGAGTGCGATGGCCGATGGACGACGACGCGCTGCGAGGCGAGGAGAGGAAATGGCCGATCGAGGCCGGTCTGTGGGTTGTGGATGTTGAGGACGAGCCAGACATCGGCGTCGGTCGTGCTGGCCGAGTGCTGTGGGTCGTTGACGTCGATGATGACGAGCAGCGCGGTCAGCCGTCCGCTGGCGAGCTGCGACGTGAGCGCGGGTGCGGTGTCGGCGCTGGCGGCACGCTGTGCTTGCCAGAGCTCGACGTCGTCGATGGCGAGCAGCTCGACGCCGCGTGGGCCCGCCGATGTCAACGAGGCGGAGCTGGCTGGCGGGAGTGCTGATGAGGAGGTCATCCTGACTCGAGCAAGCGGAGGTGGTGGTGGTGGTCCTCGAGCAGGACGCCATGCGCCGCGCGTCGACGAGGACGAGCCAGTCGATCGCCAGCCCCTGCACGGGACACCTGCACGCCCAGCCATGCTGCAGCCCGCACAGCCTCTAGGAACGGTTGTACCGTTCGACGCGTGCGATCCGTTCGACGTTGATCGGTGAGATGGTCGAGAACGATGTCGACGAGGTCCACAGAGATTCATCAGAGCAGCCGCTTGAGCGCCAAGGTGAGCGCGCGTACGAGCGGGCCGAGCTCGATGCCGAGACGGCGCTCCTCGTCCTTGAAGTCCTGAGTTCGATCCCATATCCAGGGCCGCGCCTCGTCGAACAAAGCGTCTCGTTCCGCACCAAGCTTGATGCCGAATGAACTCGCAGAGGACGAGGTCGAGATGCCGATGAGAAAGGTGCACTCGGCGTCGAGATCAGACGAGCGCCGGCCATAGTTGGATGAGCCAATCGTCGTGATTTCGGGATGTTGGCGGCCAGGTGGTGTAAGCCAGATGCCTGTCGAAGAGTAGGGAGATCAGTAACACGGCCAACAGAGTGCCTTGGGGGACGGACAGGCACCCACCTTTGGCGTGATATGTCCACCCCGGCTTTTCCCAGCGGCGCATCTCCAACACACGAGCGGGTCGCGTGGCCGTCTTCTCTTCAGCACGGCTAGTCCCAGCTGAGTCCGATGGTACCCAGCCAGCGCGACGCGCGCGCTTGGCAAAGGCGCGCTCAAGGAGCACGTATGCAGCCGGTAGCAAGCCCGAAGGGAACGCCGAGCCATAGAAACCATTGGCCCTTGGCGCCGCCGTCAGCACTCGGAGTCGAATCGGAGCGTTGTCCTTGACGTGAGTTTGTCCTTGTGGTACCTCGCGACCTGCTTCTAGGAGGAGCTCAACGAGGGAAGGCGATGGACTGAAGTAGCCAGTCGTGAGGTCGATGGTCGCAGATGCTGGCAACCCATCCTGGCCGACTTGTACGTCGGGCTTGTCATGGTAAACTTGGTCCGAGAGCGGGAGCATATGCTTCGAGAAGAGCGTGCGTAGGGCGTCTGTCTCTTGCACGATGCCGACAGGTTTGAGCTGGAGCAGAGGGACAATCTCCACGTCTCCGTCCGCGGCTTGAGCTTGTTGACTGCTGTCGGACCATCTTTGCGTCAGGCTTTGCAAATCGTGACCGAGCTGAGAAGCCCACGCGTATTCTTTAGGGCGTTCGTTCGAATGTCTTGAAGAGCTCCAGACAAGCTCTGCATGTTCACCGCCATCCCAAGAGAGCTGATAGGGAGCATACTGCGTCTTGGTATCATTCGAGGATGCGGAAAGACTTGATGTGCTGGCTGCGGCTTCGAGTCGGTAAGCATATGGGACGAGGCAGTTGACGACAAAGTCGTAGACGTAGTCGCTCAAGACGGCGTGGCCACGCAGGAGGAGGTAGCGATCTTGCCGATTGGTAAAGTAGTCTCGAGATAGGTTGGCCCTGTAGATGTGATGAGCTGGTCAGTGCGTTGGCCGGCCCGCAAGCGCGAGGGTCAGACACGTACCCGCTGATGATGAAGTGGTCGTCGGCGAGGTAGAGCTTGATGTGCTGGAGCCCGAGTCCTTCACCGAAGCGCCTGGGCAGGATCCTGCGCAGCCATGCCGAGGTGATACGAGGGGTGAGATGGAGCCTTGCGTCGACTTGGGAGGGAAAGTCGCGAGCGAGGGCGGCGACGAGGGACGCTGCCGAGGGTGCCCCCGCTGGCTCGCGCGTGGACCTCAGCGCGTCGAGGAGGATGGTACATTGCAGGTTCGGGTTGCGCTCGAGGGCGGCGCGCAGGTGGGTGTGCACCAGCTCGTGCTCCGTCGGGCCAATGTAGAGCGAGGCGAGGACGATGCGACGGCGGGCCGAGGCGATGAGGCGGACGAGCTCGTCGTGGAAGCGCACCGGCGAGGCAAGCAGCTCGAGCTGAGAGGCATGCGCTTGGAAGCAGGGCAGCCCGAGCTGCTGTGCGACCTGCCTGACTGGCGAGCGCGTCTGTGTCCTTGACAAGGTCGAGTGGATCCACCGTCGTGCTGGTCTTGGAGGTGGTGATGCTGCCGCAACACTCGCACGCGTACACCTGGGCAGCGTCAAGGTGACCGCCTCGAGTGCTGCTGGGCGCGCGCTCCTCGTCCACGCCACTGCCTTGGCCATCGTCGCCCCTCGTTGTCGGTGCGCTCGGCGCTGGGATGGGCTGTGATGATGGACGTCGTCGTCGTCGTGGAAGAGGAAGCAGCAGGTGTTGCTCTCGCCGGGGCCGCGTATGTCACTCATCGGGCCAGGCAGAGAGAGCAACACGCAACACCTCGTCAACGACGACGACGACGACGTCCATCTCGAGCTCAACGAGGCCAACGCCGACGCCGGCGACGGACGGCGGACGAATGCGCGTCTTCCACCCGCTGCCACAGCGGCCACAGACGGCCGTTCATGGTGGGAGTCCCATTGGACCACCGCAGCCGCCGCCTCCTCATCCTCCTCCCCCGTCCATCGCTCCAACACCGCCTGGGGTGCCAGCGCATCATCAGAGACGTCCTCAGCAGGACGACGCCCAGCACTACGGACGCGGTCGAGGCCGAGGCCGGGCCAGAGGACGGGATCGAGGCGGCGGCCGCGGTGAACGCCATCCAGCGAGGGACCACCATGACGGCGATGGACCCAGTCATCCTCCCAGCCAGCCGGCGACCGACGGCCCTCCAGATGCCACGATTCAAGGCCTCAACATTCGCCTGGACCACCCATTGTTGATCGAGCACTGGATCGCAGAGCGCAAGAAGCGCTGGCCAACACGCGCCGTCATCGAGCAAAAGGAGCGCGATGCCGTCTGGCGCCTGCCCGGTTCCACAATGCCATCGTCCTCAGCCTCAACGCACAAGCGCAAGCACGGAGACGCAGAGCGTCAGCAAGCTCCAAAGCTCAATCGCGACGAGGATGGAGACGATGCCAGCTCGTCGGCCTCATCCTCGTCAGAGTCATCAGCGTCATCGTCCTCTTCGACCGCTTCGTCCTCTTCGGGAGAGGAGGACAACGACGACGACGACGAAGACGAAGAAGAAGAAGACGCAAAGGAAAACGAGGACAAGGACGCCGTTGACGAGGTCAACGAAGACGGCGATGTTGGCCAAGCAGCGACAACTGTGCCTCCTATCCCTGTGCAAGAGCAAGCAAAGCCGGTACATCAAGCCGATGTTGGCGAGGGTCCCTCCCAGCCCAAGAATGTGTCCCGTCCGCAGACAAGCCGGCCGGAGCGTCCCAAGCCACGACCTCGACCACGCGGACCACCGCCCAATCCCTTTGCAAGACCCTCGTCCTCCCTCTTACACGCCCTGCTTCGGCGCGAGATCGCATCGCATACTCATGCAGTGCTCCAATTCTTCCGCTTCCTCGTCCTCAACGACTTCCTCGTTGGCGTCGAGCGAAAGCGAGGCGACGCCGAGGAGGCCCTCCGTCGTGCGCGTCTCATCGTCGAGCTCGGAGACCAGCAAGACGACGCTACCAATGCCAGCGCACAGGTTGAGGAAGCTCCGGCCAAGAGGAGACGGACCGAACGTACCAAGCTCACCGCACTTTCAATACGGCCGCTCTCAAGCTTGGCCTATCCACCCGCTCCGGACCCACTCACCTTCCTCGACCCGTTACGCGCTCTGGATCCGTTCCCGCTATCGCACGAGCAACTCGTCGCCTTCTGCGAGGACGACGCCATTCGCGATGTCCTGGCCAAGTGTACTCTTCCAGCTTCGACGATCACTCCCAACGTCACAAACAAGGAGAGCGACGGTGCGACAGCTTCAACGACGACAGTTCCGACCGGCGCGCCAACGTCAACGCGCGAAAGCGGGCTGACGACGGCAATTCGCACGCTCGACGCGCTGCCGACGGATTCGCACCGGGTCGCTGCCCTCGAGCTGATCCTTCACATCGTTCCCGATGCCCTCACCTCCACGGCCACCAATCCCACCTCCCACTCGGCACAAGGCGCAGTCTGGCACCCGCCCCCACCGACCTCCACCAGCACAGGATCGTCCCGACACCACATGGCGCGCCGACCCATCTCCGAGACGGACCTCTTCCGCCTCGGACTCCGCGTCGGGTTCACGGAGCAGGACGATATCCGACTCATCGCGGAGCGGGTGAGCGTGCTGCTTGAAAAGGTGCCGTTGCATGCCACGCTGCCTCCGGACCTTCGCCGGGCCGTCGGACTCGATGCTTCGGACGCGGCTCCAGACGGTACCAGCAACAATGCAGAGCAGAGCACAGACGGTACACAGCCGTCGGCTTCCGCCGGACGGCGTCTACTGCCACCTGCTGCCATGGGCGCGGGCGTGTACGAAGCGCGTGGCGTCGGATGGCAGCAGCGCGAATGGGAGCACGAATGGGAGCGACGCGAGATGCTCAAGAGGCTCGGCGTGCGTCTTGACTAGACCTTCAGTCATACCAAAGTCATCTGGAAGCCCTTGCTTGGCACAGAGCGTGATGAAGGTGCTTGTGAGAGGTTGAGGCATCCTTCACTCCGCATGGGCCCTCTCAACACTGGCATGAACATCATAGGCAAGCAAGGAGATATCTACATGTTTGAGAACGTCAGCGCAACAGCAAGGACATGACCTCTTAAGCCCGTCGCGGTGGAGGCAGAGGTGCGCCGCCCTTGCTCGCACCCGGCTTCGGCGCGAGTACGGGCGGCTTGGCGCCCGCAGGCTTGGGCGGCGGCGCCCGCGTTCCACCACTTGCTGGGGCGGCCGCTGAACCGTTTGATCCGTTGGTAGGAGTACCAGAACCGGCTGCTGCTGCTGCCGCTTCGGCCTTCTTCTTGGCCAGGATGGCCGCAAAGCCTCCCGGGGCGCCCATGCCGGGCATGACAGCGACAGGTGCTGCATTCGCGTCGGGTGCCACGGCGCTCGGGCGTTGGCCGACAGGTGTGGACGCCGTGCTTGACGTCGCAGTGGTTGGCTTAGGTGTCGGCGTGACATTCGTCGACTTGAGCGAGTTGGCCAAGGCGGCGACACCGCCATTGCTTGCGCCTGCGCCAGTACCGTTGTTACGCGTCGCGCCTGGAGTTGGGACTGCGCGTTTGGCAGGTGGCAAAACCGGGGCGGCGGGTGGGGCAGCAGCTGCCTTTGGCGGTTTCTGCGGCTCAGGATCAATATACGATGCCGGCGCCCACCCCTCGACACCTGCCTTCTTGACAAGCCACCAGCCTGCGATGCGAAGAGGGAGTGAGCCAAAGCACAAGTCAAGGTCCGAACGGTCACTCGAGATGACTCACCGTTGTTCTCCTTCGTCACGACCTCGACGAGCTCGCCCTCAACGAGGGCCATTTCTCCGTCGTTGGACGTGGCATACGCGTACAAAGCCTTGTGCATCGGAACCGCGGGCGCCGCTGGCGGTGCAGGAGGAGCTGGAGGTGCAGGTGGCGCTGGTGGAGCTCGCCCGGGACCACCGGCTGGGCTTGATCCAGCGCCCAATCGTGCAGCTGCGGAAGCGGCTGATAGGCCATTCGTCTGGCTGGCGACCGAAGGAGCACCCGTTGGAAGTTTTTGCGCAGGCTTGGGAATCGCTCGCGGCGTCGAAGCTGCTGGCCGGCTACGTCCTGGCGCTGAGCCAGGTCCACCTGGTCTGATCAGCTTGCCCGACGTGATTGGCCGCACCACACCGGGCTTGCGTCGAGCGGGTGGACGAGAGAGCGAGCCGGCCGGCTCGCCCGAGGGCACCAGCACCGTTGAGCTTTTGTACACATCATCGCGAGGAATGGTCTCGTCCTTCTTGAACGTGATGTTTGCCTTCTTGTCCTTCTTCTTCGTGTATTCTAGCGTGTTGGAGATTGTGACATGTGTAGCCCCGTGTGTCTGCTGGAGCAAGCGGGCGACAAACTCCGTCTTGAAGTAGCAGTGCATGGCTGGATCAGGATCCTCGTGTGATCCGGTGACGTTGAGAACGACCCAATCGTCGCGCAGCTCGGAAAGTCCCACACTGGAAATTTGACCGAGCAGGATCTTGCGCTCACAGGTTGTCTGCGGTTGCTTGTTCACCAGCTGCGTGATGATAATGTAGACGGCCTTGTCGGTCATGATGAGGAAACGAGGGCTCGGCTTCGAAGAGCGACCCAGGCGTGAGACGAGGAGCTCGACGCGCGCACTGAACACCACCGATTCGTCCCGACCAAGGCCGGCAGCGCGACGTAGCATCTCGCCTTCGGCACTGCCGCCGCTGGATCCGTGTCCTACGTCGAGGTAGTCGCCCATGAATCGTCGCATGCTGATCAGCGAGAACCGTCTCCGCTCCTTGCGTCCTTGAAGCACCTGGTGGCCATAGTCCCTCAATGCTGCGTAGACGAGGGCCTCCTTCTTGTTCATCCACATTCTTTGGATCCGGCGGGCACATTCGTGGCGGTACAAGATCCAGTTTCTCCAAGCTCGCTGGATTCGAGTGGCCATGCGATGCCAGTACTTGTCCCGCATCGCCTCCAACGCGAAGAGGGTCTCCGGATTCTTGATAAACGCCTTGGTTACGCCCATTTGCCATTCGTCCTTGGCAATGCCGACGTCGGTCAGGATGCGCTCGCAACCGGTGCGTGCATCGCCCGTCCAAGTGTACTCGCCCGCATACGAAGTATTTGGCGACAAGAGGTAGAACCGCTCCACGACCTTTTCGAATGTTCGAGCCCAAGCAAAGCCAGCGCGCCGCACGCGAATGTTCTCCTGTAGACCAAGATACTTGATCTGATGCAGGATGGCTTGCGTGTCGTACTCGGTCGGGCTCTTGTTTTGGTTCGGTTTGATGGTACGAATGTAGGAGGGCTGGGCTCGCATAAGGTTGTCGACAAGTGCATTGGCGCTCGCCTTGATGCGGTCCCCAGCCGTCGGTGGGCGCTTCTTGCTGTTTGGATCCGGACGGTCTGGGAAGAGAGTATGCAGGTACTTATTGCTTGAGGAGTCCACGAGGTCAAGGATGCCCTTCAAGAGCTCATCCTTGTTCTTGTCCGTCATGCCAGAGACATTGTAAAGTACGTCACCGGCATAGTGACGGACGAGGAACTGTGAAGCCAGGCTGTTCAGTGAAGGGTCGAATCTAGCTTGCACTGGACGCACACATACCTTGGAGCCTCGTGACTCGAAGTGAGGGTTCGATGAAAGCATTCCAAGCCGTTGCACGAACGAGTTGTCTGCGGCTGTAGGATCGGCGTGCGCCGTAGCGCAAGCATCGTTCAGTGCGGCGAAGATGCCAGGTGGCCGCTTCTCTTCGATAAGATCGCAGACGATCTTGTTGTTGAAGTACTCTGGGGGCACGAGGAAGGTGAGTTAGCCACTCACAGTAAGCTCGCGAACACATTCATAAGGTATACGTACTGATCGGAGTCCACTGGATCTGTTCAGCCGCATATTCTTCTTGCTCCTTCTTCAACGTGAGCTCGATAAAGACTGTAGGGGAGGTGAGGTGAGCTTAACCAGAAAACGTTCAAGTACAGCACTACACCTACTCTGTTGCAGCTTCTCGTTGACGTAATTGATGCAGAGTTGCTCGAATGAGTTATTATCAAAGATCTCGAATCCGTAGCTGGAAGGAAGGTGGCGAGCTTGGTCAGCTCAGAACGACGACTTATGCGACCAAGTAAGTACTCACATGTCGAGCACACCGATGACATTGGCATGCGCTGCTTTGGGATTGAGGGACTTGTTGATGCGCTCCACGATCCACTCGAACATGTTGTTGTAGATGGCTTTGGCAAGCGCGTCACGGACCGAGGCCGCCTGTGTGCAGTTGAGTGGCACCTCGTACACGGAGCCTGTGAGGGCAGAGTATCCAGGAATGCTGTCAGCCTAGGGACGAAAGAAGGCAAACAGGCACGACTCACCCCTCCTTCCTCCGCGCTGTGTCTCCATGATGCGCTCCGTGAGGGCCTTGTTCACAGCTTCCGACTGGACCTCGAGAAGGTAGGCGACAAAGTCGGGCACGCTTTGATCGGCGATTTGGGCGTTGCCTTCGTTGTTCTCGCTGAATTGGACGTTGCCGATCCAGAGAATGGCCGCAATCATGCGGAAGATGTTGTTCTGTTCGTCGTCGGAGAGGCCGATGATGGACATGGCCTGTAGCGTTTCCGCAAAGTCTGCAACGTCATCGATGCCTTGCACGTCGAAGCATCGGCTGTTGGCAGTGTATGCGTACGCCTCTGGACCTTGAATGCCAAAGGCCTCGCGTTGTTGTGGTGAAGCCGCCTTGGCGAACTGGTAGAAGATGTGGAAGTTGCGCTCGTCGCGAATCTGACCAACGACGCGGTTCTTCTCGAGAAGATAGTTGGTGATGTTGGCGCCCATAGGCTCACCGTTGCTGTTGAACATGATCTCGAGGTACTTGCCGTGACGGGACGAGTTGTTGTTGCGCAGCGTCTTGGCGCAGCCAAAGCTCTCCAGGAGCGGGTTGGTAGCGAGCACCATGTCCTTGATGTCTTGAATCTCGGCTGCGCCGCCTCCGCCGGAGACTGCGGCGATGTATTGCATGATGCGCTTGGCTGCCTCCGTCTTGCCGGCGCCCGACTCGCCAGAGATGATGACGCACTGGTTCTCGTGGTAGGCGTTCATCTGGTAGTAGGCGCCCTCGGCGATGGCATAAACGTGCGGGGCCATCTCGAGCCGGTTCTTGTTGCGGTACGAGTGCAGGATGTCGTCGGTGTAGATGCCCAGGTCGCGGAAGGGGTTGACGGAGATGAGCACGTTGCCAATGTAGGTGTAGATCTGCGCCGCTTGGAAGCGCTTTTGGAGGTTCTCGTTGATGGCCTCGTTGGTCACCTTGGAGAGGAGCGTCATGTCGGACACGCCGGCCTGCTTCTGCTTGAAGCCCTCGCGCCAGTCGGCCTTCTGGACACCATTGACCACGACGCCGCCGCCGCCGCCGCCCTTCTTCTTGGGGGGTGGTGCCGTGCTGGCGGCCCCGCCCTTCTTGCCTCCCGCCTTGCGCGAGATGGCCATCGTCGTCGTCGTCGGGGGGAGGCACGAGATGCGCTTGCGCTGCCGCCGCGTCTGTTCGCTGTCCCGGTGATGGTCGTTGGCGAGTTGGATGTCCTCGAGCTCGTCGAGGTGCTCGCTCAGGACGTCACAGCGGGCGTCGCGCCCGGGTGAGCACCGAGCATCGGTGATGTGAGCCCTGGCTGCGGGCGAGTCGGAAAGCGATACCGGAAAGGTATTCCCAAAAGAGCCGGGTGACATTCCCGGTCGCACTGAGGCGGGCTCTCCGCTGGCCGCTCACCCTGAATGAACGAAGGACGAGCACGGCGAGGGCAACGACGACGACGACGACGACGACCACGACGGCAGTCTTGACATCGACGACGACAACGAGCGCACGCGCTGCCAGCCAGGCAGCCTTCCCAGGACGCGCATCATCGCGCTCGTTCGCTTGCCCGCACGCCGGCTCGCTCGCCCGTTCCGCAGCAGACCTCGAGCTCGGTCGGCGCGCGACGCGCGTTTGTCCGCCGCTGGCGTCAGGGAGCACGACGGGCCACTCGTACTCGTCCTGACACGGGGCTCGTCTCCACCTCATCTCGTCAAGGCAAGCGTACGAGCGCGCTGAGACGGAGACCCGAGCCAGGCGGACGCGATAGCGGGAGGGGCACTGTCAACGACGACGGCCGGGTGCAACACCGACGCTGTTGCAGTTTCATCTGGCGGACATGAGCACCATGCAACCACAACCACAACCGCGCAAGGCCAACTCACGCGGAGTGCGTCTCGGTGCTCAGCTCGCCAAGCCAGCCGCCAGCGTCGGCGTGCTCAGTGTCGAGCCGGTCAAGGAGGATCAGCAGCCGCCGCTGCCGCCGCCGACGTCTGCACCGCTTCCGCTGGACGACTCCGTCAACACGGCACTCGAGCAAAGCAACGGCGCTCCTTCTCGCACAGAGAACAAGTCCAGCACAGCTACGACGGTGTCGAGTGTGGGCAGTGATGCGCCCATCGAGCTGCCCGTGCGCGTGTCATCAGCGATGCCGACAAGTTCGAGCCCAGGTCGCCTGCCAGCTTCAACTTTGGATGGGACCACACCCAGTCCTGCCGCCGTCACGGCGCAACCGGCGGGTACTGGCAGTGGGCCTACACCGCCCCGACCAAAGATGGGAGGCAGAGTGGCAGCAATGGCAGCCAAGCTGTCCGGCATGGACGTGTCGCCTCCACCGAAACCCAACAGCGCGGTACTGCCGCCACCGTCGCGTCCGTACGTGTTTCCAACGAGCAAATCCTCGACCTCATCGGAGCAAAAGGCGTCGCAGCCGACGACGCCCAGCACGTCAACTCGCACTCTGGCCTCCGAGCCAACTCCCACGCCCATCACGGCGCCAAATCCGGCGGTGGTCGAAGCGGCAACAAGCACCGCCACGACAGCGTCTGTAGCAGCCTCTAGTCACACTCCCACACCTAGTCAAAGCATCAGCAGTGGACCCACCACGGCTTCGGCACCTCAACAGGCACTTCCCAATGGAGGCAGCTCCAACAGCAGCAGCAGCAACAGTGGAAACTCACATTCTCAGCCACACAACAAGACGATCGGCCGTCTCAGTCGGCTTACTTATGCTCGCAACGATGGCGTATCGGTTTTCGGTGTGGGAGGGCCCCATGGAGGTGGCAAGGGTTGGTCGGAGTACGCGGGTCCTTCCAGTGCACCACGTTCTCCAAGCTTGCACGGCTCGAACGGTTTCTCGGCCAGCTTTGGGAACGCAGCGGCCAACACTTCGACCAGTACCGCAACTACAGGCTCGGCCAGTGTTGCTGGTAGCTCTCGAGGTGGCAGTCTCTCGATCACCAGTGGGATCAGCAGTGCAAGGACCTCGGTCGATGCAAGCGGCCTCGCTGGCGGTACACCTCTCGGTCTGGCCATCGCCAATGCCGGCATTGCCATGAACTCAGCGAACAACGCGTCGGGCGCCGTGGCCGGTGCTCACGGCCTCACACTCGCCCTCAGTCCAGACTTGAGCCAAACATCGACTGCCTTCAGCGGCGCAGAAGATGAGTCGGGCGCATTGAGCTCACCAGCGCCTTACAAGCTCCTCAATGCAGCCCTCATGTCGGCCCGAAACTCGCTTCCCGGTGGGACGTCGAGATCCGACTTGCCACCGACAGGACGTGACAAGGATGGCGTGGACAGGCAAGCTCTGCCGGCCGTGGAAGAGGCGAGTGCGGCAAACGAGCAAATGCATGGTGACGATGCAGCGATGGAAACGGACGCGGTTGGGAGCAAGTCAGTCGATGCCGAGATGGAGCACTCAATCTCGAAACCGGGGCCGCCACTGACCAGCGTCGCTCGTGGAGGACCTCGTGCATCGCTACCAACTCAAAGAGAGCTACTACTGCCGGCTTTGCAGAACGCGGCGCGCACAGCCCTGGAAGGTCACGATCACCGGCGAGACACGTTTTCTCTCGGGCCTGGCACCATTCATGCCAGCCAGCGGCCCCTATCCGCCCTGGTAGACGACCCTGCAGCGTTGCTCGCCGCCACATCTCCGACGACAGCAGAGGATTCTCAGACTCAAAACAGTCTGAATACGCCTCTGACCAGGTCTGCAAGGGGCTCGTACGTGGTTGCTGGCCCTTCGTCAGCACCTACGAACGGCAATGCTGGCCCTGCAGTGGGTGGGGAGTTGGACTCCAACAGCAGGTTAACTGAGGTCGCTGATGCGATAACCGACTCGTCAAGGCCCGATGCCAGCGTCAATGGTTCCACAAGCAAGATCACGCACAACACGCCACGCGCGCGTCTGCCCCCTGGCCCTGATGACCAGATTGACGGACTGATCATCCGGCCGAGGCCAGATGGCGGCTTCACATACCTGGACGCCAATGGCCAACCTTTGGGTAGCAAGACTGTGCTCACTCTCGCGATAGAGAAAGCACAGACGGCGGTTACATTGGACAGTTCCAATCGAGTAGCCGAGGCCATCACCGCGTACAAGCACGCGCTGAGGTTACTCGAAGAGGTCATGGAGCGCATTGCCCCCAAGCCGGGTCAGAAGCCGAAGCCGAATCGTGAAGAGGAGCGCAAGCGGCTGATCATCATTGTGAGTACACTGCTGGAGCACGCCAAAGGTGCTATACTGACCCGATGTTGACTTTACAGCACGATACATACGCGGATCGGATCCGATTGCTGTCCGCCATCAAAGGATCATCCACTCGCGCGGCCGCTCATGGTGCCAAGGCGTCGCTCTCCCAACAGTCCCAAAGAACGAACAGCGACGTTCAGTCGACCTTCAACGCGGACATGATACCTCAGCGCCCGAAGGGTCATCACGGCCAAGATAGGCCGCAGCGGAGCGATGGCTTCCATGAGGCTATCGCGGCCGCTCACGCAGAGATGGAACAGGAGCGGCGTGACAGTCTGCATCACTTCCTCAACAACGACAACACACGCAGCCGGCCGACTTCTCGTGCCACAGAGGAGCGTCCAGCGTCTGTGGCGCGAAGCTCAAATTCGATGCGCCGCGACGACTCGCCAGTGCCGTCTGAGCATGAAGACGCGTTGCTAGTGGATGCAGCCTCGGCCCAGACCACTCGCGCCGCCCCGGTCGATGACACCAAGCGCGACAGCTTGGCTACTGCGCAGACAAGTCACACCATGACACCGCGGCATCATCTGGCGCAAGCGGTAACTTCGGACAGACGCATGCCACAGATCTCGATTCAGCCGGACTCTCCACAAGGCCCTCTAGCACGGCTCAGTGAACCCCCACAAGCGGCCGATGTCACTCTTGACGCTCAGTTCACAAAGGTCAGGCAAGCTCATTCAGCAGCGGGCACCGAGGCTCTGCAACACGCACGTACCGACTCAGAAGGTTCCAATCGTTCAGATTCGGCCTCTAGAACGGGACGCCAACGCTCGAGCTCGCCCGCGAATGGCCAACGCAACGCCCCTACTGAAGGCTTTCGTACTCCCACGACGCCGTACTTCGACTCGTCCTCGCAGCTACACATGGACGACGAGCCAAGTCCCATGCCGACCGTGCGTCAAGGTTTCGAATGGACTGCCCAACCTCTTGAAAGCCTTTCCAACGGCGCAGCGGACAAGGATCGCGTCAGTGGTCTTTTGGGAGTTGGGCTCATGAGCCCGCCCCAGATTGGAGGCCTTGGCGATGGAGGTCGTGCGCGTCCAACCTCCGTCTACACTGAGGGCGGAGCGAGCCAAGCAGCCTCGGATGGGCATCTGTCCACAGGACCAGAGGCCGATCTGGACCGAGCCCTGGCTGGACTGGATGCCAGTCTCAGCCAGTTGTCGCAAGAGCGGATGCACGGAACGGTCAAAGCGAGCGGACGTCGTCAATCGCGGGCGTCTTTACGCTCTGCTACTGCCGGCGCCGACAAAGCAGCCGTGACAGGTGCGGCCGCGACCACTCCGGCACCACCGCTGCCTACCGGTGCGGCAACGACAGTGACAGCTCGACGCCAGAAGACGTCTTCGACAGCGTCAAGGCCCGACAGCAGAACAGAGTCACCCGCGACCAAGAACGTATCCGAGTTTCCTCGGATGAGTGGGCAAGAGTCCGATGTGGAGAATGAGCCGGAGCCACGTCCGACTGGCTCAGCGCGGCAGCGATCCTCCTCGCAGCCTGCTCCCAAGCGGCCACCGATTCCATTCTCGTTCATGAATGGGGTTCCGCAGCCTCCTATGCCGCGACTTGTCCGCAAGGGCTCTACGTCGTCGAACCATGTCTTGTCGCCGACGTCGGCTTCCGCCAACCGAGCTGCAGCGGGCAGCAGCAACGGATCCAGTATTCGACCCGGCCCAGGCGGTCAGAGCAATTTCAGGTTCCCCTCACCGGCACCCAGCGCGATGTCGACCTTTGCGCCTTCGGACGCGCCGCTGTCGGGCTTGTACGACGAGCACGGTCTGCCAAGGCCTGCACCGGCTTTCGACTTGTTCCCGACAGGTCTGCCTTCGATGAAGTACAGCGGCGTACCCTCCTTCGCCGCGCCGGTAAGCAACAGCGCCTTGCCTGGCGTCGACATGGACGCTGGCGCGCACGACTACATGCAGTGGCACCCCATGCCTGCCAACGTCATCAGCCGGCCCTTCTATGTGCTCCGCCAGCTACACGCCAGTCTTTCGACGGGCGGTCATCTCAGTCGCAAGCTGTATGCTCCGAAGCATGCTTGGCTGAGTGCGGCTCAGCAACAAGCGAACAATGGCGGTGCCGGTAGCGCCAAGATTGCATCGCTCGACCTCAAGGTGCGGATGCTTGACCTCGTCATCACTGGCATGGAGCCCGTCCAAGCTGGTGGCAAGGCGCTCCTGCAACCGCCGGTCACGTCCCAGCCTGGCCTGCTCGCCGTGCAAGCGACTCGATTCGCGCGTCAGCTCGATGACTTTGAGCACTTGCTCCTGGACGTTCAGAGCACCCTGTCGTCCAAGCTCAACATTGTCGATCCGGCCGCAGGCAAGAAGAACAAGGTATGTCAGGGCCATGGACGTGTGCAGAAGAGACAATCGACTGACTTACACTCCTTACATTCTCAGAATGCATTCGGCTCGCTTGGCTCGCGCCTCAAGGGATCCCTTGGTGGGCTGACTTCGAACAAGGGGTGAGTGCTTTCACTGATGATCAGCTCAGTCTCAATGTACGCTGACAACTGAGCTATCTCCACCAGACTCGACTCCCCGTCCGACTACATCTCCTCCCTCACGCGGCTGTGCGCCAAGCTTGGCACCCTGGACCAGCACGTCCAATCCGTCATCCGCGCCCAAGCCGGCGCCACCGAGAACGACGTTCGCAGCCCCGGGACCGAGTCCTACGCAGCCCTGCCGACCGAGGTGCGCCTGTCGATTGAGGCCAAGCTGAAGAGGACGAGCGACTGGCTGGCGAATGTGCTGCTTTGCTTTGTGCTGCGCGACGTCGCGCTGGTCATGGACCGGTGAGTCCCTCCTCGGGCGCGTCGTTGTGGGTAAGATCAACGCGAGGCTCATCAGACTCCACGCCTTCCGCAGATACACCAAACGCGCCTCGATACCGTTCGTCGAGGGCTGACGAACCCTCCACCCTCGATGTTGTACAAGTAGACGTGCTTTCCGAACACGGCCGCGATTTGCAATCCCCTCCCAACCCACGCTCCAAGCTTTCTTACGACGTTTTTATCACGGTCCCTTCAAGGCAAGGGTGCAGCAGTTCGGGTCCTCTGCACCACCAGCACACCAGTCGCTCTCTCGACTATCATCGCAAGCTCAAGTATGAACGGCTACCGTCCTCCCACCATCCCACCACCCCTCGACATCGACATCGACATCGGCCTCATCATCCACTACTCACGCACCTCTCCTCCAAGCCCTCGCACTCGCCACTCGCCACTCGCTCCTTTGCCCTCGCTGTCCTCCCTGCTGGCCCGGTTGACCCCCTATCGATCCATCAGCTCTGACCTACCTATGCCTACGTACCTACCTACGTGCCTACCTACTCCGTTCCTCTCCTTCCCTTCCCTTCCTTTCCTCTCATCCTCATTGCTGTATCTATCGAAACCCCGCTCTCAGCAACATCCCCTTCTTGCTCTGCCGCCATCCTCCCTCGCGGCGGGTCCCGGTGCGCCGCGCCCTTGGCCTTTGGACCTTGCTTCCATGACGTTGAGATTTTGGGAGACTTTTGCGTCGTACAGTAGGTACTCGTACATTGAAGCAAGGTACATACGTGGCGCGCCCTGCCGCCCGCTTGGAGGGGCAGGAGGGAGGGGCGGCGTAGACGTGACGTGCCGTGCCGTGCCGTGACGTAGAACGAATGCCATGCCATGCCATGCGATCCTTCCCGGCGCAATCTTGAGGAAGAGGAAATACCGCGTGCGGTGAGCCAGACGCGGACGCGCGATCAGAAGATGGGATACCCCACCGCGGAGCCGTACCCCGTCCCCTCGGCCGCCGCGAACGGATCGCCCGCGACGCCCGCAATGGTGAGGATGGCGTTCACGACGCCCGCGATGCCCTCGCCTGCGATGAAGCCGGCGGCGAGGGCGTAGCCTGCCAGGTCGTACTGCTGCGGGTTGCGCTTCTGCCACACGTGGGCAAAGACGGCTCTGGGGGGGGGGGAGGGAGGGGGAGGGAATCGAACTTGTGTCAGTCAGCCGGTCTGTGTCTTCCTGAAGGGAAAAGAAAGGGAGAATAGGACTAAACTTACCCGCACACCATGGCGATGGGGATGTACGTCTGCGGAATGACAAAGCCGAGGCCGACGGCGGACCAATTGGGCACAAAGACGTGGTACCGCTTCGGGATGCACAGGTAGCGCGCCACGACGGTCGCGACGGCCGTGAGCGCGAGACAGATGGCCGTGATGCCGCTGCTCCGCGAGACGGGCAAGCTGGGCGACAGCACCGCAATCGCAATCTGCTTCCACGCCACCACGCTCGGCAGGCCAAACTGGCACGTGTCCGCCAGGTCCGGGTTGGTGATGCACGGGTAGCTCGTCGCGAAGAGGACGAACAGGCCCGGGCTGAGGAAGATGCCTGGGATCGAGCCGAGCAGCTGGGCGTAGAACTGCGTCCGGGGGCGGGCTCGGAGCAGGTGGCCCGTCTTGAGGTCGCCGACCATGTCGACCGAGTGCTGCCCCGCCGACGAGACGATGGAACCCGCAATGAGGTTCGAGAGCAGGTGCGCGTTCATGTCGCCGGGCGTGCCGCGGAGCGCGCCCCCGACGATGAGCTGCGACGCCTTGGCGACGACACTGAGCGGGTTGGTGTCCGTCGTGCCGGACGCGTTGAGCGCGACAAAGGAGAAGATGAAGGCGAGCAAGATGGCCAGGATGGTGATGTACACTTGCAGTCCGAACTGCACCGAGGCCACCACACAGGCTGAGGGAGTGCAGATAGAGGGCGGGATCAGTTACGCGTCGACAACGTGCCATCGGAAGACGACTCGCTACTCACTAAAGACGATGGAGAGGATCAAGACGCCGCCCCACATCCAGACGGGCGTCTCGTGCTCGGGGGGGCACGCCATCGCCGAGGATCCGGCGGCGCGCCTCCTCCTCCTCGGGCGTGAGCTCGACTTGGCGGTGGCGCATGGTGCGGTACGTGTCCATGACGGCCGTGCGCGTGGCGCGGTAGATGGCGGGCGCGTTCATGGCGAGCTCGGCGGCCGAGGCGGCAAACATGATGAGGATGCCCGCCCAGAGGGCCCAGTAGCGCGGGCTGGCCGTGTTGAGGTCTTGACCCGGCTGCCAGCTCAAGCTGGTGTAGGAGACGCGGGTGACGCCGTCGAGCTGGGCGAGGACGCGGCCGCGTGCCTGGCCGGTCTGGATGAGGGAGGGCCCGATGATGGCCCAGGTGAGGACGACGCCGAGGAAGAAGGAGCAGGAGGCGTTGAGGCCTGCGAGCATGCCTGCGCCGTGGAAGGCGGGTGTGGTCTGGATCCACCAGCCCCAGTTGTCGACGACGAGGGCCTTTTTCCATCCCCACTGGTAGAGCCAGTAGAAGATGTGCCACTCGTACAGGATGCCTTGGGCTGTGGGAGAAAAGGACGCGTCTGAGCGATTTGCCACCACGAAGAGGAAGGGAGTAAGACGCACCATACTGGTCGAGGACACACCAGACGAGGGCGGCGGCAAAGGCTGCGCCGAGGACGTAGGTCTGGATCCTGGCGCGGCGTGCTCCTCCGACGGAGTGGAGACTCTTGATGGTGATGGCGGTTGCGGTCGGGGTTGGGAAGACGAGTTTGAGACGGAGGATGAAAAAGTTGCGGAGGGGCGGTGCAAAGGCGGCGCCGTAGAAGGCGGAGACGACGGTGAAAGTGATGAGCCTGCCAAAGTCTTCTTTTGGCGAGGCGCCCTGTTTATTTTGAAGAGTGGGTCAGCGCTTTCCATGAGGACGAGAGCGTGCTGGACTCACGAGGAGACCGAGTTGGTACTGGGAGAAGGGACAAGAAGACGGACCTGGTCAGCATTCCTTGGCCTGGACCAGGCAAGGATGACGGGACTCACCATGGCGGGGATGGCGGCGACAAAGGCGCCCGAGAGGGATCCGGCCGCGGTGGCGGTGGACTGGACGGTGCACGTCTCGCGTGGCCCCGTGGGCCCGCCGCCGTAGGCGTGAGGGAGCATCGTTTGCAGGAACTGGATGCCGCCAAAGCCGAGGATGGCGCCGAAGAGACTGGCGGCAAAGGTGAAGCCCGTCTTGAGGCCGAGGTAGACGTTGCTGGCGGCGACTGCAGGGCGGCCAGGGTCAGCGCAAGGAGGAGGGGGAGACACGGCCAGGGAGGCACTCACTCAGCAGACCGAGCACGGACCCGAGCAGGACGGCGCGCACGGTGAGCTGGTTGCCGGCCTCGTGGCCGAGCTCGTCGAGGCTGAAGGGGACGCCCTCGTAGGGATCAAAGGCGCGGAAGGCGAGGGCGTCCTTCTCGCCGAGCTGCCCCTCGAGCGCGTCGTCCTCTTCCCTCGGGCCGAGGGGTGCGAGCTTGGAGTCGGCGAGGCTGGCCCCGAGGTGGGCTGCCTCCCTGTCGCCGTCGTCGTGGAGCACCGAGGCGGCTGCCGTGTCCGTCACGTCGTCCGAGTGGGAGAGCGACGCGGCGGGGCTCGTGGCTGCTCCTCTGCGCTGCTCCGTGATGGCGTCCTTGGAGGAGGCGAAGACGGGCATCGTGGGCCAGCGGGGGAGGGCGAGGAGAGGGACAGGGGGGGGATATTCCTGTGCTACGAATCGCCTGCTACCCTGCTACGAGTATATATACTCGCCCCCCGCGGCTGCTCTCGGCGAGGGCGTGTTGCGGCGCCATGGCCAGTGTGTGAGGAGGACAGTGACGAGTGACGAGCGTCGTCGTCGTCGTGATGAACCTCGGCAAGGTCGCTTCCCCGTCCGCACTCGTTTGGCCCCAGCGCTTCTTACGCTCCCCTCCCTCCTCCTCCCCACCCACTGCCAAGCTGGCAATCTCACCGCGCAACACAGCAACACCCGGTGGTCCTCCCCCGCTCGGGCCGAGCCATCGACGAACAAGAAGAAGAGAGAGAGAATAGAACCAGTCACAGTCAGAGGAGAGAGAGAGGAGAGGAGAAGAAGGACGGGACAGGACACACACACACACAGAGACCAGAAGGGGAAGAGGAGGAACAGGAGGAGGGGGAGGAGGGAGTGGGGCATCCCATCAACGGCAGGCTGACACCCCTTGGCCCCCGCCGATCAAGAGCAAGACGGGGCGGGCGCAGGGGGTATACGAGTACGAGTACGACCTTCATCGCCCGGCTACGAGATCCGCGTCCGTAGTCGCGTTCCTTCTCCTTGATCGCAGTCGCAAGCGCAGGCCGACGTCGAGGCGCCGTCCGTCTGGAAATCGACGCAAGACAACGACACTCACAGAGTCGCGTCCGTTCGTCCGAGGGGCGGAGGGGAATGCCTCGCCGTAGCCGTACAATACCCAGCCTCGGCGCGCCCAACCTCCCCCACGGACACCGTCCCGACCGGATCGACGACGCGCTCCACCGGCCTCGACGCTGGCCCCACAGCCTCCGCCCTCGTCCCGGCAATGACAGACGCCGCCGCCGCCGCCGTCAGCCTCCCAGCCTCGACCATCCGTCCTCCTACGAACACCCACACGCGCGCTCAGAGGATGAGGCACTTTGTCTATCAGACAGACGAAGCGGGCGCAATCGTCAGCGCATCTCATCCTTCCTTCTCAAGCAGTCGATCAACAACGCACCTTCTTCCGCACCACCGGAGGCTCCAACGCAGCAACAATTGCCTGTGTAACATTCAGAATGAAGTGGTCAGCAATGGGACTCGGATCCGACTCGCGCACGTAGGATGAGGATGTCGCCCCTGTGGGACCCCATGGAGTCGGCCATGCCGCCCACGCGCCGGCGCTGACAGCGCACGCGCGAGAACCCGCCGGAATGGGACCCCCGACCGCCCACGCAGACACAGAGAAGGGGAGAGGGAAAGGGGGAAACCAAAACACGCACCTCGTCAAACACATTCTTGAGTCCCTTTTGCGTCAACGCCGAGCACTCGACATACTTGACCGCACCCAGTTCCCTCGCCAGCCGCTCGCCGGCATCAAACGAGACGGGACGCTGCTTGGACCGCGCCAGCTTGTCCACCACGGCGGGGTCATCGCGCAAGTCGACCTGCGTGCCCACGATGAGGCACGGCACGCCCGGGCAGTGGTGGCGCACCTCGGGGAACCACTTCTCCTTGACGTTCTCAAACGACGCCGGCGACGTGACCGAGAAGCAGACGAGGAAGACGTCCGTCTGCGGGTACGACAGCGGTCTGAGCCGGTCGTAGTCTTCTTGGCCGGCCGTGTCGAAGAGGCCGAGCGTGTACGGGTCCTCGCCGATCATGACCGTGACTGCATAGTTGTCAAACACCTGGACACAGAGGTGAGGGGTTGCACTGTCAGCATCGCGGCGCGTCGGGGCAAGTCAAACAGACGAGGCAACCCTGGACACTCACTGTAGGTACGTATTCAGATGGGAACTTGTTCGTAGTGTAACTGAAAGGACACGCGCCACCGGCATGAGGGGTCAGTCATCGCTCGAGCCCGAGACACAACTGTCTACCGAAGAGCTCACCTGATGAGGAGACAGGTCTGCAGGGGCGTGCCATCGGTCGTCACCGGTGTCAAGGAAGAGGAGAGGGAGGTGTCAGTCTGTTGTACGAGTAAAGCCGGCACCAGCCACGAGAGTGAAGTCGGCGATCCTCCCATGGATCATGCCATACGCGTGGCCAAGCCGACACGGCGCAGAGAAAGAGGGAGAGCTCGCCGACTCCTTCACGAGCTGGTTGAGGAGGGGGAGTGGAGTGGAGTGGGCCAAGCACGCACCTTGCCGACGGCACCGTCGCCGACGACGACACACTTGATCGTCTGCATGCTGTTGGAAGGTGGGGGGGGGGCACCGAGTGCAACGTCGAGCGCCGGGATGCGATGGGAGAGGGCCGCAGAGGGAGATGCCTAGCTGAGCGACTGGCTTGCCTTGCTTGCTTGACGCTTGGAAGCACCGAGGCCGGGTCCGTCGTACGAGTCGAGTGGGAGACCCCCAAGTCTTGGGCCGAGCGCGCCGCGTCTGAAGAGGGAAGGGGCTGACGTCCGTTCGTCGAGCGCGTGCTGGCGAGCGCGAGAGAGGGGAAAGGGGGGGCCCGTGTCGAGTCCGAGATGAAGCGAGCGCGGCCGCGCGTGTCTCCCGTCTCCAGGCGTTGAGAATGTGCTGAGGATGCTCCTATCAACCTTGACGTGGGGGGCGGCGATGCCGGGCGCGCGATCCTCTGTGACGAGACACGCGGGATGGATGGGAGACGAGGGGGGTACGACGCGTGCCCGCCGCTGCCACTGCTGCTGCTGCTGCTGCTGCTGCGTGCTCGAGGTGCTGGGAGGTGTCGTCGTCGACGTGGACAGCGCTGAGGCCCTGCTGAGTGCTCGTCGATGCGACGGACGGGCGGGCGGAGCGCGCGATGGTGTATCGTACCCAGGGCGTCTGGTCTGGTCTCATGGTCTCACAATAAGCCCCAGTGCGAGTCTCATGGTGAGACTCCCAACGCAAGGGTCTCTCTCCACTCGACTCTACACCACCACCTCTTATACTATAAGCCTTACGAGCTTCAACCCGAGCAAGCACAGTCATGTCGGCACTGGCCGACGTCGGCATCGTCACGCTCCTACGCAGGAATGACGCTGAGGCCTGCCAGCATTCAGGCGGTCCAATCATATTCACCCAGTCCCACCACGAGAGCCGTCCTGCCCGCCCACCAGCGCGTACAGACGCTCATTCAGCCGGCTCGCCTCCTCCAGCTGAGTCCGTAGCCTCACCACCTCGGCCTCGAGCTCGGCTTGACGCGAGCCGGCTTCTGTCGCGCCTGTTGTCTTTGTCGTCGTGTCCGTGGCCAGTAATGTCGACGCCGGCTGCGACGAGCTCGACGGCGGCGGCGCCGGAAACAAGCCGGGAAGAGGCAGTTGGATCGACCCTCGTCCTTCCTCTCCGAACAGCCCAGAGTACCCAGACTTGAGCACGGGAAACAGCGACGTCGGCGGGCAGATGTACGGCGAGATCTGTGTCAAAGCGGACACTGTCAGCGTTGCCTCATAGCCTGCCTTGGACGAGATCATACTCACCCTGTCCAGATCCCGAGGTATCCTCCGCCACACGACGCCTCCCGAGGACGACGGCTCCGTCCCACTGCCACTCGCATCGCCATCTCCGCCTCTTGATAGCAATCCCAAAGACGGCCGCACCACAGTCCGGCCAAAGTTGGGCGCCACAATGGGCACCGCATCGTCCTCGCCACCGCTCCGACCCTTGGCCACACCACCAGCAGTACTGTCACCCGAGCCGAGCGCAGCGCTCATCCGGCTCTGCACAGGAGCCAGCGTCACAATCTTGAGATTCGTAATCGCACCGGGGGCAAAGCATGCACCCGGGCCGGATCCCACCTCATTCAAAGCACCGCCGCCGCCGCCGCCGCCAGCCTTGAGCGAAGGCGCCGACGAGCCCGCACCGCCATTCGACACCGTCGTCGCCGAGCTCGAGGACGACGACGAGTTGACAATGCTCGGACCGAGGTTGAGCACCGACAGCATTTGCGCCGAACTCGCATCGTACACGTGCACCTGCGAGCCCACCGTGCCCACCAGCAGATGGCTCGACGCCGGACTCAGCGCGAGCGAGGTGATGCGTGGGCCGACGCGGTAGATGCGTCCATCTGCGCTCGCACTGACGTCCTGATTCTCCGCCTCTTCTTGAGCGAGGTACTCGGTGCCCGAGCTCTGGCGCTGCTTGACCACGTCGATCCGAATGACCCGCGACACTTGGTGTAGAGCATTGCTTGCCGATGTCGAGGCTGCAGCGGAGGCAGCTTGAGGCGGTGCGGTGCTCACGTACACAAAGCGATTGAGCGGGTCGCATACGACGTGCTGGAGAGGGAATGGCGTCGAGTAGGTGTAGAGCAGCGAGCGCGTCCGCATATCCCACAGCTTGAGGGAGCCGTCCAGGCTCGTGGACCACATCGTCGCCGGGGCTGGAAAGCGTGCACTGGGCGGGAAGGCGAGCGACGTGATCGGAAGGGTGTGATCTGTCAGCGTCGCGTACGGGAGCGGCTGCTCAGCGCCGCCCGCACTGATGGCCGCACCGCCTCGATGGGTGCCTTCCGGAGCCAGTAACCCGGCCAACGCCCAGACGAGGATCCGACTGTCCGCACCGCCAGAGACGAGCGCGCCCCCGTCAGACGACCACGTCAGCGCCGTGACGGCCCGGTAGTGCGCATCGAAGGAGGCGAGCAGCTCGCCCGTGCTGATCCGCCACAAGAAGAGACTCCCTTCGCCCGACCCCGCGGCAAGCAGGTCCGGACGGGCCGGATTGAGCGCCAAAGCAGTGAGGCGAGTCGGCACGATGATGCGCTGAAGGAGCGCGTCTGAGCGCAGTGTCCAGAAGAGGAGGGTCGGCGAGCGCACGTCGGCGCCAACGACCAGATTGGCCGAGGGACTGATGTCGAAGGCGTAGGACGCTGGAGACACCGCTTGGCGGTACGAGATGGTGGGCTGCGTGGGCGGGATCGAAGAGGTCGACGTCGATGCGGCCGCACCAGATCCTTCCCCTGCTTGCGCGCCACTGCTACCTGCCGCCGACGCCGCCGCGGCGAGTGAGGTAGACGACAGCCCAGAGGGAGCCGCCGTGCTCAGAGGCAGCAAGCCCGAGACGGGCGCCGTGTGCGCGTCCGCCGCGCGCGTGTATACGATGGTGTCCTGGCCGAGAAGACGGAGCGCCGGCAGCGCCGCACTGCCGGCGTGGACGAAGCTCGCCATCGTTGAGGCCCCCTTCCTTGGCCAAGCTGGGACGTCGTGGAAGGACGGACGTGATGGTCAATGTTTTGGACAGGCCAACCTGCTCGCTGCCCGATGCACCGCGCGTCCCCAAATTTCACGCGTACTTCATCACGTGGGCAACCTGTTGTAGACGCTTGCCGGTTGTCGTGCGACAACGATGGGCCCGCGCCGGAGGACGAGGAGGGTCAGACAGGGACGCGTAGAGTTCAATGGAGTCAGCGTGCTGAGATTGATGCGTGTAGGAGAAGGAGACGGAAGAGAGAGCATGGATGTTCGAACAGGTGATGCTGGATGAGAGGCGGTTGAAACACTTGACGGGGACATCGTGAGTGGATGTCGAGTGGAGTGCCGTCGAGGTATCCCCGTCCGAAAGAGCCGCCAAAGATGCATAGTTGCCTGGACGTCCGTCTCCGCTTCGTCCAGATGCTCGCGACGCCGGGCTGCCCAAGATGTGCGATGGAACGGGCGCGACCGCTTTCGCACCCGCCCATACCATTCCGCCGCTTGAACCACCAGTACACCAAACACAGGCGCTGCCGCATCTCCAGCCCCGACAGCACAAGTAGACCTCAGCTCTACTTCTTCTTGCCAGCGTCGCCAGCCTTGCTCTTCTTGGTACCGCGGACCTTGAGAGCGCGGTTCTTGCGCTCCTTGCGGAGCTTCCGGGAGGGCTTCTCGAGCTTGTTCTTGAGACCCACCTGTGAGTGGCAGGGAAGGGTGTAGGGTAGAGTGAGAGGTCAGTGTTGCTCTTGGAAGTGCTGGTAGAGCGGCGCTGCGATGCTCTCGCGCGCCAGCTCAGTACAATCGGCCAAGATACTCACTCGGACAAGACGGTACCGTGGCTCGAACTTCATGGCGTCCTTGGAGTCGTAGATGAGCGCGAAGCCGGTTGACCGCCCGCCACCGAATGCGGTCCTCATGCCGAAGACGACGACCTGCTCCTTGTCGGCCTTGTACATCGCCCCGAGCTTCTCCCGCAGCTCATCCTTGGACACGTTTGCCCGTGCCGGGTGGATGACATCGAGGACGAATTGACGCCGCTGGAGGAGGCGGTTCTGTGCGAGATGAAGAGCAGAGAAGGATCGCGTCAGTCGACGTCAAGAGAGCAGGATTAGGATGAACCCCAGCGCCTCCTTCGAGGGCATGCGCCTCGCTGCTTGAGCGCGCCAGCCAGGGAATCTCGGCAGCAACGCAGCGCCAGATGCCAGCGACGCTCACTCGGCATCATCGTGCGCATCCGCTCAGGCCGCGAAGGAAGCGCTGGGTAAGCCACCTGTAACTCACAGTGATGAACTTGCGGGTACGCAGGGTGACCGGTGATGTGGCGTCCTGAGCAGGAAGAGGTAGCAGGAAGGAGTCAGCCATGAGATCGCCAATGCCGTGATGCTGGCGCGCTGCCGCTGCTCACCATGCTGGGCAATGTCTTGAGGATGGCAACTCGATGCTGACACGGTCGACGTCGAGGAGGGTGGCGGCGAGGGTCGAGGTCGTGGTTGGGCGAGCGAAGAAGCGGCGAGCGTTTTCTCACGATGGTATCCTCCACCTCCACGATGACCGGTCAGACGGCCCGAGATGCCGGTGGATCGACCCTGACCGCCGACCGCCTCCACCTTTGGAAGCCGATCCGAGGACGACAACGACGAGCTCGACGACGTTGGCGATGGCATCGAGCGCGGCATCGGTAGCGACGGCGGCGGCGCAGGCGGCGACGGCGCCCGTAGCGGCGGCAAGGACGACGGTGCCGACGGTGGAGCTGAGCTCGTCGACGTCGCACTTCGTCGAGGAGGGCGACCTCATCATCGTGTACCTCTCCCACAACCGCAACCCGCTCCCCGTCGTCGTCCACGCGGGCGCAACCCACAGCAATGCCTTTGGCACCTTTCCGCACTCGACGTGCTTCCTCGGCAAGCCCTTTGGCTCGCGCGTCCACTCGCCCAAGGGGCGCGGCTTCATACACATCCTCCGGCCCACGCCCGAGCTCTGGACGCTCTCGCTGCCGCACCGGACGCAGATCCTCTACCAGACCGACATCGCCTTCATCACGCAGCAGCTGAGGCTCAGCCCAGGTGCGCGGGTCATCGAAGCGGGCACAGGCTCGGGGTCGTTCACCCACGCCCTTGCTCGTACCGTCGGGCGCGAGCATCAAGTGCGCCGATTCCAAGGCACCGGCTCCGAGTCCGTCGGCCGCAATGATCCTCGGGAGAACGTGGCCGCAGAGCGGGTCAACGCGCTCGCTGCCCTGGACGACACCAGGGACGATGTGCCCACAGACGGACGCGTCTTCTCTTACGAGTTCCATGCCCAGCGCCATGCAAAGGCCAAGTGAGTCTCAGGAGTTCGAGCTTTGTTATGAACGATATTGACCTTCGCGTGGTATCTGTCTAGGGTCGAGTTCGCGGCCCATGGCTTGTCCAACATCGTTCGAGTAACACATCGAAACGTTTGCAAAGACGGCTTTGCACTCTCAGAGCCAAGGGCCGGTCCATCATCCGAAAAGTTGGACGGAGAGAAGGTTGCAAAAGGCAACAACGAGGTTGATACGACTTCCAAGAACGGCACAAGCTCGCGAACAAGCTATCCAATCGTGGAAGCCGTCTTTCTCGACCTACCGGCTCCATGGGAGGCCATTCCCTTCGTACCGGCCCACCTCAACCCCAATCGAACGACGAGAATATGCTGCTTCTCGCCATGCATCGAGCAGGTGCTCAAGACGGTCCAGGCACTCAACGCTCACGGCTTCAGCGACGTTCAAACCTGGGAATGCCTGATGCGGGAGATGGAAAGCACACCGTTGGCCAAGGTCACCAAGGACGAGCCGCTCGTGCAGCCTGAAGACGAGGCGGCAAGCGATGACGATAACGCTAATGAAGAGGATAACGCGCAGGACGATGATGGTGACAGCGAGCAGGATGGCCAACCAGCAAACCGCAGGAATGGCAAGTCAAAAGGCGGCTCAGCTTCCAAGCTCGGCAAGAGGAAACGAGACGGCGCCGACAGCAACGCACGAAGCGACATGTCCGCCGCTCAATCAGCATCGCACAAGTCGCGCTGGGGTCTCGAGCGACCAAGGGACGTGGGGACCATCATTCAGCGAATCCACGAAGTCGAGGAGCGCAAGGAGGCTCGGAGATTGGCTCAGGTCGCCAGCGCCAGGGCGGAACGGGAGCGGCGGAATGCGCTCAAGGCTGCTTCGGAAGGGGCTGCCGGCCCAACGGCTTCCAATGTCGAGGCGGTGGACGAGGCAGAAGTCGCTGAGGAGGATGACAATGTGCTGATGAACGTGGCGAACAATGAGGAGGAGGGCGACGACCCGTCGAGGAAGGATATCAACGGGGAGGCCGCTCCGCCTTCGCGTGTAGCTCCAAGCTCTCATCAAGCAACTCCGTCTATACCACGGTTATTCGAGCCGGCGAGTGTGTATGGACGCGTCCTACCCGAGGTGAGTTCACTGCGCCTGTCCACCCGTCAAGGCAATGCATTGACGGGGGCTTCCTCGTTCACAGATGCGTGGCCACACCAGCTATCTCACCTTCGGGACCATGCTGGCGCGCGTAGCGGGCATACGTGTCGGTCCGACTGGTACGGTGGCGACGACGACGTCTACAACTGCAGAGGCTGCGCCGACGGCGTCGAGTGCCACTTCAAGCTAGCCTCTGTCGCTACCAATGCCATACATCGACATTGTCTCCTAGCAAGCATGAAGCCAGTCCTACTAGAATATGCCTGGCCTGTGCATTTTCAAAGCAAGCATCACCCAAGCACCTTCCTAAGCGCCCCCACGCCGCCTCGTATCCGCTCGCGCGTGACGGGACATCGGCCCTGATGGCGCTCCAGGTACTCCTGCGCGCAGACGAAGCACGCGACGTAGCCCGTCGGGAACATGGCGGGGTTGTTGATGGGCGCCGCGCTGCAGATGGGACACACGTTGTGTACGAGGGGCGCGCGCATGGGCAATGCTGCGCCCTCTCCCGACCTCGCCTTGCCCTTCTCTGCTGAGGAGGCGGGTAAGAGGGCGAGGGCGAGCGCGCGATTGGAGGGATCGAGCGGGTCGGACGCTGCAACGGTGATGAGGGGCGCCACAAACTTGGTCGCGTCTGGTTGGTAGACGACTCCTCGTGGGGAAGGGAGGAGAGGTCGGGGTGGACCAAAGAGAGGCACCTCGCCTTCCGCACCGCCCGCACCAGCTTGCTCCTCTTCACCCGTCCCCATCCCGTCCTCCCCAAAGCCTCCCAAGACACCGCCGCCCGGCGCGCCCGCGCCTCCACGCCTGCGTCGCGGGTTATCAGGGCTGTACCACCACTCCAAGAACTTGAAGAAGAAGATGCTTGCGGGGAGGGCGTACTTGAGCGACTCGAAGAAGATGAAGGGTGCTGAGCGGACGAGGGTCAAGGCGAAGCTGATGGGGTGGCGGAGGGGCGAGGGTGCATGGGGCGGAATGAGCGGTGGGGTCGGTGGGTAATCGTCGGCTCCCATTCTGCGAATGTCGACGCGCATCAGGCTGAACCAGGGACGCCAGTACGGCGTGCGATCGAAGAGGTACGACACGTTGTAGCCGAGCAGCTCCAGCTGGTAGACTGCGCTGGCGTGTGGATATGCCTTGCGGAATGTCGACTTGGCCAGGTCGCGCGCGTGCTGAAGGCGCGCTCGGAGCTTGGCGAGACGCGAAGACGTCGCGGCTGACTCCTCGCTGTCGTCGAAGCGCAGACGACGCTGGCCACCTTGCGCGGCGCCTGCGTCCTCACCGCCGTCTCCGAAGAGCGCGTCGTCCCCGCCAGCGGCATCGAGGCCGCCGCCGATGCGCTCCCAGTAGTCGGTTGCTCGGGCAGACAGGTACGGGAGACCGACGAGAAAGAGGAGGGAGAGGTAGATCTCCCTCCGCCCGAGCTTCTCCTGCGCTGCGACGCCGTGCCGCGATCCGTCGAGACGGGCTGAGCGGGTTGCGCCTGCTGCCCTGGCGCGGTCGGTGGTGATGGCCGGCCGCCTGCGTCGTCTGAGGCCGTAGAAGTTCTCGGCGAAGGAGGAGCCCCAAGTGACGAGGTAGTGGCGCTCGACGGCGAGGAGGAGGAGCGCGTAGAGCTCGTCGAAGCGGTTGACGACGCGGAGCAGGTAGCGCGGGTTGCGCTGGGCGAGCACCGTGAGGACGTAGCGCACGGCTGGCCGGAGCAGCGTGCTGAGCTGGTCCTGGGCGTACAGCTCGAAGAACGAGGGGCGGTACGGGTCCGCCGACGAGTCGACACCGCTGAGCAGCGCGTCCATCGCTGCTGTCCTCGTCCGCCGCTGCCGGTGCGCGCCGCTCGATGTCGAAGCAGTTGATGGTCGAGGTGCTCGTCGTCGTCGTCGTCCTCCGCACCAGCGCCTCGACGTCGAGAGCGAGGTGGGGGAAGCTGCCCCATCGACAAGCACTTTTGGAAAGAGCTTCTCCCTTGACAAATGCGCCGCGACCCGGTTCGCTCCTCGTGCCTTCTCGCCTTCTCGTCGCCGACACCCACCACCACGACGTCGACCACGGCATCCTGCTTCCTCTCCGTCCTTGTCAACGTACGGCTCGCTCCAACGTCTCCGCGATGGCTGCCACGTACCGCTTCGCGTCCCGGTCTGCCGCCAACTTGCGGTGAGTGTCATCGCCCGGTGGTCGGGCAGCTCGACGAGGGGGGGCCATCCTCGTGCTGGCAGCAGCGCGCGCGCGCATCACAGACCCACCCACGGGCGTGCTTGGTCCTCGTCCTCGTCGTCGAGCTCGCCGTGCGCTTGGGATGCCGTGGTACTGACACTTGCTTGTGTTCTTCATCAGGCCCACGGTCTTCACCACGCCGTCCGGCGTGCCCGTGGCCAAGAACATCAACTTTGCCGTCCGCGCACCGGCCGACCCTCACGGCGGCCACTCCCACGGCGGGCCCTCGGCCGTCCGCGGCGATATCACCCAGATCCCTCGCTGGAGCTCGAGCCTGCGCGTCGCCAGCGGCAGCGGCCTGATCTTGAGCAAGTCGCCTGTGAACGGTGAGTACGGTTTCACCGCCCGTCGATCGGGACAGCACCATGCTGATCTCCTTTCCCAACGACTTCAGCGCTGCCGACGGTCAACTACTCTGTGCGCACCTTCTCGTCGTCGTCGAACACCCAGGTGGCCGCCTCGTCCGACTCGAGCGTGCCGGACTACTCGGCGTACCGGACCAACACCGAGTCCAACAAGACGTTCTCCTACCTCATGGTCGGCTCCATGGGTGTCCTCGCCGCCGCCGGCGGCAAGGCGACCGTGACCGACTTCCTCTCGACGATGAGCGCCTCGGCCGATGTGCTCGCGCTCGCCAAGGTCGAAGTGGACATGAACTCGATCCCGGAGGGCAAGAATGTCATCATCAAGTGGCGCGGCAAGCCCGTCTTCATCCGACACCGCACGGCCGACGAGATTGAGGAGGCGCGGAAGGTGGACGTGAGCAAGCTGCGTGACCCGGAGAAGGACGAGGACCGCACCCAGAAGCCCGAGTGGCTGGTCATGCTGGGTGTGTGCACCCACCTTGGCTGTGTGCCAATCGGCGAGGCAGGCGACTACGGCGGCTGGGTGAGTGGGATCACGTTCTTCCTTTATGGCTTGTCTTGGTGCTAATCTGACTGTTGTCCCACTGCCTACAGTACTGCCCGTGCCACGGCTCGCACTACGACATCTCGGGTCGGGCACGGAAAGGCCCTGCGCCGCTGAACCTCGAGGTGCCCGAGTACAGCTTCAACGAGGCTGAGGGCAAGGTGAGTTCTGGACATCTGCGTCGTTTCTGCTTACCCCTTGCGACTGACGCGACGATCTCAACACGCCTTGACAGCTCGTCGTTGGTTAGACGCTTGAGACGACATGCTGGTGGCGGGTGCGATCATCGCGGCTCGTTGGTGAGTGAGGCTGGTGTCTGACTTCGGTCTCTGCGCGGTCAAGATGCTGACCTCGACTCGGACTTTGCAGGGATGGCAGATGTGATCATGTCGGCCATTGCGGTTCTCAAGCACTCGTACTCGTCCAACGGCCGTGCTTGCCAGTCCAAACCGGGACGCCTCCGGTGCCTTGTGCTCGAACTGGCTCCACGTTGCGCTTGCACGACGGTCCACCTGAAAATGGATACATACACACGTTGATCAACTCAAGTTGAGTGCGAATGCTTCTGCGTGATTTGGCTGACGGCGTTGCATGAATGCCCGTCTTACAGGGCTGGTGAGGTTGCGACTTGCGCGAGCGGCGGGTTGGGACTCGATCAGGACGACCGGGTGGGCGACGGGCGTTGACCTCATGGGAGCGGACCTGGTGCGGCGCCGCGCCCGGCGCTCCATTCCGCCCGTATCCCTCGTGCGCAAGGACCCGACTCCATCCTCATCATCCCAGGCCCGCGGTGTTACACACCCACAGAGGATGGGATGCCACTCTGCTCCAGACGCAAGGGAGACACGGGTGCCGAGAGGGTGCTCATCCCGGACACCTCATCGCCCACGCTCAAGGCGGCGGCTGTGCCGGTGCGCCGTTCGCAGCCAAGGGATGCGGCCATGCGTTGGAGAGATGCGAAATGAGCACCCTCAAAGGTGTGGGCGGACCCTCGGGCCCGCTGTGTTGGTTGCCCGCCCGCCCGCCCGCCAGCCAGCCCGTCGGCCTGGGGCGCTGGCGATGCGATGGTTACATAGGAAGCACACGACGTTGAGAGTGAGTGCTGCCTGGTGTACAGTACATCATATAGCACTGATCCTCGTGCTTGCAACAGCGGGGCCTGTTCCCCCTTGGCTCTCGTCGGACGGACACGGGTACGGGCGTAAGGGGAACGCGATCACGTGACGGGCGGGCACGAAGACGCCATTGCGGACGGGGAGATCGCGATACGAGTACGCTGGCGGCTTGGATCGGGCGGGTGATTGCGACTGGGGAGTGGGGTGAGTCATCGTTGTTACCATCACTGGGCAGCGCTTATAAGCTGATGCCATCGACCCCTGCCTCCGTCGCCATCACCATCACCACCATCGACCCCTCGCCGTCACGCCCGCCCGCTCTCACCATGGCCGCGCTCATCCTCACCATCTGAACACCATCGCGCGCTGCCGCACCCCCGATCCGCACCCTCGACCTGGGCCCCAACTGCCCCCCCCCCTTGCCTCTGCTATATCAACCCAACCCCAACCCGCATCGTCCTCGATCCCACCATGGACCACCTCGACCCCCCACCAACACCAGCACAAGCCACCGCCTCAAGCAGCAGCAGCAGCAACAGCAGCAGCAACAACAGCAGCAAGGAGCACCAGCCAAGCAGCCCACCCACCGGGTAGCAGCCCTTATCAACCACTCCATCTCATCAAGCTCAACCACAACCACCACCATCATGAGCATGGTCACAAGCATCGATGTCTGTGCGCCAGACGGCCTCCGCCGCGCCGTCCTGGTCCGCAACGCCCTCGTCGCCAACACCCGCCGGGCGCAGCAAGAGGCTCAAGCCGCAGCAGCAGCGGCAGCAGCAGCTCGGCAAGCCGACGACGACGACCTCATCACGCTGGCCTACCCGTGGCAGCGCCAGCGAACCCACCAGCAAGTCGGACTCGCCGCCTCGATCGAGCCAACCTATGTCGCTTACCAGTCCGACTCGGACGAATCCCTCAGCACCACCAGTCCGGACTCGTCGCCTTCGTCATCGGCCGCTTCCCTCCTCGACGAGCGCGAGCAGGCGTGGTTCGACGACCTCCTCTCCGAGCTCGAGCACGAGCACGAGCACGATGTCTCGCCTGCGCTTCTCATTCAAGATGACTCGATCCCGGAGAGGCAAGCTGTGGAGTACGACGATGACGACGAGGAGCTCCTTGCAAGTCTTACGGGGCTCGCAACTGCCTCCTCCTCCTCCTCCGAGCTCCCTCCCAGCACGTCAGCCTCCCTCAACCTCAGCAGCTCCTCTCTTGACGAGCTTCCCGACCTCGTACAAGATTTCGGCATCGATGAGGACGACTCGGACGACGAGCACGACTTGGCCTCGGCACCAAGGATAGCCGTCGCCTTGGCATCGAATGCCTCGTCCTCTTCACCATCCGCCTCTCGCAGCAAGCCCGAGTCTACTTCCCAAGACGTCCTCGGTGCACAAGACGTGCTCCCGCTCTTTGGCCGCGCCCCTCCGTCACCATTCTTGGAAGGCCAAGATCATACACCGCTCAAGACGGCGCGTCAGGAGTCTCACCAAGACGCCATCTTGCATCTCCTACCGGCCGTGTACGCGCTCCCCGCCGCGCGTCGATCACATCTCTCAGCAAGGCCAGCGTCCGCGCCGTCAATAGCTAGGACCGAGCTCGAGATCAGGTCGTGAGGCGGCGAGGTTCCCACCACATTCTCTGGCTCATTCTCTGTAGCATTCCCAAGGGCTCGTGCCTCCTCCCACACCTCTCTTGCTTGCCAATGATATCGTCATGATCCAGTTCACAAAGTCCGATTCGCGCAGTCATGATGCAAGAGGAAGGGGCAGTGGCGACTGAGCTGACGGTACTGTGTATCACACGTGACTTCAACGGCTACGCGTCGGAGGCTCGACGCGTCGTGGAGAACAACACCGGCCTCGGTCGAGTTGACCACCACCATTCCCTCCAGTCTGCTTGCGCACCATCCCATCCAGCTCCCCACTCGTCAAACGAAACAGTAGCAACGAACGAACCAAGTATGGCGCCCGACTCGCCGACCAAGGCTAGTGTAGCACGCGCCATGGCCTCCGCGAGCGGCGGGGGCAGTCGAGTCGCCAGCGCGAGCAGCAAGACGTCCAGTCGGAGCACGAGCACAAGCAGCGCACGCAGCGCCAAGGCGTTGGGTGCCTCCAGCACTACCACCCAGCGATCCCGTACGCTGGCCTCCCACAAGAAGCAAGCCTCTGGCGCCAGCGCCGGGCAGAAGGATCTGAGCACGGCGACGGCGACGACAGCCACGTCGGCAACGGACGAGTCGTACTTCTCCCTGCTCTCGTCGTCGCTCTCCTCTGCGCCGCCCAGCGCGGCGTCATCGCGGGCTCCTTCGCGGGCCGCTACCAATACCGGGTCTGTGAGGGGTGGGAAGGCGAGTGCGGGTGCGGGTGCGGGTGGTGGCTTGGCACCATCGACGATGACGGCGGCGGGTCGTCCTCGTTCCCGCACGGCGCTGTCCAACAATACGAACCAACCCCTCCCTCGCACCAACTCTACCAATACGACCAAGAAGACCGGCCCCGCTACCACCTCTACGACCTCCTCTACGGCGACAGCGACGGCCTCGGCCTTGGCCTCGGCCCCACTAGGCCGAGTCAAAGCCCAAGCCCAAGCCCTCGAAAACGCGCCCTTTGCACAGGTCCAGGCTCAGCGCACGGGCGGGGCCATCTCGCACCAGTCGAGCAGTGGCACCTTGCGCTCCGTCGCCAGTGGACTGGATGAAGGTGCGCGTGGCACAGCTGCGACGGCTTCAGTGGGTGGTGCCTCGCAGGGACGGGCGGTCGCGAAGAAGCTGCCTCCGTCCAAGCTTAGCTGCTTTGAGGTGGAGGATGTTGAGGGTATCAAGGTGAGTGTGCTGTGCTGGCTCTACCGCTGCGTCCATTTCGTTAATCCTGCTCTTTCTCATCTTCAGGCCTATCTCCGTATCCGTCCTGCCCCTCAGGAGGACAAGGAGTACGCAGAGCCGTACATCCAAGTTCTGAACGAGACGCAGGTGCTGATGAAGCCGCCTCGAGAGGTGAGCTGGCATCCGACGATGGGATTACAATTGGACAATGCTGACGACTGATCACTTTCCTCTGCTCAGGGAACTGGTCATGGCATTCGCGCTCGTGTGCACGCGAACAGCGCTCCGGTCAAGTACACCTTTACCCGCGTGTTTGCCCCCTCCATGCAAGGCGCCCTCGTCTCGCCTACGTTGGGGAGCACACCTAAGGCAGCTCCAGGACCAGGCGCTGGAGCTGGCTCCACCACATCGTCAACGAACGATCAAGCCTCGTTCTTCCAGCATACGACCCTGCCCCTGGTGCGCAACTTGCTGTCCGGCGAGTCGGGCCTGATCTTCACCTACGGCGTGACCAACTCTGGCAAGAGCTACACCATCGTCGGTGGCAGGGGCAAGAATGAGGCCGGCATCCTTCCACGAGCGCTCGACGTCATCTTCAACTCGATCCGCGATCGCCAGCTTGTCGATCCTCGCGTCCGGCCCAAGGGCCTCGTAGGGGTGGAGATCCTTCCGCAGACGATGCCGCCCGAGGAGATGTCGGCGTCGACGCTCGATAGTGAGGCAAGCGCCAGCTCGTCGACGCACAGTTCGACGATCAAGAGGGTCGACGGGGAGTCTGGCCGGCCGTTCATCGTGCCGACGGCTCGCAAGGCTACGCCGACCCTCGCCCGCTCGGGCTCGTCAGGCACCCTCGGCGGCGCCTCAGCTTCGACCACCATCACACCCTCCGCGGCATCAATGCCGGCCTATGACGCGGAACCGACGACGGTCAGCGTCGATCGCAACTTCCGGTACAGCGTCTGGATCTCGTACGTCGAGATCTACAATGAGAAGCTGTTCGACTTGCTCGATGCGACGGTGGGCGAGCCTGGCTCGGTGCCTGGCGCCGGTGCCGGCGCCGTGCACGAAGGTCGCGCAGCTGGGGCTAGCGGTGCGATGCCGGCTAGCCCATCCAAGCAAGCTGCGGCGTACGCGAGCGGTGGACTGGCTGCCACCTTTGGCATGTCGCGCTCCGATGGACTCCGCGGGTCGAGCTGGAGCATCGCGTCGACCCAGTCGAGCGGACGGGGCTCGGGTCCGAGCGGTGGCGAGTCCTCGGGAGTGCCGTCGTCATCGGCGCAGCCATCCCAGACGGGCAGCCACATCACCCTTGCCCGCCGCCCGCTCACGCTCAAGAATGATCCGGACCCGAACGCTGGAGGCAAGTATGTGGCGGGCCTGTCTGAGCATCGCGTCTCGAGCGCCGACGAGGCACGGGCGCTCCTCCAGCGCGGCTCGGAGAATCGCGCCGTCTTCGGCACGCTGGCCAACCGGACGAGCTCGCGCAGCCACGGTGTCTTTACGATCAAGCTGATCCGGGAGCATGCGGGCGCGGCGGCAGCTGCGACGTCGGATGCCGAGCGCGAGTTTTACACGTCGCGGCTCTGCATTGTCGATCTGGCCGGCTCGGAGCGCGCGACGAATACGGGCCTCAGCAGCGGCGAGCGGCTCAAGGAGGCAGGGAACATCAACAAGAGCTTGATGTGTCTTGGTCAGTGCCTCGAGACGATTCGCAAGAACCAGGCTCGGCAGGCTAGCTTGATCCCGACGCCGCTCAGTCTCGCCGACGTGGCGGCGGCGGGTCGGGCCAGTGGGATCGGCGCGGTGCCGCCCTCGCCCTCGCTGGCTACGCTCACGGGTCCGCAGCACCACGCTCCGTCGCCGTCCAAGCGCCGTCTGTCGGTGGTACCGTTCCGCTACTCCAAGCTGACGGAGCTCTTCCAGTCCTTCTTCCCCGGCGCCGATGGCATGGGCGGAGGCGTCTCCTCCTCCTCGTCCACGATGGGCGGAGCGGCCGGAGGCGGAGGCAGCGGCGGCGCCGGCCGAGCGGTCATGATTGTCAATGCGAACCCGTACGACACGGGCTACGACGAGAATAGCCACGTGATGAAGTTTAGTGCCGTCGCGCGCGACGTGCAGACGCTGCCCCGGCTTGGGCTCGGCGGGGGGTTGCCCGTGTCGGTTGCGTATGGTGCGGGAGCTGGGGCTGGGTTGCCGCCGTCGGCGTCGACGCCTGCCTTGGTGGGTCTCGGTCGGGGCGTGGGCTTGGGCTTGGGCGTGGGCGTGCCTCCCATTCGCTTTGCGCCGACGCCCGTCTCGACCCCGAGCGCGGCGACGGCGGCTGGGCCGGCGCCGGCGCCGATCCGCACGCTCGTCACGCCTGCGTCTCCGACGAAGAAGGAGCTCGCGGCTGGTGCAGAGGGGGAGTCTGCGAAGGGATCGATGCTTGCTGCTGTGAAGACGGACGAGGAGCAGTCAGATGGCGTCGAGGTCACCATTGTCGAGAGTGAGTCTTGCCCTCTGCAGTCGTTCCTCGCCCAGTACTGACCAGTTATCCTTACTTTGGCAGTGAGCGATGAAGAAGATGACGACGACTCGGATGCGTTTGTGGATATGCTCATGCAGAAGCACGAGGAGCTCCGACAGATGGTAAGTTGTCAGGGCTGTGATCTTGGTCGACGCGACGGTGAAGCACGCTGACGATGATTGGCCCCTCTCAGCTTTACGAGACGGAAGTCCAAGCCAGCCTCGTTGAGGCCAGGGTACGGGCAGAGATGCGGGCCGAGATGGAAAAGAGCATGCTGGAGATGGAGCAGTTCTATCAGGAGCAAGCCAAGAACGATGTGAGTCCTGCCTGGTTCAACGCAGCTGCTTTAGCGCCAGCTCACGCGTCCCTGGTATTGCTTTCAGGCTGCCGAGGCGGAGGCGCTGATTGAGCGCAAGCTCGACTTGCTAGCTGGTGGGCTCCACCGTGAGCGCGAGCACGAGCGTGCCGAGCAAGCGGCTGCGATGGAGGCGGCTGTGCACGCGGCTTCTACGGCGAGCACGGCTGGCAAGACGCCCAAGGTGGCTGGCCAAGGACGACAGCGTCGGGGCACGAGGGCGGCGTCTTCGATTGCGCCTTCGACGCCTACGATGATTCGGGTCACGCGCTCGCGTGCTGCGGCTGCTGCAGCTGCGGTTGAGGCGACGGTGGCTGAGGACGCTTCCACTGTGGACGATGATGAGGAGGACGAGGAGGACGAGGACGAGGAAGCGGACGAGGACGGGGATGAGACGACACGCCATCAAGACGGAGGAGAGGACGATGACGGGGAAGAAGATGAGCACGACTCGCTCGGCATCATTGCCAGCCGATGCGAGGACGACGGCGAGCACAACGAGGGCAACGACGAGGAGGAGGACGAGGGGGATGGCGACAGCATTTACCTGCCTCACTGAACCCGGCGCAGTATTCGACAAGACGAACCTGCTGAGAAGCTCCACTCGCTTTCTTCCCTGGACGCTGGCTGTACCCACCTTTGACACACAGACGAGATCACAGTACGAGTTACATTTGACATTGTCGAGGAGGGGAAGGGGAAGGTATGAATGAGGACCATAGGCGATCGGCATCATCGGCCCGGTGGGCCTGCCGCGGCTGTAGCACTTACGCACTACTGGATCCGCGCCCTGCCAGAGCCCACGCTCGAGCTCATCAGCAACGACGTCGACGACCTCGTCGCCGGCAGCACTGCCTCACCTCAACCACAACGGCGGGTCGGCCCTCGAGGGACAGCTGCCCAGCTTGCGTCGCTCGGTCGCCCGTCCACAGACACGGCGCGCACGCGTGCTGGGTCCTTGGAACGCGTCGCGGTCGGGTCGCTCTCGCCGGCGTTCACCCAGCGCGTAGCATCGCTGCCCTTGCCTGGACGGTGACCTCAGTCGAAGGAGCCTGCTACGGGCGGACGCGGTCGAGCAGCGGTGACGGATGGCCACGAGAGAAGGCAGACAAGAGACGCGCCATTCAGTTGGACGATGTCTCGAGCAGGACCTCACCGATCAGCAGCTGGAACGTCGTCTGGTCATCACCCTCATCACCACCCGGGAGGAGGAGGAGGAGGAGGAGGAGGAGCACAGGCAACGGCCGCGCTGGGCAACGCGTACCTCGGCAAGTCGGCGGCGGCCAACGCTGTGAACATGGCGCACAAGCATGACGGAAGCACCGGCTCCACGCGCCAGCCCAGCTCAGGGAATGGCGTTGCCAGCTCTACAAGTCACGCTGGCGGGGAGGGGGCGGGCACAGCCGGTGCTGGAGGACGGCGCAAGCAGAAGGTCAACCAGGGCCAGAATCTGAATCACGTATGTATCCTCTGAGTGCGAGCGCATGGCTTGGTGATCATCGTGCTGACCCTCCGACGATGCTCATCTCTCAGTTGCTCTCCTTCACCTTGCCGCCACGCGCTCCGCCACCGTCAGCATACGCGCGTCGATCGTCACGGCGCGCAGGCGGTGGGAGCGGCGGCGGAGGCGGTGGGTGGCACGCTTATGACAAGGAGCGCTATCTCAACGCGCAGTACCGCTTCCTCGTCAAGCCCACCGAGGACTACACCGCCCACTTTGCCGACCCGGACATCTACCTGCCCTGGTCCCACATCGTCCAGGTCCTCATCCCGACTTCCTCGGCATTGTCAGGAGCCACGACGGGTCTGCTGCCGTCGCAAGCGCAAGATGCGGGAGCGCCCAGCACAGAGGGCGCGACGTGTCCCATCTGTCTGTCCCCGCCTTCCGCGCCGAGGATCACGCGCTGCGGACACGTATACTGCTACCCATGCATCTTGCACTACCTCGCCACCTCCGCCGACGCCGCTCCTGCTTCTCATGGGCCAGCCGCGCGTGTCGCAGTGGGCCATGATGCACAAGCACACTCGGCTTCCGGTGCAAGCACTCCGCTTCGGGGCATTCCCGGTGCGTCGCGTACTTCCTCTTCAAGCCACGTCGCAACATCAGCTTCGACGAGTGGCATGAACACACCCACTCGGCGTCCACCTCCACCAGGCTCGGCAGAAGCCGTAGCATCGGCGTCCACAACCTATCTGCCCCGTCTACAAAAGTTCTCAAGATGTCCCATCTGTGGCGATCCCGTCTACGCACGCGATCTCAAAGCCGTCAAGTGGTGGGATGCTCGAGGGGCCGAGCGCAAGTATACGGATGCCATGCAGAGCGATGTCGCGTCGACACGCGCGTCTCTTGATGTCGCCAAGTCTTCGAGCCCGTCCTACGGCGACGAGTACCTTACACTGCGCCTGATCGAGCGACCGCACTTTACCACCTTGGCCTTGCCTCAATCATCAACGTGGCCTCCGTCGGTCACGGGTGCGGCTCCATCTACGTCCGATCGGAACACGACGTTCCTGGATCCCGAAACGAGGAGGGCCCTCGAGCTCAGCTCGTCGCCTTCCTTGCCTCCCGTCGATGTGGCTCAAGCTAATTCCAGCTCAAGAGAACCGAGATCGACGACCGCACTGGGCGGGCCGATCCCCACCAATGCGGCACCGTGGCACTTCCTACCCGACGTCATGACCTTTGCCAAGTTCATGCTCGCCACGCCGGCGTACCTACTCAGCTCCCTCGCCGAAGACTTGTCCGAGCTAGCCGTCGAGCGCGCCATGCTCGATGGCTCCCAACCCGGCTCCGGTGGCGTCGTCGACGAGCTCGGTCTCGTCTTTGTGGCGATGGCACAACGCAAAGTCGAGGAGCAGATGGACAAGGTCCGAAACGAGCTTGATACGCAGTGGGTCCGGCGGCGGATCAACCTTGCTCGCGCTGAGCTCGCGCATTGCGAAGAGGTGGAGGAAGGAGAGCGACCGAATGACTCCTCCAAGGGCACCAGGACGCGACGCAATCTTAATCCACCCGCCCCCAATTCGTCTTCGTCCCTCTTCTACCAAGCCGCGTCGGGTCAGAACATCTTCTTACACCCGCTCGACATCAAGGTGCTTCGGACGCAGTATCATTCGTACGCCCTCTTTCCGCGACAGATCCGCGTCAAGGTTGGAGGCGCGGATGAGAGCACGGTCAATGCGGACCTGAGGAGACGATGCAAGTACCTCAGTCACCTTCCCATGAGCGCCGATGTGGTGTTCATCGAGATTGACTGGGAGGGCATGGTCGCGGAGGCGGAGGCGGATCAGAGGAGATCGTTCGCTGTCGAAGCCAAGACAGAGGTCGAGGATGACACGATGCCGACGCCGACCCAAGAAGAGCCGGAGGAGCACGATCTGGAAAAGACGATATCGGCCTTGCCACCACCGCTCACGAAGCCACATCCCATGCAGTCCCTGGCCGCGTCTGCTCCCGCCCCGACGATCACAGCGTCAGGCCTTCCCATCATCCAACGCGCCACTCTGAAACCGTACGAGCAAGCCTTACGCCAACGCCGACAACGTCGCACCGACAAGGCTCGCAAAGAGGACCGGGCCAAGTTGCGAGCCGAAGAGGCGGACCGTGCCGCCTCGGCCGCTGCGCTTGCTGGGCTGGGAGCGGGCTATCACGGTGTGGTCAACGGCGGAAGGAACGTACGTGCGCTCGAGATGGGCGCTGGGTCCGTCTCTGCCAGCTCGAGGGGCCGTCGGTCCGAGGGGGGGTACGACTCCAGCTCCGTCAACGGAGGGGGAGGCGTGGGTGCCGGCGATGATCAGTACGGTCAGAGCTTTACCTCTTCCTCGAAACGAGGTGGAGCCCTCGGAGCCGGTCCTTCCAGCTTCGGTTCCGGCTTTGTGGGCTCGGCATCGCCCAGCTTTCGCGAGGCAGCCATGGTGGGCGCTGAGCGTGTCTTTCCCATTCATCCGGGAGCCGAAGCGGCCGAGGTCGACTTCCCGGACATTCTGCGCAGCCACGCCTCCTCGGCGGAACACAGGCTGGACGGGGACGACGATCACACTTCCACCAGTTCTGAAGAGGGTGATGGACTCACTGCCGCTCATCGGCCCGTAGGCTCGAGGAGAGGCACCGCCAAACCGACACCCTCATCAGGCGCGACGCCCAAGACGGTATGGGGAACGCCATCCGCTCGACGGCCCTGGGCCAGCAGTGCCGCGTCGCACCAAGATGACTATGCCGGCTGGTCCGAGATGGACGATGCCTGGCTCGAGCTCGAGGAGGACTTTATCCTGAGTACCGAAGGCGGGGGCGGCGGTGGGCATGGACATTCGCACGGCCATGGCCATGGTCAGCGGAGGACAAGCTCGGCGACCATGCTGCTCAACAAGGAATCGCGCGGCTTCAATTCTCAGCAGCATCGGAAGCAGCAGGGACAGGGGAACGACACCCCGACGAAGACGCGAACGCGGCCGATGATGTCGACGCGTGGATCGGGCGCGAGCTTGGTTGATGCTCCCACTGCCGGCGCTCCCACTGCCGGCAAAGCCGGGACGGGGGACGAGAGCAAGCACGGCGACGCCGGCGTCTCCGTCCAGGACACCAACCTCGACAAGGATGCCGCTCCAGACGACGCAGGGGCCGCCACGACGGGCCGCAAAGCCAAGCCGAAGAAGAAGAAGCTCGTCCTGACTTCGGGCGGGCGTGGCCGATGATGCTTTGTCCAGCTTGGCACGCATAAGAGGGCCCACAGCTCTCCAACACCTCGACTCGCATGCCCATGCAGATGTACCAACATTCCCCGCGCCTGTCCCATCTGGCCGATGCAGTACAATACAACATCATTAGCATTCAAGCACGCGAACTCCGCTGGCACGCTCACAGCTTGAGGACCTGCTTGATGAGCTCCAGCCTGCGGTCCGAGGAGATCCGGAAGGCCGCGCCAAGCTCGGTGGCGAGATGCTCGGCGGCGCGGAGGAAGCGCATGTTGCGGTTCCGGCTCAGTTGGATGGGCCGCTGTGTGGAAGGCGCGATGACCGACGAGACGGGTCGGGTCTGGGCCGTCTTGGCTCCCTCGTCCTTGCCGTCGTCCGCATCTCCATCCCCTTGCGCAGCTTGACCCTCCTCGCCAAGACGATCCGCAACGCTCCTCCTCGACGTCGTGCTCCCCGCCCTGGCCCTCCTACTCAAGCGCCTGCCCTCCTCCTCCTCGGCCCTGAGCGCCACCTCGTCGAGCGTCCGTCTGAGCTCGCGCACGCGGTCGGTGAAGTGCTGCGCTACGCGCTCGTCGCGTGCAAAGATGTAGGGCGGGATGGGCGAGAGGAGGTCCGGGGGGACGGTAAAGTCGGCTTGGGATGCTGGGGAGGAGGAGGAGGCGTCGTTGGGGTGGGAGGGGCGGGCTTCGGGTGCGACTTCGCTGGGGCGGAGGAGGACCATTTGCCAGAGGGCGTTGAGGATGAGGTCGCCCACGGCATTGGCGATACTGTGAGGAAGGAAGGACGATCAACGATGCGCGTCAGGAGGGGGCAAAGGGAGGAGATTCGAAGAAGGGCACTCACTAGTCATTGACCGAGGTCACCCTGTCCCGCTTCGATCTCAGATTGACAGTGATGAACTGCATCACGCAGTCATTCGCCACACTGACCGGGTTAGCGGCAAGGATGCCGCCCTCGCCCACGCTGACGCCGCGGATGTGCAACTCGAGCGCGCGCTGAACCGAGTCGGTCGAGTCTTGGACCCAGCCTACGCCTTCGGACATGATGAGCACCTGCATGTACGAGGCCAGGAGCTTCGTCTCGCCTTTGAAGAGGGACGAGTCGATGGCCTGGGTTGTCACGGGACGAGATGAGAGACCTTTCAGCTGAGGCCCATGTTACCTTCGTTCAGTTGGAAGTACAGGCTTACCAGTTTGAGGTTCGTCTTGAGCTTGCGCAAGCGCTGCATCGTCCTTGGATCCAGCTGTGCTTTGTGCCCGCGTTTCCTCTTCGACACCGCGTCCATTTCCTCGTCGCCGTCGGGGAGCGAGTTGACAAACTTGCTCAGTGCGCCACAGATGACGATCGAGGTGCCGTCCCATTTGGGGCCAAGCTGAGGTGAAGAGGAGGGAGATGAACATGAGTCCTTAGAGCCACTGGATGAAGTCGTACTCACGGAGATGGAGCTGTCAGGGTGGAGAATGGGAAGAGAGGAAGAGAAGCGTGAGCAGTGAAAGCCTCACCAAGATAGCCAAACAACTCACTATCCCAAAGGCGTCTTCAAAGCGCCCGTCCCGGATGCCGAGGCTCCCCCACCCGCGACACCATGTCCAGCGCCCCTTCCCGCCCCCGCCCCCGAGCCCAGATCGAGGAGGAGGTCCATCGCCTGGTCCCGGATGAGAAGGAGCGTCTCGTGGTCCTGCTGATCGATGGCCTTGAGCACGTCGTGCGCCTCCCACCGCTTGACGAAGGCGGACGGCCCGCCGACGCCGGCCGGGTCACCCGTTCGTGTACCTGTATGGCCAGCCTGTGCGTCGCGCTGTCTGCGTTGCGCATCGGCGTCATTCTGCGAGGCCCCGACGGCGGCGGGAGAGTAGTCGAGTGCGCTGTCCGGCTGGTGGGAGGCGACCTCGACCCTCGCAAGGAGGGCGACGAGGGCAGCGCAGCCCTGGTTGTACTCGCTCCTCTCGCCGAGCGTGAGCGGGTCGAGCTTCCAGTTCACTGCTTGGGCAGGAGGAGAACGAGGGACGAGATCAAACATGGTCGTCAGCGTCCTCGTCCTCGTCCTCGTACATTTCCCAACCTCGTACACGGCCCACTCACGCTCCATCTCGTCCAGCGCGGCCCTCACGACCTCGCGCCTCCTGAGCGCCGCGCGCTCCTGGTCCGAGCTGGTCGTCTGATCACCAGGACCAGCCTTGGGAGCGCGAGCCGGGGCAGGGACGGGGAAGAGCTTCTCGAGCTGGGCGTCGGAGAGGCGCGGGAAGTGGTCGTAGGGTACGGCTGCCTGGTCCGGTTGGTGGGGCTGGCGCTGTCCTCTTGATCCTCCCTCGCCCTCGCCCTCGCCCTCGCCAGCACGCCCAGCCCTGCCTGGCTCGTGAGGCGAGAGACGCAAACGTGGGAAGGGCTCGTAGCCCCCTCCTCCTCCGTCCCCTCCTCCCTCCTCTCCCCCATCCCCACCGGCCCTCGACGGCCCTCCACGCCCGCGCCCAGACGCAGACGCAGACGAGGACGAGGACGAGCCGGTGCCGAGCGCAGCCTGGACGGAGCGCACCGCGTCGCGGAGGGTGAACTTGGGGAGGGCCGACATCCTTTGGGAAGGGCTTTGTCTCGTTTGTTTCTTGCTCCTGGGTGCTTGCCCTCGCCCTGGACCTTGTCTGACGGGAGCGGGGACAAAGGTGCTCCTTGTGCCTTGTGCGATGCCGTCCTTGGACGTCGTCGTCGTCGTCGTCGTCGAGGCGGGCGTGCGCCACCACCCACCAGCGTCATCATCGGGGGACACCTTACACCTCCCACTCGCCTCGCCTGCGCACTCGGCACCCCGCCCGCCACGCTTCCTCCGTCCCAGGCCAACTCGTACTCCAAGAGAGACAGGGCAAGCAACGAGGCAATTCTAACGAGTCTTGGAGATTGGGACGCGGGCGGGAGGCAGGGGAGGGGAGGGGAAGGGGAAGGGGAAGGGGAAGAAGCGCCGAGAGAGCCAGTAGGGGAGGGACGAGGGATGGCAGGTGGGGAGGACAGCGCGCGGGTGTTCTGTATAGGCTTAGCAAGGGGCGGGGGGCTCGTAGGTAGAGTTCGATCGAGGGCGAGCGAGGAACGGGGCGGTGGCAGTACTCGTAGGGCAAGCCTTGGGGAGGGAGAGAGAGCGAGGAGAGAGACAGAGACAGAGACCAAGGGCTCTTCGAGTCGAGGGAGACAAGCGGCACAGCGAGAAGGAGGGAAAGAGAGAGAGAGAGAGGACAAGGGAGAGTAGATAGTGAGTGATAGGAAGTGTAGAGCGGGAAGGACGGGTAGGACAGAGACGTTCTTTCGCCCGCCAGTGGTCTATGGGTCGAGAGCTGTCGAAGGTGCAGGGCGGGCGGACGGGCAGTCGGGTCTAGGTGACGACGGGAGCTTTGCTGGAAGGAGGACGGCCGGGCGGGAACGAGTCGAGCGAGACCCACGCACGCACGCGCCGCGGGCGCAAGGCGAGCCTGAAGAGGTTGGACAGCCGCACGGCGAACAAGCGAGGGCGGCGAGAATGCAGACGCGTCCACGGACCTTGCGCTCGGGATCGATACCGGCCGCCGTCCATCCACCGTGAACCGAGCCGCCGTTGCTTGCGCGCGCGAGCTTGGGCCGCGGACGTGATCCCGTCCCGCCGCGACGTGGGTATTGAGGACGAGGAATAGAGAGAAAGAGGTGGGGCTTGAAGTTTGGACTTGGTCGATGATCGCTTGGTCGGAAAGTCGCTGAAGACGCGCCGCGTCGGCCGTGCCCCGTTGCCCATCCCCAGGACGATGGCACCAAAAGGGAATCAAGACGCGTCGACGAGGGAGCCAAGCCGATCACTCGTCGACAATCTCGAGCCGGGTCTGGAACGAGTACACGTCGTTGTTGTCCGCGCCCTTCTCGTGGACAATGGTCAGACGCTGGAGCGACATCATAAAATCCTCGACAATCTCGTTCTTGACGCTGCGCTGCCGGCGGCCGATGCGGTCGAGGGCCGGGATCCGGTTGAGCACGTAGTACACGAGCGCGATTATGACCGTCACGCCGATCGAGAAGGCCCAGACACGGACCACCGTCACAATGTCGGTCCAGCCGCCGTGCGGGGCCGTGACCGGGTTGCGGTTGGGCGCGCCAGAGAGCCAGCCGAACAGGCAGAAGAGCGTCGCGAGCACGTCCACAGCCAGGACGGCGCCGACCAGCTGCCACGACGGCAGCGTCACGTCCGACTCGCCGCCGCCGAGACGCGTGACGAAAATGAGCCAGTTCTCCGTAAGGGCGACTTCGAGGAAGAGGATCTCTTGCAGGTTACCAAAGTTCTGGACGATGCCGCCCTTGAACTCGAGGTTGTTGTCCGCCAGGAAGAGCGTGCCGCGGACGACCCAGGTGCCGGCGGCGAGGAGCAGACCGAGGATGACGGAGATGATCCAGATCTTGGGCAGCTGCCACTCGACCGGTTGCTTGGCGTGGGGCGCGTTGTCGTAGGCGATGGCAATGGTGGCGACGTCGGCGAAGAGGGCGAGGAAGACGATGAGGTTGGACCGGATCGACTCGTTGAGGATGATGATCGTGAGGACGAGGTAGAGTTCGAGATGGATACAGAGCGAGATACGGTACTGGATGTAGGCCTTCATGCGGTGGAAGATTTGACGCGCCACCTTTATCGAAGTGATGATCGTGGACAGACCTTCATCGAGGAAGACGACATCGGCAGCAGAACGCGCGGCGTCCGAGGCACCTTCGACGGCGATACCACAGTCGGCCTTCTTGAGCGAGGGCGCGTCGTTGACACCGTCACCCGTCATGGCGGTCAAGTGGCCACGGTTCTGGAGGATCTCGACGACCTGGTACTTGTGCTCGGGGAACACCTCGGCAAAGCCGTCGGCGGCCTCGACAAAGTCGTGGATCGCAGAGCCAGTGAGCCCGCCCGAGCCGATGAGGCGCTGCGAGTCGTAGACCTTGGTACCGAGAGCAAGCATCTTGCACGTCTCCTTGGCAATCGCGACGGCGTCACCCGTGAGCATCTTGACCGAGACACCGAGCGTCTGGGCCTCGGCGATGGTCGCGGCCGTGTCCGAACGAGGAGGGTCAAACATGGGCAGAAGACCGAGAAGACGCCAGCCGTTGTTGTCCTTGATGGCGACACCGAGCGAACGGAAACCACGGGCGGCAAAGTCACCGGCGACCTTGCGGTACTCGGCGGCCTGCTCGGCCGGAGGGTTGCAGAGCTTCAAGATGGCGTTGGGGGCACCCTTGGCAGCAGTGTATTGAATGCCGTCCTTCTCGACCTCGGCGGTAATGCGCTTGGAGACGGGGTCGAAGGGGTTGAACCGGTGCGTCTTCCAGCCAGAGGCGAGCTCCTCCTGGGCAGCAGGGTAGTCCTTGAGCGTGGTGAGGGTGACCTTGTCGATGGGGTCGAGCGACTTGACGTTGTGAGACGATGCCAGGGCGGCGACGGCCATCATGTAGTTGACGTCGACGCCCTCCGAGGTGAAGGGCTCGTGAATGCTCAACTTGTTCGCGGTCAGGGTACCCGTCTTGTCCGAGCAGAGGACGTCGACACCGGCAAGCGACTCGATGGCGGTAAGCTTCTGGACGATGGCCTGACGCTTGGCGAGGTACGCGGCACCGACGGCCATGGTCGTGGTGGTGACACAGGGCAGACCGACGGGGACACCGATGATGAGGAAGATCAAGGTGTAGATGAGCAAGTTGTTCTCCTCCGGTGTGGCGATGCCCGTGTTGCGGAAGAAGCCGCTGATCCAGAAGGCGAGGACGAAGACGAGGACGAGGATGAGGAGCGCGGTACCGATGGAGCCCATGACCTTTTGGAAGTGGCCTTCGGACTCGCCACCGAGGACGAGGGCGGCGGTGCGACCGACAAAGGTCTGCTTGGCAATGTCCGTGCAGAGGATGTAGGCCTTGCCACGCTTGCAGCCGGTGGTGTAGAAGACGGTGTCTCCGATGTGCTTGTCGACGGCGAGCGACTCTCCGGTGATGGCCGACTGGTCGCAGGCAACGATGGCTGGTCCCTTGTCGACGCCCTCGTCGTCGTCCTCGTTGGCGGTGTGACGGGAGGCCTCGGCCTTCTTCCTGATCTCGGCAGCCTGGGAGCCGTCCTTGTCGTCGTAGTCGGCGAGAAGACGGCCGTCGCACGGAATGGTCTTGCCGTCCTCGATGACGACAATGTCACCGGGAACGAGCTCGCGAGCCTCGATTTCGATTTCTTCACCGCCGTTACGGACGACGGTGGTGCGGAGGGAGATGCCGGCCTTGAGCTTGGCGACAATGTCGCCGGCCTGCTTCTCCTGGTACCAACCGACGAAGGCGTTGAGGAGCAAGATGGCAATGATGACACCAAAGTCGATCCAGTCGCGCAGACCGGCGGCGAGGATGACGGCGAGCTCCATGACTGTGGGAATCAAGGTATTGAGGTAATGTCAATTCTGGTCGTCTGAGTGAGGGACTGGCACGTGTTTACTACTCACCGTAGAGAATGGGACCGCGGAAGAAGCCGATAAACTTGAGGACGAGGTTCTCGCTGGGGGCCTCGAGCTCATTGTAGCCGAACTGAGCGCGACGGCGGTGGACTTCGGCGTCGGAGATGCCTTCTTGGAAGTTGGTCTCGAGCCTGGGAAGAGAGGAGATGGGTGAGCCCATATGTGAAAAATGGATGGAGGACACGAGGATACTCACCACGAGGCGGGGGCCTTGGTGGCGACCTCCTCCTCCTCTCCGTTCTTGTTGAGACGGACCTCCTTGGTCTTCCAGAAGAGGGGCCATTCGCGACGCTTGACGATGGTGACGCCGTCGTCCTCGTCCTCGTCTGCGGCGCCCTTCTGGGCGCGGATGAAGTCGATGAGGATGGTGTACTCGTCGTCGACGGGGGCTCCTACGCCCTGCTTCTCGAGGTCGGACATGTTGACGGTGCTGGTCTGGATGGGCGGAGAGGGCGACGAGGTGCGGCTGGTGTGTGAGCGGGTGTGGACGACTGCCGTGCTGGGAGACAGGAACGTGGGCAGGGAATCCTACACGCGTCTCCCTTGGCTGAGCTCGACGTGGATGATGGTGGTGGTGGCAGACGGGGACGAGGCGAGCAGGGCGAGGGCGAGGCGGAGGGCGCGATACGAGGAGGGCGGATACTCACCGAGATGGGTGCGTTGCCGTGCTACGTACGAGTACTCGGGATGATAGCGTGCGGCCCCGGGCAAGATGGTCGACGGATATGAGACGCGCTCCTCTTGCTGGCGTCTTTGTACGGGGGACGAGGGGGGGAAGACGGAGGAGGGGGGAGGAGGGAGCAGGGAGGAGGATGATGATGAGGGTCGACCGCACCGAGGGGCGCGGCAGAAGACGGCGAGGTCAAGGTGTGACGGGTGCGCACTGGGACGAGTCGGTCGCGGCGGGTGGTGGGTGCCAGGGAATGCCAGCCCAACCCAGCCGCATGCAATAGGAGAGGGGCGATCATCGGGTCTGGTCTCGCCGGAGTCTCCAGTCTCCCCAGCAGCAGCGCACAGCGCACGGGCACGCCCGCTCTGGCAGTCGGGGGTCTGCTGGGAGTCTCAGCCGCAATCGCCAACGCCCGCCCGCCGTGTGCGTCCCAATCATCCTCTGCTGAACCAGCATCGAACTGCCCAGCCTCGGCATCGCATCCCAGTTCGCATCGCACCGCACCAGTCAGCACTCAGCAGCATGAATGCACTCTACGCACGAGATGAGTGCGTGTGAGACGATGGAGAGTGCCCGGACGGCCGACCGTCCGACCGCGGGCCCGACAGGCGCCCGAGGGAGGCGGCGAGGGTGAGACTGAGAGGGCGAGGGCGAGGGCGACGGGCAATCCGGCAGGGGCGATGGGCAACTGATAGCGCGTCATCGTTCCATAGTCATGAGGCACGGCACCTGCTCCACGGCCCACCCGCCTCGCCGGCACCACCCGGACGCCCCGGCACCAACGTGCGTGTTCTTCGTTCGTCGGCCGTGTTTTGATCGGCCCAAGGTCCGAGACCCACAACGCGTCGACGCGTTCGTCCGAAGCCGCCCTCGTGACTCCCGTGCGTAAACCCCTCCAAGCCGATCATCGATGGTGGGCCTGTCCACAGAGCAGCTCATACACTTGCCGGTACCGATCCATCGTGTCCTCAATCACGGCCGGAGGAAGCACAGTCACCGGCCCGTCCCCTTGCGACTTGAGGTAGTTGCGCACAATCTGCTTGTCAAACGAATCTTGCCCGCGCCCGATCGCATACTCGGCCGACGACCAGAACCGCGACGAGTCCGGAGTCAGCACCTCGTCAATCAGGATCAGGTGGCCTTCAAACGAGCCCAGGCTGCCCGACGAGACAATCTTGCGGGTGGACGCGTTGCTTGTCGACGCCGACGGTGTGGGCGCGTCGGCAACAAGGCCGAATTCAAACTTGGTGTCCGCAATAATGATCCCTCGCGAGGCCGCGTGTTGCGCGGCTCGGGAATAGAGGCTAATGGCCGCCTGGCTGACCGCGTCGGCCAGAGGTTGTCCAATCAGCTCGGCCACTGCGGACCCATAGGGAGGGTCAGTTTGGGCGCGTCAAAGGAGTGAATGCCAGACTATGAGCCAGACTTACTCTTGTCCGGGTGAATGTTCTCGTCGTGCTCGCCTTGCTCGGCCTTGGTGCTGGGTGTAAAGATCGGCCCATTCGGGATCTCCTGGGACTCTTGCAGGCCCTCTGCAACCTTGATGCCGTGGACCGTGCCAGCGCGCTTGTACTCTTGCCAGGCCGAGCCAGTGATGTAGCCCCTCACAATCGCCTCGATGGGAATGACCCGTGCCTTGCGGACCAGCATCGTCCTTCCCCGGAGCAGTTCCAGCGACTCGGCCGGCAGCTTGGCAAGCAAGCTGGGGGGGAACCGGTCCAGGTCGGAGGCGATGACATGCGAAGAGATGAGCTCGGGCGTGAGCAGCTCGAACCAAAACGTCGACAGCGCGTGGAGCAGCCGACCCTTGGACGGAATGCCAGAGGCGAGGACGACGTCAAAGGCGGAGATGCGGTCGGTAGCGACGAAGAGGAGGCCTTGGCCGTTGTCGTCCCACGTCGCCTCGTAGAGGTCGCGCACCTTGCCGCGCGCCACCAAGGGCAGCGGAAGGTCCGTAGTGGTGACAGCCGTCGTCGTGCTCGAGCTCGCGCTCATTGTGGGTCGTCACAGGTCTTGACAGGTGGTCGTCGTCGTCCAGAAGAATGGCCGCGAGAGTGTTGATGTCGAGCTCGACAGCGTCCGCGCCCGCGGATCCGCGTTATCCATAGCTCACGTGACACCTACCCAACTGTGCTCGGACCGTGCGCGTCGTTACGAGGGCCGCAGCGAGGACGCGGCTTCGACGAGGCGGACGGTGATGTTTACCACCACCACGGACAGCACCACGCCGACCCGCGAACACGACGACGAGGCAGGCAGCAGCGATCCATGTCCCCTTCCATCGCCAGCGCCAGCGCCGACGCGCAGCCGCCGCTCAGCTCGGCCGCCGGCCTGCTCGCGCTCCTCGACGACGACCAGCCGGAGCTGGTCGAGTACGCGCTCGAGGAGCTCAACGCCGTCGTGCACGCGCACTGGACCGAGATCGCAGACTCGGTGTCCAAGCTCGAGATCCTGTACGAGGACACGGCCTTCCCGCAGCGCCAGCTGGCCGCCCTGCTCGCCTCCAAGGTCTACTTCCACCTCGCCGAGCCCGAGGATGCCCTCAGCTTTGCCCTCGCCGCCGGGCCGCTCTTCAACGTCGAGGAGAAGAACGAGTATGTTGACACGGTCATCTGTGAGTGGCAAGCTCTGCAGAATCCCATGGCCGAGACGCAGAGCTGACCATCTGTATGCTTGCATCGCTCAGCGCAAGCGATTGAGAAGTACATCGAGCTGAGCAGCGACACGGCCGCATCAGAGCCCTCAACGAGTGCCACGGGCGCATCGCAGCCGTCGCTCGCAAGCCTCAAGACAATCGTCGATCAGATGTTCGAGCGCTGCATCTCTTCAGGCGACTACAGGCAAGCCGTCGGTATCGCCCTCGAGACGCGCCGGCTCGACATCATCCAACGAGTCTTTGGCGTCTCCAAGGACCGCGCATTGCTCGCCTATTCGTTGGACGCGGTCATGACCGTCGTCCAGAGCCTCGAGCTCCGGAACAAGGTCCTCCATCTCCTCGTCGAGCTCTTCCAGTCCCTCCCAACGCCGGACCATTTCTCCATCTCCCAATGCTACGTCTACCTCAACGCACCCGAGCTCGCCGCAACCTTGCTGTACGACCTCGTCCAAGGCGCCAACGCCAGCTCAGCAGCCTCCAGCACCAACACCGAAAACGACGCGCTGCTCATCGCCTATCAGATCGCCTTCGACCTCGCAGAGAGCGCGACGCAAGAGTTTCTCGAGATTGTACGCGCCGGCATCTTGGACAGAAGCGGTGGCAAGGCCGTCATCGGATCATCTACCACTGCCGAGGGAGGCATGGACGTCGACGGCGCATCAGCAGAAACGTCAGCACCAGCACACACCCAGCTCGGCCGCATTCGGTCCATCTTGCAAGGGGAGGAGTCGATTCAACTCTATCTCGACTTCCTGAAGCGGGCAAACAAGGCTGACCTGCCCGTGCTCAAGTCGATCAAGGACGCACTCGACGCCCGCAACTCGATCTACCACAATGCTCTCACGTTCGCCAACGCCTTTGCCAACGCTGGTACCACGTCAGATCAGTTCCTACGGGAGAACCTCGAGTGGCTGGCCCGCGCTAGCAACTGGTCCAAGTTCACGGCTACCGCAGCACTGGGCGTGATCAACAAGGGCAACCTCGCTGAAGGCCTCACCATTCTGCGGCCTTACCTGCCTGGCGATGTCAGCTCCAGCATCTACTCGGAGGGCGGCAGTCTATTCGCGCTAGGTATCATCCACGCGAATCACGGCTCGCCGGAGGTTATGGAACTGCTCAGGTCCACGTTACGCAACAACCCGGCCGAGGTTGTACAGCATGGTGCAGCGCTCGGATTGGGTGCGGCAGGTATGGCAACGGGCTCGGATGAGGTCTACACGCAGCTTCGAGACATACTGTTCACCGACAGCGCGACAGCAAGTGAGGCGGCCGCGTACGCGATGGGTCTCGTCATGCTTGGCACCGGTAGCGCGCAAGCTGTCGAGGAGATGCTCCAATACGCGCACGAGACTCAGCACGAGAAGATCATTCGTGGCCTTGCGATTGGTCTTGCCATGCTCTTCTACGGCAAGGAAGAGGGTGCAGATACGATGATCGACACTCTCATGGCGGACAAGGATGCCATCTTGCGCTATGGTGGCGTTTACACGATTGCGCTGGCGTATGCCGGCACGGGCAACAACAAGGCAATCAAGCGCCTCCTCCACCTCGCCGTTTCCGACGTCAACGACGATGTGCGTCGCGCCGCCGTGACGAGCTTGGGCTTCCTGCTCTTCCGCAACCCGTCACAGGTGCCTCGCATTGTCGAGCTTCTCAGTGAGAGCTACAACCCTCACGTGCGTTACGGCAGCACCCTCGCGCTCGGTATCGCCTGCGCCGGCACGGGCCTGCCCGAGGCCCTCGACCTCCTTGAGCCCATGCTGAAGGATCCCGTCGACTTTGTGCGGCAAGGTGCAAGCTTGGCCCTGGCGATGTGCTTGATCCAGCAGAACGACGCACTCAATCCTCGCGTCGGGACCATTCGCAAGAAGTGGGAGAAGATCCTCACCGACAAGCACGAGGACGTGATGGCCAAGTTTGGTGCGGCCCTCGCTCAGGGTCTTGTCGACGCTGGTGGACGGAACGTGACGATTGGGCTACAGAATCGGAGCGGCGGTAAGAACATGCCCGCCATCGTCGGTATGGCGCTGTTCACGCAACTGTGGTACTGGTTCCCGCTCGCGCACTTTGCCAGCCTCGCGTTCACACCCACGGCCCTGATCGGACTGGACCGCGAGCTGCGGGTGCCCGACTTCGAGTTCAGGAGTAACGCGCGGCCGAGCCTGTTTGCGTACCCGACGACGGCCAAAGTGGAGAAGGAGAAACGCGTCGAGAAGGTCGAGACGGCCGTGCTGAGTACGACGGTCAAAGTCAAGGCGCGGTTGAAGCGCAAGGAGAAGGAGGAGGCGGAGGCTGCCGGTCAGGGCGGAAGCGGTGCTGGCCAGGGCGGTGCCGAGATGGATGTGGACGAGCCGGCGTCCAAGGGTGGCGCAGACAAGACGACGGCCGCCGAGGACGATGCGATGAAGGTTGACGATGCTACGGCCAAGGACACATCTGCCGCCGGAGCGGGTGCTGGAGCGGCCACCGGTGCTGCGGGCGCGACGACGGGCACCAAGGCTGGTACGAAGCGGACCAAGCAGGAGCCCAGCTCGGAGATGCTGCCCAACTACTCGCGCGTGGTCCCAGCTCAATTGCGACACATCGACTTCCCTTCCGAGGGCCGGTACGTGCCCGTGCGGCCCATCACGGCGAGCAGTGGTGCGTCGGCAGGTCGCTACGGCGTCGGTATCCTCCTCCTTGTGGATCGCAAGACGGACGCTCCGTTCGTGCCGCTGTTCAAGTCGGCAGAGGCTGGGCCAGAGAGTGGCGAAGAAGGCGCGGCGCCGAGCGGTGGTGGTGGTGCTGATGGGTCAAACGCGGTGGCGGACGCGGCCATTCGGGGCAGTCGTGATGCCGACCAGGGGGAGGACACGGGTGAGCGGACGAGCGTGGCGTGAAGCGAAGCGGACGAGCCGCGTTGCGCTCGTGGTCAGATACAGAATGCAGAGCCCTTCCTGACAGCGAGAGTGAGAGCGTGAACAGCGTGAGCAGACGATATACATGAGACACTGCGAGAGGACAAGTACGAGAGTGCACAGCAGCCTGTCAAGCGGCCATGTCGGGACGAGTACGCGCCGCGTCCGTGCACCTTACCACCATCTCCTCGTCACATCGCCCCGACGTCTTCCATGGCGACGGCCCACCAGGCTCATGCTGGTGCCCCTGGCACCTCCGAGCTCAGCCTGCTCGACGTCGTCCAGCTCTGCCACAATGCCGAGCCCGCGCTCGACCCAGGCTTGCACCCCTTCATCGTCGACGGCGTCCGGCTCGGGTACATCATCCCGGCCGTCTTTGCGCGTATCCAGGAGCACATCGCCACCGCTGGTGCTGCGTCGTCCTCCTCCCCTCCCGCGCTCGCGACAGTGCCAGCCGGCTCGAGTACCGCGCTCCCGTCGCCGCCAGCCCTCGACGCGGTGACCTTTGCCCCATCGTGTCCCACCCCCGCGGCGCGCTCCGCGGCCCTCCAAGCGCTCGCCCAAGAATGGCGCGAGAAGAACTACTTCCCCTACCCGCTCGACGGCTGGCGCAACGAGCTCTACGCCATCTGGGCGCCCGCCCACCTCGAGGCCTTCCGGCTCGAGCGGGCCGCGTGCGCGCTGTTCGGCGTGGCGACCTTTGGGGTGCACTTGACGGCGTACGTCCCCGATGGGAGGGTGTGGGTGCCCAGGAGGTCGGCGAGCAAGGCGACGTGGCCTTCGTACCTCGACAACACGGTCAGTCTCGTCTAGTCTGGCGCGCTCGCTCTACCTTGCCCTTGGGACGCGATGGACTGATTTTCCTCTTGGATGCTTGTGGACCAGGTCGCGGGCGGCATCACTGCGGGAGACTTGCCAGAGGAGAGCGTCGTCCGCGAGTGTTGGGAAGAGGCAGGTTTCCCTGAGGACCTTGTCCGCAAGCACCTCAAGGTGAGTCGGTCCCCCTCCTTGACGCATCGTGCTCATGCTGAGCGCGGCTGACACGCTCCCCTTCACTGGCCAGGCGACGGGCGTCATCACGTACGTCTACAAGACCTCCAACGGTCTCATCCAGCCCGAAATTGAGTATACCTACGACCTCGCGCTGCCCTCCGCGGACATCGCGCCCAACCCCGTCGACGGCGAGGCCGAGGCCTTCGAACTCATGAGCTTTGAGCAGGTCATCAAGGCGATGAAGGACGCGAGGTTCAAGCCAAACTGTGCCTTGGGTGCGTAGCTCAGCGTCCAGGGTGGCAAGCCTATGGTCAACTTCTGGATACAGCTGACAGTCTCGTCCACGCCTGCCTGACAGTCCTCATCGACTTCTACATCCGACATGGCCTGATCACGCCCGAGAACGAGCCAGACTATGTCGAGATCGTCGCCAAGATGCACAACTCACTGGGCCTGCCGATGCCTTAGAGGCGGGCTCTCTGCAGCTCATGAGACCACGAGATCAAGAGCAGTAGGAGGAGCATATCGACATGATTCGCGCAATACACCTCACAAGGTCGTCACCGAGCCAGCCTGCCTCCGGCCGCGCGTCGAACCGAGCGAGAAGGTCGCGAACGAGGTCCCTAACCTCTTGGTCGGGTCGTCTGAGGTCGTCCGTGGTCGGAGGCGTGGTGAGGTTGTGCTCGACCATGTCCCAGAAGCCTTGCCATGCCCACCCTGCATCTTCGCGCGCGACCTGTTGCACGATGGACGTCCACTCGCGTTGCCAAGGCTCGGTGCTGTTCTCAGCATTGGCACGTAGCATTACGCGGACGTCGTCGAGGGAAGCCTCGACGTCTTCGACCTGCCAGACGTGACGGGACTGATCAGTACAAGAACAGGTGAGCAGGCTCTCCGTCGCTTGATCAACACCTCACTCACCTCTTCGACCATCGAGTCGTACATCGACGTGAGATTGTATGCATTGCACCAGTTGTGATTGATCGAGATGCAGTCGGTCAGATTGAGCACCTCGTGGTACCAGTTGGAGGGTACGAAGATTGTCTCGCCGGGCTGATGAAGACGAAGACCAACTTCAGTTACTCCTCGCAGCGAAAGCGATTCGGACGGCAGCATACGCACTTCTTGGATGATCTCGAGGGCGTGTTGACGCGCCTCGGCCCACAGTGGCCACCCATACTTGCCATCTGCTACGTGTCCGAGCCGACCGCCTCGTTGCCGGCCATCCATCTCGTCGCAGCTTGACGCGAGCTCCGAGGTGCGTACGTTGGGGAAACCTGCGAGCATCTGAACCCCTCCATGAGCACAGAACTCATTCGGACAGGTGAGAAAGCGGACGTACGTCGAAGCATGTGTGCATACCCTGGCGGGAAGAGGCGCCAGCGTTTCCTCCCGATGATGTTCGTTGACCACGAATACGAGGTGTAGACTGGGAAAGGGAGCGGCAGTCAGCTTTCACTGCCGAGGTACAGACACGGTGGCTCTCTCACCGTCACGATGCAAGCCGGTCGACGATCCTTGCGAGCCGGCGTAGCAGAAGGCGTAGTCGTCGTCATTGGCGTTGCGGAGGTTGCCCATCCAGTCGTCCTTGAAAAGGCCTGGTGGCTCGTACAACGGCTCGGGTTGATGGGAGCGGAGACGCTCCTGTCGGAAGAGGTGCCAGTCCTTGACGTACACTGGTGCCTCTTTCGTGTTGCGCATGAGGTCGACTGCGCTGGCGAGGAGCATCTCCTTGCGCTCCGTACGCCCCGACTGCCCGTCTTGCACGACGACGGGCACGCGATGTTGCCCATATCGTCGTGAAAGCTCGTCAAAGCCGGGATGAAGGTCGCCTCCATCTTGCCGCGAGCTGGAGTCTTGAGGGGGCCTCTCGAGGATTGGGAAGATGGGCCACGCCTTGACGAGCTCGAAGGGCAGCACACAGGGCCGGTTCAGCCTGAGGTACCTCTCCTGGGCATCGATGTCCAAGGGGAGGAAGGGAGGAAGGTATGGTTCAGCGGTGTGCTGGAGTACGCCTCGACGAGCTGTGTGCTCACCGCAAAGACATCGTAGGACGGCACCGTGGGAAGCCTTTCGACGCGAGGCTTCTCCCGCTCGTCTTGCACTACTGCCATGCTCCAGCGCGCCGGCCTCGTCGTGGTCGGGGGGCAAAGGGATGGTGAGGAAGGCGAGGACGTAGTCATCCCTCCTCGACCCCAATGTCGATCCGACTGGCAGCGCGCGCACCGACCTCACCGCGGGGCAGGCAGTCATCATCATCCTCGCCGAGAGCGCCAGGCAGATCCTCGTCCCTACGACGACGACCATCACCGCGACTCGACTGCCCGAGGCTGCGGCCGGCACAGCTGCGACGGCTCCAGCGCCAGACGATGTCGCTCGCCTCTCCCTCGCAGTCGCCAGCGCTGCGGCCGACGAGCGGCACCCAGCCCGTCGCCGCTGGGCCCTCGCTCTCCCACGACGACGGCTACGACAACGACCCGGACGCGGACCTCGACGATGACGAGGACGAGGAGGGCGCGGCCGCTGGCGAGGTCGCCATGCTCAACGAGCACGTTGTGCGCGCCGGGTACCTCTACAAGCGCGGCGAGAAGCGCAAGAACTGGAAGAAGCGCTGGTTCGTTCTGCGCTCCAGCAAGCTGGCCTACTACAAGAACGAGAAGGAGTACCAGCTCCTGCGCTTCATCGACATGTCCGAGGTGCACACCGTCGCCGCCGTCGAGCACAAGGGCAAGGACCATACCTTTGGCATCGTCACCCCGAGCCGCACCTTCTACGTCAACGCCGGCTCCAAGCAGGAAATGCAGGCCTGGATCGACGACCTCAACGCCGTCAAGCAACATGGCACCGATGCCATTTCAGCCTCGGCCAACGCATCATCGCAGCAGCAACAGCAGCAGCAGCCTCTAGCTGCGCTTGCACCCTCCACTCTCGGCTCTCTCGCCGTGACACAGGATGATCTAGCAGGCGTCCAACCAGCAGCGTCCCTACCACCGGGTGCAAGCGCGGCATCGACTCAGGCGGGCGGGGCTGCCTGTGGAATACTGAGCAGCTCAGACGAAGGCGAACAAGATGACGACTGGGACGAAGACGAAATCGCCGACCAAGCCATGCCTCTGCCCGGGCCCGCCCTTGGACTCGGCAGCACCATGGCGGGGCTCTCCTCAAGTCCGTCCGCGTATGCATCGCTATCAGCACCACAGCAGCAACAACAGCAGCAACTTCAGCAGCCCAAACCGGGGGCCAGCTTGCTCTCCAATCCAAACAAGGTCATCATGCAAGGCTATCTCATGAAGCAGAGCAAAGGCCGCAAGCACTGGCGGAAACGCTGGTTCATCCTCAGCAGCTCCAAGCTCCTCTATGCCAAGGATCACATGGTGAGTGATTGAGGGGTTGAGAACCTTGCAGACCCATAAGCATGAAATGTTCTGATCTATCAATGTCCACACAGAATACCAAAGCGCACCGAGTGATCCCAATCACCTCCATCTTGGACGCCATCGAGTACGAGCCTCAAGAGAAGGACAAGGACCGAGAGCGAGACAACCCAGCTGCTTTTGGTCCTTCCTCCGATGCCTCGGCAGTGCTCAGCTCGTCGCCCTCGCAGACAAGCAGTTCGCTTCCTTCCTTTGGCGCACAAGGCGGCTCAGAAAGCGCCACGGCGCGTGGTGCCGTCGCGGCCGGGCTCACTGATTCTGGCAGCGAGCGGGAGCGTGAGCGCGACGAGGCGGCCACCATTCGTACGTGTCGACGGTCACGCTCACGCGAGATGAGTGATGGTGGACACTCGGTGGCGTCGAGTGCAGGGGCTGGACGCGCAGTTCCTACCGCCATCCCCGGTGGCGCTGGCGCGGGCTCCAGTCTCAGCGCTTCAGGCGCAGGCGCTTCGTCGTCGCTCTTGAGCTCGTCGGCAACGTCGTCATCGCTATCGTACGGCACGGACAACAGTCTGGCTTCCCATTCTGGGCCCGGCGCCGGGTCCAACACCACCGGCGCCCCATCCGCACCCATTCCGATTGGCTCGCAAGGCTCGCAGGCAGGTGGGTCGACACCAGGTTTACCTGGCTCGAGCCCGATCCTTGCCAGCACGTCGCCTCGACCGCCTACGGCACAGCTGGCCGCGACGACACTCAGCCCTGGCGGACCGGCCGATTCGTCCGAGGCGGGTACGAGCGCAGGGACGAGCGTCGGGTCCAGCGTGAGCACGGCCACCGCCACGACGGCCACGGCCACCAGCACGGGCCCAGCCACGACGACAACGTTGGCGGCGGCAGCGGCGACGACGCCCCCACGTGCGCGCTCGAAGCGGAAGGAGAACTGCTTCAAGATTATCACGCCGAAGCGGGTGTACCTCGTCTGTGCGCCTTCGGAGGAGGAGGAGATCAAGTGGCTGAGTGCGCTGCGCGCTTTGCTCTCTACGCGGCGATGATGGCTTGCTTGCTTGAGCCCATCGAGGTCCGGTGCTTGGGGGAAGCAGGGGCGGGGCGGCGGGGGTGGCCTTTATACCAAGATGATCGACGCTGTGCTTACTTTGGCCGCCCCAAGCCCCTCCCATTTCAGTCGCCAATGCTGTCCAGCCACGACCACGACGTCAGCATCAGCTGGGCATGTTCAAGCTGCTTGCCTCTTCGGCCCGTTCTCCTCCTACTTTGTCTGTTCACTGTTCCTCCACGTCCCTTTTCCCCCTTTCCTGCACATGATTCCATCTTGGTTTCCCCCTTCTCTCCTCTGCATGCTCACTTCAACTTCGTAGTCGTGGGCGTTCTTTCCCTTCTTCGATCAACCCACATACAAGCCAAAGCCGCGAGACGACGCGTCCACATCGTCGTCGTTGGTGCCAGACTTTGCCGCCGCCACGGACAGAGATGGGCGAGCCGAGAAGCGCTTGAAGAGGTTTGTCATTCGTTCCCTGAGAGAAGGATGGCTGAAGAGGGGGCTTTGGTATAGTACAGGGCGACTTGGGTAGCTTGCGTGCATGTGACTTGAGTCTTGACACGCGTTCGTCTAGGCGTCTTGATGTCGTGGCGGCGGAGAGAGGGGCGAAGAGCGGGCAGTTAGACCGCTGATTGTCTTACCCCTGCTAGGCGGTCGAGCACCTGTAAGAGAGTAGGGCCAATGATAGGGTCAGCAGGGGTGGCTGGTGACATTGGCAAGGGACGCGGCTGAGTACTCACGTCGCGTACGACGGGTAAGGAGAGGAAGTTGCCGATGAAGGGTAGTTGGCGCATGAAGTTGAGGATGACTGGGAAAAAGTCGCTGTACAATTGAAGCAAGGTCAGCGCCTTGTGACCAGCTATGTAGGGAAGGCACTATCGTACGCACCCAAAGAGGTTCAAGAAGCCGACCATCTCGACGAGCATGCCGACGAATGTCCACTTGACAAAGACGAGGAGCATGCCCGCAAAGAAGCACAGCGTCCCCCTAATCTTTTGCTTGCGCGCGAAGAAGTAGAACGTCTTTTGTGGGCCGATGAGGAGCGTGATGCCGGCTGTGAAGAGGACGTTGCCGAGGGCGAGGAGGGCGTGGTCGAAGAAGAGCATGATGCCGAGGAAGAGGAAGAAGGTCCCGAAGGAGACGAGGCCTACGCCGATCTCTGGGCAAAGGGGGAGGGGGCGCCATCATCAGCTGGAGACGATACCGACTGAGGGCGCTGCGCACCACGAACGCTACTCACTCTGCTGATCTGTCAACCACATTGTGGGCAGAGGTGTCGCGCGCTGCTGCTGCTGCTGCTGCTGCTGCTGCTGCTATACACGGCGTGCACAGACGCGCCGTCCTCCGTCCGTCCGTCCTTCCGTCCGTTCGTTCGTTCGTTGGTACGATGCGCTACCCGCGGCGTCCGTCAGCGTGCGCACCAATGATGATGCGGACGAGGACGATGTCGTTCACGGCGAGGTCGAAGCTCAGATACCGAGGTGCCTGCGCGGAGTCGGGGTCGAATGAAGGAGGTGGCCGTCGTGGAGGTGGAATGCGGCCGTGGCGGCGCGAAGGTCGGATAGAGTACTGATCAACCGGCGTCACGATAAAGTTACCAGACCCCCTAGAAGCGGCGTCTCGGCGCTACGGTCGTGGCTACGGTTACGGACGCTGCCGGCGATAGAAGCTGGCGGCTGGCGCCCTTCCCTGAGCGTCGGCGGCTCCGCGGCTGCTAGCTTGCCCGCCTGGAAGGGGGCGAATTGCCGGGCACGTCACCTTGGCCACGAGGACGTGCGCAGGAACGAGCCACCAGGGTATATAAGGGCTCGCTCAAGCTCACCATCACCTGGATGGCCACGCCCCCATCCCGCCCTCACCCGCACAGCAGCTTCCTGTTCCAGCTCCACTCGACACCCAGCACACATCGCCAGCCATGTCGGTCACCGAGCTCAAGAGCGTGGGCGAGTTCCGGCAACTCATCCAGAGCAACCCCGTCGTACGTGAGTAGTCGCAGTCTCACCGCTCCAGCAAGCAGCGCGCGGTGCTGACATGCTCCTCTCCTTGCGGCAGTGATCGACTTCTGGGCAACATGGTGCGGGCCCTGCCGCGTCATCTCGCCCATCTTTGAGAAGTACGCAGGCCAGCACGGCGGCAAGATCAAGTTTGCCAAGGTCGACGTCGACGAGGGCGACATTGGCACCGAGCTCGGCATCCGCGCCATGCCCACCTTCCACCTCTACGTCCACGGCGAGAAGGCGGGCGAGCTCGTCGGCGCCAACCCGCAGGGTCTCGACGTGAGTCGCGTCGTCTCCGAAGCCCAAGCTCTTCGTACCGTGCTGACGTCTCTACCCACCCACCTTGGGACCACAGAAACTCGTCAACCAGGCCGTCAACGCCGCTCCATAGATGGCCAGCACCCTTCCTTGTATCCTCACGGATGCCAACTCTTGAATGATTACACGGCAGCGGCGCAACGCGTGGCGCATAGCGTATGAGCAGCTTGGGCTGCCCAGACGACCCGCTCTCTGTGCCCTGCCTTACGACTGGACACTGCCAATCAACTTCGTGATAGAGAGCACTCGGCCTTCTGGCCCTGTCTGTGTCACTACAAGACCTGCCCCGACCGTGTTTTATGGTCAGTCTGATAGGACGGTGAGGTATTGGAATGTCAGGAGGTGTATGAGCCATGGTCGGACGCGCCACGCGCGAATCGGCATGACCCCGTCCTCGTCGAAGTTGGTGGCATGGACCACAGGGATGACCACCACGGCCCGACAACATCAGACCAAGCACCACGCCAGCTCGGCCCACAGCCCCTGCCTCTCTCTCTCTCTCTCGCACGCGCGCGCGGGCTGCTTCCCTTGCCGTCGGACGCGTCGCCATGTCCGTCATCCTGCCGGACTGGGTGGCCCACCTCGACCCGGAGAAGAAGAGGCGCCATACCATCTTCAGCGTCCATGCCCACCCGGACGGCACGCGCATTGCCACGGGCGGCCTAGGTGAGTACGCGCACGGCTGAGCGATCCAGCGCGGGTCTCTGTTCCTGTCTCTGTTGAAGTGGGTGCTGAAACGGCAAGGCATCTTGTCCTGGCCATGTTGTGCCAGACGCCAAGGTGCGCGTCTGGGCCACCGCGCCGTTGCTCGACGAGAAGCTCGACAATGACAGTACGGACAAGCTCCTATCAACGCTGTCTAGACATGCCGGTGAGCGCGCGTCTTCCTACTATCAATGAACGAGGCTGACGGTACCGACGTCAACAGGAAGCGTGCTCGTGGTGCGCTGGTCCCACTCGGGCAGCTTCCTCGCCTCGGGCAGCGACGACACCGTCGCGCTCATATGGGAGCTCGATCCCACAGGCGCCGGATCGACCGCCTTTGGATCCACCGAGAAGGACGTCGAGACATACCGCTGTGTCCGCCGACTCTCCGGCCACGAGTCCGACGTCGCCGACCTGGCCTGGAGCCCCCACGACGAGTTCCTAGCCACGGTCGGGCTCGATGCCAAGATTTGCATCTACTCGGGCTACTCCTTTGAGCGGGTGCGCAAGCTCGACGGCCACCAGGGCTTTGTCAAGGGCGTCGTCTGGGACTCGGTCGGGCACTTTCTCGCCACCGCCAGCGATGACAAGACGGTCAAGGTCTGGCGCGCTTCGGATTGGGGGCTCGAGACGGAGGTCAAGGCGCCGTTTCAGACCAGCCCCAACTCGCCCTTCTTCCGACGCCCATCGTGAGTGATGTCTCTGCACCTTGAACCGTACGCGGTCACTGATACCGCCCCTGACCTTGGGTGCAACAGCTGGTCCCCAGATGGTGCACATCTGCTTACCGCCAATGCGATGAACGGGCCTGTCTTCGTCGCCAGCGTCATCATGCGGAACCAGTGGACGAGCGACGTCTCTCTCGTCGGTCACGAGAATGCAGTCTCAGTCACGGTCAGCATCTACAGCTCTGGCCGTCTGCTTGATCAATGTGCTGATAGCTCATCTTCACAGGCTTTCAATCCTCGACTCTTCCGAGGCACGGACTCGCCAACCGCCGTAGCGACGGTGCTGGCTTTGGGCTCGATAGATCAGAGCATCAGTGTGTGGGTCACTGGACATCCTCGTCCCATTCTCGTCTTCAAGGACGTGTTCGAGCGCCAGGTCACTGACCTCTCATGGTGAGATCGATCCTCGCGCAACATCTACTGCCACGTCCTTGCTGAACGCATTAGCAATTCTGTCCCAGGTCGGTCGATGGCTTGGTACTCTACGCGTCCGCGGCGGACGGGAGTGTAGCCGTCTTCGCATTCACCCACGACCAGCTTCCCAACTTTGCCACGGACCAGGAGCTCGACAATGCCCGCAACGTGTTTGGCTACCGTCGTCCTCAGACCGTCAATGGCCATGCAAGCATGCAGCGCGCCGCCATCGGCCCGGCATCAACGCCGTCCAGGCAGCAATCGCTCCTTACAGCCAACGGGACGCCTGCGCGGTTACAGCAGGAGATCACCATCAAGAATGGCAAGCGGCGTATCAAGCCTACCCTGGTCGGTGGCGACCTTTCGTCTTTGGGCGGTGTGGGACCATCAGGCATCGGTGCCTCTTCGTCCTCGTACCCTCCTACGGCGCCAGCAACCCATGAGCGTAGCAGCAGCATGTCGATTGCCGCACTCACCAATGGTTTGCCCGGATCCGAATTCGGCGGCAACCGAGGGCTCAAGCGCAAGGCGGACGACGAGCTCGAAAGCAGCGCCGCTTGGCATGCAAGCAGGAGTGGACCACCGCCCTTGCCGCCTGTGGCGCGCGCAAGCGCGAGGGAGACGGGGCCGACGTTGGGCGGGCAGCTCAAGAGGGAGGTCGTACCTACTGGCTATGCGGTTGCCCGGCTCAGTCCTGTCAGAGACGCTGGAGGGTGGAGCGGAGCGGAGGGCGACGTTCAGCTACCGGCACCCCCGGTGCTAGCTTATTACCGAGTCGAGCAAGCCGGCTGTCTGCTGGATGTTCGCAACTTTGACGGGACTGGATCAAGTGAGTCGAGGCAGCGTGCTGTCTGAAGATAAACTTGATGCTGACTGATATCTGCTCTCATTTACAGGACCAGCCGAGGTATCGCAGATCGAGATGCCGATCGAGAATGGCCAAGAGCGGGTTCTCTGGCTCGACTTCCTCCCTTCGGTAGTGGTGGCGGCAACCATCAGCCCGACCTTCTCAGCCATCGTCACGGCGGATCGCAGCCTGGTCGTCTACAGCGCACACGGTCGGAGGTTACTCAATGCCGTATTGAGCGCAAGTCCCTATATCATCAAGGCTGTTGGCAAGTACCTCATGGTGGTCACGGTTTGCGGCAAGCTGCGGAGATGGAACGTGGAGTCGCTCTCGCAGCTTGGCGAGCCCGTCTCTCTCGGCGCGATCCTCTCCGCGACCTCTCCCTCGTCAAGAAGTCCATCAACGCCGCTACTCGAAGCGCATCTCTACACAAATGGCGCTCCCATCATCATCGTGCCAGCGTCGGAGAAGGCATACACGCTCGACCCTCGCACCTCGTCGCTCGTCTGCATCGCGGACGGATTCTGGGCCGAGCACTCGTCGGCATGGGATTCCAGTACGCAGATCCGGCTGGGGCCAGGCCACCCCCACGCCGGCGGGCCCGAGAGCGTGCACGCCGACGTGCCTTCGCAGCACCTGCTGTGGCACGAACCGATCAAGGCCATCGAGTCGGAGATCAATGCGCTCGTCCAGGCGCGCGGGGGACGTGTCCGACCGCGACATCCTGCCCCGCCTCCGACGGCGGGGTCGGCCTCGGTCCTCGAGACGGCTGCGACGCTGCGGCACCTTGAGACGCGCGTGCTGGCGTGCGAGCTGTTGGGAAGTGGTGCGGAGCATCGGGCTGCGCTGCTGTTGTATGCGCAGCGCTTGGCGGAGGAGGGGATTCGCAATATGGCGGAGGATCTGATTCGGAGCTTGCTTGGGCCCGTGTACTAGTACGTCCTCATTGATGCGTTGGCTGGTCTCTAGGGTACTGAGCCGACTTTCTTTCCTTACAGTCGGCCTGGTGCCAAGGAGGAATGGGAGCCAGAGGTCCTAGGGGTGCCCAAGGTCAGTCCTATCCATGCCCTCATCGTCGTCTCGCCCACGTTTCTGAAAACGATCACCTCTACAGCGCCAAATGCTGGTTCAAGTGCTATCGGTGATGGCCAACGGACGGCTCCAAGCCTTGGCAGAGCAGTACAGGGACATTGTCGGCGCAATGCTGGCTCCCGCAGCATGACCTCTCAGTTGTTCTTTCCATCGCAAGCATCGCAAGTCGTACAGCATGTTGTACAAATCGGTGTTAGAGAGCCATGTTATGATACAGGCCGCCTTTTGCCGGGTAGCATGGTGAGGTAACAAGCTGGAAAGTCGTCCGGCAACGTCCACTGGTCGAGCGCTCCTCGCTCGTCCGCAAGGAGCATATCGACGACGAGTCGCGCACATGCAAAGGCGCGCGTCATGCCGTGGCCGGAGTATCCGGCTGCCATGTATTGTCGAGGCACCGCTTTTGACGTGGGCTCATCGCTGGAGGGTACGGGTCCGACGAGGGGGTCCTTGGACCGCGTCATGCCGATAATCCCCGTCCACTCGTGCGAAACGGGAGCCAGTCTGTGCAGCACCTCCGGCTTGCTGTCATTGGCTGGCGCCGTGTCCGACTTGCTCGTGTGGAATGTTCGGGGGAAGGTGCTGGGCAGGAAGGAGCGGAGGAAGCGGGAGATGAGCGGGTGGACGGCGCCATCGTTGCTCTCGCCGTACTCCATTGTTTCGGAGAAGTAGCGTCCTCCGCCAAAGATGAATGGCGGAGGCGTTGCTTCGTCCAATGGTGATGATGATGCCGTCGTGTGGGAGGAGCGCCTAGGTCGTTGATGGAGGTATTCAAAGCCTTGATGCAGGCTGAAGCCCATCTCCCAGTTTGTCTCTTGGCTAGCCGCGGGCAGGGCGGCGATGCACTGGGCGCGCGTCGGAACAACACCGAACGATGAGTGCTTGGCCGTACCTGCTTGAGGGGCTTGAGATCCTGCGAGCTGAGGGACAAGGTGGGACACGTATGCGTTCGTCGCGTGAATCAGATATCTTGCTCGAATTGCGCGACCGCCCGAGAGGTGCAAGGTTCTATATCTTGATGATCCATCGTCCGAGGCGGAAGATATCCTCTCGATGGGCGTGTGCGTGTGAAGACTCAGAGAGAGCGCCTGGGTACGCTGTCTTGCGCCTTGTAGGGCGAGCTTCCAGAGGAGGGCGACGAGACGGCGTGGGTGTACGGTGGAGCCTGGGATGTCGTAGGCGCATCGGATCCCTGCTGGACGATCGAGAGTCTGTAGAACGCAAAAACAATCAGCACGTACCCGCATCACAGCAAGACGTTCCCAAGACTCACTCGGTCGCATTCGTCCTTGTCGACCTTGCGCACGAGACGCACGTAATCGATGAGGCCCGCCACGGTGGCGGATACGAGGGACCCATCGAAGGCGGCCTCTTCTGCAGCACTGAAGCAGAGATGCCAGTTGCGCCGATTGACCAGCTCGACGTCTTGCGTGCCTGCGAGCGACTGGTTGTGCGTATCGACGATGAGGGTGAGGTCTGTGGCCGTGCGTGCTTCGAGGGCGAGGATGCGTCTGACCGTCTCGGCCGCCGTGCGCTTTGAGGCCGGCTCGATGGCGTCAATGTTGCGCGCCAGATGACTTGGATTGGAGGCCAGATCGCTGTACGCCAGCGCTGAAGCTGGAGTGAGATGGCCGCCGTTGCGGGCCGTCGCGCCTGAGCCTGGAGAGCATAAGGACATGGTAAGCCCTCCTAGTGCCAGGGGCCGAAAGGTCCGGGATACTCACAGAACTCGCGCGCCTCGAACACGGCCACCGAGGCGATTGACGCTGGCAAGTCACTTCGGTGGGCGAGATGGAATGCCGCGCTCACGCCAGTGATGCCTGACCCAATGATGGCCACATCGACGGCCGCGGGTGTTGTGGGATCAGAAGGAGGCGCCGTCGAGGTGTCCAGCCAGAAGGACCGCGTCGGGTTGGCTGTCGGGTGAGGCAAGGGCGCTGGCTCTGCCGCCGCCGCGGCCGTGTCGAAGCAGAGGCTGTCATTCGTCGCCGTGTCCGTCGTCTCCGTCATGACAATGCCGTCCTCGTCCTCGTCGAGCTCGTCGTCGTCTTGATGGGAGTGGCATCGAGGAAGATGGGGAGGTCCTGGCCCGTGCCCAGTTGCAACACCCTGTCGCAAAGGCCCTCCCTTTAGCCTGCACCCCGTCCCGAAAAAGTTGGGCCTCTTCCTGATGAGCGTCCTCCTTCCTGACGTCCACCACCAAGGCGCGTCTCCATCCTGCTGAGGTGAGTGTTTGCGTCCCGACCCTCTCAGAGCTCGCGACGCGCACACGGCGTGCTGCCTTCGACGATGACCTTACACTTAGATGACGAGCCTGATCGTCAGACGACCCCGTCCCCTGCGCAGGGGGCGGGTGTGCGTTGGCGGACATGCTGTACAAACCAGTGGCTACCTACTTCTGACCTCCTTCGTGCTGCTATTCCTCTCCTGCGCTCGTGTCGTTGCGCTGGCGATGGAGCCCTGTACTGACGCTGGTCATGATCCATTCGCAGAATGGCAGCGGACGAGCCGAACGAGGCGGCCGGCGTCGACGCTGTCGATGCTGAGCGCGCGGCGGAGGCAACTGCAACCCAACAGCCTCCTCTGGTCAAGTTTGTTGGACAAGACTCGGAGGCGGACGACTCGGACGATGACGAGCCTTCCGACGATGACGAGGAAGACGAAGACGAGGACGACTCGGACACCTACATTGCTCTACCTGACGGCAAGGTGACCACCGCCGATATCGAGAATCCACTCGTCTCAAGATTGGGCGGTCCGGCCGCCTTCTTGCCGTTGCGCACACTACCTCCATACCCAGCCACGATCCTGTGCCCGAACCCAGTCTGCGCCCAGCCGATGGCGCTCCTCTTCCAGATCTTCGCACCACGCGACGGCAGCGCCTTCGACCGATGTCTCCACGTTTGGGGTTGCGCAAGGAGAACATGCAACGGGCCACGGGCTGCAGGCTCATCGACAGGCGCGAGCAGGCCTAGGTGAGTCGTTTCCATCACCATTCCCATCCCAAACCCTTCCCTCCGGATGGTAGGCAAAGGATTATCGCAAATTTCTTCACTTGACCGCGGCGCGCTTCTAGCGCGTTCGCCGTGAAAAGTATTATCTTTGACAACGAGCTTTTTAACCATGATGCCTTCTCCCTTCCCTCACTCCCTTCTCGAGTCGTGCCCGGTGCTACAGAGCGCTGACCCTACCTCTTTCCTGCATGCTCAAGCCTACGCGTCGTGCGCACTTTGACCTACAACCCACGCTGGGCAGCGAAGCTGGCAAAGCAGCGGGCATGCGCTGAGGAAAAGGAGCGACTCAAAGCAGAACGCGAGAAGGCTACAGCAAGTGCCCAAGCAAGTACGGGTGGCAAAAATCCTTTCAGTCTGCAAGGCTCACAGCCGGCGACGCCAGGCGGCGGGATGCTGTTCGGCGGCGACTCCGACAGCGAGGATGACGATGGGCAGGATGACGATGAGAGTGAAGGCGACGAAGCGGCAGAGCAGGCGGAGCGCCTAGCGGAAGAGCTCCAGATCAAGGCCACCTTGGACGAGCACCGAAGAATACGCACGGAGCGTAGGCAACGGGCTCTCGCTGCTGCTAAGGACGCAGCGGCGGCTGGTGAGGAAGACGATCAGCTATGGCCTGATGCGGCGGACTCGCTGGCATACCAGCCTGCCCAGTATCTCAGCACGATTCCGGAACCTTACGCCGAGGACGAGGATGACAAGGCGGCGGCTGCCAAAGCAGAAGCAGCAAGTACACTCGACGGTGGAAGCGGTGGCAAAGGCGCCTCGGAAGGCTATGAGCGTCAATTGCTGAGTGGCGTGACCTCGACGTTTACGCGCTTTCTCGAGCGCGTGCGGCGGGAACCTACTCAAGTGCTTCGATATGCATGGGATGGTGTGCCACTACCTTACGCCCGGCGGCTCATCACGCGTACCGAACTCGACGACAGGCCTACCGAGTCGGACAAGAAGTCCAAGAGGACGATTCTGGACGCGCCCGCGTGCGAGCGGTGCGGTGCGCCGCGCGTGTTCGAGGTGCAGCTGATGCCCAACCTGGTCAACGTGCTCAAGCCTTCTACACTGTCCTCGCCGGCAAGTGCAGGTGCGGACAAGATCGGCAGTAGCAACGCGGCCGATGAGCTGGACGAGGCGGAGGCGGCCAAGGCGGACGTAGGGTACACACCGCTGGAGCGGGCGGAGCGGGCCCGGAGGCGGCAAGTTGCGCGCGCGTTGGGTCGAGCTCCTGGGGACGGTGGCGACAAGGACGGACGCGAGGTGGTGGGCCTTGGCTGGGCGACGGCGTGGATCTTTGTCTGCTCTGCTGACTGTTGTCGGCCGCGGGCAGGAGGGACTCAAGCCGGCGCCCAAGGCGAAGATGGCGAGGATGCCGACGGCCGGGAGACGTGGGCGGAGGAGTGGGTGGCCGTCGAGTTTGAGGAGCTCTGATGGGATCCTCCGCGTCCTTTGGCCGATTGGCGCTGGTAATCGACACCCTACCATCCCACCATCGCAAGGAATGGACACGGCCAAGCGAGTATGGACTGAGTGCCTTGTTAAGATGGTGAGCTACACTGCGTATGGGAGAAAGAGAGTAAAAGATGAGGTGGTCAGGAGTAATTAGCGTTCTCGACCCGACACGGAGCACGGTTACGACCACCTCAGCCATCGCCCATTCGTCTTGGTCTAAGACATCGACAACGACCACACTCGGACGCCTGGGCCTTGACCACGACGCCGCCGACGAGGCTGAACACACGGACAAGGAACAGGCAGAGCACGGCCCGACGATGAGACCTCGACGGTGACGCGCGCGCCGAGGACGGGTGACGGAAGCCGGACGTCGAGGTGGGACCGTCCTTGTCCAACTCCGCAGCCTGCGTCTCCTTGCCAGCATTCGGACGCCCGCTACAGCGCCGCTGTGCCCTCTCAGCTGCCAGCGCCTCGAGTCTCGACCTCTCCAAGCTCGGTGCAGAGGGAAGGGACCGATGACCAGGTGTTCGGGGTCCGCTTGTCGGATGGGTGGCATCTCAACGAGATCCAAGCCGCATGCTTGCGGACAAGGAACCTCCCAGTCTCCCACCGGCGGCCGTCTGGTCGTCGAGATTGAGTGCGGCTGCCCAGCCCAGGAGCAGATCCGCATCGCTGGCGCTGCGACGCCTACTCGGAAGTCGGCCGTCTTTCCGTCTTCCAAGGTCGAGGTCGGGCGGCCAAACGGGGAGGACACGCTCTCGGTCGACGTGCATACGCCCAAGGTTGACGTCGCTCTCGGAGACTGGGACGGAGACGAAGCAGCTTGGAACTTGAGCCTGTGATGTCGAGGCTTTGGAGGTGTCGACATTGGCAGTCAGTGTCAGTCGCAGGCGGGCTCGCTCGTCATTCAGGTGAGTTGCTTTCGGGAGGGTCGTTGCACAGTGGGCCGCGGAATGCTGATCATGATACCTCTTCTCCTCCTAGTCTACTTCATTACCCGGCTCAACAGCGCCTCTGAGTCTCTGACTTGTCACTCAGGCACGAGATTCAAGATCTGTACTCAACATCGGAGTCCGAGTCTTGCACTCTCAAGGTCACCTTGGTAACATCCGCGCTCCTTGCACTGGTCGGCGGTCGGCCCTGCTTGACATGCACGTCAAAGCATCGCCGGCGGAGTGAGCAGATGAATTTCCCGGTCCAAGACAGCCCTGTCAACGTCAAGTGTCAAGTGTCAGTCTACGGAGCTCGGACGGTGCATCGTCAACATGGCCTTTGCGTCTAGCCCTCAACACTCGAGGACAACATACGCTCCAAGTGTCAGATCGGAGTCGACTTCGACATGTCAAGTCTCTTTCCCGACGTCCGTCGGGTGCCTTGAGGTAGAGGCAGTAGGACAAGCTTCCTCCTCTGGTGTCGGCTCAGCTCGTCCTTCCGCCCGCCGGTTGCGACGCTTCAAGCTCTCGCCGACCTCATCGTCGGCTGCGATCGAAGCCGACGCCTTCGGCCCCGCCCTTCGTCAGGCTTTTGAGACGCGTCTCAAGTCGGGGCCTCAGGGTTGCGACACACCGACCCAGATCCAAGCTGGACGCGGCCGTGCGCGTCACGCTCCCAAGGGACGTGCTCAGAGCGTGTCGCGGCGTGTCGGCGTGTCCTGGCCTGCGGACAGCTGGACACTTGTCTGAGAGCCCTCGATGCGCTCAAGACTACGAGGTCACCATCTGCACTCGGGATGTGCTTCGAGCATGGCTCAGAGAGGTGAGCACTGAAGACTTATAAAGTAGAGGGCTGGAAGCACCACTCACGTCCTCCTGCCATCACTTCCAGCTTCGTCTTCGCATCGTCTCCCTTTCGTCTCCTTTTTAGCTCCACGTTCGCTGCCGCCTCTGCGGCCAAGGCTCGCAATAATCAACCTTCGCAAGCTTCATCCTAGTACAAGCTTCGACAGCTTCTCCCTCCAAGCACAGCAATGCGCTTCACTCTCTCATACCTCCTCATGGCTCTGGCCGCTTCCGTCCCAGCGGTCCATGCGGAACGCCACCGGCACCACCACAAGATGAAGTGCGAAACCATTCGCGTCGCGGGCACAAGGACGAGGACCAAGATGTTGCCGACGCACACCTGTCACAAAACCGTTACAGTGTGAGTCTAATGTGCCTTGCGGGAGGAGGAGGAAAGCTGACCTTGCGGTTACCTCATCAGCCGACCTATTGCGACCGCCGAAGTGACGCACACACCCAGGACGAGGACCCGAACCAAGGTGGTCGTGACCATCGCTACGCAGACGGTCTCTGCCAACGCGCGAACGAATGCCGTCCTCAGCACATCGACCAAGTTTGACGTGCTTGTCCCGACGACGACGTTGACATTGGCCCCTTATAAGTGAGTCTCTGAGCCTCGTCGATGCGATAGAGAGCTTGCTGATCAAACAACCAACTTTTCTGCAGGCCCACGTCCACGGTGTATACCATCTTGCCAGCAACGACGACCATCAAGACAACGGTCACATCGTACACTGCCAACGCACCTGCTCCCACCCTTGCCAAGAACAAACGTAGACAAGGAGACGATGCCGATGCTCCTGTTGCTCCCAAGGACGGAGTCTCGGACGATGCGACCACTCAAGATGACAAGCCGGTCGACGCCGCTCCCAAGGATGACGTCTCGACGAGCACAGTCCTCAATGATAGCGGCCCAGACGCTGGGGCCACGGGTTCCAGCGATGGGAGTTCGAGCGATGACGACTCCGACGAGGTGACAATCTTCGACCTCTTCTCGGACGGCTCCTCCGCCGAAGGCCCCATGGCCAGCCCCAACGGCGTCGAAGATCCACGCATCATGTGGACCCTGGGGTCATCACCTGTCCCCATCAGCTCGCCGATGATGAACTTTGATGGGTTCGCTGGCCGAACCCCAGGCGCAGAGTCGGGCACCGATGCTTCGGCTGGTGGCATCGCGGCGCGGAGGGCTCATCGTGGCAAGCAGGTCTTGTGCACGCCCAAGGTCAAGGTTACTGCGACCGTCACGAAGCCGGCGCAGGTCACTGTCACGCACACGAAGCGTGCCAAGAGGCCGGTTGTCACCACCACGAGCACGGCCACGGGCACCGTGACCAGCACGCTGTACCCTGCCGAGGTGACTTCGATCGTTGTGAGTGTTCTTCATCTTGCTAGGCAGCTCTTTACTGGGCACGGTTCTGACAGGACTTGCTTTGCTGATCCACAGAGACGAGTGGTTACTCAAACACTCACTGCCAAGCCGATCACCCAGACCTTCAAGCCGACGCTGGCTGCAGTGACGCAAACCAAGACGCTCAACGTGCACGCCGACCCACCCCGCCAGACGACCGTCGTCGACCTGTACAAAGTGTGCAAGCCTGCAAACCAGATCGACCTTCTGTACTGGAAGCGTTCCGACTCGACCCAGTACCAGTCCTCGTTCAGCACCGGTACGACATCCAACGCGGCGCTCTGCTGCCAGTCCGTCGCCGACACGCCCGGTGCCGTCAGCTGGGCATGGGTCGCGGACCCGCCCACGGACGACTTTGTGCGCGGGACGTGCTACGGTCTCTCGTTGAACGGTGCCTTTGACAGCGCGCACGCCAGCGATATGAGCCGACAGTGCGTCGCGTCCAACCCGGGCTCCAAGGTGCCCAAGGTCTATGGCACGGCGGAGAAGGGCGGCCTGCTCCAGTGCGGCTCGTCGTTTGCGTAGACTCGCCAATCTCGAGTCGTGGTGGCGTGCACTTCTTTCCCTCTCCCGTGTCCTTGCCGCCGTCGACCTTATCGTCGATGCAAGCTGGCAGTCTTCCCTTTCCATCACGTCCCCGGCGGACCGTGTCGGGCTTTTGCCCGGTAACCCAACCCCACTCTGTGCTGAAATACAACCTCGTCACCGAGCCGTGAAGGATCTGTCGCTCTTCAGGAGAGGAGCTGATTGCATTACGCGCCGCCGCCTTCCTTCGAGTTCTCCATCGCGCTCAGCGCAGGAGCAACCTCGGCCAGCTCCGCCTTGAGCCGCACCGTCTCGCTCGGCATCGCCGTGATACCGCCCGCCTGGTTCCCTCGCACGGAAGGGCCCAGAGGGATGCCCATCCCGACCATGAGTGCCTCCTCCTCCTCTCTGCTCAACATCCTCCCCGCCCCGGCACCATCCGCGCCGTCCTGGGCGTGCCCCGCCAGCGCAGCCGTAATCTCCGCCAGGGCCGAGTTCCACCGAGTGTTGGCGGTGCGGGTGATGAGGGAGCCCGAGGGACCCTCGACAAAGGCTTTGCCGTCGATCCTGATCGTGCCATGCCCTTGGCCTGGGCCTTGTCCATGCGCGGGCAAGCCCGATGTGGGCGGCGACGCGCCTGAGGAGGAAGATGAGGGATTGAACACGTCGCGAGCGGGTGGCGGGAGGAAGCGCGGCGCTAGGAGTTGGGAGCCAATGCTGGGTTCGGTTGAGAGCGGTGCGGCGGACGCGGTGCCTGGAACGGCTAGGCCGACAGGCGAGGGCTTGGAGGGCCCGGCCGACGGCACGACAGCGTCGTCCGAACTTGACGACCTTGCTTCCGAATTCTCCTCGCCTTCGCGATCCTCCGGCACGGTAGCGACCGCATTGGAAGCAGACGCGTCGTCCACACTTCCAAGACCGTCCATCATGTCCCGCCTCAGCGACTCCAACTTCTTGCTCGCGCTCGCACTGCTCGCCTTGCGCTGCAGTGCCACCGCCTGCGCCTCACGCTCCGCCTGGGCAGCCGCCTGCTCGGGCGTGAGCTCTACAAAGTCCGAGGCGCGTGGGACAGGCTTGCGACGGAGGGCTTGGCCATTGGCCGGACCGGCTGTGCGTGGGCCTTTGGGCGGCGAAGGTGGCGGGCTGCGGCCGTCTTGACGGTGATGCTGCGATGAGAAGTTTGAGGCTGGACTCATAGTGCTTGCTGTGGGCCCGCGGCGAGCTGGCCAGGGTTTGCTGGAAAGCGGTTCGGCAGGAAGGGCTGTCACGGCTGATGGAGGGCTGGGTAGTGCCATGGGACCGTCTAGAGCCAGTGGCTTACTGGATACGACGCGTATGCTCGCCTCTGCGTAGCCGTGCGAGGACGATGGAGGTGAGGGTAAGGTCTTGTCTGCCTTGAGCGGCGAGGCCGGTACGTCCCTCGTAGCGGGAGTGAGCGGCTTTGATGGAGAGACGGGCCTGGAGGATGGCAAAGGCTCCATCTCTGGCGAGGAGGGCGCCTCGACGTCTTCCGTCTCCGGAGCGACTACAGCCGTCCCAGAGTCTTTCGAGACTTGGAGGCCCGCCACCTGCTCCTCGGCCGGTTGGTCCAAGTTGATGTCCAAACTCAACGCGGCGGCAACCTGGCTCAGTTGAGCCTTGATTGCCGCCGAGTCCATCATTGACGTCGCTGCCGAGTATGAAGACCGTCCTATGTGTCCGGTGTGCTGTAGAGAGCCAGAAACAGGTCAGAACGCGAAGGAAGCTCGTGACTACATTCTTGACATACCTGGAAATTGGTGGGCAGTCCGATCTGACGCTTGTCAACGAAGCGATGCTTTGCGCGTACCGGCGGCGTGCCAGGACCGTGGTGCGAATGCGCTTGAGCGTGATTCACGCGGGGTGACGTGGGCGCCGACTGTGGAAATGGCGATGAGCGCGCTCGCTCGACCTTGGCCGATGCAATGTTCTCGACTGGCCGCATCCTGTTCTTCTTCACTGGGCTCGCCGGCTGCGATGAGCTGGACGATGAGCCGGCGGCGGTGCTGCCATCGCCTTCCTTGGAAACGAAGGGACTGCTGGGCCGACTGGAGCCACTTGCATAGCCACTTCTCGACGCGCCAAAGTCGTCGCCGTCGTGGCTCTGCTGGAGACGCTGGAGGCCCAACTTGTGAATGGCGGCGTTGGGTCCGCGCTGCCCGCGTGGGATCGAGTCGAAGCTGGCGCCGGAGCGGCAGCCGCTGAGGAGGGCGGGCATCTTGTTGAGGCAGCGTTCGAGGTCGTCGTTGAGATCGTCGTCGTCGTCGTGAGAGTCGATGTCGGCGACGCTGTCGACGTGGTCGACGTCGAGGAGATGAGGCGAGCGTCGGAACGACAGCGAGTACGGAGCCCCTGAGTTGTAAACATTGCCTCCTAACAAACAAACGCGTCACGCGTCATGGGTCACGTGCCCATACGTCGATCGGGCAATTCCAAAGGTATAAATAAAAATCCGAATAAAAATAAATATTGATTTTATTTCTAAAGCTTAAATTAAAGGGCCAGCTTCCAACACCAGCAACACCTTCCTGAGACCTTACCACCACCACCTCCTCTTTGGCGAGGGGCGCTCGGGAGCGGAGAGGTCGACAAACAAGGCAGCGTTGCTCCTTCGACTGGTTGGCGCGGATACGGCCGTCGCATGCTCCGTTCTGCCGTGCTTCCCACGCTCAAGAGGTCTCTTGGTGTCGGCGCCGTACTCGCTGGTCACGAACTTCCAGTTGGAACAGTAGAGCGACGTCGAGCTCGAGCAACAGCGGCCGCGACGATCTCTTTGCAAGACCTTCAGGCGCTCCAAAGAGCTCAGCAGCTTCCCCAAGCTCGGAGCATCAGCATGCCGTCGTCGCGCCCGCCACCAGTGTCGCCGGCGGTGATACGGCCGCCGAGCACCATACCGCGACTGCCATACATCAAGGACTACGTACGACCGTCGCCAAGCTCCGAGACGTCCTCTTCAGCCGCAACGGACGTCGCTCGAACGCTGAGAATCGCGCCGCTCAGGCACCTATTCGACGTCTCGCTGCCCCGTCTGGCCGTCTGCATTCCAGCGACGGCGAGTACGGCAGTCATGCAAGCTCCGGCCTTGCGCAACTTCATCTCCGTGGTCAAGGGGGTGCGCACCGTTCAAAATGACCCTTCAGACCCGAACAAGAGGCTCGTCGTCCTTAATGTCGAGCACGAAGGTGAGCTGTCCTACTCCAAAGTCAGGCTAGCGCAGCTGTTGACTGACTTTCTCTGACGAGGCTCTTGCAGATGAGCTGAGCGAGGATGCCCAGGCGCATCTCTGCAGTCTTGGAGGCCAGTTGGTCGCGCACTCAGTGCACTTCGGCTATGACTACTTCACAGCCGGTGAGAGCTCCTCACTCATCGCCTTTGGGTCGCACTGTCGCTGATCAGGGTACCTTCGAACGGCAGATCAGGTGTTGGGCTCTCTCTTGCCGGCGGAGCTCGCCAAAGGGACTCCAACATCTTTTACAGTCGTTGGTCACATCGGTGAGCTCAAAGCACGGCCTTGACTCTGTCAGCACATGTCTCACGATGTCCTTCACAGCTCACCTCAATCTCAGGGACGAGTATCTCCCTTACCGGTTTCTCATCGGCGACGTGATCTTGGAGGTGAGTCTCCATCTGACCACGGTCTGTGCCATTCTGAACACCAGGTCTCCTCCAACAGAAGAACAGCAGGGCAATTCGTACAGTGGTCAACAAGCTCGATACCATCGATGCGCAATATCGATTCTTCGAGATGGAGCTCCTCGCGGGTGACGCAGAGTTCGAGACAACCGCAGTGAGTACTGCAAGGGGTCGCGGACTGCTTATAATGCTCACTCGTCTATGGTCTCACAGGTTGAGCAAGGTTGCACATACACCTTCGACTTCCGTGCAATTTACTTCAACTCTCGTCTTCATGCCGAGCACGCAAGACTGGCCCAGCTCGCCTTCAATGGCTCCGATGTAGTCATCGACGTCATGGCCGGCGTCGGGCCTTTCGCCATTCCTGCGGCCAAGAAAGAGCGTGGCAACATTGTCAACCGTGATTCGGCCATACATTCGGTGTCGGGCAGCCCCAACAGCTCGAGCGCTCGACGCGGTGCCATTCCCGTCTTGAAGAGCGCGGAGCAGAGCACAGCAGGGCCGTGCTGGGTTCTCGCCAATGACCTCAACCCGGCGTCGATGTACAGTCTGGCGCTCAATGTCGCGGTCAACAAGGTCGAAGACCGCGTCTTTGTGCCGCGGCGAGCCGACGTCTTGAGTCAGAACGCCAAGGGCAAGCAGCGCTTTGTCGACTCGGATCACGACGACGGCCTATTCAACGAAGGGCCGGACAGCCAGCCATTCGGGCTTGATGGACGCGAGTTCATTCGAAGGGCGACGCGATGGGTTTGGGATGGCGTCTCGTGGCCCAAGGCCAAGGAGCCAGTCAAGCGTCATTCTGCGAGGCAGAAGGTTCCCAAGAAGGCGGACGCTCCAGCCGCTCCCAAGGGGACCTCGCCCAAGACTGAGCAGGAACGCAAGCAAAGCATACCCGTTGTCAGTCGAGCGGCGGCCAAGATCCCTCAACACTACATCATGAACCTGCCGGGCTCCGCCATCGAGTTTATGGACGTCTACCGCGGACTGTTCTCCCGCATCTTTGACGGCGACGGCGAGCGGGAACTGGTCGAGCGCGAGTTCCGCGCTGTTCAAGGTCAAGATTCCGCGCTCAAGTATCCCCTTGTGCATGTGCACTGCTTCACCAAGGCCCTTGAGGAGCCGTACGAGGAAATTATCGCGCGGGCCAATCGTGCACTTGGATTCGACGGCGGTGCAAGTGCTGGCGGTCTGGAAGTACCCGCGTACCACGAGCGGCCACCGAAGCTGGCATCGATTACGCCCGCCGCAGATGGCGTTGCGGGTTCAGAAGGTACGGCACCGCTGTCGGCCATTCCACCCGTCTCAGGCGACTCGGTTCCTCCGTCCGCTGAGGCTGTCGCTCGGGGTCGGGAGGTCCAGATTCACTTTGTGAGGAGAGTGGCTCCGAACAAGGACATGTACTGCCTCAGCTTCCGACTCTGGCCAGAGTGTGTATGGAAATAGAATCCAAGTAGTGCTTGGGACCGCATGGTGTCGCCCCGAGAGCAGAGCCGATCTTGGCTATCATCGCATTCACTCGCGGGCGCTCAGACACTCATCATTGCGGACGACCACCATCACCCTCGCCCCCCATCGTACTCCCGCCAGCAGCGACACGGCTCAACACCAACAAGATGTCGCAGGAGCCTGAGCGACTCAGCGCGTTCCTGCGCCGCACGCGCGCGAGCGCGCTCGATGTGCTGCGACAGCTCGGATCAGCCAGCGGCGTCGAGCACAAGGACGTCCCACACCTCACCCTCACCATGGGCAACGAGGCGGGCGACCTCGACTCTCTCGCATCGAGCATCGCCATGAGCTACATGCTTACCCACCTTCACGACCCGCTCGACGCTGGCGCTGATTCCAGCACCGGCACTAACTCCAATGGAGCGGCGAGCAAGAGCACGATCTATGCCCCGCTCATTCAGACGGCCGCCGCGGACCTGTACCTCCGACCCGAGAACGAGGCCATCTGCCAGTTCGCGGGTGTCCCCCCAGCTGGTAGAGACGCTGGCGCTGGGAAGGAAGACCCCATCTTGCTCACCATTGACGCGCTTGAAGGTGGGCCGGGCAGCGTGGCCGATGCATTGGGAATGGGCTTGTCCTCGGACCCTCGTCTCGACGCCGCTGCCAAGCACGTCTCCTTCGGCCTCGTCGACCACCCAGCGCTCATACCTCGCTGGGGCGAGCACGAGAAGAGGGACGTCCGCTTTATCGTGGACCATCACAAAGACGAGGTGAGCATCTCAATCGCCCTAGGTCTACATTTCCACTGACCGTCTTTCCCTTTATGGCGCTCTTGACTGTCAGGGAGCCCACCCCCACGCCAAGGTCCGCTTCCTGCGTGGGCCTGGCTCCGTTCCGTCTGGAAAGGCGCCCGTAGGGAGTGCATCGAGTCTGGTCGTCGAGGTCTTCCAGGACCAGCTGATCAAGGCCGCTGCCCAGCCTGCCGGCAAGGTCATCCCACGGGCCGTTGCCGATCTTCTCATCAGTGCAATCGTCATCGACACAGACAATGTGAGCATGACTGCTGTCTCACCATCTTCTACATTGACGAAGGAGTGACAGATCTTGTTTGTCTTGTGGTCACAGCTGCGTCCAGTCAGCCGAGGAGGACGTGCCACACCGCGCGATGTCCTGTCCCATGCTATTCTGCTGCCCTTGTCCTCTTTCGGTCCAAGCTCAAGCGGGACTTCCTCGGCTCGGGAAGCAGCAACCGAGGAGTCGTCCATCAGCTCTTCTGGGGACGGGCCAGATGGAGGACGCTCAACTGATCGAGCTTCGAGCGGTCAAGGCGCCAGCCAGCCAGCCGTCCAGTCGACAGCAACATCGGGCACGAACGGAGCTCAGACGGTCGACTCGGTGCATGGCAATGTGCACGGTGCCAGTGAGGGCGTCCAAATGCATGTCGACACCGACGAGCCGACCGTCTTCACAATGTGCGAAGATGTGGACATGACGGACGAATTTTCGACTTGTCAAGCATCTTCGCAAGCAAACACCGTCCATTCCGACTTCAAGACGAGATGCGGGAGCGAGGCTTCTACGGCGGGTCCTTGTCCCGGTGCCCGGCCGTTCATTCCCAATGAGGAAGCATCAAGAGCGAACGCTGTAGAAGAGGAGACGGACGACCAAGACGATGTGATGGAAGAGATGGCGGGACAGGATCTTTACAAGATCCTCGGCCTCAAGAGGGGTACCCCTCAGAGCTCGATTAGGACGGCATACCGGCGTGAAGCCCTCAAATGCCACCCTGACCGGGCACGCTCACTGCGCGACGCTGAGCGGCGGACGCGACGCTTCAAACTGTTGGTCAACGCGTACGAGATCTTGAGCGATCCGATCAAGCGCCGTCAGTACGATCTCTTCCACGATCCTCTGACGACTGGGGTTCGCAGCGGCGACAGCACACCCGGCGCGTCGTTCGACTCATCCTCGTTTTCATACTCGTACTCGTCGTCGTACACCTCGGCCTCGTTCTTCGGCTCCTCGTTCAGCTCGACGTTCTCCTCAAGTCCGCCTCCGCACGGCGGCTTTGCCAGCGCGGCGGGCGGCATGGGCGGTAACTGGAAGTACGAGACGTACGAAGAGCTCAAGGCTGAAGAGCTGGCGCGTACCGAGACGCGTACGGTTGCCGATAGCCTGTTCGGCAAGGCCGACACTCGCTCTTCGGCGCGGATGGGCTCGGTGCCAGTGTGCAGGAAGAAGGATCGGTCGCCCCCTGCCAGCCTGCGCTTGTCTGCACCCAGCACGGGCGCATGCACTTATACCCCGACGACGGTGCTTCCGACGAGCTCTCAGCCCCTTCCGGTCGCGACCACGACGACCCCGGCGGCGGTGGTACCGACGGCGCCGGTCCCTCAAAAGTTCAGCTTTGTGTGGGAATCGCCGGCCGAGTCGCTGCGACGGGCTCGTGCTCGACCTGGCCAAGCTGGTACGACGAGTTCGGCGAGCGGTGCTGCGTCCTCGGCGGCCAGAGTGGACGGCGCCGGCGCTGCGCCTGGTGCAGGTCTTCGTAGCGCGTTGGGTCAAGCGTAAGACGGACGTTCAAGGACAATGACCGGCGCCAGCGTGATGGACGCTTGTAATGACGATACGCCTGTCCCGACGAACTCGACGCGCCTCGCAGTACAGTACAATTCATGGCCCCGGCCATTGATACGATTCACCACTCAGTCAAGCCTCCACCAGCAACATGGCCCAACTGGCCAACACGGACTCAGCATCACGCCGTCAAGAATACGTCAACGCGTCGCCGACTACCATCTTTTCACCTTTTCCCGAATCTGACAAGGGCCAACACTGTGCAGTACACTGTCCGGCATGCTCAGTGGTCACTGGTCACGAATCACGATGGGCTGATAACCGATAACCACCCGAGACTACGATCACGAACTACGGTTCGATTTACCCGTACAGGCTTCGGAACGAGCTCGTCTCCGCTCCGTTAAAACGGCACTAGACGCTCCCGCCGCGGCGGGCGGCGCCGGGCGGCGATGGATCCGCGTCCCGCCGCTCTGTTGCGGCCTGAACGGTTTGCCGGTCTCAGAAGTTCGACGGGTCTTCGGTCCTGCAAGAATCCCTGCCGCCAGCACCGAGCCAGTCACTGGCACAAAGTCACAAACCACGAGGGATGCCGTACGACACGTTGCAAGTTGCAACTTGCAAGCCATCCGCAGCAGCAGTGGACCCCTCGCAGACGGACTCTTGGCTTCGTACGGTCGGTGCCTTCGCGCACGCAACGCCCCTGCGGTCCCGCCTACCGTGCGTACGTACGCCGAATCACGAATGGCCGCCTCACTTGCCGGCCGAGTGGGAGTGGTGGGCTCGTGTCAAGCAAGTTTCAACGCCCCCAGCGCAAGTGTTCGGTCCCGGGTTCAGTCGTCACTCGGGCGGAAACCTCCAGCGTTGAGTGCTCATCGCTGCGCGCTTCATGACGCCCCAATCAATGATCGGCCATCAACTCTCGTGCGTGTGCAGGAGCACAATGCGGATGCGTGATCTGCTGAACCCGTCGCCTCTGCAGTCCTTGACAGATTAACACACTGCCCATCCGCCCTGACCACCATCCCGTCCTTCCCGGCCGGTATCAGCGGCGCCCCCTAACATTCACCCAGCATTCCATGTGAAGCGGGTGGCAGCGCGTGTGCCCGCTCGTTTCACAAAGGTGAGCCGAGGCTGTGATTGATTACAGCGCCATTCCGCCATTGACTGGACAAGTTCTCAAACTCTCCATTCCGTCCACGCGTTGCTCTCGTCCTTGTCAAGATTCAACAAGAGATGCAAGAGTCAAGGCTCAAGAATCAAGACGGTCCCTCGCGTCCCTTCTTCCCTTTCACGACCATCCTCCTCCCAGCCCTGGCCATTGACTTCGGCCAGTGCCAAGCGTCAAGACGGCCTTTGTTGGACGACGTAGACAGCGCCAACGTGCTGCCTTGCACATCCGATCGACGCGGTCGCGTCTTGTAACGAGTGTCCAAGTCCACAGAGCGGGCGGGCGGTTCACCGAGAGCAAGTCGCCCTCGGGCCAAGGCACACGGCTTATCCACGCCGTGTCGTATCATCAGGAGCCCTCGTCGTGCTCGTGAATCGTCAAAAGGACGACGCCTTTGACCGCGCCTCGTCGTGTGTTCCCTGCCGACTCGCACGCACAAGTCGTATCCAACATCTCATCTCGACATGAGGCTCACCACAAGGCTCTTCGTATCCGCCTTGGCGGGCCTGGTCAGCGTCGCCCAACCAGGTCAGACGGCACTCACAGAGGGCCTTGGAACCTTCACCACAACGACGGGAAGATGGCTGTACTACGACACGCTCTCAACACAGATCAAATTTGGCAGCTACAACGGCGTACGCACACCCGCCACCGTCTTCAACATCACGGCCGGCAAGTTTGCGGACAATTACTTTGTGAGGGTGATGGACAACTACAAGTTTGTCACCAGTACCGACGGCAAGTCGGTCGCCATCGCCAAGCCAGACTTCCCTCAAACCTACGAGGTCTTCCGGCTCCGACCAGCCTCCGATGGCACCTTCTTCTTTGCCTCGTACAACGGTGGTAAGGGCTTGACCTACGGCGCCATGGACGACAGCAAGAGCCTCGCCTTCACCGCATCACCCGCGGACAACGCCACCGCCGTCAAGTTCAAATGGGTCCCTAACCCGTACCAAGCCAGTGGCGACATCAAGTACCGCACGCTTTCGGCCGGCGGCTCGACCACCTCGCTCAAGTACAATGTCAGCACCTTTTACCCCAAGCTCAACACGCAGATGTATGCGTACACGGTCAAGTGGATCGGAGACCTCCACCAGCCGAACAGGCCCGCAATGATGTACCTCGGTGGCTCGGACTCGCGGTCGAACCAGATCCTCCAGGAAACCGATGTGATGGCCAAGACATCGAGCACGGGCTTTCCCAAGGTCGTCTCCTTCAACAGCACCGTTGCCCAGGCTTTGCTCAGCAACTACTTGCTGATCGTGCCAGCATCGCCATCGTGCGCGAACACGTCGACGCTTTCCTACGTCGGCAACAACTGCGGAATTTCCAAGAATATGCACTACATCAAGCACTATCGGCCGCAAGAACTCAAGCGGATCTACGACGAGGTGCTTGCCAAGTTCAGCTTTGATACGACCCGTTCGCCCTCGTCGGTACGGGGATGGGTGGGCGTGGCGGCTTGCGCTTCCTCCTTCAGTACCCTACCCTCGCCTCGGCAGTCTCGATGGTGTCGGGCGCCCTCGAGACGAACACGAGCCGGTACATCCAAGCTCTGCCTTACGTCGCCTGGGACTCGGGCGAGGGCTGCTGGAACGTCAGCATTCCCAACGTCAGCAAGCTCAAGTGCGCAAGTGACCAAGTCGTCCAGCCGACGATGGACCGCGGGAGCCAGCTGGCGGGCTTCCCCATCCGGCTGTGGTCCAGTCGGAACGACGTGGTCGACACGCTCGCCGAGGCGCAGGAGACGTGCAAAAGGGTCAACTCGGGCAGCACGCGGCTCTGCACCGTCATCGATACGAATGCGCCGGATCATGCTTCCATGGCGTACTACTCGCGCGACGTCTCCGATGTCCAGTGGTTGGCCTCCTTCCGCCGCTTGCCCGGTCAGACCGCGACCTTCCTCAACGGGTCGGTGATCCCACCGGTCCCAACGTCCACATGATGCAGCGCCGCTCGCCACATCGACATCATCTCTTCTCCCCGTCCCACTGATGGCGTCTGCTGTCAGCCGCTCGCCAAGGCCCTTCATACCCACCTAGCATTCGCTCGGCCCCGGACTCAATCCTCCCCGACACTCTCATTCAAGCCAACAAGTCCGGAATGTTCGTACGCCACTTGCAACTCTAGACAAACGTCGACAAGCACTTGCTTCTTGCTCCTCAAGGTCACCGGCCGGACTTACGAAGCCCAGGTTCTGGGCCCTTACCCTCTGGTATCTCGCATCATCGGAATATGGACACTACGCTCCCAGGCCCTGGCCAACCTTCGCATTCTTCAACACCCTTCGTACCGGTCCACCTGGCTCCGCCATCTGCTCGTACGAGTGGTAGGCGTCGGGCTCGGGCTCGACGGCCACGTCGATGGGTGTCCTCTCGCACCCCTTACTCGGCACGTATCACGTACTCCCTCCTTGCGTACGACCGCTCTATTCGGACCCCATCCAGGGCTCCATGTAGTATAACCTACCTATCCCCCCGTCTATCTGTTCCCTCGCTCCCTCCCCTGCTGGCTATCTATACCGCCTAACAGAAGAAAGGATGAATCTGCAGACTCATCGCGTGCACGTACGTGCGCATCCTCAAAAGGCGTCGCGCTGCGTTGACGTACGTGGGAAAGACGGGGGGTGCGTGCGCACGTGGGAAAGAACATCGTAAATGGGAACGTTTGCGTACTCGTACGTGGGCGCGTGCCTTCTTTCGTTCGTTCGTTCGTGCGTGCGTAGGTGGCGACGGCGGCGGTAGCTGCCCAGAGCTGGCGCCCTCCCCTTTCGTGACGACGCGTGAGAGGGAGTTCGTAATCGTGAACCGTGAGCCGTAAAGCCGTGAGCTTGCGTTGGCAAGCATGGGCCTGGGCCCTTTTGTTCGTGAAGCGGGGTAGTCTGTACGAGCGCCCTATCCTCCTTGGAACGGGTAGAGTGGGCCGAAGATGGGAGGATTGGGGGTGTGGTTGGAGGGGCGGGTAGGGCGGACGGACGGGCGGGCGGGGGAGAGCAAGCTTGACGGGGGGGCTCAGAGGACGAAGGGGATGAGCTTGTACGGCACCTTGCGCCTGTACGCCTCGTACTCATTTTCCTCCTCCGCGTCTTGCCAGCCGTCGGGAACGTCGTCCTGGTAGCTCACAACGCGGTAGACGACGACGCCGCGTTCGTCGTCGGCCGCGTCGTTCGCGGCCGTCGTCGTGACCGCTTCCTTGTTGTTGGCGTTGGTGTTTGGGCCGCCCTCATCCTTGTCCTTGTCCTTGTCCTGGCTGTCCAGCCAGAGCTCGACGACGCACCCTCGTGCAGGCGATGCATCCTGTCCAGGACTCGTGGTGGTGGCGCTGCGAGCGGCGGGAAGGTAAGGCGCCGCGGCCGCCGTGACCGAGCCGTAGCTCTTGAGTCGCTTGAGGTCCTCTTCGCCGAGTTGTAGCTTGAACTGGATCGGCACCGGAGACGATGCGGCATGCTTCGTGGGCTCCGCGACCCTCGTCATGGACGACTCGCCCGCCGAGGTCGAGCAGGTAGAGTCGATGCTATGCTGTGGTGAATGACGATGGGAGTACGGACGACGGTCCGAGCCGGAGCGGGAAGCAATTTTGCCGTTCCCATTCGCACCGTGATCGACGGCGTACCGCTGACGACGCCGGCGGGCCCGAGCCTGCTCCGCGAAGCCCCGCAGCATCATTTCCTCCTCGTTGCTGATCCGCGTCCAGATGAAGTACGCGCACAGGGCGTGCACGCACACGGCTCGGCCGGGTGGACACTTGCCGACGATGGGCACGGGTAACTTTTGCATCAGGGTTGTGAGGCCCGCCGTGACGAGCATCAGGCCCGAGTAGGACGGGTGGCGGACGACGCCTGATGAGACAAGGTAGATGAGCGTCAGAAACATCAATGAGCGCGCAAAGATCCTGTTCATCTGCCCGTACTCACCGTATGGGCCCGAACTGATGACCTTGTGATCGTCGAGAACGGCGAGCGTGAAGGTGAAGAAGTGTTGAAGCTCCTTGTAACACCAGCATCGCAGACCGCCACCGAGGCCAGCCATGACCCAAGCCGTCGTCACCCATCTTGCATCCGACGCTTCGAAAGGAGGAAGGGCCAATGATCGCAACCAGGCCCAAGGGGAGGCCTCGAGCACGTCACCGAGTGCAGATCGGAGATGCCAGGCCAGAGCAACGGTGTACAAGACGGTGACGAGCAACGGAGGCACGGTGACCAGTCCGAAGCGTGCAAAGATGTCTTGTTGGCACCATGCCTGTGCTTGTTGCGGCGCTCGGTGCGGTGGATTGAAGGACCGGATGGCGAGCAAGGCGGACACCGTGGGAAGGGTGACGTCGACGAGGATGCGTGCGCATAGCCATGGCAGGCTTGACGACTCTATGGACGGATCCAGGCTCCTCATCGTCGGCGGCATGATGGCGGATCTTGAGATCGTATCGTGAAGTAGATTCCACCCTGTGGTCACAGAACAGAGTCGAGAGGGAAGAGCGAGAGGGCCCGGATGAGATGGGTGAGAGAGGAGGAGAGATCGAAAACTGAGATGTCAGCTCGTCCATGCTGAGGGGGGACAAGAAAACCGGTGGCTCACGCCACAGCTACCTTTTATAGAGATACAGGTCAGCCACCCTCTACCCAGATCCATCTCAGCCAGCATACTCACTAGGGATTCAAAGGCTCGCCAAAGCGCCCATGCCGACATCACCGGTGACCGAAGAGACTTGTTGGCGAGCGCGCCCGCACGTTGAGAGCCGGCGATTATTGGGTTCTGCTCGACTTGAGTGTGGTGCGCTCAGATGAGATGAAGCGTCGACCCCGCTGCGGTGCAGGTGTCTGCTGCAGTTGACAGTTCGGCATGTCGAAAGAAGGGCAGTGGTGCCGGCGACCCTTGCAAAGACGACGATAAGGAAGGCGGGGATGTGGCTCTGAGTGAGCCTTCGGCTGTGAAGCCCGGCCGCGTTCAGGGCCGCTGGCGAGGCGGCTTGCGGGCACACCTTCGTCGGCGGGATCGAGGACGTGCACAAAGGCGTGGTAGTCGTCGCATAAGCCGAGGCTGACGGAGACTTGTCGAAGGCGACCTCAGTCGAATGAGACGAAGGCGGCGAGGACGACGGGAGGTGTGATGACCTCGCGGCTCAACTATTTTCTTTGCTGGGGCCGGGAAGGACACGGCTTGACAGTCGATCCCAACATGCAGGCAGTGTGTGCTGGGCCGAATCAAGGGGGTTCCTTTCAGTTGCGCTGCTTCCTTCTGAGCTGATCCGATAGACCCCCTTCGGGAAGGTGGACGATCCGACAAAGCCGATTCGAGTCGCGCGGGTTCGCCCAGCCAGACTGATGCGACAACATGGGCGTCCCGCTTTGAGAGGCGACTGACTGGTTGAGGAGACGGCATCTCTGTTGCGCAAGTCAGCGGACCTGGAGCTGGGCGTTGTGGCCTTGTGGGCGTCGCGCCATGTCGAGATTGCGCCTGAGATCGCGTCAAGGGCCTATCGAGATGCTCTGAGGTCTCCATGTCGAGGACAAGAAGACGCCGCATCGCCCGTTAAGAGTTGGACGACGGGGGCGCCGCGCCCGCCTGCCTTCTTGAGGGCCACGTCCACGCTGCGCCGCGCCGAAGGAGAGTTTGGACGATGGGGATCTGGAAACCGCTCAGGATGAGAGATAGACGCCCTCTCGTCCCTTGTGCTCGATGTCATTCGACGAATGCTCTGTGCTGCTGGCATATGAGACGGGAAGGGGAGGCGAGGATGGGTGGGAGACGAGAAGGCAGTGAGCAGAGGGGTGAGCTCCTTCCCGCCACGTCCTTCCAATTCAGCCTGGGCTCGCATCTTGCCTCACGCCCCCTTACCTTGCCACGCCGTCTCCTGCACCGACGTCGAGGACATCTTCGACATCGTCGTCGTCGTGGTCATCATGGATTGGAGAGGAGGAGGAGGGGGTGGAAAGGGAGGCGTCATGATCACCCACGCGAAGCATTGCGCAACGATTGGCCCACCGCGTTCGGCCGGACACCTTGTCCCCGACCCTCGTCCATGACGAGCTTCTGGAGGACCACCACCACCATCATCATCCCCCAAGCACGCTACCCATACCACGCACACGATGAGCGCCGCCCTCCGTCTTGCCCTGCCCAGCGCAGCGCGCGCCGTATCCACCTCGAGCGCCGTGCGCCTCGCGGCGCGCGCCATGTCCACAGCTGCCGCCACCTCGACCCCCTCGACGTCCCTCCCAGCCCGGCGCCACTCGGCCCTCCTCACCCCTCCCCGCACGCGCGCCCTCTCCTCCAGCACGCGCACCAAGCTCGAGACCCTCACCCACTCCGCGCCCCTCGTCCTCTTCATGAAGGGCACCCCCGACATGCCCATGTGCGGCTTCTCCCGCGCCGTCATCCAGATCCTCGACGTGCAGGGCGTCGATCTGCGCCGGAGCGGGGTGGTCAAGGCGGTCAATGTGCTCGAGGAGGAGGAGATCCGGCAGGGGGTGAAGGAGTTTTCGGATTGGCCGACGATTCCGCAGGTGTATGTCGGGGGCGAGTTTGTGGGCGGGTGCGATATCATGCTTGATAGTGAGTCGTCTGCGTCGCTGCCTGCGCGAGCGCGTCCTGGATCTGACCCTCTTTGTCTATCCTCGCCGCCCAGTGCACAAGTCGGGCGAGCTCGAGGACCTGCTCGTGAAGCACGGCATCATCCAGGCCCTGCCTTCCCAAGAGTCGCAGCCGGAGCAGGCGTCGACCCCGTCCAATTAAGTGCCTTAGATCGATAATGTCAGCTTTGCCTTGCCACGTTCTCGCCCGTGCTTGTCAGAGTCAGGACAGGCGGGAGGACCGAGGCGTTGCGAGTGGAGACGAGGCAGAGACGAGGGAAGGAGATCAGGCAGGACCGAGCTCATCATGCGGTCCTCTCGTTCCCACAAAGGTATACAAAGCGATATCCACAGCCTCCCTCCCACCACAACCCAGCCGACAGCCAGCCTCAGCGCCCCCAACCCTCACATAAAGAACCCGCTCCGATCCTCCCTCCGCACCCGACTGAGATGGAACAGCGCATAGCACAACTTGAACAGCCGCCCGCACTCGTCGTCGTCCGAGAAGGGGTATTTGCCACCGAGCGAGTAGGCCGCGCCAAAGCCGGTGCAGAGGGCCGTTTCGTGCATGTTGACGAGGTTCCAGCCGCCGCAGAAGCTGTGTGAGGGAGGGAGGGGAAGATGTGCGGTTAGGACGGGTTGGGAAGTGGCAACGGGGTGGAGAAGGGCCAGGCGCGGTCAACGTACTTGGTGTGGTTCTTGCCGTTGATCGTCCAAAGCCACGGCACGACCTTGTAGTAAAGCGATGCCCTGCACAACGATTCAACCAATCAGCTCTCATCCCAGGCAAGCCTCGACTTCAGAGGGACGCACCGATGACTCTGCTGCTTCCACCACTTGGTCAATATAATCTTGTCCTTGTCCACCTCGCCCGCCGTCCAGCGCTCCGACTGGTTGCGGTCGAGGTAGATCGTTTGGAAGACTTGGTCCTCGAGGGGCTTGTCGCCCTTGAATTGGGGCTGGTACGTGGTGAGGACGAAGGACATCTCGATGGACGCTGGGTCTTCTTCGTACTGTGTGCATGAAGAAAGAGTCAGCAAGGGGTGGTGAGACGGGGCTCTCTGGAGTTGATACTCACCTCCTTGATGAGATAGAGCGGCTTCCAATTCTCCTTGGCAAACTGGAACGCCTTCCTGCTCTCCTCGTCGTCGCGCTTGGCATTGTACTCGTCCCTGTAGTGCATCTCGTAGTGCTTGCGCATGTAGTCGGCGTCAAAGTGGGTGTAGGTAATGTCCCACTTGTAGACGACGGAGCCGAGGACGGCGCGCTCGCGCCAGGTGGCGTCCTTGCCGAGGATCTTGAGGGCCGAGTCGGCGTCGCAGCCGAGGATGAGCTCGTCAAAGACGGTCGTTTCCGGGTCGGAGCCGCGCGTGCGTTTCTGTTCCGGGTGGTCGACTTCGATGGTGGGGTCGAGTCTGGCCTCTTGTTCGGTAATGAATTGGGAGCGGACGAGGACGTTGCCACCGGCCCGGCGTGCGGCGCGGGTGCCCCGCTCGACGGAGATGACTTCTCGGGAGAGGTGAATGCGTACGTTGCCATTCTTGGTGACCTCGTCCTTCCATGCCTCGTAGACGTCTCCGAGCTTGGGGAAGGCCATCATGGTGGGCACGCTGGCGAGCAGGCTGTGTTCTGAGAACTCGAAGAGACGCATGGAAGGGTCGAGGAAGACGCGTTCGAGGATGGCGGAGGAGATGTGCTTGGTCTCGTTTCCGGTGCCGAAGAAGAGGGCTACGAGGGGGTAGATCATTCGCTCTCCGAAGGCGGGACGGAAGCGGAAGAGCTTGAGCATCCTGTTGACGGGGATGGCGGCGAAGAGGACCTCGAAGCGCTTGATCGTTTTGAGGACGCGACCGAACTGGAGAGAGCAGCCCAGGGAGTGAGATGCCTGCTTGCAAGGAAGGATGGAACCCGACTGACCTTTTTGATGTCGTCGCTGAATTCGTCTACGAGATCGGATGGGAAGACGTTGGACCAGAACTGGTGCCTGCCCTTTCCAAAGCTGACCTGCATGCCGACTTGGGAAGCGTTGAGGCCGAGGACGGACTGGAACATGCGGAGGGTGTTGTTGAATACGGGGCTGCAGCCCTGCACGCCGTCGTTGATGTAGTCGGCGCCGAAGCGGTCTGGGTCGGGTAAGGGCACCGAGGTGGCGGATCCTCCGAGGACGGGCGCGCGGTCGTAGAGGTCTACGATGAACTTGTGTGGGGAGAGGGAGAGGGAGTAGGCGGCGGCCATGGCGGCGGCTCCTCCGCCGACGATGAGGACGCGCGTGCGGCTGTCGCTGGTGCCGTCTGGGTGCTTGCTGGGGGTGGTGCTGGCGTTGGCGGTGAGCGTGGTGGAAGTCCGGCTGGAGTCGGTCATCGTGGCAGCTGTTGGGAAGGGGGAGGGGGGAGTAACAGGTGTAGAGGATGGCGAAGGAGTGAGCGTGCCTTGTACTCTATATAGCCTACCTCGTCGTCGTCGTCGTTGTTGAGGAGGAGGAGGAGGAGGACGAGGGCCGATTGCTGCTGACCTGAGTCTGCCCTGCCAGGGTGGAGTGTCGGAGGCAGTGGGTGGGTGGTGGCAGGGAGGAGAGAGGACCCTGGTCCCTGATGTCATGGCCATGCTGGTATCGTATATTACGTACTCATTCCTATGATCATACGTGACAAAGGGGACACAGTCGATCACATCGCCCTCCTCCTCCACACGTACCTTGCTCGTATTCATACTGGATTTGTCACGGTCCTCATCCGAGAGACGCGAGAGCAGTCACCTCGTCCATTCTTCGCAATCTCGACATTGGCAACCTCGACAACGACCTCGTCCGCATCCTCCTCGACATCGCCCAGCCGCAGCCATGGCCACCGTAACCCCACCCACAGCACCCGACGCCCTCCGCAGGGACACGGCACCCAGCACCAGCACCAGCAGCAGGAATAGCACCAGCAGCAGCAGCAGCGCATCCTCCTCCTCAGCATCCTCCTCAAGACATGCTCACTCTCCACTCAACGACGACGACGACGACGACGAGGTCGACTACGAGGGCCTCACAGGCGTGCCCGTCCACATCTCCATGCTCGCAGGCTCCCTCGCCGGCATCACCGAGCACGCAGCCCTCTACCCCGTCGACCTCATCCGCACCCGCATGCAGGTCCTCGCCGCCGCCCCCTCCGCCACCTACTCCTCCATCGCAAACGCGGTCAGCAGGATCTCATCCGCAGAGGGCGCAAGGGCCCTATGGCGCGGCGTCTCCTCCGTCATCCTCGGCGCAGGACCAGCGCACGCCATCCACTTTGGCATGTACGAGACCGTCAAGGAGCTCACCGGAGGCAACCGCGAGGGCCACCAGTTTGCCAGCACGGGTGCGTCGTCGCTTTGCCTTCATCTCTTCACCATCAAAGCATGCTCACTCTCTCTCTCCATCTCACCACAGCCATCGCCGGCGCATCAGCAACCATTGCCGCCGACGCGTTCATGAATCCCTTTGACGGTGAGCTGCCCCTCTCTCGTACCCACGCCTGCCTCGTCTCTCCGTGCTCATTCTCCCACCTCGCCCCCTCGCCTGAACAGTCATCAAGCAGCGCATGCAACAGCACGGCTCCACCTACCGCTCCGTCTCCGCCTGCGCCAAGTCCGTCTACGCAGCCGAGGGCATCGGCGCCTTCTACGTCTCCTACCCCACCACCCTCGCCATCACCGTCCCCTTCATGGCCGCCCAGTTCTCCGTCTACGAGTGGGCCAAAAAGGTACTCAACCCCTCCGACCGGTACTCGCCCGTCACACACGCCATCAGCGGCGGCTTCGCAGGCGCCGTCGCAGCCGCGCTCACCAACCCGCTCGACGTCGCCAAGACGCTCCTCCAGACCCGCGGCAGCTCCCAGGACGCGCAAATACGCAAGGCCAGCGGCATGGTCGAGGCCATACGCATCATCTATGCCCGCGAGGGGTCCAAGGGCTTCGCCAGGGGGATCATGCCCCGCGTCCTGACCTTTATGCCCAGCAATGCCCTCTGCTGGCTGGTGAGTTTCCCCCCTCTCCATGATCAGAAAGCTCATATGCCAAGCAGAGCACAACCCCGCTGACCCTCCTCCTCTCTTCCTCCACCAGTCGTACGAGGGCTTCCGCTTCTTCCTCAACCAGCGACAAAAGCCCTCCGCCGCCTAGATAGACATCCCTTCCTTCCAATCCCCGACTTGTCGCCATCACGGGAAGAACGCAAGGCGGATTCCACCCACACGGCGCGCCGCGGCCCGCCCCCCCCCCTTCTTCGACTTCATTCTTCGCCATAGAGGGCCGGTGGGACGCAGGGCAAGGCAGGGGGGGACCAGGTAGCGTTCAACCCCTCCTCATGACTCCCTCTCGATATACACGGGCTCCCACCCCTTCCCCCCTTCCTACAGCTCCCTGCTTCCCGGCCCCGTCCTCCCTCCCCTCACTCTCCCGGCTCTGAATTGCCCCTCCTCCCAGCCAGGCTTCTCCCTCGCTCCCCCATCTAAGAAAGAAGATGGGTCATATCTCCCCCTTCCCCTCTCGCCAAAAGACGGCCGCCAGCGAGCACAACCATCCCGGCACCCCCTGACTTGCACTGCAAAATCAGCTATGCTATATGAACCTGACCCGTGGGCCCATTGACCATAGCAAGCGTGGGTGGGAGTACGGGCCACCCGGCCTGGCTCCTCACATCCTGTCATTCCAAGCCGAGGGAGGACGTCGTACTCAGCGGCAGTGCCCCTACCTCGCTCGATGAAGCAACACTCACCTGTACACCCCAGGCCCCACATGCGCCCCATTCCCATCCCACGCAGGATGATGCTCCCCTCCTGAGCCGACCAAGCGACTCCTCTCCCGCCCACGCATGACCACCTCGAGCGCGAGCGCGAGCGTCGCGCGCGTGTCCGCCGGGCGGATGATCCCGTCGTCCCACAGGCGCGCACTCGCGTACTCGGGCTGCGTCTCCGTCTCCATCTTGGCGCGGAGGGCGGCGATGCGCTTGGCCTTCTCTTCTTGCGCCGCCGCCGCCGTTGAAGAGGAGGAGGAGGAGGAGGAGGAGGAGACGGAGCCCATGACCTCGCCCAACTGCTCCGGGCCCATCACCCCGACCCTCGCATTGGGCCACATCCACAGGAAGCGCGGGCCGTACGCGCGCCCGCACATGCCGTAGTTGCCCGCGCCGTACGACGCGCCGACGACGAGGGTGAGCTTGGGCACCTGGGCGGTGGCGACGGCGCGGACCATCTTGGCGCCGTCCTTGGCGATGCCGGCGCGTTCGGCCTTGGTGCCCACCATGTAGCTGTCATTAGGATGCAGAAAGCAAGGGTCCATCAGCGTGTCCACCACCTTGGCTCGGGCCGGTCGAAGGGAGTCTACGACTCACCCAGTGACGTTGACAAGGAACAACAGCGGCACCCCCCTCTGATTCGCCAGCTGGATGAAGCTCGTCGCCTTCTTGGCCGACTCGCCAAACAGCACGCCGTTGTTCCCAATGATGCCGACGGGCTGCCCGCCCAGACGCGCGAAGCCCGTGACGAGCGTGGTGCCGTAGAGCTTCTTGAACTCGAAGAAGCGCGAGCCGTCGACGAGGCGGGCGATGACGTCGCGCATGTCGAAGGGCTGGCGGAGGGAGGTGGGGACGATGCCGTGCAGGTCCGAGGCGGGGTAGAGCGGTTCTTGGATGCCTGCTGAAGAGGGGGAGGAAGGAGAGGAGGAGGAGGAGGAGGAGGAGGAGGAGGAGGAGGAGGAGGAGGAGGAGGAGGAGAGACGGGAGAGGGAGGGTGCGCCGCCGACCTGGCCGAGGTTGGCGACGGCCTCGCGGGCGAGGACGAGGGCGTGGGCGTCGGAGACGGCGAGATGGTCGGTCACGCCCGACTCGGAGCAGTGCATCTCGCCTCCGCCGAGGGTCTGTCCGAAACCAAGAAGCAGGGGTTGAGCTGGCGTCGAAACAAGCACGTAGCGATGAAGACGCACCTCGTCGTCGACCTCTTCTCCGAGGGCGGCCTTGACGAGGGGCGGCCCGGCGAGGAAGATGGTGCCCTGCTTGCGCACGATGATCGTCTCGTCAGCCATGCTGGGCACGTACGCGCCGCCCGCGACGCTGATGCCGTGCACGACGGCGATCTGCGGGATGCGGAGGGCGGAGAGCTGGGCCATGTTGGCAAAGATGCGGCCAAAGTGGTTTTCGGAGGGGAAGACGTCGGCCTGGTGGGGCAGGGCTGCGCCGCCGGACTCGACGAGGTAGATGCACGGCAGCCTGTTCTCGCGTGCGATGGCCTGGGCGCGGAGATGCTTGGTCACGCTGATGGGGTACTGTTGGGTGCGTATCGAGAGCAGTCAGCGACATGGTGTCAAGGAGAGAGCGGTACGATGCTCACGTAGCTGCCTCCCTTGACGGTGGGGTCGTTGGCGACGACGACGCACTCGGTGCCGCTGACTCTGCCGATGCCCGTGATGACGCCGCCGCAGGGCACGTCGTCGGCGCCGTACATGCCGTGGCCAGCCAAGGGGGAGAGCTCGAGGAAGGGCGAGTGCGGGTCGAGGAGGGCGGCGACGCGGTCGCGTGGGAGCATCTTGCCGCTCTGGACGTGTCGGAGGCGGGCGCGTTCGGGCCCTCCGAGGGCGATGCGGGCGTGCGTGGCCTCGAGCCTCGCCACGAGGTCGTCCATGCTGGCCTTGTTCGCCTGGAAGGCTTCGGACGACGTGTCCACGCGGTTCGGCAGCACCGTCGCCATCTCCTGCGGCGAGAGCGACGCGTACCCACGCCCCGTCACAGCGGGAGCCGCCCAGCGCGAGCACGCCGCCAGCAGCGCAGGGGGAGCGCGTCGAGGAGGGAGCAGAGCCGTCGTCAGCATCCTCACGTGCGCACCAGAAGGCGATGTCAACGTCGACGTCGACGCGGTCGAGGAGGAGGAGGAGGAGGAGCTCGAGGTTGACGAGGACGCGGCTAAGTACGGCCCCCGCTCAGACCGTCCCCACGGGGCATCGTGCAAAGCACTTCCCATCCTGAAAGCGCTTTTGAGAAGGGATACCGGGCCCGCTTTTGGACTTTCCTTCGCACCTCACCACCACCACCAGCAGAGGCATCAGCAACACGCGCACTCGGAGGTTGGGAGCAGTCCCAAGGTCCCAAGGTCAAGATGCTCACGGCGCGTACCTTGGCACGCAGCACAGCAGCTGTGGCCGTGGCCGGTGTGGTATCGCCCTCGGGCAGCAGGGCCTCCTGCGCAGGCTCGGGCTCGAGCTCCAACTCGGCCATGGCGAGGCCATTCTCCACCTCGACATCGTCGGCGGCAGCGGCCTCACGAGCCGCTCGAGCCGCCAAGCGCGGGCCGGCTTCTGCTCGACTGGTGCCCACGCCGTCGCCCAAGCAGCGGCAGCAGCAGAGCATCGCCGCCGTGAACAAGTCACTCGAGCCCGTCCAGAAGATGGTCGCGCGATCGCTCTCCTCCGTCTCCCAGGTGCCCCAGACGATGCCGAACAGGGCACAGATCATCAACGCCATACGCGAGCGCACGCTGCTCGAGCAGCCCAACGCCTTCAACGAGCGGGCCACCCGCCGAGAGCGCCGTCTCGTCATCAAGGCACAGCGCAAGGACGCAAAACGAAGACGCAAGGAGACCTCCGTCGCAGCCCGTCTCGGCGTATCCACCAAGGAGAGCACCCCCTTCGTCCGCAAGGACCGCCAGTTCATCACCTACAAGCCCATCACACCCTCCATCCGCTGGGTACGCACCCCACTCAACGAACACCTGCACCAGGGCGGGCCCGAGCCAGGCCTCACCATTGCCAAACGCTCCACCGGCGGAAGGAATCACCACGGCCACGTCACCGTCCGCGGCCGGGGACGCGGACACAAGCGTCGTCTCCGTCTCGTCGACTTCTACCGGTGGGAGGCCGGCGAGCAGGACGTCGTCCGCATCGAGTACGACCCCGGCCGGAGCGCTCACATCGCCTTGCTCAAGCACGGCGAGACGGGCGCGCTGAGCTACATTCTCGCGCCCGAGGGTCTGCGCGCGGGCGACAAGGTCCAGTCCTACCGATCGGATCACAGCATTGGCCAGGGTGGCAAGGCGCCGCGGCCCGAGGCGCGCACGCCCGTCCCACCACCACCACCACCGACGATTGACCCCTCGGCACCTCAGAGCGTGACCGCGCCAGCAGGCGGAGAAACCGAGACCGAGACGCCTTCCTCCCAAGCCTCACCCACACAAACAGGACAAGAAGCACAGCCACCCGCCCGCCAGCAGACCGCCCTCGACCTCGGCATCTTCCGCACGCGCGCCATTCGACCGGGCAACGTCCTGCCCCTCTCCCTCATCCCCATCGGCACCACCATCCACGCCATCTCCCTGCACCCGGGAGGACCCGCCAAGCTGTGCCGATCGGCGGGGACGAGTGGGCAGCTCATCGCGTTCACGGCGCGCAAGCAGCAGCAGCAGCAGGGTAGCGGCGCCGACGCCGCCTCGTCGGAGACGGGCAGCATGGGTTTCGGCACGGACAAGAGCCACGCGCAGGTCAAGCTCCAATCGGGCGAGGTCCGCCTCGTCCCCGTCCGGTGCGTGGCGGCCGTGGGCCGGGTGAGCAATCCCGATCACGAGCACCGACGGCTCGGCAAGGCGGGTCGGAGTCGCTGGTTGGGACGCCGGCCCAAGGTCCGTGGTGTGGCCATGAACGCGTGCGTGTTGTGCTCCTGTTGGCGTGTAGAGATCGACTGGGCTCGGTATGAACTCACTTCTCCTCCTTCTCCTTTTCCTTGCTCAGGGTCGACCACCCCCACGGTGGTGGTCGTGGCAAGTCCAAGTCGAACATGGTGAGCACCAGCCCCCTGCCCTCTCTGCTCCTACAACAGTCCACCCATCTGACCCCGACACCGCTCCACCCCCACAGCACCCACGGTCCAAATGGGGCCTGCTCAAGTTTGCCCGTACGCGCAAGCCAGGCTCGCGCAACGGCAACCAGATGGTCGTCCGGCCCCGCCCGCGGGCGAACGGCAAGCGGCAGGGCAAGGCTTGATGATGATGATCTTGTTGAGCCAAGACGTGCTCTCCGCCCTTATGTGTTTGCAATCAATGCCATGTCGATCGTCGTCCCCTTGGGTTATCCTTTGCCGTCTTTGTGTGCCGCTTGTGTGCCGCTTGAAGCAGATGTACCAGCGTCCAGCATGGAAGCGTGATGAGTGGCCAGCTGGGGACTTGTTTTCGCCACCGTCTCGTTCTGGCCTCGCCTGCCTTGTCGCCACCGATGACTCGAGGATCTGCAAGTTGGAACGGCGTCAGTCCACGACCTCGTTGAGGAGAGCAACGACGACGAACCCCGACCTCCAACCGTGCTTCTGCATACGGACTGACCATCTCCTCTCCTAGCCAGCATCCCTTTCCTCATTCCTTCCCTCCCGCCGTCCCTACAGACTTCAAGAAGGATGCAAATCCCCAACCGCAACAGCAACCGCAACCGCAACCGCAAGGCCGCCCCCTCCGCCTCCTCCCAGTACGCCATCGAACCACTCACCGAGCACACCCTCGACCCCGCCGCCCACATCTTCGCCCTCACCTTTGCCGACGCCCTCCGCCCGCTCATGCCCACCGCCTCGATCGACGACCTCGTCCGCTTCCGACGCGGCAGGCTCAGGAAGGCTATTGCGCGCGCGGTGGGTGAGGTGCCGCCCTCTGCTTCGGAGGAAGAAGGAGGAGCGGGGGGAGGGGAGGGGGAGGGGGAGGAGGAGGACTCAACGCGTCTCCCGCCCTCGATCTACCGGAACGCGACGGCCGCCGAGGTGAGGGGCGGGATGAGGGGCAAGATCCGCGCCGTCGTGGTGCGCCATCGGCCCTCGGACGAGGTGGCGGGACTGTACCTCTTCGAGCTGTACGAGCACGGCCGACCGCCGTCCACATCCGCGTCGACGTCCACGCCGACGCAGGCCGATCGTAGCGCCGCGGCTTCGGAGCAAGAAGAGGAGGCCTTGCCGCCCGGTGCGGATGCGTGGCAATTTGAAATGTTCTTCGAGCTGATGGGGCAGGAGAAGAAGAGGCATATGGGCGATCAGTCCTTTGCATGTGAGCCCATCGTTCCCCAGGAGCCCCCCTCCTTCTCCTCGATCATGCCCTACTCGTATACTGACCTACGACGATGCCCCCCGCCCCACGAACTGGAACAAACGACAGACCTCTCCATAGCCGCCGTACACCCCTCCCACAGGGGCCAAGGCGCGCACGACGCCCTCGTCGCCTACTTCCTCCTCACCACCATCCACGAGTGGGCCAACCCGCCCGCCTACCTCGAGGCCCTCCCCGCCGCCGTCAAGCTGTGGACGCGGCATCGCTTCGAGCACGTGCAGTCGTACGACATCACTGCCCATGCGGACGCCGTTCGAGCCGAGCGGGGGATGGAGCCGCGCCCGAGGACGAGGTCGAGGTCGAGCATCCGGGCCGAGGCCGAGGTCGGGGGCCGGGAGGGTGGTGGAAACGATGACGACGCCTCTGCGCAAGCCCAAGAGGAGAGCGAGGAGGACGAGCATTACTGGGTACATGTCATGCGTCGACCCTCAGCGGCCAACCTCGATGTCTTTGAGGAGTACGGTGGTCTCCGGGCCGCCTTGGGCGTGTTGATCCCGCGCACGTCGCAAGACGTCGTGTCTTCTCCGGTCGTATGAGAGACCGTGTCTACTCCTGTCGTAGAGAAATAGAGGATATCAATCTGCCCCCAGCGCGGACGACGCTCAAAGGGCACCGCGAGCTTCGAGGTGCCGATACCAGCATGACCCATGCGGCCGCACGACGATGGTGACGCTCGCATCCGAAGACGGGCCAGGCGCACCCTCCCCAAGCGCAGCACGCAGTCCCTCGAGCGGAACGACATACTCCGTCCGACGCCGTTCGCGCGTCGCCGTGCCTAACCACACCATCGCCCGGTCCGACTCCGCAGCGCCAACCTCGTCGCCAGCCTTGCGCGCCGCAAAGACTTCGTACCAGTGCGCGCCAGGCGCAAAGTCGTCCCACTCCAGCAGAGCGAGGAGCCCGTCCCTCTTCTTGATCACTCGCACAGGGTACTCTTGTCGATCCGCCACAGCGCGCGTGCAGGGTAGAGGAGCGGTGCCCAGCGCCATTTCGCCAACGTGGATTTCCCACGCCTTCTGAGCCGTCGAGCCCGAGACGACGAGGCCCAGCATCGCTTGAGCCGGGAAGCACGGCCACAATTGCATGTCCATCGACCGTGGCGACGTCGACGAGTGGAGCGTGAAGAAGAGTCTTGTCCACTCGGAACCGGCAGCTTGGCGCTCTTGATGGCTCCCTCGGATGACGTCGCCGCTCATCAGGCGCAACGCGACAGAGACATCAACCGACGGTGTCGATCCTAGTCGGAGTACGACCATGCCGTACAGCACCGTCGGCAGTACTTCGTCTTCTGGCCACCCGTCCGTCTTCGGGACACGTGCCCAGACAAGGGGCACGAAGGCAGCTTGTGTAGTCGTCGTACGGGAAATTGTGGAGGAGGAGGAGGAGGCCCGACCTCGGACGCGTATCGAGCAGCCGCCGGCCCAGACCTCGTCCTCGACTGCGCTCACGCTGACCGCGGGACCCTCCTCCGCCTCGTCAAGGGGTATGCAGATTGGCGCCACCGATTGCCTGCGGCGTGGGCCGGGATCCGGTAGCCACACGCTCGCCGGACGGGCCAAGATCGCGTCCGCCTTGGGCGAGCTGACCCCAGCATCCGTCCAGCCGAAAAGTACGCGCGCCCGAGCTTGTCGCTCTTCGTCCTCCTCTCGCGCCTTCTTGACAGCCTCGTCGGCTGTGGTGTCGTCAGAGGTAGTGACGGGGTCACTCCGACCCGTCGACGCCGCGGGCTCTCGCCACCGAGCGACCTCCCGGCCATCCACGTACCACGCCGTGCCCGACCCACGAGCAAACGTCGAGTGGAACAAGATGCCATGGTCGCCACCAACCGGCCATGCGGGCGCTCGTACAGGCACAAAGGCGCTGATAGGTTGTTTGAACGCGTCCGGCTCCGCAGCGGCCGGGCTGGACAGCCGTGCATCGACATCGGATCGCCCACCGGTCCAAAAGCGTCGATCGAGCTCTGCAAACTCATGCCAGGTCCTTCGGCGTTGACCTTGCTCTGAGGGTTGTACAAGTTGCTGTGCCGTCTCGATAGAGTGGGCGGCGTCTTGAGCTGGCTCGATGAGGGCGCCAGGTTCGGCATGTTCCCACGTCCAGCCTGGCGCGAAGAGCGCAATGCTGAGACCGAGCTTTTCATGCTGAGGAGTTGCCGAGACTCCTGGTACAGGACCCAGTCGGGAACCCCAGTATGCTTGCGAGCTGATCATCTCGAGACTGCGCCACGTCTGAGCGCCGCCCCAGCAGCCGCGTCCAAAGACGTCGATCCCGACAAAGGCGTCCCCGCGCCGTCTGCGGGCCATGTCGAGCATTTGAACGGAGTGAGAGAGGTGAGGATGGATCTCTCGTTGGGTGTAGCGCTCTTGGAGCTCCTTTGCCTCGCGAGCCGCCTGTTCTTCCGCAGCTAGACGAAGAGCTTCTTGTGAGGGCGATGGTCCTCCGGGCATGTCGGGCGCCTCGATGGCACGCTGGGGAGGTCTGGCCCAGAAGTAATTGGTGAAGATGCCGTCGCATACTTCGAAGAAGGAGATGTTCTTGTCCGTGACGGCGTTTTGCCACTGTAGATGACCGTCCTTGGTAACAGAGTCGTACCACAGCACCATCCATTCGTCGGGATCAAGACCGGCCTCTGCAAAGCGTCGCCGTCCCTCGGAACGAAGAAGATAGACCCAAGCGCGGAGTCTGCGAGCGTTCCGTTGAAGCTCAGCTTTTTGAGCGGCCGTGGTGGGTTTCAACCAGTCTGGGAACCAGGTGAAGCCTGAGACCGAAAAGCCGAGGTCGAGGGAGAGCTCGATGTTGACGAGGTAGCCTGGGATGCCTTTGGCCAGGGCGAGATCGATGAGGGCGGGAATGTAGTACGGTGAGAATCGCAGTGGGGGCGACAGGGGCGAGTAGAGGTCGGCTGGGCCGCGGAGGAGGAGGGAGAGCTCGGGCATGGCCTCCTTCCACTCGAAGAGCCTGTAGGGCACAATTCACAACTTCAGCTGGGTGACCAACTAGTAAGAGAAGGCCAAAATTGGCACTCACACTGTGCCGAGCATCTTGACGCCGTGTCTCTGTCCTGCCACCTTCCAACCGGTGGGCGGCAAGGAGATGCGCTTGTGCGAGAAGTAGATGAAGATGTCGGTGAGGGACCAGTGCTCGAACGTATACCCGCGTGCGTCTGGTCTGTCGTTGTAGCCGCCTTGGAAGTCGTGGCATACAAGCAGCCGTGGCATGTCTTGCTCATGCCCTTCCCGCTTCATCTCGACCTGGAGGGCCTCGACGAAGGAGGTCAGCACTGACTGCGCTGCTCTTGGCTGGAGATGGACTTACTTTGTGAGCGTCTGCCGTCTCACAGAGCTCGTCCCTCGACATGAGACCTCCGCCGGGCTGGACATGTGTATGCTCTTGCGTGTGCTTGCCCTTCTTGCAGTATGCCTGGTGCCATCGGTCGAGTGCTGGCAGGTCATCAAAGTAGTCTGGCGGCTCGGCGGCCTCGTCGTCGCCGTCGTCGGTGCTGTCCTTGTCGCCGCCGCCGCCACCGCCCTCCTTGGAGCGTGCAAAGACGGCATCTCGTAGTGGTGCTGATGGCCAGGCGAGAGAGGCATTGAGGCCTGATTGAGCCAGTGCCGCGGCCAGTGCAGGTGAGGACGGCATCGTCGTGGTGGATGTAAACATGGCTCACGAATGCGATTGGTGGCAACGAGGTGCGACGCGCGACGCGTCGTGGAATCACGTGAGGATGGGGGCCATCGTTGATGAAGTCATGGAGACGGAAGCGGAGAAGGTGGCCCCAGCGTCGCCCTCCAGCTCGACGCTGGGGTCGACGAGGTTGACAGGGCCGTTCATGGTTAGCTACCACCACCACCATCTCCCCCGTTCCCACTGCTCGCACCCCTGTGATACCCTCCCCCCATGACAGGCTCTCTCATCGGACGAACAGTCCCGCGTCTCGCACGCACGGCCACCGCCGCGGCCGCGACGGGCACCAGCCAGAGGACACTCGTGACGCCGTCCAAGGCGCTCCTCTTGCCAGCGGGCTCAGCACCCAGGCTCAGCGGCAAGGCAGCCGCAGGCGCTGCCACGGCCGCGGACGACGATGGCTCGGCCTCGCGCCAGGGCCTGCTCAGCTCGCTCCTCCACGGCTCGGAGAAGGCCAAGAAGGAGGGGCTGACCATGTCCCACTCCTCGGCCGTCAGTCGGGGCAAGCATGTGCACGAGATCATCAGGCACGAGGTCAAGCCTGACTGCACCGACGCGTACAAGGCCGTGCTCGCAGAGTACTACCCCAAGATTGCCGCCGACGACCGCTTTGCACTGCGCCATGTCGGCAGCTGGGAAGTTTTCATTGGCGATCTCGACACCTTCTTCCACATCTGGGAGTACGACGGGTACGAGGGATACGACAAGTGCGAGGCGGCCTACCACGAGTCGGACGTGAGTCTCTTCTTCTCATGTATCAGCCCCACTCCTGATGACTGACGTCCTCTGACCATCACAGATCCAACGCGAGCTCTACAACAAGGTCCGACCGTTCCTCCGAGGCCGCTCCTCGTGGCTGAGCCAAGAGTTCTCCTTCTGGCCCACCGCGCCAGCCCACGACACCAATGGCGGCATCTACGAGCTGCGGACGTACCACCTCAAGCCAGGCCATCTGCTCGAATGGGCTCAGCACTGGTGCGTAATCGGACTTGTGAAACGACGCATCTTGGCCATGCTGAACATCTTCCTTCTTTCACCCGATTACACTCTGGACAGGCAACGCGGTCTCGAGGCTCGCCGGTGAGTACAGCTTGTCCAAGTTCTCACTCCTGGCTCGCACGCGCTGACCTTCGCTCTTGATGTTGTCCGCCTCTTAGTAAATTTGTCGAACCCGTCGGCGCATGGTTCGCCCAGATTGGTGGCCTGCACACCGTTGTCCATTTGTGGTCGTACCCGAACCTGGCGGCGCGTAAGGAGACGCGCGATGCCGCTTGGCAGGTTGCGGTATGTTCTGATCCTTGGCGTGGGCGCGTTTGGTGGTCGTTACAAGACTGACACCGTCCTCTTCTCATTCCATCATTGCGACCACAGACGTGGAACGACACGGTCAGCCAGGTCAGTAGCCTCTCCATCTCGCTACCTGTCGTATCTGAGAGCTGACGTTGGACCTCTTCCTCCTCCAGACGGTCAAGCTGATCGACAAGATGCATGCGCAGATCATGAGGCCATTGCCATTCTCTCCTCTGCACTGAGAGGGAAGTCTCTCCTGGGCGTCCTCGTTCCACCCCCCGTCTCTCACCTCGTAGAGCGATGAGCTGGGCAAGGACGACATCGCAATAAGCAGCTGTTCATTGCCTGGGACGAAGGAGAGCGTGGTTGATAATGTGGGCTGTCATGAGCGTACGAGGACGCGTGTTGCCACCGCCCGATGGCGATGCGCTCGTTGTCGAGACGAGAGGAGGCCGTCCGCAGTCCTGACCCTCCCTCACCTCGTCGTGCTCCATGCTGAGGACGACGACCATCATCACGTCGTCCCACGATGAGCAGCCAGCAGCCGCGGCCACAGTCGACGCTGTCTGCCTTCTTTGGCAGCATCGGCCGGTCTTCCACCGCGCCATCGACACCAGCATCAACAGAGGCGGCGGCGACGTCGTCCAGCGCACAGCCAGGCTACGGAGCCACCGCAACAACATCAGCAACAACAGCAGGCAACGAGGACGATGGAGACGAGGCAGAGGCAGGGGCAGCACGCGCACCGGTGCCATCGCTCCACTCGCGCTCACGCACCTTCTTCAAGCGGAGGCGGCCCAACCCGACCGAGACATGGCTCCACACCCGCCGCCCGCCCTCGCACCGCAAACGCGTCCGTCTCCTCTTTGCGCTCGGCGTGCTCCTCCTCCTGGGCAGCCTCGCCAGCGCCCTCCTCCTCCTCCTCAACCTCGTCGCGCCCATCCCGGCCCTCGTGCCCAGCTCGCACAGCCCCGGCACCGCCTCGCTCTGGTTCGCCCTCTCCGCCGCGCTCGTCGTCGCGCCCTCGTTGCTCGTCTTTGAGCTGTCGAGCAAGGCGACGCAGGCGGTGCACTCGGCATCGACGGCCATCCTGGGCCTTGCCTTGCTGCTCCTGCTCAGCATCACGCCGCTGAGGAGGGACGAGACGGCACTGTGCGCGCCGGCCATTGCGCTTGCCCTCATTGCGTGCGCATGGGCGCTCCTCTCCAGCGCCGTCGTGGGGAGATTGCAGCTGGCATATGCGGTCCAGGCGCCACCGGGCATCTTCATTCCTACGGGAGAGCACCCACAACCACCTGGGGCAGAGCGAGCGTCCAATGCGGTCAACTCGGATGCGGACGAAGCGCGAGCAAGAGAGGTAAACAACGAGCAAACGCCCCTGTTGGCAGCCTATACCACCTCCGTCCGCACCGTACGCCGCAGCTGGCGACGTGTCCTCAAACTCGCCCTCGCCGTCCTGGGATCCCTGACCATCTCGATCCTCATCGGCTTGCAGACCTTCAACCTGCTTCTAACGGGTACGGACGCGGGCTTGCACCCTGCCGGCGATCGGGTGCTCGTGGACCCTCAAGCGGCCGCGCGAGCGCACAATGCACTCATGCTTGGACAAGGAGCCGGCGCTAGGGGCGACAAAGATTCCATCGAGGTCCCACCCCTGCCCCTCCCGCACTGGTTCCTCGCCGTGCCTCCATTCAGGATCCACGTCGGCTGCGAAAGCACGCCCCCTCACACCGGCCACGACGGCGCCGGCTCGCAACCCTCCCGACCCACCGCCCTCGTCTTTACCGAACGCGGCGTAGCGGGCGAGATCGGGGCGCGCTGGGTACGCGAAATGGTGCGTCGCGCTGGCGATGGTGATGAGTATGGCAATGGCAAGCCCGGCGGGGATAATGCCACGGACGATGGGCATCTTTCTCTTGAGAAGGTTTGCTTCTTTGACCGGCTGGGTCACGGCCATTCGGACTATGTCGCTGGCGGCATTGGCCGTGGGCTGGGTGCCAGTGCGGTCGTGGCGGAGGATGGCGTGGCGAGCGTGCGGCTGAATACCCTGGCGCTGTACTCGGCGTTGGGGACACTAGGCGTCCTGAACGGGTCCTATCCCGTCGATCCAGATCGACAATCAAACGACACAAAGCCAGCACGAGCCTACAGAAACGGACCGAGGCAAGCGTCCAACCAGACCCACTCGCGCAACGGCACCTCACCGCCCTTTATGCTAATCGCCCAAGGCTACGGCGCCCTCCACGCCCGCCACTTCGCCACCTCCTTCCCCTCCTTCGTCCACTCCATCCTCTACATCGACGCCGAGACGCCCTCGTCCTTCTACACCGATCGCGTCTCAAGGGCGTCTGGGCTGAGGGCGGGGTATGGGGCGTGGGGCCACGCGTGGGGGCTTCATACCCTCGGCTTCCTCGCGTGGGACGTGTTGCCGGCGCTCCTGGAGCCCCTGGGCATCGTCAGGCTCGCAGGCCTGCTTCTCCTCGGTCGAGGCGCGCGCGATCGCGTCCTTGCGCCGCGCTGGCGCGGCGGGGCGCGCAAGTACGATGCGGGCGGGGGCGGCTGGCGTCTGCTCGGAGCGGGCGGCGCGAATGCGCGCTTGCTGAGTACGAGCCTTGCCGAGCGGCTCGATGCCAATCGCGGCGCGGCCCTCTCGTCCAACTATGCCGAACTCACCAGCCAGCCCCTCGTCGACGTCCTCGAGCACGACGTCTTGCCCCGGCCCACGGCGGTGCTGTCGAGCTTTTGGAAGGTGCATGCGGACCTGCCTGGCTGGGCGGAGATCCAGCGCTCCGAGCTCGTAGCGCCCGCGATGAGGGCGCGCAGCTTGGTCGGCTGGTGGCGGCTCGGCAGCCCATCCCGCTCCTTCTCCTCTCGATCTTCCGCCAGGACTCGGGCGGGGGAGGGGGGCCAAGGCGGGTGGGGAGGCGGCGGCGATACGGGCGAAGCGGAGGGGATCTGCGCCGAGCCCCTCGGACGCGTCTTTTGCGAGGAGGCCGTGCGCAAGCTGCTCGCTCAGGGCGATTTGGAGGCGCATCGGCCGCCCGGGCGCAAGGCTGCGTCGTACGCTGCGCAGGAGGGGACGAGTGCTGCGCGGCTGATGGGTGGGGATGGGAGAGGATCGGATGAGGAGGACGACTTGGACCCAAGGCATGCCTGGCCGCGCCACCAGTCCGTCGAACAGGCCTGACCGCATCGTTTCTGAAGCAGGAAATGCAATGCCGGTTTGGGAGCTTCGGTGATTTCGATGAGGAGTGAGCACGACGAAGGACGATGCTGGTAAGTGAGGGCGAGCCGGGGGCGACAGCGAGACGGGGGGCGGTTACAAGAGCGGGGCTTGGAGGTCGGAGCAGATGCAAGGTGGATAACTTGAGTGGGATGGGGATAGTGAAGAACGAGGGCGCGTGTCCAGCATTGCGCGCGCACGCATTTGGGGTCCGGAACGAATCACTGGGAGCGAAGGAATAATGATGCTTGACGATGATGTTCGAGAATGAGTGAGAAGGAAAGGTCTTGCAAGGTCCATCAACGCGTCCTCTTGCTGCCGCTACTACTACTAGTAGTAGCACTACCACCGCCACTACTGCGCTTCTGCGCAATGAGCAGCTCGAGCTCCTCGCAGACTTCCGTCATGGTCGGACGCTCGCGCGGGATGTGATGCCACATCTTGTCGAGCAGCTCGACGATGCCATCGCCGTACTGCCGGCGCATCGAGCCGGTGTAGGGCCTACGCCGCGGAGAGGCAATCAGCCCAGTTTGTCCAACTACGCGTCAAGGGAAAGGCAGGACTCACCGCTGGCGTTTCTGCCCGACGTCCAGATAGATCTGGTGCTCGTTCATGCCCTGGAACGGGTACTTCTTCTCGGGCTGATGCCACTGCAGGGCCTCCCAGAACGTCATGGCCGCCGACCAGACGTCGACCTTTTCGTTGTAGTGCGGCTTGGGCACCCACAGCTCGGCCGCTTGCCAGTTGACTGTGCCGACGATGGAGCGGACCATGGAGCGCGTCGAGTTCTTGACTCTCGCCAGGCCCTGTGTATTGTAGTGCAACTATGAGCTGCATCCTCAAAGCCACACGAACGTCCTGGCACTCACAAAGTCATTGATCTTGGCTGTACGATTGCGAGTGATCAGCACGTTCGTAGACTTGCAGTCGCGGTGGATAATGGCAGGCTTGCGAGTGTGCAAGTACTCGAGCCCTCGCGCCGTCTCGAGCAAGATGCGGAACTGGACAAAGCAGGGGTGTCAGGCATGGATACGAGGATTGATGCGCACTCGCTGGGCTACTCACAATCTCCTCGTCCGCGGGCGGCGACGTGTTGCGAATGTAGTCGAACAAGTCGCCGTTGGAGCACAGCTCCGTGACAATCATGACCGGGACCGTCTTGGGATCCTCCGGGATGCTGACGCCAATGAAGCGGACGATATTCTCATGCTTGAGGTCCCGCAGCAGACTCAGCTCCTTGATGTCCATCTCCGTGAGCTGATCGCGAATATCGGCAATGGCGACCTTGTTGATGCGCGTCTTGGAGATGTGGTACTTGCCCACGTACACATCCTTGAACCCGCCCGACCCAATCTTCTCCAGCTTCTCCAGCTTGCTCGGGTGAATCTCCTTGTCGACCAAGTTGAGACCCTCGAGATCGAGGCCGTTGAGCTCATCGAATGCCTCGGCGGGCTTGCCCTCTGCATCGTCTTCCTGAAGCGCAGGCGTTGGCGGCTTGAAGGAGTGCACCATGCTGCTATCCGTCCTGGAGAGCAGTGTAGTGTCCCCGTCTGCGGAAGATGCGGTCGACTGCTTCCTCAGCTTGCGATACTGGCGTCCGGTTCGTGTGCGTGAAGATGTCGAGGCGCGCGGCGTAGCCGTGTCATCTTCGTCTTCGTCCTGAGACATGTCGCTATCCCTGCTACCGTCGACTGCCTCGTCGGCTTCGTCTCCGTCCCTCTCCTTATCCAGGTGCTTTCTCTGCGGGCGGTGTCGGGGTCAGCACAGTCGAGCAGACGCAAAGGCACCAGGAGATGGACCCACCCAATGCAAGATGCCGCCAATGAGGTCATCCTTGGTGTACATGTCTGGGTCGATGCTCTGTTCATCATCCCAGATGCCCGTCTTGAGGTGGACTCGGATGAGGTCGGCCTTCAGCAAGCGGTGTAGTTGCTTCGAGGACGCTTTCCTCAGCAGGTAGTTGTCATTGGAGCCTGGAAAGCAGAATCACCACGCTCAACGTCAGGAACAAGGCGGTCGGCTTGAGTCTCAAGTATGCAAACTCACCATCCTCGACACTAGTATCCCCCGTCTCCTCCTCCTCTTGATCTTCATCTTGAGCCCGAGATGGTCCCTCTGCATCCATATCAACGTCCATCTCATTCCCCACTACGCTGACCGGCTCCATGTCAACATCACTGTTCTGTCCAGCGACCCCTCCCGCCGCCTCGTCCGCCTCGGCCGCCTCCTCGCCATCGTCATCGTAGAACTCTTCCTCCGACTCGGACTCGGGCTCGACCAAGGGCCTGCGCGGTCGTGCCCTCCTGCGCAGATGCGTCCTCCGAGTTCGCAAGAGGATAGGCGACCGCGCTGCGGCCGCGAGCATGTTGCCCGCCGACCTCTTCGTCGCCCCCGCCCCCGGTCCGTTGCCCAACTTGCTCCGACGCGTAACCTTGACCTTGCGCACGGGGGACCCATCAAAGACATCGCTGGGCACAAAGCTCGTGTCGGAGTCGCCGCTATTGCTATCGTTGTGATGCCTCCTTCGGCCGCTTGTTCGCCTTCTCATGGGGAGGCCGAGGCCATAGTTGAGGCTGGGGGCGGTTACGGTGGTGGCGGCGGGGGCGCGCTGGGCGGTAGTCTTGCTCTTGCTGCCGCTAGCGCTGCCGCTACCGCTGGGACTTCCACTCGCCTCGCTCTCAGAAGAACCCGTCGACCATTCCGCCGACGAGGGCGGGAGCGCATACGCAGACCCAGCCTCCCCACCCTCACCCCTCCTCGTGCGCTCGATGCGGCGCGCCTTGGGCGAAGGCTTGAGCAGATCCCCGCGGGAGCGGCGCGCGAGGAGGGGCGAGCCGTGTGCGGACCCCCCTCCTCCTCCTCCTCCTCCTCCTCCTGCTGCCGTCAAGGCTAGGGAGCCATTGGGACCGTGGTTCAAGGAGGAGGCGGAGGCTGCGCCCATAGCCCCACCCGCAGTGCCGCTGCCTCGGAGATAGACAGAGGCGCGGGTGCGCATGGGCGAGAAGGCTACCATGCTCGTCCCCGCCGTCGTGCTGGACTTGTGCTGTTGCGGGTAGTGTTGCTGCTGCTGCTGCTGCTGCTGCTGACGCCGCTTCCGCTTTGCTCGTGCCCGGGCTTGCGCTTGCGCTTCTGCCTCGGCCTCAGCTTGGACTTGCGCTTGAGCCCGGCCTCCAGGTCCTCGTGCGCGCGGCGGTGGCGGGGGCATCATGCTCGTGCTCGTGCTCGCACTCGCCCTCGTGCTGGTGCTGGTGCTGGGCTCGACGGTGTGCCCCGAGGCGGAGCCTGCGCGCAAGCTGGTGCTCGTTGAGCGTGTGGGCATGGCGGGTGGGCGACGGACGAGGACAGCGTGAGACACGCGCGCGCGCTCTTGTCGTCGAGTGATGGTCGCAGTGCGTGCGTTGCTGTCGAAGCTGAGGGGAGGACGCTGAGCGGGACGACATCGTGACTGTCAGTCGAGGGTGGTGTTGGCTTCCTCCGGCCGACGCGACTCCCCGCCCCGCCGTGTTGGTAACGTTGCCACCGCGACAAGGCATTCATACTGACTGTCAAGACGACGCTGGCATTCATTCACGACTGCTCCTTCAACCCAACGACGCGGATCGTGCCGCCAGCACCCAGCCCACGCGCATTGCCCAGCGCCGCCATCGACGGCCCAGCACCCGAAGACCCAGCAGACCCAGCACCATCAGCCCCCCCGCCCCCGGACCCCCCACCCAGCGCATACCCACGCACCGCCTCCCCACTCTCCTCGCCCGCAAACGCAAGCACATGCGACCGCGCAGCATGCCCAGCCGCAGGGTTCCACGCCAGCGCACGCACGCTGCCCAGCGGGTACGCCAGCCGCAGCACGGACGCGTGCGGCGCCGCCGTCGACGCCACCTCGACCCAGCCGCCATTGCCGCCCGCCGCCCACAGCTCGCCGTCGGCGCTGAAGCCAAGCGCGTGCGCGGGCGTGTCGAAGGCGGTAAAGCTGTGTTGGAGCGTGTAGTCCGGTGGGAGGAAGGCGCGTCGTGGGGGGTCGCGCACGTCGCTTCCGTCCTCGCCGTCGTCGTCGTCCAGACGCATCGACGCAAAGGGCGTTGCCGAGTAGGGTGATGCGGTCGAGAAGAGATTCACGCACGCGTCGGCACCCGATGTGAGAAGGACACTGTCATGGACAGCATGTCTGTAAGCTTCTGGTCCAAGCGGGCAAGCATGACCAGGAATGGGGATCACTCACCGTCCCAAAGGGTCGAGCGCCACATTGTGGGAGGTAGAATGGTGCGCCCAGATGGTATGCAACACGGGCCAGTCGAGCACATCACCGCCATCCCTCTTCCTGAGCGTCTCCCCCGCTGAGAGACCCCTGCCGTCGCTGCTTGCGCCGTCCAATGTGGAGAGCGAGCGCGAGTCGAGGATGCGAATCTCGCCGTTGCCCCAGGTGAGGAAGAAGAGGTCGCCCGAGGCGGACCATACGAAGCGATTGATCTGGAAGGGCGCGTCCTTGGAAATGTAGCCGAGGTCCTTGCCTGTTCGTATGTCGTACAGCGTTCTGGGATGAGGATCATCGTCAGCAGGCCCTTAGAGGGAAGGGGGGATGGTCACTACTGACACGTCGTCCATGCGGTCTCCCACAGCGACATAGTTGCCTGATGGGTGATAGCACATGTTCAAGTTGCGTGACCGCGTCGGAATGCTGAGCACCGGTTTGCTCTCTTGCCTCGACTGGCCGCCTGTTCTCCCGTTTGCATTGGCATTCCCAGCACTGCCCGTAGTCCTGGTGTCCCACACCTTGACCGTCTTGTCCCAGCCGGTGCTGGCGAGGACATCGAGCTGGACGGGACTGAAGAGGGCCTGCTCGACGTGGTCGGTGTGGGAGCGTAGCTCGGTGGTGGAGCGCGTGTCGGTCGAGTATTCGGGTGTCCAGATCCGGATGACCGTCTTCTCCTCCGCGGCGGCCGTGGCGAGGCTGGAGGATGGTGCGACGCCCTGAGACGGTGCTCCGCCTGCCGCACTGCTTCCCGGTGGTGATGAGGAGGATCCCGAGGATGCCAGTCGCCGGCCGTCTGCGCTCCAGCTGAGGGAGAGGACGGCAAAGCCAGGCTGGGAGGCCGACTGACTGGGCGCGAGATGGCTGGCCGGCGCGATGGACGACGACGAGGTCGAGGGCCCCGCTGCGGTGGGACCACAGCCGGGGCGGAGGATGCGCAGGGTCAGGCTGGCTGGGTCCGTGATGTAGGCTGGGAGACTGACGTGCCTGCTGGCAAAGGCGCGTATGGCCGCTCGTCGTGCGTCGGCGTCGAGGTCGGGTGGTGTGGGCAGTGGGGCTGCTGCTGCTGGCGGAGCGTGCGCATGGCCGTGGCCGTGGGTAGCGTGCGCGTGAGCATGGCTGCCCGGTGCGCCTGGATGGGCTGGCAGCTGGTGGTGGTGGAGGTGGACTGCTGCCATGGCTGCTGCGGGAGGTGTCGATGTCGGCGTGGACGTCGTCGAGCCCGTCTTTACGCCCGAGTGCGTCGAGAAGGAGGGCGTGCTCGCCATGTGGAGGTGGGACGGGCGATGGTTAACTCCGTCACCGCTTGGGCCATCCTGTCCTCCTTGCCGTCCACCATCATCCTCACCTCGACGACGACGACGTGCTCACGCTGACAAGGTATAAGAAGGGCCCCCAGGTGCGACGGGCTCACTCACTCGCTAGCCCTTCCCACTGCCTACCAGCGTCTCGCCGCCCACTCGCCTCCTCTTCCCGATCAGCAGACACGATGGCAGCCGACTCCGTCGCGCTCTCAGCGCTCAACACGGCCAACTTTGTGCCCACCTTTGACGGCCACCCGCCCGTGGGCACCTTTGTCAGGAGCATGCTCCCGCCAGACCGCGGCGTCCCACACCTCTTCCGCCCGCTGCGACTGCGCTCAGGACTTGAGCTCAAGGCGCGCTCCCTCGTCAGCCCCATGTGCCAGTACAGCGCTCAAGACGGCTTCGTATCGCCCTACCACCTCGCCCATCTCGGCTCCTTTGCCCTCCACGGCGCCTCCGCCATCATGGTCGAGGCCTCTGGCATCACGTCCGAAGGCAGGATCACGCCCCAGTGCGCAGGCATCTGGTCCGACGAACAGGCCAAGGCACACGCCGACATCGTCGCCTCCCTCAAGCGCTTCACCTCCAAGCTCACCGTCGGCATCCAGATTGCCCACGCAGGTCGCAAGGCTTCGACCTGGTCGCCCTTCAACCGACAGCAACACAAGCACAAGGAGTGGGTCACCAAGGACGAAGGCGGCTGGCCAGACGATGTCATCGCCCCCTCCGCCGTGCCCTACGGTCCCGGATGGATCACGCCGCGGGAAGCGACCAAGGACGACTTCAAGCAGCTCCAACAAGCCTTCGTCGACGCCGCCCAACGCGCGTACGAAATTGCCGGATACGACTTTGTCGAGCTCCACTGGGCGCACGGCTACTTTGGCCACTCGACCCTTTCGCCCCTCTCCAACAAGCGCACCGACGAGTACGGCGGCTCCTTTGAAAACCGCACGCGTTTCTTGCTAGAGACCGTACGCGCCATCAAGTCGCGCTTCCCCAACCGGTCCCTGTGGGTACGCATCTCGGCCACCGACTTTGCCGAGCATCTCGAGCCGGATCAGCCAACTTGGAACGTAGAAAGCTCCATCAAGCTCGCCAAGCTGCTCGAGGAGGAAGGCGTCGACTTCCTCGACGTGTCTGCCGGAGGTGAGTCCTCTTTACCACCGCGTTTTCCCCTCCGCTGCTTTGCTGACGACCTTGCTTTCACCAGGCCTTACTCCTGAGCAAAGGATCAAGCCCGGTCCCGGATACCAGCTTGACTTCGCGGCCAAGGTCAGGGAAGCGCTTCCCATCTCGCAGTCCAACGCGCCTGACGCACAAGGTCGCACATCGGCAGCAGACGGCACGACGCCCGAAGACGCCAAGCACATGGTCGTCGGCGCCGTCGGTCTCATGAACGGCGGCGCGTACCCGGGCGAGCTGGCAGAACGCGCCATCAAGCAAGGCCAGGCCGACGCGATCCTCATCGCGCGCGGCTTCCTCAGCAACCCCAAGTGGACCATCGAGGCAAGCGAGAACTTGACGGACGGCATCAAGGCGGCCGGCTCGCCGCAGTACCACCGAGCCCATGAGTTCCGGCCGCGTCCGCAGAATAACAATTGAGGCTGCGGCGTCCCTTCTTCTCTATCTGGACGCGTCTTTTGACCATTCACCATCCTCCATAGATGTCCTCGTCCGCGCCAGCGCTGGCAGGCGCCCGCCGGAACGCCTGGTAATAGATCTGCTCCTGAATCGCATGCATTGCTTGCTGGGTACGAGTATTGTAATGCTTACGTGATTGGAGGCGGTGTTGCGGGGGTTCATCTGGGCCGCCGGGACCGCATCATCGACGTTCGCCTTGACCACGACCATACGAAGGCGACGGCTCACGACCAACACATCTCTGCCAGCATGGCCGCGGCGGGAGACGATGGAAGCACCTTTGTCAGCGCAGCGCACATCCTGGCGCGCTTTCCCGCCGCCAACTCGTTCAAGCACGGCGCCGGACAGACGGGCGAAGGCTCAGGCGATGCGGGCAGCTCGGTGACGGGCAGCAGCATCATCACGATGAGCACCAGCACTACAAGCAGCAGCAGCGGCACGGGTACGGGCGCCGCAGATGACGAGGACGAGCTGGAAGCCATCGCCTTGACCAACTCGGCCCACACGGCCGCGCTCAGCGAGGCCCTGAGCGTGCTCAAGGTCGCAGCGGTCGGCGCGGCGGACCACCCGCTCCTCATGAACGAAAGCGCAGTGGCGAGCGATGCGCCGTGGTACCCCGTCGAGCAGGCCGGCCTCGCGCCCAAGCTCCCACGCGGCTTCCCTGTCCACCTTTCCGTGCCGCGCAACGGCCAGAGCATGCGGGATCTCCTCCGGCGGGACTACAAGGAGGTCCAGCTCGAGCTGCGCCCGTCGTCTGGCCACGCGGCCGGCGTGCTGGAGTTCGGCATTGGCTTCTCGTCCATCCCGCTCGGTATGGCGCGTCTGCTCACCAAGACGCCGGCGCCAGGCGCTCCTCAAGCTCTTGGCCTCATTGAGCCGCGCTCGCGCTCGACGGACCGGTGGGACGCGTGGTGGTTCTCCCTGGCTGCGTGGATTCGGGAGCGCAAGCTCGGCATGGCCGTCGTCGGGACGAGCTACCGGGACGAGCTCAACAAGCACCGCAGAGAGCTGTGAGTTCTCCAGCGCTAGAACGAGAATGACAGACTACTCACTCCACCGCCTCGCCTGCAGAATCATCGCCTACGCACCCACAGCAGACCTACCCACCTCCTTCTGGTCCAGCACAACCCACTTCCTCCTGCAAGACGCCCACGTACCGAACCACGCCGACCCCGCGGCATACACCCAGCGCCTCCTCCTCGACCCCGAATGGAAAGGCGAGCGTCTGCGGCCCATCCCCGCGCAGCACGCCGATATCAAGGTGGCCAAGGTGTGCGGCAAGCGCGAGCGCGTGGGCGGGCTGGACGAGGATCGGCTCGGCTTCTGGGCCGCGCCGCCGCCTTCTTCTAGCGGTGCCGGTGCCGGCGGCGGTGGGCTGCCCGACCTCTATGCGGCGGTGTGGAAGCAGGACAATGCCAAGGCGAATCGCAAGATCTATCTGCCTGCCGTTACGACGGCCGTCGAGAAGGCCGCCGCGTCGTAGCTGAATGCGCACGCTTCTACTTCACGCCACGCCACACAACGCCACGCCGGGCTCATGGACCTCCGTCACGATTCCTCGTCTCCTTAGAAACGGCCCTGTACAACACAGTCTCCAAGCTCCTCCGCTCTGCACATAGACGTCTTCCTCTGTTGAGGACGAAGACGAAGACGAATGCGAACACTCGAAATCGCTTGTCATTAGCGGGTTGGCAAGGGGTAAAGATTGACACTAGGGTTGCAAGAGTCAGCAGAGTAGGAGGGAACATGGCAAGGAAAGCAAACGCGGGACGGCGAGGGACCGGGAGGGCAGCCCCTGGACCCTTGGTCCAAGCCCACCAACCCCATCTAGGCCGGCTGCAGCACGCTCACATCATGCTCGAGCGTGATCACAAGCCGCGTCTCCTTCTTGCGCATCGACACATCATCAGCCACCCACACATGCGTGCGCAGCGCTGCCACCGTCTTGCTCTTCTCCTTGAGCACCGCCACCGCGTCCCCCTCGGGCGCCGACGAGAGGTAGTCGACCTCCCACGCGTGCGAGAGGGCGCACAGGGCCCGTCCGACGTCTTCGACGGTGATCGTCTTGCGCGGGCTCGCCTTCGTCTTGTCGATGAGGTGGCGGACGTAGCCGTCCGGCGAGGCGATCGTCTTGCCGCCCGTGAGCTTCGTAGTGGTGGTGGTGGTGGAGGAGGAGGTGGTGGCAGTGGTGGCCTTCTTGCGGGGCGCGCTGCTGCCGCCGCCGCTGTTGCTGTCGCAGCCCGCGCCGCTGGCCATGATCTGCGTCGACGTCGACGCGCCAGCGGCCTCACCGACGCCCACGCCCAGGCCGCCCGCATCGAGGTTCCAATCCATCAACTTGGGCATCAGGACCTCGAGCTGGCTCACGGGAGGTGACGTGGCACTCTCGCGGCGCAGCGGCATCGCGCTGAGGCGGTACGGCGCGAGGCCGGGCCGGTGCTGGACAATCAGGCTCAGGTCGGGCCAGGACGGGTTGAGGTCGAAGGCGCCCCAGTCGAGGAGCGGGTGGAGCTGGATCCCGCTCGTGGGCCGCACCATCGGAGGTGCCGTCGTCGCCATCGCCGCCGCCGCGGCCGCCGTGTTGGCAGTCACGTCCGCCTCCCACAGCGCCTTGAGCGCCTTCTTGGTGATCGGCTTCGTCTCGGGCCGGAAGAGGATCCAGTCAAAGAGACTGTTCTGCAGCAGGGCATTGACGTGCTTGCAGAGGCGGAGCGCCGTCTTGAGCGTCCAGTACGAGCAATGCTCAAAGATGCGCAGCAGGACCGCTTCCGGGAGCTCGACGAGGGACAGGCGCTCGACTTGCATTGGGCTCATCGTCAACATCCGACTTCTTGGTCGAGGGTGGCAAGCTGAACTCGATGAGACGGGCGTCGAGATCGAGAACGGGCTCGACTTCTCGACGGCGGTGCTCATCGTGGTGGGCACGCAGCTCGACCTGTTCATTCCGAAGGACGAGGCAGGCCGCGAGCGTGGTTTCTGAGCTGCCAAGCGGAGGAGAGGAGATGAGGTGAGCCGATTCGAGATCGTCGAGAACCGCAGCATGTCGGCCAGCCATCACACTGTCGCCCCTCTTTGCCACTCACAATTCGCACAGGTCCACCAAAGCGTGCGGAGACCCAAGATCTCATTCCATCGCGAACAGGGCCGACGACTGGCACAGCTCTGCTCTTCTCTATATCACCCGCATCGCCTCCAAGTCGTAGCGCGGGAGAAGACCGAGCTCTTCGGCGCTCTGGGGCGGCGAAATCGTGGCCCCGGCCAAGCTGTCAGTCAGCGTGTCGGACCCCTCGCTCGCCTCCGCGCGGAGATTCATGCCCGCCTCGCGCGCGGCCCGCGCCGCCTCGTCCTCTACCTTGGATCCTGAGGGTGGCGACGAGCCCGCTGCAGAAGCCTTGGCTCCTTTTGCGAGCGCCGCAGCTGCTTGTTCGTCTCGTGTTAGGATGTCGGCCAAAGTGAGGGTTGTCATCACGATGGCAGCGATGCCGAACACTATGGGAGGACGGGATGTCAAGTTGTCAGATGACAGCGCCCAAAGGAAGCGCAAGACATGAGTCTGGGTTGCCTACCTAGCGCCAGCGAGCGCCGAGTCGCGTCCCACTTGATGTTCTGCTCAATCTCCGTCCTGAAAGAGCACGACGATGAGATGTCAGCTCCGGCTTGACCCTGCGGTCATCGTCACTTGACAAGGCACTTACTTGAGATCGCTGAGTGATATAGTGAATCTGTTGTTGAGGTCCTGGATCTCTTGCTCGAGGCTATTCTGACCTTCCTTCAGCTCTGCTTTTCGAGTATTCATCTCGATCTGAATGCTGGAGAGAGGAGCGGCGTCATTAGCGCAGTAAGAGTTGGGTGGCAAGACTTCCAGCTACTTACTCGTGCTTCAGCATGGAGATATCCTCGCGCATCTTGAGATCGAGAGCATCGACCTCTCGCTGCAGTAAAGTTGTCATGCTCCGCAGCGCGGCGCCGTCGTTGCGCGCTCGAACCTGAGTCTCGGTTCGAAGTTCAGCCAGCGCCGCCGAGAAGAGGTACGCCTCCTACAGGACGTAGACCAGAGCAGTCAGTGACCCGCATGCTCTCACAAGCAGCAAAAGGGACTCACATTCTCCAGATCGCCCTTGTTCAAGTGATTCTCCAATATCCATTCGCCGCGCTTGACAAGTAGCTTCCGTGTTGCGTCCATGACCACGTCAGCGGACGTCTCTATGATAGCTTGACCGTCGCTGTCGGTCTGTCGCTCCTTTCCCTTCGCACGCGGAGTGTGCTGGAAGCCTGCCAGACGCAAGCGGTGTACCAAAGCAAAGGTGTTGAAAGGATGTTTGATCTGACGCCGACGTTGCCGGAAGGCATCGTCCTCCGTCGTCGGTGTTGTCGTCAAGGTGAGCGCGGCGGACGGCAGCGACCCGCTGCCCACTTGGTCGGCGTCTGACCCTTGGCCGGGGGAAGCTGCATTGTGAGCAGCTGATCGAGAGTGCGCTGCGTCTCCGGGGGTTAAAATCGTCGCGTTGATCAGGTCCGGAGATGACGATGGGCTGGCGCTACCTCCCGTCGAGGCATCTTGACGTGGTACCGAGGATCCTGATGAAGGACTCGTATCTGCTTTGCGCCGATGCTGATATGGCTGAGCCAGGGGCCTGGTTGGAGGTGTTGAAGAGGAAGTTGTCCACGCTTTGGACGTTGAGCCTGACGATGGCTGTGAGGTCTGAGCAGGCGTTGGTGACGAGCCCACTGACGCTGCTGCTGCTGCTGTTGCGGCTGCCTCGGCCGCCGCTGCCGCCGCTAGCTGCTGCTGTCCTTGACCTGCCATGTCTACGCCGCGTCGTAAGGATTGCGTGGGCGGAGCTGAGGCGGACGCCGCACCGGGCGATTGCGCACCTTCAGAAGACCCTTGCGACGCTGAGGAAGCAGTGTCCTTGTCCGAAGCGCCAATCGCATCGTTATCCTTGCGTCCTGGACGGGAGGAGGACGACGCGCCCCGGCGATGCACGCTGACAATGCTATCGCGATACTTGAGGAGGACATCTTGACGAGCACCGCCTACACCCTTCGACGCGGTCACCGCGCGCGACAGGCGCGACGCGCCCGCAGACCCAGCCGAGGTCGAAGCGTTGGCCGCTGCAGCTGCCGCGACAATGGCCGGCAACGAGGCGGTGCGCGCGAGCATGGCGTCCCCGTTCTTGCTGCTGTTGCACCATGGTGGTGAGCTGCGACGAGGGTCCGGGCGAGCGAGCGAGCGCCAACGTCGAAGCGGACGATGGATCACGTGTTGCACGACGCGTGCCAGATCCCACCGACGCGTTGTTTATTTCTGGTGGCCACCGGCCAACCTCCTCCTTCTCGACGACCATCATCACCATCGTCTGATTGCCTGTTCATGGCGCCCGAGCTACCCCCGCCCGCCACCAGGACGAGCCCGGCGACGAGCTGAGCCGCAGTGGCGCGTCTCAGCGTGCGCCAGAGCACAAGCGCTGTCCCCCAGCCTTCTCGCTCGACGATGGCTTCTTCTCAAGGTCATACCGCTGATGTTGTTCGTAGCGCTGACCCTCTTGCCTACCTCTCCTTGATCAGTTTCTTCCTTTAGCACGTCTCCGACACACGCTGTCGCAACGCTGAGCACCAAGACTATGGCATCGGTTAGAGAGTCAAGTCCCGGTTCGCTCCCGTGGTCTCACACCTGCCTTCGACGGATGTTCTCAGACTTCAAGGCATCTCGTTGGATGGACATGCGGCTGTTGGCTACGACGGAGCCGTTCTTGCTAGCAGGGGAAGGGTCAACAGCGCTTTCTCGCTCAGCTGGTTCCAAGCTCAACTTGATAGCAATGGGGCAACGATGGACGTCGGTCAGATTCAAACCCGGAGCCCTAGCTCGAAGCAAGAGCAGCATACACCGACGTCCTGGTCAAGGTCAGCGTACAGCCAACCCGGTTTCTGTTCCATCGATACCTCGCCTACGCCAAGGCAAGCCCGCTTATCGACGGCGAACGATGAGAGTACAGGACTCTATCGCTCGGCACCCTCAAGGATACTTCGCGAATACAGCGCTACGGGGTGCTTGGCAGCATCGGAGCGCGGCAGCTACATCTCACCGACGCTCAAGCTTCGCCAATGCTACTCGAATTGCTCAAATCCTATGAGTGTGGCCGCGACGGCCCAGTCAAGTCAGACCTCGCCTCCGTTTTTGTCGGCCACGGCCACTCGGGGCGGCTCGAGCGCGCATATGTTCGACAAGGTCAGGTCCTCAACCTTGGAACGATCAAATGACTTCGCGCGGCCCCGGACGCGTACCGATGGGGTGTTCGATGTCTTCTGCGGAGCATGAGGGGCCTGAGCCGCAACTTGCATCAAAAAACCGGGGGCAGATGTTCTTCAAGACAGTTGATTGCCGTGAGTGCGTCGACGGTCGCTCAAGACCAGGCCTTTGCTCACGATGCGCCTCATTTATGCCCTCAGACCGCCTTTGCGCGGCTCTCAAACAGCGATCCGTGCATCAACATGCTGCGATGATCCTCATCGAGGACGAGCTGTCCCAGGATATAAAGGCTGGTGCTCGAATAGACAGCCAGGCCCAAGGATCGCCGCCCTCACCATCCCGCCCTCGTCCAATCGTCCAACCATGGACATCTACACTCGTTTCAATCTGCCGCCGCCCCCCGCGCCAAACTTGTTTTCCCACGCGGCATCGCCCACTCGAGCTCGATTCGCCAACTTCCAGACAGTGCCCGAGCTCGAACACTTCCTGTGGCAGGTCGCATGTCACCCTCGAGCGCTCTCGTCCTACAGACTGATGCCTTTTGAGGCAGCGTACGTCATGTTACTGGAGCTCTACCTCGGCGCCTTCATTCTATCCAAGATCAAGGACGGGAGTTGGTGGTTGGTACGCCTTTCCGTGCGCGAGCACGGTACGGTCATCATTCCGAATGCGCACAATGCATGTGAGTCGGACGTGAAAGTCACTCATCGACGGGAGTGAGTGACCAAGGTCTTTTCTCAGGGTCGTTGTCATTGGGAGCATTTGGCCTCGTCTTCGTCTACGTCGCCATCATCACCCGAATCTGCCACGACCGCGGTGAGGCTCTCCCGCAACGGGGACTCACGTTCTCGATGATGTGGATCCCTTTGGTCTTCGCATCGACGTATCAAGGCTGGGCCCTCATTTACGCGGACGTTGACAGTCACCGACCACTCAAGACCGCTCAGGCGACCTCTGGCTGGCGCAAGAGGTTGCAGCCTCCGGCCTGGTTGATCAACACCACCTTCATTGCCACCCCTTTTCTGGCCCTTGCGTCGGTCTCGTATCACGGCGCCCATTCAGATCAGCTGTGGAAAGAGGGTCGACACTTGTGGCTTCGGTGGATCGACAAGTATCAGTCGCAAGACACTCTCACGCGGGAGATGTTGCTCGAAGCACAAGCGATTTGGAACCTTTTCATCGAGGCTTCCTACTACTTCACCTTCGCCCTCATCATCCTCCTCGCTTGGCTCCTCGTGGTCGGCACCTTCCACATCATGACGGCGTGGCACCTGATCCTCAAGCTCCTTTTACATATGCGCCGAATGCGAGCCCTTCAACGGCGCCCTTCTCGACCCATGCTGTCGACAAGCACCCCAAGTACGGCGGTCACTTCAAGCGCCCCCTCGACATTGTACGGCAAAGTCACAAGCACGTTCATGCGCTGGAAAAAGACGCCCGTCCGTGACCAGTCGATCCGGGCCAATCTCGTTGTCGAAGAAGCCGATCAGGTGCGCTCCCGCCTCGTGACCGAGCAAGAGGAGGCGCGCGATCGCGCGCCAGGCTTCTTCCCACCTATTCGACCGTCCAAGATGGTAACGAAGATGCCACGCTCGCAAGCGGAAAAGGTGCTCTTCTACTTTGCTCTTCAAGCGGGTGAGTACTTCTGGCCGGCGTCTCCTCTGTTGCGCATTGCTGACAAGGGATCCGTTACCTTGGCAGTGACCATCACGCTCGGCGGTCTGACGTTCCTTGGACAAATCCTCTGGTCCATCTTCTACACCGTGCCCACCATGGAAGCCGGAGACCCCGGCATTGTGGACTTCGTCGACTGGAACATCACCGTGTCCGTCGTCATGGTCCTCGGCACGGCCACCGCCATCTCGAATCTGCACACCTTCTTCGAAGCCTCGTTCGCCGCTCTGGTCAGCGGCTTCCATTTGCGCACCACGCAGGTGACGCAGATGACGGGCATCGTTTTTGGCGTGGGTGGCGAACGCAATCTGACCCAAGACCACGCTCAAGACGTCGAGCCAGCGCCGTATTCAGATGCAGCCAAGTCCCCGCCGTATCTAGATCCAGCCATGTCGACGCAAGGCGCGTGGGCGAACAAGCTCCGAGACGAGCTGGATGACATTGGCCAGTTCTCGACCATTGGGGAGCAGGAGCATGATGAGGAAGACAAGGTTGAGTATACCTAGCCGTTGATCTCGTATGTCCGTCTTCTATCTCCATGCAAGGGCAGGCACCTTGCAATGCAATGCTTGTTAATACATCTTAATCTTTCACCACCCTTCAAAGTCGCCAAAGCCGGCGCCCGCTTTCCTCTTCTTCTTGCTGCCCGAGTCCACGCCCGCGACGGCGTCAAAGGCGAAACCAGACGCGCCGCCAGCTTTGGCCGCCTTGGCAGCACCAGCTCCAGATTTGCCGGCTCCGAGGTACTTGCCTACGGACGTCGCGCCGTTGCTGTCGCCGTTCCTCTTGGCGCCTGCCGAACCGGCCGATGTCGAGGTCTTGAAGAGCTGAGAGGCGGACGTGAGGCCCGTTGCGCCGCCGCTTGTGCTCGTCTGACTGCTCTCACGGCTCTCCTTGGAGCCTAGGTTGGTGCCGAGCCTGTCGAATGTCGTCGCGCGTAAGTCGTTCTTGCTCCAAGCGATCACGAGCATGGGTACGGAGGTCTGACTCACCAAGTAACGCGATCCTCCTCCCTCCACTTTCGCTTTCGTTCCCTCTCCGCCCGCTCCTCGGTGCTCATATTCTCCCGTGCGAGCTTGGCGTCCAACTTGCTCTTGTACTTCTCGAACGGGTCGTCAAAGACGGAGGCCTCGAGGATACGGATCGATCGGAGGGGCCGATTCGTCGCTGGGTCGGTCGGGACGCGCTCGAGTGCTGTAAGCTCCGCGTCGGATGAGTTGACGAGACGGCCGAAGACGGTGTGCTTCTTGTCCAGGTGTGGTGTTGCTCGCTATGTAGAGCAAGACAGGAGGTCACGATTGTATGTCCATATGAGCAACATGCTGACTGCTGAGAACGGTAGACTCACATAAGTGATGAAGAACTGGCTGCCGTTCGTGGCTGGTCCCTTATTAGCCATGCTGAGCACGCCTCGCTCCGTGTGTCGATAGGCACCTGGTTCGTCAAGCTCGTCGCGGAATGGCTTGCCCCATATTGACTCGCCACCGCGGCCTGTACCTGTAGGGTCTCCGCCCTGAATCTGTAGCACGACAGGAGACGTCCACATCAGTGCGCCAAGCAGCCACGGGATGGAGGCAAGGAAGCTCACCATAAACCCAGGGATGTTGCGATGGAAGATTGTATCATTGTAGTAACCGTTCTTGACGTGTGTTAGGAAGTTGTAACACTGAAAGTGCATGTAGAGTTCTCAATGACAAGCCCTATGGAACTCAAGGCAACCGACTGTACTCACCGTCTTCGGGGCCTTGTCGACGTGTAGCTCGAGGTTTAGCGGGCCGAAGTTCGTGGTAAGCTGCAAGAAAGAGACGTCAGAGGTCTGAGATGGGCGCGCGTGAATCTTGCTCCGAGCTCAAAGACTCACTCTCACATAGGCCTTCACACCACCCTTGCCCCTGCTCACATCCGCAGCAAAGCCAATGCCCTTGGCCACCTGATCGAACATGTACTCTTCCTCATCGTACATCCGTCGCTCGGTCTGCGTTTGCGGGGCCAGGCCGGACGAGGTAAATGCGGCTGCGGCGCGATTGGTGGAGACATGAGACACATTGTATGCTTGCTTGGTGCCGGCGTCTGCTGTGCTAGAGTTGCGTGCTGAGCTTGATGCGGGCTCTGAGGAGCTCTCGGCAGGTTGAGGAGGTGCGATTGCCTTGACGTCCCCTCGGTGTCCGTCTCCCTGTGTCGCTGTCGAGTCCGCCTTGGCCTTCTGTGACCCTGCCGACTTGGCCCGAATTGTCTCTAGCAGCTTTGCCGCGCTACCCGTGGCACCCAAGTTGACCTCAGACACGCGCTCAATGCCACGCTCCTTCTCTGTGAGGACAAGTCCCGCCTTGACGTGGTGTAGTGCTTGTACGTCACGCCGGCCCTGGGCATTGGCGGGGTCTTGCAAGTGGATAATGTCCTTGCGAGTAAAGGGTGTATCGGTGAGAAGGTCGCGCATGTGCTTGGCCTTGATGTTGAGCTGTTCTACCGTCTCCCAGGCGTATACGTTGCCCGTCGGCGCGATGGCGACGAGGTGGGTGTGCTCATTGAAAGCCTTGAAGGAAACGGGATCGACGTACTCGGCGTCGCGCCCGCTGCCGCTACCGCTGCGCTCCGACTCGGTGAAGTGCAGAGGCACAAGCTGGTCGGCAGTAAGCTTGCCACCCGTAGCTGGGTTGAGCGGTCCGTACTTCTTGAGGAAAGGTAGGACATTGGCTAGGTCAAAGATGGTCGCGAGGCCCTCCTTGCCGTCGTTGCTCTCGTCTCGTCCGCCGCGCGCACAGACGGGATGCTCCCACGGCTGAAGGGAGATGGCGCAGCAGTTGAAGGGCAGAGGCTGGTACTTGGCCGCTGCTTGAGCTGCCTGTGCTGCCGCCGACGCGCCAGCGCCTGTAGAGGCCCCACTGGCTCCCGCCTGATGCTCCGATGCGCGGACGAAGAGGGCGTTGTTGGCTGTAAGGCAGAGAGAGTTGCACACGATGCGCATGCGCTAAGCACGGAGAAGCATTACGCTGGCTATCACAGCGATGTACTCACCCTTGTTGTGGCCCATGGCGGTCGATGGGCTGCTTCTTCCCCCTTGATGATGGTGGTAGGATGGTAGGAAGTTAAGGCAGGGACCATCGGGCGAGGAGATGCCTCATCCCCAGAACGGTTCTGATCTCACACCTACTCAAGAACGGTTGCACCCTGTGACTGTCATTACATTACGATGCCCTTACTGGCTCTCCCATGAGCTCAAGCAGCCGTCGCGACGAGGCTCTTCTCCTCTTGACGTCTGCGCTTCCGACTGCGGCCACCGCATCGGCGCCTGCCTGAGCCGCCTCCTGAGCTTCCTGCTGGAGCGCAATGTCGCCCAATGAGAACGACGCCTTGGTCGAGGCACCATCGACCTCGCCCTGGTCTTCTCCGCCCTGGTCGTCAGGTACGTCTGCCTGCGCTGCCTCGCGCAGTGTCTCCAGCACGCGCTGTGGAGCGTAGACGTTGTCAGCGTTGGCCAGTGTGCGAACGGCAGCGCCTCCGTACTCACCGCCTTGGCCCCGCCCATCATGCCGGCATAGTACCACGCAAGGACGTGCGCATACTCGCTCGGTATTCTCACGTCCGCGTCCTCGTCCTTCTCAGCCTCCTCCTTTCCGCCCTCGGCACCATTGCTTGCCCCTTCCGCGGCCGCGTCGAGGTGGCAGGTCAAGTCGAGATCGAGGTCGAGCGCGTGTCGAAGCAGCCAGTTTTGCCTCTGCTTCTCAAAGTTCCAGCTCGTCCGGTCGCGAGCAAATCGTTGGGCGTAGGACAAGGCTGGCGTAGGAGCAAAGCAGTCATGAGCAATCGCGTCCACAGGGGAAGAATCGCCTGAGCTGAGCAAAGAATTCACCTCGTTGCGTCTGTTCGCTCATTCGCGGCAGTACGCGCTCTGGATTCGGTCCAAGATCCGAAGCCGTCGGCTGCTTGGCTTGTGCCTTGGTGGGCGGACGACTCCTGTTCGCTTTACTGCCCTCTTCGTCCGAATCGCTGTCATCCGAGGACGACGAGGAAGACGAGGATGAGCTTGGAGGGGCCCCTTTGGCCGTGGTCGTCGAGCTGGTCTTCACACCGTTGACCTTGACATCGACGTGATCGTCATCGTCACTACTACTGCTGTCACTGTCACTGTCATCACCGGCCGCCGGCGCAGCTCGTCGCTTCCGCCGTCTTGTGCGTTTGCGCTTGGTGCCACTCCGAGAAGCGCTGGTTGCTCCATTGGTCACCTTGGATGCTGCCTGCGCGCCTTCTGATGCCACAGCCGTCAAGCCAGTCGCTTGCGCTGAGTCTGAGACACTCCGATTGAGTCCCTCTCCGTCTCCCTGCGCCTCCGTACTCTTGTCCTGACCCTTGCCTGTCCTTCGTCGTTTCCGCTTTCTTGCTGAGGACTCGGGAACGACATCGCTCTTCGCGGCATCGGCGGGTGCAGCAGCCGCAGGGGTGTCTGTGGGAGGCGCTGCTACTGCTATCGCGCCAGCATCTGGCTGCGCCTTGCTCTTGCTCCTCTTCTTGGTGCGAGGCATCTTGACGACGGCGAGGACGTCGAGGTCAGGAGCATGTTCGAGGCCATCAGTACGTTTTTTGACAAGGTCGCGTTACGGATTCGGAACGTTTTTGGGCCAAGATCGTTACGTAACGATATATATCGTATGTAGCACAATAATGGCCCTCCCCGCTACACGTATCGAGTGACTGCGCAGCTCGTCGAAAATTTCAGCTGAGCAGACGGACGGTGGCATCCATCTTGCCAACCACCACCATCTCCTCGTTGACCTCTTCATCTCGACTCTTTTCAACGCCCTCAAGACCCAATCCACACACATCACCGCCATGGCCAAGAGTCTCCGCTCCAAGAGCAAGGTCGCCGCACGGCGCATCAAGCGCCAGGATCCCAACTCCATCTACAAGATCACCGCCGAGCAGCGCATCGAACAGGCAGCCGCGCGTCTCGCTGCGCGCGCACGAACGGGCAAGCTGGCCGCTTCTGCAACAGCAGCACAGGGTTCGTCAGAGGACGAGGATGGAGACGCATCTGCTGCAGGTTGGTATCGCGCTCCCGTGTCGGCGTCGACGATGATGCTCTCTCCTTCCCTCTGGCTCCCTCCCACCCTCCAACAGCGTGCCCCTTTGAGTCGGCGGCGGCGTCATCGCCACCGTCTCTCATTGAGGCGGAAAGCAGTGGCAGAGACCAAGCAGGCTCTCCGCGCTTCCTTTGCTCCCCTTTCATCCCAGGAGGATGGCATGATTGCCAGTCCTGCTTCGATTCCCTTCAAGCCCACGCGACGGTCCAAGCTGAGCACGGCAGACTTTGCCCTGCTCGGTCTGGTGGACCCGGACGTGCTGGGAAACGAGCAGGCGGAGGATGGAGGTGCTGTTTTGCACGGACATGGACGCGATCGTGCCGGGGCTCAGTCGCTCGGGTGGCTCTTTGGCTGCTCCGACGACGAGCTCTCGAGCTGATCTGCTCTCATGCTTCAGAGGTTGATGGGGCAGAAGCCGTTCTGGGATACCTAGAGATGCTTCCTTCGTAAGCCCTTGAACTGTGTTGCACAGGACAAGTCGCTGACTTTCATCTGCCTCGCCACCATCGCCATCGTCTCGTCTCGCCTCGCCACCGCCCACCCCACTCAAATCGCCCTCGATATCTTCAAATCACTCCAGCGCCCATGGACGCAGAGCACAACGAGCAAGCATCAGGCAGCGCAGCAGACAAGCCCAAAATCAGCACGTCCGGCCCGCGGGACTCGCGCCGTGCGACATGGCGTGCCGCGCGCGGGTGGAAGGCGAGGCCAGTCAGCAAGAACAACGGCCGGACGAAGCGGAGGCGATGAGGGCCATATCCCCTTCGCCCCTTCTCTCTGTTATTGCTTCCTGTCACGGGCCCCTTTCCATTCTAGCTCTTCATACGAGTCTCCCGCGATGAGCTCTCCTTATGTCTGTACTTGTAGCTCCGTCCACACCTGACTCGACCAAATACACCTCACCCAAAGCTACCACTACTGTGCGCTTATGCGCTGATATCTTGTGACAGTCTCAAGTCTGACCGACACGTTCAAAGAGTAAGTACAATCGATTGCCACCTGAAGCCGCCAATCGACCACTCGTCACGTCCGCCTCCGCTTGCGCTTCATCGTGAACAGATCGAGCGCCTCCAATGGCTTCGCCTCCTCCTCGGCCGGCAACCCAGCCGCAGCGCGCTCCTTGGCATGCCGCGCCTTGGCCACCTTCTCCTTGAGCTCGATCTGCAACGTGATAGAAAGAGAGTGTCAGTATCGAGATGCATGCACACCGAGAGAGATAATGCGAAGTCGAGCTCACCGTGCGAGGGTCAATCACGTTGACCCGCTTGCGGCGGAGGTACTTTTTCAACGAGCTGTCCTTCCCGCGCGCCTTGCGCTTCTCGCGGCCCGCCTTCTTGCCGCCCGCCACGGCCGTCTGCGCACCGTCGCGCTCGAGCAGGCCCGCCTCGATGTCCTCGGCCTCGGCGTCGGAGTCGCGATCGTCCTCGTCGAGGCCGCCTCTGACGGGATTGCTAGCGCCACCCGCGACGGCCACGCCTTCTCCGCTCGGACCAAAGCCATCGAACCCGCCATCGAGCGCGCCCTTGCCCTCGAGCGCGAGCCGCTCCACGCGCGAGAGCGACGCATACGGCCGCCCATCCGCACTCTTCACAATGCCCCCCTCCTGACCGGGCAAAGGCGCCGCCGCCTCCGGCAGCGCCTCGGCCCGACTCGCGCGCGTATCCAAGCTGCCAATCACAGCCGGGTCGAGCGTGATCATGTCCGGCGCAATCTTGTCGAGCAGTGCGTGCACCTCGCGCTCGCGCCGGGCATTCTTGCGCTCGTACGGGTCTGCTTCGATCGAGTCAAAGTTGGGCTCGCCGGCGCCGGGGACGAGGAGGGAGGTGAAGCCCTTGGCGTGGCCTACGCCTAGGACGTCCTCGAAGGGGCAGAAGCGGAGGGCGAGGGGTGCGCCCTGAGGGATGTTGTGCGTGAGGTACGGGCCGGGTTGGTAGCTACTTCGCGACGAGGCCGACGAGGCGGCCGCAAACGAAGCCTGATTGTACACATAGACGTGCGACGCGCCCCAAGCGACACCGAGAAGCCCGCGTTGGGAGAATTGGACGTCGGTAGCAGGTTTGCGGCTGATCCACTCGTTGACCGGCCCTCGTCCGAGCATGCGCACGTCCCAGACCTTGATCCCGCCATCGAGCGAGGAGGTCGCGAGTTGTCGTCCGCCATCGCGTGTGTTGATGCTCACACCCGTGACGGGTCCGCGATGGGCTAGGAGTCGGAGCGCTGGGGAAGCCAGGTTGGGAGTCCAGAGCGTAACGGTCCCGTTGGCATGACCCAGATGGACTACCGCAGTCAGGGGATTTTGTGCCATGGTTGAGCACGAGCCCAGTCCGGTGCGATGTTGGGAGACAAGCAGGCCTGTGGAGGTATCTTGATACTTGAGATAGCCTGCTGTACCCTGTGACAAGGAGGTCGAAATGGGAATCAGACACGGTGCTCAGAGGTGCAATATCTTTCGCTGCTGCTACTCACCACGGTGGCAAGGAGAAAGTGGTACGGCAAGAACTCCATGCGCTGGACCTCGATGTGATCCTTGAGCATGTGAATCTCTGTGCCCCGGCCGTCGTAGATGAAGGTGTACTTCTTCTGTGCGACGGCAAAGAAGTCGTGGTTGTGCAACCATCTGACGTCCCTGACCGTCTCCCCGAGCTGAAGCTCAGCGGCCAACCGGCCCGTCTGCCAGTCAAAGGCAGCTACGTGGCCCTTGCGCCCGCCAATGAGCAGATGCCTGCCGTTCCTCGTGTAGTCGACGCGGTATGCGCCCAGTCCCACGCCGCCGGGTCCGCCCGAGAGGTCGAGGGAGAAGCTCTTGGACGCGGCATCGACGCCGACGCTGTCTGCGATCTGGGCCTGCGTGATGCGCGCTGTGCGCTCGAGCGCGTCCTCGGTCTCGATGACGCCTGCGTCTTCGCCCGGCTTGGCTACGTTGAGGTAGGTGTCTGCGAGCTGGGCGTGAGCATTGGCGCGCTTGTTCTGGAGGTAGGAGCGGGATACCTGTGCGCGCAGCTTCTTGTTGGGGATCTGGGAGAATGACTTGGGCGGGCGCGCTGAGACATCTGCTGCTGGTGGCAGGTCCTGCTGGAATGTCTTTGGTATGCGTGTTGAGGTGGCAATGCTGGCTGCCTGCTTCTCGAGCGCGCTGTCCGAGTGGATGAGGGTCGACGAGGAGGACCTGCTGCCGCTTCCGCCTGGTCGGTCTGACCTGCGCCCCTGCTGCTTACGCTGCCCATCGCCACGTCCGCCCTTGCTGCCGCTGCTCGAAGCTCCTCCTGCGCTCATGGCTGGCTGTGGTGTGCCGCGCGCCGTCGTCCTCGTCGACATCGACGTCGAGCGCATCGAGCTTCCCAAAAAAGTACGGGAGGCTCGCCGATTAGTACGTTCATCCGTGTTGTAACTTGCAGACTCCCAGACTTGGAGTCTTTCCCAGGGTCTCAACATGTCAACACCGCGGCTGCTGCGGGCGCCCGCGCGCGCGATGGGCCCTCCGCCTTCAGCTGTCCAACACCTCCCGCACTCATCCCAACACCAGCACCATCACGACGACGACGACGACGTCTCTCATCTGGCAACGGGGAACGACGGACGACCTCACGACAGCACCCAGCACCCATTGACACGTACGAGCGCAGCACAAGCAGCCCCCAATGGCGTCGGTGCGGGAGCAGGCATTGCAGCGACGGCAGGCCGCCTTCAAGGGCAAGGCCCAGTTCGCCTCGGACGAGCTCCGGCGGCGGCGTGAGGAGGCCCAGGTCGAGATCCGCAGGCAGAAGCGCGACGAGAACCTGGCCAAGCGCAGGAATCTCCAGACGGGGCCCGGCTTCGCCTCGGACGCGTCCTTCACCGACGACGACGCCGACGCCGACGACGACATTGACGAGGAGATCTCGGCGCTCGGCTCGGACCAGGCGCTGGCCAAGATGGTGCAGGCCATCCACTCGGACAATGTCGAGGAGCAGCTCCAGGCCACCATGGGCTTCCGCAAGCTCCTCTCCAAGGAGAAGAACCCGCCCATCGACAAGGTCATCGACTGCAACGTCGTCGACATCTTTGTCAAGTTCCTCTCCTCCCCGCACCACATGCTCCAGTTCGAGGCCGCCTGGGCACTCACCAACATCGCCTCCGGTACCGCCAAGCACACCCAGGTCGTCATCCAGTCCGGCGCTGTGCCCCACTTCGTCGCCCTCCTCTCCTCAGAGACCGAGGACGTGCGTGAGCAGGCCGTCTGGGCACTCGGCAACATTGCCGGCGACTCGCCTCGATGCCGCGACTACGTGCTCAGCATGAACGCGCTCCCGCCCCTCATGTCTCTGCTCATGGAGAACCAAAAGGTCGGCATCCTTCGCAACGCCACTTGGACGCTCAGCAACTTCTGCCGCGGTAAGAACCCGCAGCCAGCATGGGAAACCGTGAGTGCACCGCCTCAGAGCGCTCCTTGATAAGCCCATGCCCTGACCATTCTATGTCTACGCACGCAGATCTCACCCGCTTTGACCGTCTTGACCAAGCTCGTTTATTCTATGGACGTCGAGATCCTCACCGACGCGTGCTGGGCCATCTCTTATCTTTCCGACGGCTCCAACGACAAGATCCAGGCAGTCATCGAGGCTGGGCTGGTGCGGCGCCTAGTGGACTTGCTCCTACACAACTCGCACTCGGTCCAGACGCCAGCGCTGCGATCCATCGGTAACATTGTGACAGGCGACGACACTCAGACCCAGGTCGTGATCGCGTCCGGAGCCCTCCCACCGCTCCTTGCGTTGCTCAACAGCCCCAAGGACGGTATCCGGAAGGAGGCTTGCTGGACCATTTCCAACATTGCCGCCGGGTCGTCTGCGCAGATCCAATCCCTCATCGACGCCGGCATCTTCCCGCCCTTGATCAACCTACTCACCTCGCCAGACTTCCGGACAGCCAAGGAGGCCTGCTGGGCCGTCTCCAACGCCACCTCGGGGGGCCTCACGGAGCCTGCGCAGATCCGGTACCTCGTCCAATGCGGCTGCATCCCGCCGCTTTGCAAGCTGCTCAACTCGATGGACAACAAGCTGATCGCCGTCGCACTGGATGGTCTAGACAACATCCTCAAGGTGGGCGAGCTGGACAAGGAGGAGGCCATCCGAAATGGCCGGGTGGACGCGACAAATGTCTATGCCCAACTCGTCGAGGAGTGCGGTGGTATGGTACGTCGAGCTCTGAGCCATGTCGAGCGATGTCGCGTCTCCTTGCTGACCATATCATCTCTGTCCTCGACAGCTCACCATTCACAGCTTGCAACAGCACCAGAACGAGGACATCTACCAAAAAACCTTCCATCTCATGGACAAGTGTACGTCCCAGAAAGCCTCACATCCGCGCACCCAGCATGCTGATGCCACCTTGATTCTTCTACAGACTTCCCCGAAGACGACGACGAGGCTATCGAGGGTGCCGACCAGCCAGCGACGAACGAGGCCGGCGCATTCGCGTTCCAGAGCGATGTGGCCGCCGCGCCCTCGGGCGGGTTCACCTTCTTCCAACAAGATCCGTCGCAGCAAGCACAGCAACCGCAACCGCCGCAGTGATCGTACGCGTTGCCCCAGACTGCTCGTCGGCGTCATGGGTCGCGCGTAGCCCAGCCCGGGCTCAAGCTCAGTCTCAGGCTCGAGCACAGCACAAGCACAGCACAGAGCGTCAAGACAGGCCGCCCGCCCATTCATGCATACATGCCACCCACCCCCAACTCTCTCCCCATCTCGCCCCTCCCTCGACCGTGACGTGACATCGCAAACCTTGGTCCTTTATCCAAGCAAGCATGCGTCCCCCGGTCTGTTCGGACCGACCACGAACACGACCACGGAACGTTTGGCGGCTGGAGAGAGTCGGACGGGGCAGGTAGGGGTGGGGACCTTGGCCCTCGGGGGGCTCACGCCCGCGATGACTCCTTCCTGATGCTCACTCTTCTCAGCTTCCCCGTCCCACCAAACATACTCACCAGCTGACCACTTCGATTCCTTGCCTTAGTCTCCTCCTCCTCCCCTCCTACTCCACCAAGCTGGCCATTCCAGTCCAGGACCCAGGTCGACCACGCCCACAAGTCTAGTCCCGTGCAAGGAGGATGAGTTGCAGCGCAAGGGAGGCAAGGCGGGGGAGGCAAGGGATACAAGGTCTGCGGATCTGTGAGAGTGTGTGTGTGTGTGTCTGGGTGTTTGTGTTTGCGTGGGATGCGGGTGCACGTCGTGAGGAGGAGGGGGACGCGGAGGAGGGCGCGCGGGCTGGGACGATGTGCTTTGCGAGTCGTACGTACGAGGACGAGGACGAGTAGGTGACGATTTGGATAAAACTTGATGACATTAAAGCAAGATGCCAGGGGTACGGTGCGGTATGGTGCGATGTGGTGCGGTGCGGTGCGGAGGTAGGTGCCATCGGATTGATGAGGGTGGCGAGATTGAGCATGTTGGGGAGGCAGAGCGTCGTCTGTCGATGGGGTCGGTCGTCGCCGTCGATCAGAGCTGCATGTTGCAGTCCCACGTTGCGTTCCGGAGCGGCGCTCGTGAGCCTGCCTGGACAACGGAGGGCAGTTGAGGCACGGCCACGATGCGGGCCGCTTGCTTGTTGCACAGGTTGGGTCGGGCGGCGAGGTTCTCCTTGTCCATCATGCCGGCCACGGCGGGGCCGTTCGTCGCCGCCGAGGACGGCTCGATGCTAGCCGCCGCCGCCGCCAACGGATCGTGAAGGGAGTAGAGCGAGAGGGGCGTGACAGGCATGTCGTCATCGTCGTCTTCATCATCTTCATCGTCATCGTCGCCAACGTGGCCAGACCGACTCGACATGGTCGAGAGCGACGAAGGCGTAGTCGGGCTGCTGCTCGACATGGACTCGTCCTCGTCGTCGGTGGCCGAGCCGTGGCTGCTTGCGCTGTTAGGCTCGGGCGTGACTGTCCTGTCGAGCTTGCTTTGCTGGAGCTGGCCAAGCACGACCATGGAAGAGCGCTGACTCTCGTTGGCAGCATCGTTCTGTTTCGCGTACCATTCGGTAGCGACCTTGGAAGCGTGGCAATGTGTCGAGCCAGAGTACTTCTTGATGAGGATCTGAGACAGCTCCTTGACGTGCTCACTCATGTGAGCGTCGATCAGTTGAGCCGCCTTGCAGACAGCATCGCTGTCGAACTCTGGTCGCCGTGTGCGCTCGCCGCAAATGTGCCGTGCCAGCATGAGCGAGGCACCTGCCAGCGCCGAGGAGCTGACCGACACAAAGTCCTTGTGGAAGAGCGTTGCCTCGAGAAGGAACCTCGCGACGCTCTGCACCTTGGCGTCCTCCCGGATCTGCGTGCAGGCAATGCGAAGCCAAGCCTCCGGCGTCGGGAATCCGAGCTGCCAGCCAATGGTGGAGAGGACGTGTCCTTCCATCTGCGTGAAGGCCGTCTCGTCGTAAGCGTTGCAGCACGTTTGGCTGAGGTCTTGTACCGCAGGAATGTGGTTCTTGGCATCCTCGTACTTGGCGGCGATCAGCAGCGCAGCGCAGCCGACCAGCTGGTAATGCCTCTTGTAGACGATGCGCTTGGACACGTAGCGGTCGACGATATTCATCGTCAGGTAGAGAGTTTCCGGTCGAAGTCGGAACGTCTGGTGGATCTCGATGAGGAAGTCCACCAAGAATGGCCGCATGTACCACCTGAGCTCAGGTTGTACGTCCATCAACTCGATGTTTGGCATGGTTTGTGTCTGTCGGGAAGAGAGCGGACATTAGCAAGAAGCTTTCGAATGGAGCGCCGAGTCCAAGCATGCTCACTTCCATAGCAAGCATGTGCTTGATGACCTCGTCTTGGTACTCGTCCTCGAACAAGATGTTGCGTGACGTTGCCGCCGAAGATGCAGTTGACCTCGATGAGGATGAGCCTGCCTTCGCAGACGTGCTTTTTGTGGCCACGCTTGCAGCGGAACCGGCAGCGCTGCGTTGCAGATTGCTCCGCGACGCTCGCTTCAGCTGTTGTTGGCTCGAAGACGTGCACGACTTCCTACTTTGCGAGGCGCCATCTAGAGGCGAAGTTGCCGACTTGCGCTTTTGACCGGCACTGGAAGTGGATCCAGCCGAACCCGGTCGTGTTCGCCCGGAGGCCGAGGGGCGGACGCTCGATGTCGATTCGGTAGAGGACATGTTCGCTCGAGGATGTACCGTGGCTTGGAGGTTGAAGATGAGATGCTTGGGGTCCTAAAAGAGTGTAGGCCGTGGCGTCGGCGTCGAGTGAATGAGCGTGTGTTGGGTCGGAACCGAATGAATGTCGAGGGTCGGTAGAACGGGGGGCAGGGGTGGAGATCAGCCGCGGGTCGCGAGTGGATCGGTGGCCGTGTTGACGAATAGGAAGTGGGAGGGTGGGAGTGGTGAGGGCAAGAATGGATCAGCGATGCTGCAACCGGGGATTATGGGCGAAGAGCATGGTCGAGGTCACCGATGCCAGGGATTATATTCGTCCACCTCGACCAATGGTCGAAGATGGTCGAGTCTCCGAGCTTCGGTAGACGGAGTATGAGGGCGAGGAGGTGGGATGGGAACGCACCGTATAGGCAGTGTATGACCGTTGCAAAGGCCCGGTCCCACCGATGACGCAGTGTGCTTGCAAAGATCGCTCACGGGGCCGACTGTTCGACATACCGGAGACGACCTCAGGCCGCTTGGATTTTCGGCGGCGGCGAGGGCGGCGGCAGAATTGAAGCGGAGATGGATACCTTGAGCTGATGATTGGAGTGCTGACTGCTGAGAGGTGCCTGGCGTGCGATCCGAACAGCACCGTAAGCGCCTCTGGTAGGCAGAGAATGAGTCTGAGGAGGGCCGAAGAGGAGCGTCAGCTCAGATAGGCATGTCAACGGGTCGTCCGGCGGAGATCACAATTGCCACTGTGATCACCTCACGACACACATACCTGGAGGAGACAAGGAAGGGGTGTCGACCGAGAGTCGGGGCCGGTTGAGCAAACAATCGGACTTGGACGACAGCCGCCCGCTGAATGTCTTGACGGTGTGCGGTAGTTAGGAGACGTAGGCGCTGGGCAGTCGTTCTTGAGCGATCACCCTGGGGTCGCTGCTACGCTGAGATTCCGTGCGGCGCACCGCGGTTGGCGAGGACAAAGACCGACCAGACTTGCTCCAGGAGAGGCAGAAGGCTAGTGTAGGGACGCCGATGATTCGGGCGTGTCGCACTAGGTCGTCCAAGTCGTGGCGGAGGGCTGACTTGGATCGCCAAGGGTGGTCGAGGAGGCACGCCGACCGTCCAATCATGGTCGGAACAGCGCCAGTTGAAGTCAGCGCCGCACCGAGACGGATGGCAGAGGCGTGGTCGGATTCGTTGACCGGCGGTACGATGCACGCCCCCGGATTGGCGGGCGCGGGCATTCAACCGTCGAAAGGCACGAGTCGTGGCCGGGCGCCAGCATCGTAGAGGGCGAGAGAGCGTCGGAGGTCGAGGCAGGCGTCGAGAATGACCGACATCGAAGCCGACGTGGTTGATGTCGATGTAAATCGTTCGATAACCGATCAGGAGTCGAGGAGAGGTGCCCAGGAGTTGGCAAGGCCGAGGCGCAGATGGAAAGGGAGGAAGTCTGGGCGTCAGCAACAGCTCTTGAGCTCTGGATGTAACGGTCGTGGTGACGGTGGTGGGCGTGCGCTTCCATGAACGGCTTCACCAGGAGCGCACCAACGGTCCATCCAGAATTGCCACCGAAAACAGCAGCATTCCGGACGAGCTCCAGAGCGACTGGCGGCCGAAGTCCTGAAGTCCTGAACGCCCACGGGGTCGCAACACCGACGAGCCAGACTGCCAACGACCTTGCCTCAGGAGGTAGGGTGGAGTTTGAAGCGGAGTGTCGGGGCGTCGAAGGGTAGAAAAGGATGGGGAGGACGAAATCCGTTCGGTCGCCAAAACACCTTGGACCTTCGCCCTGCTTGACCCTCCCACGGCTCCGCCACGCACAGCCCCGCCCACCGCTCGACGCCCAGCTGGACACGCCCGAGGGAATGAGGAGGTTGGGACCGAAGCGCGGACGTGATGCCACTCACCAAGAGACCTTGCGGCGCAGCGGTGGTCGAAGGTCGGACGTCGAAAATCGGGTGCACGGTTTCAACGAGGACAAGTTCTTGAGTCGACGATCCTCGACCTTGCTGACTCTTGTGGCCGACTAGACTTGACGTAAAGCGAAGACTTGGACGGGGTGATCAACAAGCTGAGAAGGAGGGAGAGCATCTCGATGAGTATCTTTCTCAAGGTCCTTTTGAAGCGAACCGACCATTCACGAAGTCATTGCCCCACCTGGACACGCAACGCCCGCCAGCACTGTGGGTCATGGGCCAACGCAACGTGTCGTGATCCGCAGACGCGCTGGTCGACCAGCTTACTGCTAGCATAGGTCGCCTGTGGGAAGGAAAACGCCCATCGGCAGCCATTCTGGTCTACGTGCTCTGAGCGGACATCTCACTCACCTTCTTCGGGAGTTCACGACCCGGCTCGTAGGGGCACAAAGGTTGTGCTGTGTGCACTTGTGTAACATCGGGAACGCCCTATGCGAAAGTGTAGCGTGCAGCGGCCAGCGATCACGCCCGTCGCAATTAGCATCCCTGATAACAAGCTGACTGATGCCCCGAATGTGTTCTCTCGTCGTGAGGGCGTCGGCATGGCCTCAGCCCGCCGCCGTAGACAAAGGTAAGGAAGGCTCTTGGATACCTGTGCCGCGAGTCCGTGAATCCTGAGCTTTGAAGCGCCCGGCTTGAGGCAAGAGGCATGGGGCCTGGGACGTTAGGCGTGGTGAGGGTCACCGACTCACCTTCCGGCGTCCATGGACCATGGCCGCTTCACATTGTGCTGTGAAAGGAGCTGAATGATGATGCTTCCGAAATTCTTGACGCTGCTCCGCCTTCTCAGTGCGCCGCGTCTGTTTGCCGATCCTCGTAGCCACTGCTTGCGGTCAGCGCGCTGGGTCCAAAGCCTTCTCGCATCGCGCGCAGACCTCTTCCTCGACTTGGCGACGGTACGTCCAGCATCGAGGGCACTTGTGGTGCAATGCCGGGCGTACCTGAATGTCTACGTCTTCGACACTTGAGCGTGACCAGGCTAATGCCTCGAAGTCTTGCGCCGAAGGCGACCGGATGGTGACATCCGATACGATGAAGAAGTTAACGAGTTCCGGTTCTGGAGGACGTGAGCACCGCGTGAGCATTACTCGTCGAATGGAGCCGCAATGATGACCAGCGCGCTCACGAATGGACTTCAGCAACGCGAGGAGAGGGCTATCTGGCGGGCCCACGAGCTCGACTCCTGCGGCGAGAGAACTCTTGACATGCCTGGAAAAGCACAGACAAGCGTCGTCAGAAGAACTTCATGAAGGGACATGCGCCAACAGCACGCACCCTTGTCTTCTGGCAACCTCCAAGCCGGCGAGGACCGCATCCCGAACTCGGAGAACACGGCCTGCATCGTCGCCCACCGAGACATCGTTCCAAGATTCGTCCTGTCAAGACAAGGGACCGAGCCGAACAATGGTAAGTGGCGAGCAAGTGCCGACGCGGCGAAAGAAAGACTCACGACGGCCTGCCAGCCCATCTCGAAGACGGACCGGACAGCTTCGTTGGGTGCCTGATCGTCGGCCGCTGCGCCATTGTAGAAGTAGTAGATCTCCTCAGCCAAATGTGGCATCACCGGAGCGAGGATCGAGGTAAAGGTTCGGACGACCTGGTCCATCACCTGGAGCACAACTTGTCTTCGGGGATCGTCTTGTGGATCGGCGTACAGGGTGTCCTTTGTGATGTCGAAGTACAAGCTTGACAGCGGACCGCTTGCAAAGTCAATGACACGGCGCGTTGCTGAAAATGGGGCGAGAGTAGGCTCAACATGTAAGCACACAAGGGGAAGGGTAGGCAGGTAACAACGAACGCACCTTGGGCGAAGTCGTAGGTCTCGTAAGCGTGCCGACAAGCTCGTTCTAGGCGATAGAGCTCCAGCATGATGTAGCGGTCCGCCTGTCAATCGTTCAACACGTCAGCCCCTCTTCAGTACTTCATGAGCGAGGGAGAGGGACCAAGGAGCACATACCAACGTCAAGCCGCTTGAGTGCGGGCTCAAGCCTTTTGTCTCAGTGGGCTCATCTGAGCGCCACGGTGACGGTCTGACGCCGCCCGGTGGAAGGTTCGCCAGCATGAATCGCGCCGTGTTGCGCAGCTTGCGCGACGCATCGCTTGCCTTGGCGACGACTGTGGGCCCTACAGGGACATCGGAGGTAAAGTCGCTCCTGGCCACCCAGAGTCGAAGGACGTCGGTACCGTATGCTGGCCACGTAACGCCTTTGCGTGCGCCCTTGGTGGGCGCATCGCCATTGGCCTTGAGCTCATGGCCGCTTCCATGGATGATGTTGGAAGGTGATACTACATTGCCGATCGACTTGCTCATCTTCTTGCCGGACTCGTCGACGACAAAGCCATGAGTGGCGATCCGGGCGAAGGGGGCTTTGGCGTTCGTGGTGATGGGGCGAGCCCCTTGTTTTTGCGCCTCGGCCACCGCCATGGCGACCAACAAGGACGATTGGAACCAGCCGCGATGCTGGTCGGATCCCTCCAGATAGAGGTCCGCGTACGGCTGTTGCTCACGAAGTCCGCGGAGCAGGGCCCACGACACTCCCGAGTCGAACCAGACGTCGACAGTGTCCCTGCCCTTGCGCCATCGCCGACCCTGACCTTGATGCTGCGGCGCCACAAACTCGCTGACGTCGCCGGACCACCAGTAGTCCGTGCCCTTCTCAGCGAGGACCTTGGCGATGTGGGCAACGTTGGCTTCGGTGATGAGAGCTTCGTCCGTTTCCGTGTCGTAGAGGACGGGTAGAGGCACACCCCAAGCGCGTTGTCTCGAGATGCACCATTCCGAACGAGACTTGATGAACGCCTCGAGGCGATTGCGGCCCGTGGGAGGGTAGAATTGAACGTCCTCGAGGGCCTTGAGGGACGCGGTCTTGATGCGATCAAGGTTGGCGAACCATTGTGATGTGGCTCTGAAGACATTGAATGATCAGCAGGTGAAGCGTCTTTGCCTTCATGCCTCAAGTTGCTCACCTTGTGATGACGGGCATCTTGGAGCGCCAGTCGTACGGGTACTTGTGCGTGATCCGTACTTCACTGAGCAGGGCGCCCCTCTCGTCGAGGATCTTGAGGACCTCTCTACCGCCTGCGCCCAGGACGTCCAGGCCGACGAGGCGAGGCTCGCCCACGTCGCTAGTATACCTGCCATCGTCATCTACAGGCGAGAAGAGGCCGTCGCGTGCAAGGATGCCTTGGTCCCGACAGAGATCGTAGTCGTCCGCACCGTGTGCGGGTGCACAGTGCACGAGGCCGGTGCCTGAGGATGCTGTAACGAAGGCGGCATCAAGGATCGGTCTTGACGGCGCGTCGTCAGACAGGAACGGATGCCGATAAGTCGAGTCTATGAGAGCTGAGCCCGAGATGGTTGCTACGGTTTCCAAGTTACCGACTTGAGGTCTTGATTGGCCCTTGGCAGGAGTTCGACCGATTCCGAGCTCTGATACCGACTGTATTCGCTCCGTACCAACGATGATGAGCCGTTCTGCTGCACCAGTCTCTGTTGTGCGAAGGAGACTGTATTCCATATCACGATGGACCGCGACGGCCTGTGATATGACAGCATGGTCAGAAAGGGCAGATCAATCGCATCAAAGTGGCAGCAAGATGCACTCACGGCATTGGCAGGTAGCGTCCAAGGTGTTGTAGTCCACACGATGAGATCAGCTTGTCCATGTCGAAGGTGTTGGTGGCCCAATGCCTCGTCCAAGGCCGGCCCAACCCTGTCGAGCTTGAACTTGACGTACGCACTGTTGGAGCGATGCGCCTCGTTGTACTCCAATTCTGCCTCTGCGAGTGCCGTCTTCGTAGAAGGTGACCAGTGTACGGGTCGATATTGTCGATAGATGAGCCCGGAGCGAGCCATCTGTCCGAAGATTTCGAGTTGGTTGGCTTCGTATTGAGGGTCGAGAGTCCGGTAGGTTTCTTGATCAGACCAGTCTGCCATGATGCCAAACTGCTTGAAGTCTTCTTTCTGGACCTCGATTGTCTCCAAAGCGAACTTGGCGGCTGTCGCCCTAAGCTGTCGTGCTACGACATCTTGGTCCGGAGGTTCTGTCGAGGACGAGGACGCTGGAGCCTGTGCTGATGCTTGTGCCTTGAGCTCGATGGGCAGACCGTGGCAGTCCCAGCCGGGCATGTAGCTGGTATGATTGCCGTCCAGGTCAGCGCATCCCAGGTGCGGGCTCCAGTTCCACGCTAGGATACTCACTGGACGCGGTTGCCAATGAGAACCTGGAAGCGGTTGATGATGTCCTTGAGGATCTTGTTCATGGCGTGCCCGGTATGCAGTGATCCATTGGCGTAGGGAGGGCCATCGTGTAGGACAAAGAGGGGTCCCTTGTTGTGCTTGCGCTGCCACTGGTACAGGGCCGTCGTGGTGCGCGGCCTGAAGAGGGCCTCTCTCCTGGCCGCGTCTGCCTTGAGCGGAAAGGCCGTCTTGGGCAGGAAGAGGGTCGATCCGAAGCGCTTCTCGGCGGCTCGCTGCGCTTCGTCATTGGACGAGGCCGACGCGTGTTGATGGCGGCATGAACAGGCTGCCAGCGTCCGTAGTGAAGGTGTGCTTCTGGGCAGGATGAGCCGCGCCCACGGCGGGGACGGTGTCCTCATCGATGCCGTCTGCGCCAGTGAGTGAGGGATGACAAGGGCTCGAGGAGGAGCAGGAGATGGAGCGCCTGATGAAGAGGATGGGGGAGGGGGTGAAGGTGGACCCCAAGGGGCTGCTATATGTACCCAAGGCGTGCCCTCTTGACAGCGGCAGCGGTGTTGTTGTTGTTGTTGTTGTGATGGTCGTGTTGTTCTTGGACTCGTCTCGCCTCACGCCCGCGCGACGGCAGTGGCGACGCCTTGTACCTCGTGATGGTGTTGCCTTCTTCTGTTGCCATGCGCTTACGCCTCTCTCCAGGCTGTCCGTGCTGCCGTGTCGAGGTGGCATGGGCGAGGGCGAGGCGGGCTCGAGCTCGTCCATGTCGAGGTACGAGTACAGGGACCACGACGACGACGACGTCCATCTTCTCAAGAACCCCAAGACGGAGCGCACAGAGGCAGCCATGGCGTATCCAGCACAGACGCTCTTCTACCAGGCCGCCTACGAGGGCTGCATCGCCGCCGCCGCCAACCTCGACGCCCAGGACATCGACAGCGCCGACGCCCAGACGCGCGGCACCTTGCTCTACGCCGCCCGCGCCCACCTCGCCCTCGACAACCCAGGCGCAGCCCTGGCCCTGCTGCCAGAGAGCGCCACGCGCAAGGATGTCATCGCCGTGCGCACCCTCGCCACCTTCTTGCAGGACAAGGACGTCGATGCCCTCAACACCCTCAGCGAGCTCGTAGACGAGGCCGCCGACGCCGACGACGTCGACGACGACGCGCTCCAGACCATTCGCATCTGCGCCGCCACCGCCTCCTTCAAGGACGACGACGCTCTCGGTGCGCTCGAGACTCTCTCCGCCGCGCAGAAGCAAATCGAGTGCGACGCCCTCGCCGTGCACATCTACCTCTCCATGCACCGGCCCGACCTCGCCCAGCGCACGTTTGAAGCGGCCCGCGTCTGGGCAGACGACTCGCTCCTCATCCAGCTCATCGAGGCCTGGCTCGGCCTCGTCAATGGTGGGCGCGCGGCACAGCAGGCGTACTACGTCTACGATGAGCTCGCCCAGAACCCGTCCTCGGCAGGGACCAAGAATCTCGTCACGGTCCTCACTGGCAAGGCGGCAGCCCTCGCCGTCCAGGCCAAGTACGCAGAGGCGGACAAGGTCCTCGCAGACGCCGCCGCACTGGATCCTCAGAACCCGCATGTGCTCGCCAACAGGGCTGCCCTCGCTGGCCATCTCTCTGGCAGCCGTTCAAGCGACGCCGCCAAGGACTACATTGAGTATGTGACCTTGGCTCGAGTACCTCTCATCCTGACGCGACACTGACATGCCCTCTTGACAAACAGACAACTGCGGTCGGCTGCTCCGACACATCCTCTCGTCCGTGATCTGGACGAGAAGACAAGGCTCTTTGACGAGGCAGCAGCGTCGATAGCCGCGTCGGCACCTACCACGGCCACTGCATAGCTTCCTGTCCCTGTACATTGCTCTCTATCTCCAGTGTCGCAATGCTCACTCATTGGCATCCTACTCCGCGAGCCTCAGCGACCACCTAAACGAGGTTAGAGTCACACCCTGACAGAGAGACTCACCGCCCGTCCCGCATGAGATACCATCTATCTCCACACCCCCACCATCCTCCCGACCGAAGCACCCCAAGACCGAACCCCCGCCCCAAGCTCCCCAATGTCCAAATGCGACAACGCCCCACTAAGCCCCAACCCGGCCCCAAACCCACGCGCCGCATCAGCAGCAGCCGTCGCCGCATCCGCGTACGGATCCGCCCCCTGGAGCGCCTCCTCCGCCTCCTGCGCCACGAGGGTCCACTGCGGGAGCAGGGCGCGCAGCTGGTCGGGCGGGGCGAGGACGAGGGCCTGCGAGACGAGGCGGAAGCGTGCCCGGACGGGCGTCGTGTCGTTGTGCGCGCGCTCGAGCAGCTCGGCGCAGAGCGATTCGAGGTCGGCGCGGCGTTGGGAGTCGTTGGTGCTTGATTTGGGCGTTGTCGTCGTTGGTGAAGAGGAGGAGGTGAGCAGACTCCACTGCGGCGAGGCGAACGAGGCGCCAAAGGAGAGAAGAGCGCGCGTCTGGCCCATGTGCACCGTCTTGAGCGTCCACAGCAGACAGGTCGCAGCGCGCCGGTCGAGGTCGTGGAAGACGAGCCGGTAGAGGTTGAAGGGGTGCAGGGAGGGGCGGATATGTCGCCCGTTCGAGACGAGGTCGTGGAGCGCTTGCGAGCTTCGGACCGCCTCGTCGAGCGCCCAGGCTTGGTCATGCCCTTGCCCACCGTCGTCCTTGTCCCGGTAGACGTCCTCAATCCAGCTCCAATCGTGCCCGCCCTTGACCGACGCCGTCGGCCCGTGCGATCCACCATGAGTACGACTCCGACACCGCCTCCGCAACTCATCCCCCAACCCATCATCCTCATCCAGCAGCTCATCGAGCAGCACGCCCGCGCGTGTATCGAGCTCACCCAGCGTCGCCTCCCCCAACTCGTGCTGCGCCAGGCCGTACGCGTACGCAAGGAGGAGGCGGGCGCTCTCGAGGGCGGGCACCTTGATCGTCACCATGGAGCGCTGGGGCTGGAGCACGGCGTCGATGCGCGTGCGCAGCTCGGCGAGCGTGATGCTAGGTGCTTGTCTCGTCTCCATGTTGATGGCTGAGGGGGAGGAGCTGGCTGGTCATCGTCATGGCCGTCGTCCGTATCCATGACGAGGCGCCGGAGCTTGGGGACTGGGGAGGACGTCGGCGTCAGCCCAAGCATCCCCAGCACTGCGTAACGATTTCACGGAGGCATCATCGGGACGTGCAGCTCTTCCACGGCGATGTCTTCCTTCCTCGGGCCAAAAGTCGTCTCGAGGAGAGCCTGGGAGTGAGTGCACTTTTGAGATAGTAGGGTTGGGAGGAGCGCGGACAGGAAAACGAGATATGCGCCTGGTGGAACAAGGCCCAAATGTATATCATCCTCGTGTGAGAAGAGTCTTGGAGCCGTCTTGTCGCCGGGGGGAGGAACGAAGGAGAGGAGGGGAAGCGAATCGAGGGCTGAGATGGCGGTAGGGACGCGTCGTAATAGGTGAGGATTCGGGAGTAAGAGGTGGCTTCCGAGAGGGGCACACCATCCTGGGAGTAGCCTGCTTAGGCGGTGGAGATCTCCATACCGCCAGTCGCACCGAGCGCCTTCTTGATCTCGCCCTGTGAGGACAGGTGAAAAGACGCGTCAGTCTGGCATCTTTGACGCGCTCATCGACCAGCATTGTACTCACGTAGATAGCGAACTGACCGGCAGTGATCGAGCTGTAAAAGGGCGCAGAAGAAGGAAGATGTGATCAGTGAGAACGTCGAGTTACGAAACACGCACACGTTGCGTGCCATACTCACCCAACCATGACAAGACGGGTTGTCAGACCCGTGAAGAGACCACGGACACCGAGCTCGCCAGACATCTTGACGAGACGCGAGGTGACCGTCTCGCCGGGGAGGGCCTTTTGCTTGTTGATCTTGGAAAGCCTGTCAGGGTCACGGTGATGCACGATACGACGACGCGTGAGATGCAAAGATGGTCAGAAAATATACATAATGCAAGAATGCTGGGGGTACGCACAGAGTGTCGGCCGGCTGGGAGATCGTGGCGGCGGCGAAACCGGCAATGAGACCAGAGCCGAGGTTGTACACGGTCGCCTCGCCGCCCTTGAGCTCGGCCTTCTTCTTGTTCGTAGCCTTGAGGGCGGCCTCCTGTGTAGATGAAATGGAACCTTGTGAGAACGGATAAGGACGCGTGTCACGCTATCATCAGGTATACGCACGAGGACAACCTCCATGGTGGCGAACTGTGCGAATACAAGGGAGAAAAGGAGAGCTGTCAGTCCTTATGAACTAACAAACCTGACGTGCCGGCAGCGCATCAATCGCAACTCACCTTGCCCATGTTGTACGGGATCTGCTTGAACAGGATGGGACCAAAGCCGGCGTAGAAGCCACCGAGACCCTCCTCCTTGGCGATGCGGGCAAAGCCACCGAGCAGGCCGTTGGCAAAGGTCGGTTGGGAGACGAGACGGATACGGGTGGCCTCGAGCGGGCAGAGAGCCTATCAAGACGCGTCGAATGCGACATAGGAAGCAGGGACAAGTTCAGCGTCATGCCTTGTACAAAGCACTCTGTGCGACGACGACGGACGCGAGTCCCCACTCACAATGTCAGCGAAGAACTCGCAGAGGGCCGAGGCGGTCAGGTAGATGGCCATGCGGTTCTCCTTGGCCTTCTCGTAGCCGACCTGGTCGACAATCGTCTTCTTCCAGAACTCGTAACCGCCAAACTTGAGACCGCCTTGGAGGAAGTAGCCTGATCGTCGGTGTGAGGGGGTGGGGTGGGGGCATGAGTGTCACGCGTACACGAGGCCAACCAGAAGGGGATACGCACCGGCGATGGTGGGACCGAGACCGGTGAGGAGGGCAGCCGGGCCCTCAGCCGAGGCAACCTGCCGGAAGCCAGCGATCATGCCCTATCGGAGCCACGACGCGATCGACACCCATACTCAGCACACTGCATCAGGAGCACACGTACGACGGCCCCATGCCTCTCCGGCCACTCACCTTGTTGTAGATTTGGGGCTCGAGCTGGATACGGGTCTGTAGGAGGGACGAGCGCATGCACAGGGTTAACAATCTGCTCCCTCAAGGCGACGCACTGAAGCCGGCTCACCTTGACGACATCGACGGGGGTCATGGCGCCGTGGGTGATGGCGCAGCACAGGGCGCCCGAGAGGGCAAACTTGCTGTAGGTGGCCGCGCTGATGGGCTGGGACTTGTACGTGGTGCTTCCGCTGGGGACTGCCATGGCTGCTACTTGCTGCTGCTGCTGCTTCTGTGCTCTACGGGGGTGGCCGGTGCTGTGTCTATGGAGGGGTGGGAGGAGGGACTGTGCAGGGACGAGGCGTCGAGCGTGGGCAGGACGGCGTACGAGTCGGGGTGACGGTGGTGGTGGTGGTGACGATGAAGATGCTCACCGCGACGCTCTCGATGGCGACGGCCCCCAGCCGCACACAGAGCAGGAGGAAGAACGGCCGCCCGCCGCGCTCGGGGACGAACGTGCAGCGGTGCGCCTGCGCGAAGGGGTCAGAACGGCAATCGGGTCGGGTCGGACCCCTCCCAAAAGCGCTTGTACCAGAAGCGCTGTCGGTCTAGAAAGCGCTTTTCGGGGCGTCGTCTCTGTGGATAGGAACGCATGCTTGGAGGTGGGTGTCGATTACATGGGATAGAACGCAGGGGGCTATGGTTTTGTATACTGCAAATGGATGCGAGAGCGATCGAGCCGTGGCCCGGGCCGTAAGCGTGGCGGGTGTGGGTGTAAGGCCGTAGAGAGAGACCCAGAGAGACGCGTGTCGATGCGGACGAGAGGCGAGGTTGGGCAACGAGCATCGTCACCTCGCCACCTTCTTGAGCGTCCGCGGCACAGCCTGCACCGTGTTCGCAAACGAATGACGCCGATTCTGGCGCAGCATGCTCGCCGCTGCCTCCGCCTTGTACGACGACGGCACCGACGACGTGCTCGTATCCGCTTTGTCAAAGTCGGACGACGTTGGGGTGAGCTCCTCGTTCGGCCCCGCCCGTCGAGTCGGCGAGACGAGGATGGTTGATTCGGGCGCCGTGGACGACTTGGAACTTGTCGTGGGCGACGTGAGAGGGGTCGGCTGCGTCGACGAGCCCGTCTGGGTAGCCGCCGTCGCCGCCGCCGAGCCGCTCTGACCCATCGGACGCGCCGCCTTGTTGCACTGCTCCGCCACGAGCGACACCAGCTCGAGCGCACGCTCCACACGCGCGTACGCCTGCCCTCCCGCCGGCGTATTCGCAAGCAGGTCCTTGAGGAGGAGAATGTACCGCACGACGCGCTGTGTCGGCATGATGACGATGTCTTGCGGCTCGAACAGCTTGACGCCGCCAATGCTGGTCACGGGCTTCTTCTTGCCCAACTTGCCCTTGCCGGTCGCCGAGGTGGCATTCAGCTCGGATACCTCCCCGGGAAGGGCCCAGCGAGTCGAGTCCAGGGCGCGGAGATCATCGTGGGTGCTTGACAGCCGTCTCGTCCTCGGGTCCGCACCGGTCCTGTACAGCTCCATCGAGGACATCGGCCGTTTGCCGACCTTGGGCGACTTGGACAGCGGCGACACCTCCTTGGGCAGGAGGGGAGGCGACCCCAGTGAGGAGAGTGTGCTGCTCCGTCTCCGGCCCAGGGCGGGCGAGCGGAGCTCCGCCACGTAGGCAGGGTCCGCAGTCGCCCAAATGGGATAGCTGGCCGGATCCTCGCCATCATCGCTCCCAACGCCGAGCACGGGCGACGACGGCCTTGTGAGGGCGAGGGCGTCCAGATTCGCGCTCCGTGACGGCGCCCGCGCACCACCAACCCCACCACCGCCGTGTCCATGCGAGCTCGTCAACGGCGACCCGAGCCCGAGCGGCGAAGGCGCAACGTATCCAATCCGATGCTTGCTCTTCCCCTTCCCGCTCTCATGCACCCGCAGCGCATCCATAATCGTCCCCACCGCCCGACTCCACGCGACAAAGTTGGCCTCAATCTGCTCTTGCAGCAGCGTGAACGCCGCGCCGACGCCGCCCGAGGTCGGGTTTTGCTCCATGCGCGCTGCCAGACTGCGGCTGAGCACGATCATGGGCGGGAGGATCGTCTTCATCGTCGCAAGGTGCGGCGCGGGCCCGCCGCCACCGCCACCGCCCGAGCTGTGCTTGCCCGACGACGCGCTTGTCTGCGCGTGCAGTGCCGTCTTGCGCACGGCTCCGATGAGCGCCTCGAGATGCTTGGCGTAGCTCCGTTCCGTTTGGATGATCTCGCGCACCACGAAGAGGGCGCGGACCTCCTTCGCCCACACATCGGCGCCCACGCCCGTCGTCAACTTGGCCGCCGCAGCCTCGATACTTCCGTCCAACTCAGCGAGCGCGAGCGAGGAAGCAGGTTGCGCCCGTGCTGGAGCGGCGTTGTTGGACGATACGACGTTGGAAGCCACGGTGCGCGGTGAAGTGAGCGCGTCCGCTGAGACGGAGCCGGGTCGGTTGACAGGGACGACGGCCCCAGGCAAGCTTGGCCGGCCTCGTCGCCCCGGCGAGCTCCCTGTCTGCGGTGAGGTCGGCGCAGACATCGGTGACTGCGTCGACGCCGTACGAGACTTGGGCGACTTGACGGTGGCGAGAGCTTCCTTTTGCTGGGACTCGACCCTTGGAGAGCGTGGGCTTGGCTTGGGATGAAGGGGCTCAAAGGAGAGCGCCGACACGGGGATTCGCGACCCGTAACTCTTGGAAGGCGGTAACGGCGCCGGGTGACGGTTGACCGTAAGCTTGGCCTCGTTTTGCAGCATCTTGGGTCCCTCCGCGCTCGTGCCCGAAGACGACTTGCGCGTCAGGTTGAGCGTGCTCCGAATGAAGCCCATCGACGAGCTCGGCCGGGACGAGCTTGACAACTTGGGCGAGGCTGATAGCTGATTGACGAGGAACGCGATCGGAGTCTCCGGCGAGCCGGGCTCGCTCGGCGCAGCCGAATGTGTCTGCGAGCGCGAGCGTGAAAGGCCGGGCAGACTTGACCTGTTCTTGAAGCGGGGTGGGTGGTCGAAGACGGAACTGAGACGGCGGCCTAGCGAACTCATCCTCCCGCTCGGAGACGATGCTTGAGAGACGACGGTGAGTGAGGCGGTGCGTGGGAGATGCTGCCTCGACGAGCTGGCCGAGTTGTGGCCGGAGTGCGATCTGTCGTCCGGGTCGCCAATGGTAGCCGCATGCCACACGCCCAATGCCGTGCCTGACGTGAAGCCGAACTTTGAAGGTGCTTGTTGAGCGGGAGGTCCAGGCGGAAGCGGTTTGGCATCAAGTCGTTCCTTGTCGTACTTTCTTGATCGTGACGATTTCTTGCCAGAGTGCGAGCTCTCCGCCGACGTTGAGAGGGACGTCGAGGTGGAAGCTGACGCGTTGGAAGCCGCGCACTTCATCTCGAAACCCGAGTTCCTCCTGCTGCTAATCGCTGATGCTGATGGTTTCAGGCCCGGCTCGACGCGTAGCAGCGAGGATGGGTCGGGTCCGAAGCTCAGCCCAAGGCCAGTCTCGGCGCTTGGCTTGTCCACATGGCTAGGCGATGTCTTCGGCCTGCGAAGCGCGACGACAGGTATGCTGTGGCGGGCTGGAGGTGCGGGTGCAGGCTGGGAATCGGAACCGTTCGAGGTTGGTGTTGGACGCGTTTCGAGTTTTGATTCGCCAGCGTCCGCCAATTCATCCATGGGCGCCGACGCGTAGATCGCGAGCGCTGAGGCGAGGGAAGGTGTGGGCGAGAGCGGACTATCGGCTGTATTGTTCCCGCCAGGCGATCTTGGGACCGGTATGGAGGAGCCTTGTCGAGGATTGTTGTCTTGGACGCTGCGTCGCCGAGATGCATCTTGTCCTTCGTCACCTTCGACGGTGATGGAAGACTTGGCGGTGAGCCCGAGCTGGACAGTCGCTGCCGAGGCCGACGTCGTGATGGAAGGCAGCGACCCTCGACGCGCCTTCTTGGACGTGGCTGACTCTGCCAGCTTGTAGCCTTGCGCTCGAGGCGAGGGCAGGGGCTGTTGCGCCGACGCTGGGCTTGCACTGCTTGCGCCGCCGGTGTAGGTCGATGAGCTTGAGCTGTGCGACGACGCGTTGGCATCATCAGGTCTGAAGGAGGAAAGGAGGTCAGAATGGCAGCGACACGAAGGCAGGGAGCAGCTGGGATGCCTACTCACGTTGGTGGGATGCACAGGCTCCGGTCGAGGACCAGCTTGGGCTGTTCGACTTGGAGGAGGGCTGCCATGTCCTTGTGGGCGTGAATGCCTGGGCTGGTGGGAGCGGTGCTGGCCGAGCTGGTGCTGCGTCCGAGGGAGCTGGAACCGCCTGCGCTGCCGCTGAGGACGGAGCCCTCTGCGTCCGTTTCGCCTGCCTCGCTGCCCAGGGAGGAGATGGCGGTGCTCCTGGTCGAGTCGATGCGGGAGGGTGCCTTGGAAGACGAGGCCATGCTGGAAAAGGTGCCGCTTCTGGCTCCCCTGCCACCGCTCCTCGTACTCGTACCCGTACTCGTCGTCCCACCGGCAGAGCTGCCGCTGCCGCTGGCACTGGCGCTGCTGACTTGGAGGCGACAGGACGCGGTCGATGCCGGCGTGGGTGCTGGAGGCAACGAGTGCGATGCCGTGACTGGCAAGGACAGGGCGGCCGCCTCTGCCGGGAGCGTCATGATGACGACGTGGACTGCTCGTACACCCGGGCTGCGATGCGCACCGCGCGCGCCGTGCGTGAAGTCGTTGTTGGCGGTGCTGATGAGGTGGATGAGAAGGAGATGGTCGTCGTCATCGTCGTCGTCTCGCTCGGCGCTGAGATGAGAAGGCGTCATACTCGTTGGAGGCCGCCTCGCCCTCGCCCTCGTACCAGGACGACGGGATCCGTTCCCTCGTCTCTCTCTCTCTCTCAGCAGTCACGACGGCCGCGGGATCGACGGAGTGTCTCCATCGGCACCAACGCGCCCCGGCGGTTGAGGCGCTGAGGTTGATGGTACGGTGAGGAGCGAAGCAGGACCCAGCATCGTCACTCGTCACTGACAGCAGGGGCGCATCCCGACAGCACCAATTCATTGCGCAACGATGGCACTATCCATCTCGCCATCCATCCCTCTCCTCCTCATGGACACCCACGACCACCACCAGCAACATCATACACGGTCACCGCCCATTCAGAGCACGCTGGAAAGGGCGGCGCAACCACAGATGGTCGCCTCCACCGCCACCATCGCGCGGCCGCCGTAGCACCACGCGTCTCTTTCGGTCCAAGGATACAAGGACACAAGCACACAGGGTGCCAGCATGGCCATGGCCACCGAAGCCGACGTCAAGGTCCAAGGACCTTCCGCCGAGCTCGCCGTCAAGCCCGTCCCGTCAGCGACCCACCCAGCCCTGCGCCCGTTCCAGCCCCACCTCTACCTCGCCCCCAAACCCACGTCCTCGTCCAATGCGACAAGACCTATACCGACGTCCAACCTGCTCATCATCCTCCCAGGCCTGGGCGACGGCCCACGCGCCTACGCCTCCCTAGCGACGAATCTTCAAAACGTCCTTCTCCAAACGGCCATTCTCATCCTGCGCCCGCCCAAGCCCATCCCCTTTCTCAGCGAGGGGCCCGAGGACGAGAAGGGGGACTCGCCGCAAGCGTGGTGGGACGCCTTTGATTTCCTCACGGGCGATGTCCTCCCGCCCGGTGCGCAGAACCCGGGTGCGTGCCTGGACGCGTTGGGCGCGTTGCTCGACTACTTGACCGCCGCCCCTTCGGATTCTTCAAGTGGCTCCACCAATGGAGGCTGCGGCTGGCCAGCCTCGGCCATTCACCTGTTTGGGTACGGACAGGGCGGCACGGCGGCGCTGGAAGCTGCGCTGGCGTGGACGCGCAAGCAGAGGATCTCCTCCTCGGCATCTTCGTCAAGTGCTCAATCCGATGCCTCTTCCTCCTCGCCCTCCGTCGAGCTGGGCTCCGTCGTGAGCGTGTGCGGACCTCTCCTGTCAACGGTGAGTTGCTTGGTTGCATTTCCTATCCCTTTCCACACTTGCATTGACCTAGTCCTTGATCTCACTTGCAGCCCGGTGGAAAGGCCGCGCCGCGCCCCGCCTCCATCCCCGTGCTGTCCATCCTGCGCCACCCCAATGGCGAGGACGCCAACCCGCAAGCGACGTCGGAGCGCACCAAGCTCGGAGCGGCCTTCTCGTCGCCTGCGTCGCCTCCCCAGGTACGCGTCTTTGCCGGGAATGAAGACGGCATGCTCCGTGGCCGGGCCGAGTTTGACGTGCTGCTCCACTTTTGGAGCTCGTCTGCTCGGTGGCGGAATCGGTCGAGCTGGGAGATGGGCGGTGGCAGGGGCGGTGGCGAGGGTGGTGGGGTGTATGCGGTAGCAGAGGTGCGACGGGGTGACTAGTCAAGAAAAGGTGAGTTCCCCTTCCCCCTCCTCCTCCCTCCTTCCTTCCCTACGTTTCCCACCTGGCCGAGGGGATGGGCGATGGCCAAGCTGGGGCCAAGGCGGGACCGATGACGAGTGCAGCTCTTTGCCCCAGGAGGCAAGCACGCGTTGGGGCGATGCGTCTCCTCGGTGGCTCACGCGTTGCGGGCCGATGTGGGCATGCCTTCATCACTCAGGTACTGCTGAGGTCTCTCTGTCCCTTCCCCCTCCCCCTTCTCCCTCGCGTCGAAGATGGTTGCTTACGACTCCTGTCCTCTCCAGGTAGACTTCGCCTAGGACACCAGGGCCCAGATCTGGACGCGCGTGTGCAGGGACTCGAGGACCTTTCACGAGGGACTGGGGGGGAGGGGGTGGTGGGTTGAGGATGAGGCTTTGGCTGGGTGTCCGTTGGTGCTGGCGTGTGTGGGTGCCGTGGCTGGGTGGCGACGGGGCGGAGGATGATGATCGACATGGGGCAGACGGTGGGCCGTTGGCGGGTTGGGTGGGTGTGCTCAGTGCTGTGCCGTGTCGGAGTCGGGGTGGGTGGGGGGCTTCTACCGTGTAATGGCCAATAGAGGAGGCTTCCCGAGTGCGATGCCATGCTGTGGTGTACGCGGTGTACTGGCTGATGACAGGTGGCCATGGACGGGGCCAGGGTCTTCAATAGGGTCAGTGGGAGAATGATCGTCGCATGAGACCAAACAGCCAGTCAAACAAGCCGTGAGCAAGTCACACAGCCCACTGGCACGCAGCGTAACACCAACACCAACACGGCCATCACAACACCATCAACAGCAACACCATCACTGCCACCACCACCACCGTGTGTACAACGCAGGGCATACCACTCGATACCACACCCACACACACGCGCTCATCACGGGGGCAGACAGCGCAGGGGACGAACGCGCACACCCCCTCGACGCTCACGAGTACCACCTCATCCAGCGGGTGCAAACAGGGGGCACGGGTCACAGGCGGCCCAGCCCAGGCGCAACCTCATCCAAGCACACACCCATACGCGTCCACGCAGCACGGTAGCAAGAGCAGTGGGCAGTCAGCACGGCATCGCCTCCTCGCGACGCTCTCAGTGAGTGAGTGAGTGAGTGTGCAGTCAGTACGGACTGTCATCCTCGAGTCTGACACGCCCCCGCCATGCCTCACAGTCGCACGCCAAGATGCTCTCCTCCGTCCACTCGGTCGCAGCCCCATCACGGCCACGCCCACCCGGCGCAAGTCGCAAGGCCAAGACACTCGCCCCCGCCCCGTCATCGGCCGCCATCGCCCTGCCCGAGCTGCCCAAAGACGCCCTCGCAGCAGCATCAGCAAGTATGCCAACACGAGCCACCACCCTGCCATCGCCCTCGCGCTCCCGTCTCCTCAACGTCTTTGCTCCAGACGGCGGCACCTCGGGCTCAGCCACAGGCATGGCAGGCATAGGCACGACGCACTGGGCAGACATCTCGCAACCAGGCACGCCACGAATGCGCTCCAAGCACGCCCTCGCCCTGTCCAGTCCCACCACAGACGAGCAGTTCTCAGCACTCATCAACGTCGCTCTCGCCAACATGGAATCGCGTCGCAATCAGTCCGCGGGGGACAGCGCCAACACGCCCGCCTCGCCCACACCACCGGGAGGGCCCAACACCCGAGCCGCCCTCGTCCAACTCGGCGCATCCGAAATGGACGCAGATCGCATCGGCGGGCTCTCCCGCCAGGAACTCGAGGACCTCCTCGTCGCCGCCAACCGCAAGATCATCGAGCGCGAGCGCGACGTCGCCATCGCGGCACAGATAGGACGCACCTTGGTCGAGAAGCACGACAGTATCAAGGCCAAGCACGACGGCATCCTCCGCGCCTTGGCCGTAGCCAATCGTGCCTTGCCGGGCATCGACGACGATGCCGAGGTCGGGCCGCCGCGATATTCCCCACCGTCAAACGACAACAGCAACGACTACTTTGGTCAACACACCAGCACAGCCGTCGCCGTCGCGGCTTCTCCCATCTCTGCCTTTGCTGATACCACGTACGACCGACCTTCCACCGACAGTGGCAGATCGCAGCTCTCCCATCGGAGAAGCGTAGGCAGCGCTGCCGCCGCCTACATGCAACAACAGCTCGAGGAGCTCGAAACGCGCAACGACGACCTCTACGTCGAAGTCGAGGCGCTCCGCAAACGGGCCGAGGAGGACAAGAAGAAGGGCGGCGAGCAGCTGCGCGGCATTCAGCGCGAGCTCGACGCCCTCCGGGCCGAACTCGACGCTGCGTACTCGCGCAATGCCGAGCTCGAGGACATTGCGCAGAGGGAGAAGGAGCGCAAGCAGCTGCATGGCTCCGAGGCGTGGAAGAAGCGCGTGCAGGGCCTCACGGCCGAGCAGCGGCGAGCGCAAGAGTGGTGGGCAGACGCGACGGCCCAGCCTTCGCCCGTCAAGATTGTCGTCCAGCGTCCCCCCAGCACGCGGCGCGACTCCAACGAGCCTACCAATGACGACAGTGCCGATCTCAGCTGGGACAGCGTCCGCAACGCCGCCGCCGAGTCGGCCGACACGGCTTCCCAGCGTCTCGACGAGGACATGCGTCTGCCCTCGAGCGACGAGCTCGCCGAGGCAGCCGCCGCCGCCGCCGCGGCCGACCGCGAGCGCGTCCTCGTCGCCCAGCTCCTGGCCAAGATCCGCGAACTCGAGGAGACGAATCGGGCCATTTCGGAGCGTGCCAAGGAGTTTGGCGATCGTGCGGGCCGCGCGTTCGAGCAGGGGGAGCGGATCAAGGATGATTATGAGGCTGTGGAGAGTGCCAGTCGGATGGATCTGGCTGCTGAGCTGGATGATGGGGCGGGCCTGGCTGGTGAGGGTGGCGAGGACGAGGGGCATGAAGGTCATGCTGGTGGTGGTGGTGCGGGCGACCAGAGCTTTGGAGGTGGCGACGCGAGCTTTGCGAGCCGGAGAAGCAAGGGTGGCGACTCGCCCATCATCCGACGACGGGCGCCGGGCAATCGGTATGCGATTGAAGGACGGCGCACCGTCCGAAGCGCGATACGGCGGGAGAAGGCGGCGATGGCTGAGCTCCTTGCTCAGGGCCAAGCTGAGGAAGGGGACATCACTGCCCATGCGATGCATGCCAGCACGACCGCGGGCGGACCGAACACGATGGGAGCTTCTCACATTCAAACGGTACCCGCCTCGTTCAGTCTCAGTTCGATGAGCTCGTTCAACTCGAGCCTGGGCTCGCTCAAGGCGTCGAGCAGTGAGAGCTCCTTCCAGCACTCGCGCGTCTCGACGGGCTCGGCGAGCTCGGGCCAGGGCCAGGGCCAGGGCTATCATCATCGGACGCTCAAGCCGCGCCGGTCCGCGCTCATGCTCGGTCGGCCCAAGATTCGGATCACGCCCAGCTGTGAGGATATGGCGGCGGCGCGGGCGGAGGAGGCGAGACAGAAGCTGGGCGGGTGGGAGGACCTTCCGTCCAGCGGTGCCGGTGCCGGGCTGGGCAACGCGGAGTGGACGGAGGAGATGCGGGACGATATCCACCCGCTCGGCTTGGGCAAGGCAGGCTTGCCGGCCTCGAGTCGGTCGCTCCGCCGCATCGCGTCGGACGGCCTGCTCGGCAACGGGTCCGACTCGGACGGGAGCCCGTTCACGTCGCGCAGACGGACGACGAGGACGCAGCAGCGTCGGCGCAGTCGGGCTGCGCCCGTGCTCGACGCGATCTCACCTTCGTCGAGCTTCAACTCGATTGTATACCCGGGCGTGGGAGCGGGCGGCGGCGGCTTGCCTTCTCGTGGCCTGACGCTCGGCAGCGAGCTTGGGAGCGAGTATGGAGGAGGGGACGACTCGCCGCCTCGGTCGGAGCACCAGCTTGCAGTGCGGCACGACACCTCGGGACGCGTTCCCAGTCTGGCCTCGACGACGACGAACTCGCCGCTCAAGTACCGACGGCCGCGGCGGACGCAGAGCTCGATGACGCTCGGCGTGAGCGTGGCCGAGGATGACGAGGACGCGCTCTCGGACATTGCCGAGCTGCGCTTCCCCGGCCCTGGCTCAACGACACCCGATCGCTCCATGGAGCTATCCCTCGCGTCCATCGCCCCACCCCAAGAGGCCAGCCTCACACCCTCCCCCTCGCGCGTAGCCGACGACATCAGCCAAAGCCACGACGTCGCCATCCTGAGCCCGCTCGACAAGCATCTGCACCTCCACTGCTCGCCCGCCTCGGACGGCGTCTGGGCAGGCGACGAGCCCGTCCTGCCGCGCGGCGCGCTCCGCGACGGCGAAATGACGCAGTATGCGGCGTACGACTTGCTCGAGCGCGCGGCGGACTTGCACCCCGTCGCGTGGGCGGACGATGAGGACTTTGGGCGGCCCATTACGGAGGGGGAGGCGCGGAGGCTCAAGTTGCTGGAGGACGGGCGCGATCAGCGCGGTGGTAGTGCCCTTGTTGGTGGTGGGCGAGCGAGGGGACTGCTTGCTTGGCTCCAGCCCGCGCCGCCCAAGAAGTCGAAGCGCGGCGCTGGTGCCGCGACGACGGGCCAGGCGTCGTCCTCTGCGCCGCCTCGAGCTGCGGTGGCCGAGATCGAGAGCGCGGAGCAGATCGAGGCGCGTCGGCAGCTTGGCGACCTGCTCCGCCAGAAGCGGCTCGCTGCGCTCCAGCGCGCGGCGGCGGCCAAGCGTGGGGGCGGGTACGACTTGAGCTCGGGCAGTCTTGCGGTCATGGGACGCAGTCCGCGGCTTGGTGGCCCCGCCGGCCGTGCTGGTTTGGACGACCACGACCACGACGACGACGCCGACGAGGAAGAAGAGATCGAAGCGCGCGCCCTCGCCTTCTCGCCCTCGCGCCAGCGCCGCTTCAAGCGATTGAGCATGCACGGCCTCCCGCCTGGCGCATCGTCCGGCGAGGAGCTCTTGATGCTTCCCGGCTCGGCGGTGGTTCGGAAGCGGCGGAGTCGGAGCAAGATGCGCGAGGGGCACAATCTTGAGGAGGCGTACGACGGTGGTCATCAGCAGGGCCATGTCCTCCGCCGCCAGCTTAGCATCTCGGCGTACTCGGACGTGTCGTCCGACAGTGGCGGAGGCGCGGGACCATCACGCCAGCACGGAGCCCACAATGGCGAGGAGGAAGAAGAAGACGATGAGGAGGAGGAGGAGCGCTTCGAGCTGGTCGACGTGCCCGTCTCCGTCCGTCGGGCGCGCGGACGTGGCGCGGCGGCTGCGGCGGGCGCAGACTACTACCCCGTCGACCTGTACGCGCGCTACCGCCCCTCGATGGTGCAGAGCCGGGTCAAGGTGGCGAGCAGCGAGGTGGTCACGCTCATCTCGACGTGGGCCCTCTTTGCGACGGTGACCGTCTTTGCGTTTGTCGTTGCCTTCTCGTGAGTATTCTGTCCTTCTCTGAATGGGCTTGGACTTGGGTGCTGATCCTCTTTCGGGCCCTTGCGCAGACGTGGACCTCGTCGAGTCCTGGGCACGCCGTCGGGACGGATTGGATCCTCCCGCCGTACCGCCTGAGACGCAGACGTAGACGCAAACACAGCTCGTCTCCGCTCCGTTGCCCCTACGCAAGCATCAACATCACACCCGCCCCAGATTCAGACCGAACGCACCCTTCATCTTCATCAGGCATCAACAACGGCCAATCAACAAGCTTATAGAAACTCCACCAAGCACCGCGTCCGCTTATTCCTCACCTCACAAGCCATTCGCACGATTGCAAGCTCGGCCGGCTCACACTGTCGCGCTGTCGACGTCTACCACGCAAGGGCAAAGGTCCTCCTTGCTCATCTCGACAGCCGAGCTTCCACGTACAACAAGCACACCAACACTCCACCTCGCCATACGACATTCATTTCATTGTTCAATCACTCGCATCACACATACATCGAGGCGCTCAACGCCCTCCATCAACCGACAGCACACGCGCCCCCTCCCTCTATCCCACCGCCCGATTCCAACTCTGATCCGATCCGATCCATCATCCATACCACCAACGCCGACGCCAACGCCAACGCCAAGGTTGGCGGCAATGACGACGCGGTCGAGCGCGTCGAGCACGAGTCCCCTTCCCGAGCCAAGACCCCGTCGCTCCGTCTCGCCTCGCGACGCTCGTTCCAGCCATACACCCCGTCACGGCCACGGCCACCACACGCACAAGTAGGCGTACACGTACACGCACGCGCACACCGCCCCAATCCCACGGTAGCATCGCCCGCATCGGCGCCTCTACCCGGCTGCGCTGCCGATCCAACCGTGCGCGCGCGCGTGTGTGTGAGTTGTGTATATAGGGCAAGGAGAAGCCGGGGGGTGGGGGGAAACAAGGGTGTGAGAACGACAACGAGAACGACAACGACAACGAATTGAGAGAGCATGCATGCGTCCGCTTTGCCGTGTGATGACCTTGTCGAAAGCGAGAGAAAGAGAAGGAGAAGCACAGGTGAGGGTTGGGAGCGACAGGGACAGGGACAGGGACAGGGACAGGGACAGGGACAGGGACAGGGACAGGGACAGGGACAGGGACAGGGACAGGGACAGGGACAGGGACAGGGACAGGGACAGGGACAGGGACAGGGACAGGGACAGGGACAGGGACAGGGACAGGGACAGGGACAGGGACAGGGACAGAGACGCGCCGTCGCAAGACGGGGAAGACGGGGGGTTTGAGGACATTGGCGTCCATAAGTACGGATAGGAAGGAAGGAAGGAAGGAGGGGAAGAGCAGAATACAAAGCACCGTGCCGACGCCCGAGGCGTCGTCCTCGCCCTGCCGGCAGAAGTGCCCGGGCCCATCACTTACGCCTGAGGCACGCCCGCGATGCCGCCCCGCTTCTGCGCGGCCCACGCCTGTTCCTTGCGCTTGCGGACGTCGCCGGCCTCGATAAGACGCTCGGGTATGTCGAGCTGGGGGAACCGGCTGATTGCGTCGCGGCTGTTCGTGTAGCGGGGTGGTCAGTAAGCCTGCCAGTCGGCTTTGCACGATACAAAGGGGGATGGGGGTAAGCTCACCTCAACCTCCAGTTATCGATGTCGATGAGATGCTCGAATGGGATCTGAGGACGATCACAAGAGCCTCGGTGAGCACGTCGAGTGTCCCTACATTCTTGCGAGACTCGCTGCTCTACTCACAAAGGACTCATCGAAGAACGTGAGCTCTTTGATGTGTCGCATCGGCCCATACGATCTCGCCGCTGTAAGTCAAGAAGACAGTTGTCAGCGCTGGAGGCATGGTGACGCCACCGCGGTTGAGCTCACGCTTGGGGGTAGAGAGCGGCCCCGCGTTGGGCTTGTATTGGCCCGCTTGTAGGCATGTGCAGTTGACGACTGTGACGCGTTCAAGGCGTGAGAACTCTGCCACGACGCAAGCCTCTGGCGCTGGGACTCACGCTCGCCGACGATGCGGAAGTTGACAAAGCCATCGAGAAGCACCATCTGGTTGCGCAACTCCTTCCACTGCAAGAGACGATGCAGGACGTCAGCTACGTGAGCCACGGCGCATCGCCAACGCGACAAGCGCACGCACCGGCACAAACATGACAGCCGCCTCATGTGGCAAGCTCTGCTGTTCCCTCGTCGGCTGCAAAAAGTCGGGAAGCTTGAGGTAAAAGTTGACCGCCGCGTTGGAGAAGAGGAAGATGATCCACGCCATGGCCGCCACCTCCATCTCGGGCTCGTCCGGCCATATCGCCATCGCCCAGCTCCAGCAGAAGCGGAAGATGGGCTCGAGACGGTGTTGGTATGGCTCGTACGAGAAGTCGGGTGAGCTGAAGTCGACCGGGCCCATGCCGGGCGCTTCGAAGACGTGCCGAATCATGGCGCTGAGTTGCTCGCGCTGGGCGTAGAGCTGAGCAGGCAGGACGTGGATAGGATGGGGCCCGTCCGTCTATGGGTCGTCGATCAAGGTCAGCCGTGGTCAGCACGCGTCGCAAGGTCCGTCCCAGATGCGCCACTTACCCCGCCGCTAGGACCACCTGGCAGGCCCGAGTTATTGCTAGGCTCATGGCTCATGCCCAAGTAGCCCCCAACACGCCTCTTCTGCGCCAAAGGTGGTCCGTCCGCCGAGCTCTGCGAGGCGCCAGCCGCGTTAGCCAAGTACGCTAACATCAACGCAGCACCAGGGCCAGCGTCAGCGCTCGAACCGCTCACAAATGGGCCCACACCGCTCGCGCCATCGCCATTGCCGGCCCCAGACGACGTATCATCCGAGTTGTTGCGATTCCCAACCAGGCCACCAGCGCTGGACGACGCGTGTTGATGGTGTGATTGAGCCTGCGCTTGATATTGAGCTGCAGCGTGTGCAAGTGATGACCCTGAAAGCGTAGGGTATCGTTGGGCCAGGTGCGGTTGTGGAGCTTGGAAGGTCGAAGTCGAGTTGGGGCCAGGCATCGAGTTGCCGCCATTGAAACCTTGGTCAGGACGCGACAAGCCCGCAGCACCTTGTCCTTGTTGTCCTGCCGATGTTGAGGGATCGTGCCATGGTATGCCCAAGCTTGATGCCATCGCGGACGACGACAGGAAATGGCTCATGCCTGCTGCGAACGAGTCTGCATGTGGCGGTTGAGCGGCTGATGTCGGAAGGCGCAAGGAGTATTGATCCAGTTGGGGTGCCGTTTCCGATGGCTGATTCGGTGCTGAGCCTGAGGCACCGAAAGATGTCGGCTCAGCCGGGGGCATGGCTTGCGAGGAATTGAGGAAAAGGTTGCCAGGCGCAATGTTGGACAGGTTGGAAGCGTTGTGGTTCCGTGACTCAGACTGACCAGAGGTACGCGTTGTTGACGTGTTCGACGAGGAGTTGGCAGCATTGGCGAAGTGCTCCTTGGAGATGAGATTCTCTATTTGATGTGCGCCGGAGCTGCCATCGTCCAAGAGGGAATTCGAGATGCCGAGCGCGTTGCCACCACTCGATGCCTGCCCTGCCCCCGAATTCGCAGCTCCGTTCTCGGGTAGGATCGCGGCTGCCTCAACGACAGGACTGGATATGAAAGGTTGTAGGACTCCATCTTCGATGGCGTACGACTTGCGGAGCAGAACGTCGACGCTCTCCGTGAGGGTGATGCGGTGAGGACCCAGAATGAATGCCTGGACAGGACCATCAATACGCGTCAGCACGACGACTACTGCCTATCTCCAGCGGCATGACAGCTGTAAGCGAGACTCACCTTGAGCTGTCGGTTGTCCTCCTGCAATCTTCTAATCCACTCGTCTTTGGCACTCTCGCGGAACTCTGGACTTGCTTTGAGTAGCTCGATCTCCGTCTCGAGCTGCTTGACGTACTCGGCCTGACGGCCGCGATATCTGCGCTGGGCTGTGCGATTCTGTCATACGGCACGGTTGCGAAGAAGAGAAGGGGATATCATCGTCAGAAGTCACGTACTGTTGAAAGAGCATCTGAATGCCAGCAGGGTGCTCACCTGGACCTGCTTGCGCGTCTTCTTCTCCTCGCCACCGGCGCCTGGCCCGCCGCTTCTGATGCTGGTATCGTCAGCACCTGTGGCTGTAAAGGCCAGGCTCGAGTCGGCCGCGTCAGGGTTGGCAAAGCTGGACGACGCTTGCGCATTGGTTCTGCTGCTGGCACCACCAGCGTCGTTGCCGCTGCCGGAGCTGACGCCCTCGTTGGAGGAGCCAGAGCGCTGTTTGCTCTTGGATCTTGAATGGAGTGATGGCTGGGCCGGCGTTGGAGCTACCGCGTCGCCCGCCTGGCGAGCGCCTTGATGAGACGATTCGGCCATGCTGCTGACAGATGAGATGGAGGACGGTTGCAATGCTGATGGCCTTGGCGGCCCCGTAGCGTGAAAAGACGGTGGTGGTTCCTCAGAGTGGTAGAGCTGCTGGCCGTGGTCTGGAAGGAGGGTGCATCATCGACTAGGTCGAGACAGGGACCGTCCCTTTGCTCTTGGGGGCGTGCGCTGCTGTGGCCGGCGAGGTGAGCTCGAGCTGACAAGATGTCAGTCGGTGTGGCCCCGGCTTTGCGCAGACGCAGAAGGATGGGAGAGGATATGCTTGTAGGTGCTTGCGCAGGTGTCCGAGGTTGGGGCGGCGGCGGCGGTGGTGGTGGTGGTGAAGGTGAAGGTCGTGTGGATGACGATGCAGAGGTGCTGCCTTGGGCCAGCTTGTGACAATCTCGCCACCTGCTCTGCTCCTCCTGTCTTCTCTGTTCGGGATCGCTCGCCTTGGATGACTCTGCAAATCATTGCCAGAGAAACGAAGTAGACTGGCTTGCATTCTGGGCCCCTCCCCCTCGACACATTGCATGGTGCTGATGCTGATGAGCACCGTCTCATCGGCACCGAAGCCCGTCGTCGCTTAGTCTGGTCAAGGGCCCTTGGGTGTCGTTGCGCCAAGTTCCTTGTCGGCAACACAGCAAGGACGGAGACGGAACAACCGCGCCGTCTCGCCAGTAGTCAGGGTCGTCACTCGTCAATGAATAGTCGCCCTTCTTGCGACTGGCGAGCATCGGGGCCCGGGGCACCTTGGGACGACGACGAGCGCTGGAGGGTCTTGCCTCGCTGATCCGACTGCTTTGCGCGAGGTCTGATCACTTGCATCGACGACTTGTCCAGACTCCCTCAGCCTTCGTCGAACGGCCAGCTCGCACGACGTACAACCCGGCTGCGGCCCCCAGGCCATCCGCTAGCGCCCTCCCATCGAAGATCCGAATCAAGGGCGAGTCCAGCTTCTTTCGGCGCCAGCCGACAGATGCACGACGTCATGCTGCCGTAGAAATTGCACGCTGGACACCGGTCGAGGTTGCAAATTGATTGAAATCGACGGCCCTCGGAACTCTGGAGTCTTGGTGCGTAACGTCGCCCGTAACTTATTCGAGATCTCGTCGGCTTGTCGGCTGGTGGCCCAGATATCTGCCTGCGTCTCTTGCGACTTGCAGCGTTATCGACAAGTGCCGACCACACGAACGTAAAGGTTACCGGCGGAGCGATGATGACTTAGGACGGCTTGAACCTGGAAAGCCCGCACTTCGAGGACGCCGAGACGCTGCGAATCGTATGACAGCGCGAGCTCGTCCTTGGCGAGGTCGAAACGTCGAAGTGGCGTTATGTTTGTACTCGAAGGCGATGGCAAAAAGGGTGCGTGATAACTTGACCGACCACCTGGCGCGCGCGCAGCCGTGAGAGCGGGGATGTGCTGTTGGTATCGAGGTCCTCGCCACCACGTCGCCGAAATATTGCGGTGTCGACACTCGACAGCGATGGACGACCGGCCGCCGCACGGCTCACAAGCGCGAGACGCCCTCGGCCTCGAGCTTGCTCAGCGTGCGACCCCGACTTGACGACGAGTTGACCTTGGCCTTCATCTTGGCAAACGCGTCCTCACCCGTTTGCTTCAGGAAGGCCATCGTACGCACCGCACCCACTTGGGCCGGCCCACGTTGCGTGCGCTTGAGCATGCTATGTGAATGGGAAAGGTAAGCCACGAGTGCACGGTGGCAACAAGGTCACTGCCACTACTCACCGCTTGTGCGCGGCCTCCTCCCTGAACAGTCCTGAATCGTCCTCGTCTTCGCCAAACAGGCTTGACCGCACGCTGCCCTTGCTGCTGCTTGGCGTTGCCGGCATGCCCCCCATGTCGCTCGACACGACGCGACGATGCGAGCCCGAATGGGATGGACCAATCGGAGTGGCGAGCGCGATGGGAGTCACTGCCGTGTCTTGGTCGGCAGGCTGAGCCGCGCCAGAAGCAGTGCCGTGGGAGCTCGAGAACTCCAGGCTAAGCTTGCGCCGGCGATTCTTGGACAAGATGGAGGTGGGCGGCCGGCGCTGACCCGCATCGACGAGCGCAAACATGCTCTCGTACACCATCCGCAGCTCCGCGTCACCCGCAATCAGCGAGCGATGCTCGACGCCGCAGCCCGAGTTGAACACCACCGTGAGTTCGAGCCAGCCGACGTGTTGGATCGACGCGCCGACAATGTCGTTGGGCGTCACGCCCTGCTCGGCCATCTCGCACATCTCGTCCAAGATGGGCGCGCGACGGCTGATGGGAAGATCGCTGGCCGTCGGCTTGGCTGCCGTCAATTGCTTGCGCGCTGTCATGGCCCGAAGGGTTTCTTGCTCGAAGGTCTGCAGGTTGGGCGTGTGGAAGAGCGGCACCCTACGCTTGATAACGGTGTCGTCCGGAACGCGATTGAGAGGCAGCATCGCAAAGGCGTGTGTCAAATGTCGGCCCAACGAGCGGTCACTGCGCAGGGTGACGAAGAGATTCGAGGCTGTCGACAAAAGCTGGTCAGCCATGGGTCCCAGTCCTTGATGCAACAACAATCGCACTCACGATATCGTGTCCGCACGGGAACCTTGACCGGTGTCTCGAGGCCCCAATTGTAGTCGACAGTAGCCTCTGAATCTGCTGAAGCCACCTGAGGCACTGCCGTTGCGTCCTCCGTCTCTACGCTAGCGTTGCCACTCTCGAAGAGCAGTGAGCAGTCGCGACGCTCGAACTCGGCCGCTTTCAGCCCAGTGACATGGCAAGCGCCGACCTCGAGCACACCGATGTTCCAGCCGCTCAATGCCTTTGGAATAGTGACATCGATGCTCCGGAACAGCAAGGTGATGCGGATCTTGCCAAACCTGTGATAGAAGACATTCTGTCAATGAAATGTCGCTGAGGAAGTGTCCTTGTGTCGGCCACTCACCCGACACCTCCTGTGATGGGCCACCGATCCGTAACACGGCCCGTGGACTTGAGCACGTCGACCAGGCGCAGACCAACTACGCCAATGATGGCATCGGACTCGCGTTGACGCGCGTCGCGCTGTAGAAGTCGAAGTCATCAATCACTGTACTAGAGGTTGTAAGGCATTCTTGACTTACCACAACAAAGTCGATGCGCGTCTTGGTCCAGTCGGAGACCTGTCAGACCAAATGAGACATTGAGCTCAGTCAAGATCCTCGGCTCCTCTCCGTAATCCACACTCACCCATCTCTCACTGCCACTGTTGACAAATGGCTGCGAATTGAGAGGCTTGGTCCGCGTGCGGAACACGGCAACGTCATTGAGAACGACCTGGACGTATGACGACGGCATCTTGCGCGAGCCCGAGACCTCCGACTGGTCCTCTGCCGTTGAGAGCTTGTTCTTGCCCTGCGTCTTCTTTGAGGTCAATGTGCGTTGCGTCGAGGGTATCTCCAGCGAGTCGATGTTGTGGATATGCCAGACAAGGATGCCTGAAGGTCGGTCACTCTGCGGCGGTGCGACATGGGCAGCCTCTGCACCCTCAACCATCTCAACGAGCTTGCGGACGCGGCTGGGGCAGAGAGATGTAAGTGTCTACTTCATGACGCCAACGAAAGGACGGACTCACAGCTTGCGCTCGTATCGTTGTTTGAGCAGGCCGTCATCAACAGGCAAGCCGATGCTCTTGACAAACTTGTCGAATGGCGTCTCGAACTTGGCGAGATCAATGTCGGCCTGCTCCGGCACTACTCCAAGAGAGCCTTTGCCGTCGCCCTTCAACGCCTCGAATGCCGAGGTTCCCGGCGCCGTCTCTGCGTCGTCGAGAGCTGGAGTTGCGCCAAACGAGCGTAGCGTCGCTGCCTTGAGCATGGCTTGTCGATGAGGTGACATCGAGTGGCCCTCCCCCATGGCGAGTCCGAAGAAGGCCGCACTGTACTTGAGCGTACCCGACGTACGTCCTCCGCGTATCATGGGCTGAAGGGCTTCCTCTCGACACTCAAACATCTTCGATACCTCCTCCTCCGCCGAGTAGCGTTGATACGAGCGAACGAGGTGATCAATGGAGATCTCGACCTTTCCGAGGGCATCATCGGCACTGAAGCGATCCGCATCGAAAACTAGAAGGGACCGGAGCGCACAGAGTCAGCCAGTGACGCCCTGCTTCGACGCGTAGTGTAGACACTGACCTGTCAAGCGTATCGACTCCTTGTCTCTGACCTCGTCCGGTGATATCAGTAGCGGAGTCCACTCCATCCAGATTGGATCTCTAGTCCGGCGCCACACCCTTGTTCGATGAAGAGGGCGTCCGGCCTTGGAGAACGAGATCTGAACGAAAGGATCCGATGACCCGTTGGAGTCGGCAGCTGGAATATGCGATGCTGAAAGCAGAAGGACAAGGCTTGAGCATGCTGCATTCTCTTACGGACAGCGCTTGCACTACTCACCTTCGTGCAAGACGATGATGACCACACCCAAGGCGTAAGTGTGCTGAGGGCCGTCCGCAGAACCGAGGAGTGCCGGAACATCAACGGTGTAGGAGCGCGGCGAGATGAAGCCCTCTATGACGCGCTCGACACTCTTCAAGATGTACTTGGAGACGAGCGGCAATTGCATAGCGTCGATCAACATCTTCCGTCCTAGCGGCCGCGCCGAGAGCTCGAGCGCGGGCAGCGACGGGAAGGTGATTGCCACGGTCTTGATAAATGGCGGATTTGGGAGAATTTGAACTCGAAGGCGTACCTGGACCAGACGGATCGCAAGGTCAGCAATGCTTTCCGGACCGTGATGCGTGAGAACACTGTCCTCACCTTGCCATCGATACCCAGGACCGAGACCCAGACGGGCAGCTCGACGGCTGCGATCTTCTGTAAGCCAACCATCATATCTGCGAAAGAGGTCCAAGTCAGCTGAATGCTAAGCTCAAGGCATGTGCTGAATTCTTACAGAGCAGCATGCTGAAAGTCACAGTGAAAGGATGGTCAGCGCTCCGAGGGAATGTGACAGCTCGTACTGATCAACGTACTGGATGTTTTCGCGAGCTTCAACGGTCGCATCTCGCGTGTCGACCTCGCGCGCCAATGCCCCGTTTGTGTCGGTGTTGGCCGTGGCGGAGGCGGCGCCCTTGCGCTTCGCTCCTCGATAGCTGAAAGACACCTCCATGTTGATGTACTCGCCAGTATCCGCGGGTGGCGCACCCTTGTCAGCGTCGGAGGCTGTCGCTTGTTTCGCTCCGACAAAGGCGGAAGGGTCGTCGTCGAGGACTTTGAATCCCTTGATCTGCAGGGCGGTTTGACCCTGGTCCAAGTCCTCGACGCGGCAGCTGTGTACAATGCCCAGACCCATATTCTGGATCTCTTGCATGAGGGAGTCTCTGTATAGCGGGCGGGTGAGCCTTCTCACGTGTCCGAACGATGTCTGCGTGCTTCACTTACTCGAGTAAGTCGACGAATGGGGTGAACAGCTCCGTGTTGAGGAGCGGCCAAATGATGCGCAGACAGTGATTCATCCAAAGCGCAGTCTCGCCAACATCGGCGCTTTGCTTGGACTGTAGAGCGTAGTGGACAACTTTGTGAGTGAGCGTTGCCTACAGGAATAGGAAGAGACTACTCACCTTGCTCTCGATCGTTCTCCACTCTGCTTCCCAGAGGAGATCGTCGCCCTCGCGCATGAGCTGCACCCGAAGCACCCATGCAGCACAAGCAGCCACAATGATGGCGAGAATGATGTGTACGCGCTGCAGGAGGAGCACGGCTGTTGATGTGGCTGCAAAGAATGTCAAGATCTTGGGGATCTGACGCTTGTAGGGGTTTGATGGTGGTCCCCGCTCCGCTGGACGTGGTAGAGAAGGCGGAAGGAATGCTTTGCCCACGCTCGATCCCGTTGCACGTCTCTCAGTTGCACTGTCCGCCCTGAGAGAAGGCGCTGCTGAGGAGGTCTTCCGATGTGCCTCCAGAGCTCCGGTTGGAGTTGCCGATGGGCCTTCGAGAGGGGGCAGCTCTTGGGTGATCGGCTGCGGGCTTGAGCGAATGATGTGCTCGTCCTGAAAGTCGTCGAGCGACAGGCTTGCGCGCGGCGTGCCATCGTTGCCCGCAGCGCCGGCATTGTGTCCGAGCGAGCTGAGATTGTCGTGACCGTCCTGCGACGTGTCCTGCTTGTTGAAGGACAGCTTGCGGGTCAAGCTGGCAATCTTGCCTTCGAAGGAGGCCCGCTTGTTGGAGCGAATCGACGCGCCGCTGCTGCTGTTGTTGCGGCGTAGCGGAGGCGGTGTCGGCCCGCTCATGCTCGAGATGCGTGTGCGTCGTTGCTGGACGAGGTCGTTGGGGAGGGCAGTGGTGATCGTGGTCCTGAGTAAGGAGGGAGAGCGCCCGCTGCTGGGCGACTCTAAATACGAGCACGAGTGGGAGGCTCGAGCGCGGCTGTGCCCAGCCCACTGCCCAGCGCTGGACGCTGTCACGCCAGCCTTGGCACGAGCATAGCGCGCTCCTTGCACTTCCCTTACCAGCGTTCTCATCCTGTCAACCCCTCCTCTCCATGGCCTGGCCCCCTCCTCCCTGCGTAGGCGGATCTGGCACTGGCCCCGATGAGAAGCCAAGGCGCTGCTGTCAAGGTACGGGCGCCTCAGCGATTGAGATGGAGCCATGAGCGTAAACGATGACAGTCACCGAGCCGGCGGGTCGGCCAACTTCGGCCTTATCTTCGCCGAGCCTTCCTTGTCGTGGTCATGGAAGCTAGGCCGCACCAGAGACACGCGCGAACGTGCGCGGCGGCTGGGACTAGGTGATGTATGATTGACTGTGGTCGATAAAGAATGTCGGATCCTCGAGTGACTAGAGGAGATTCCGGAGACGCGCGCCAAATGACTGTACGAATCAGGAGCGAGCCGGCCGGAGCGCGACGAGCTGGCGCTCGCCCTCGGCCTCAAGCTCGCGAATCTTGTCCGACACGCTGCGCTTGACGTCGCGCTGGCCAGCGGCAGAAGGAGAGGGTGTCTTGCCGGCCGAGACTGCGGACAGGTACGTGTTCCAGAAAAGAGCGACGACGTTGACGAAGAGGAGCCTCTGATCGACGGGCACGAAGCCCATGTTGATGGACTGGACGGGTCCCCAGACGATCCAGTTGGCCTTGACAGTCGGCCACCATGACTACGGTCAGGTCGGAAGGGTAAGAAGAGAGATGCACATTGTCAGTAGCGAGTTGTGCGACAGGGACGTACGGCAAGACTCACCTCCCTGAGCTTCTGCTTCACATCATCCATCGAGCCCCCAGCCATGAGCGTCGTCGTCCCAAAGAACAAGGCCGTGATATTGGGCGCCGCAATGAGTTGATCAGCAGCGACCTTGGCGCCCACGGTGGCCGCAAAGCTCTTCAACTTGATGCGCTCCAGCACCTTGAACCATTGGATAATGATCGGCGCAAAGATGGCGCCGCCGTAGACGGCCAGGCGGGAGGTGCGCCAGAAGTCGTGCTTCGAGCCGCGCTTCTCGATGACTTGCTGAGCAATGACATCGCCACTGTAGTCGAGCATAGAGGTATGTGATGGCAGGGCCAGGACAGGAAGACGCGTCAGTGACATGGCTCATACGGCAGATGAGATCTTGGACGCACCTGGCAAACAGTACCGCCGCCGAAGCGCACTTGCGCGGAATGGTCGCCTGGGTGGACTGGACGAAGCGCTGTAGGAACGAGGCACCACCTGCGCCTGCTGTCATGATGGCAGCCTGGGTTGGACGATGGAAGATGATGGTGGTCAAGGTGAGGAACGTCCTGGTCCGACCGCTCGTACTCCTTCACAATCTTGTCACGCACGCACAGACGTCGATCGGGCTGCGTAACGCCTCAGGTAGCCTGCAACATGACGAGGTGCGCGGACAATTTCCTTGCGGAGCGCGCTGTGCACGACAGTCGGGACGAGATGGCCAGACGTACAGAGACTGCTTTCGACATTGAACGATTTCAGAGGGAGGCGCGGGAAAGCATACAATCGAAGGTGAGCAGAGAGGGGCATGTCGGGGCCCCTCTGCTCGGGCGAGAGCTGACCGGCCCACCCCCGAGCGGGACGGATGCTCAATAGAGCAACTCCTCAAGGAGTCACAAGTCATCGTCCTCGATCTGGGATGGTGGTAGTAGGCCGGGCACCCGGGCAGCCTGCTCACGCTCTTGGTTGGCCCTGCGCGCCGCCTCGGCCTCCTTCTCCTCGAGGAAAAGGTCGGCATTGTCCTCCTCGGCACCAGCCACTTCTCGGCTTGTGATGAGGAAGTCCCGCAGCCCGAGCTTGTATGCTGTGAGGTCTTTCGACTGTGTGCACAGGCTCTCGACGAACTGGTCGATGTATTGACTGTGATCAGAGAGTCGTTGTCAGTAGACTGTGTCGATCTACTCAGCACACCTCTGGCACTTACGGCTTGACGTGCGGGAACGCGTTCTTGAGCAGGTTCGCGGTATATTGTCGGATGAAGAGCTGATTGGTCATGTTGGGATCTTGAACGGTGGCCGGATCCCACAGCGGAGCCTGGACCTGGCCGCTCTCGATGAGCTCGTAGATTCGTGCCAGCACGAGCGACTGCATCTTGAAGCCTGTCAAATGAAAGATAGAGCACCGACACGGTACATTAGCGCCATTCGCAAGCAGATTGTAAGGACGAACTCACCACTCTTGTGGTCGGGATCGGTGAGGACGTAGAAGATATCTTGGATGATGCTCAGCAGGTACTGCTGATAGAACCCGTTCTGGACGGCAGGCTCGGTCTGCGCGATGCTGTTGATCATCTCCAAGCAGATGTTCAGACCGACATCGGCAATGTCCCGCATCGTGTGCTTGATGGCCCAGATGACGGAGTCCATGACCAGCTTGAACTTGTCGCTTGACAGAGCTAGCAACGCGATGAAGCATTGAGAGTTGATCGCCCGTAGTAGCTTGAAGAACGCCGCGCGGTGTTCGGGGTATTCGCTCATGTCTTGGTTGATCATGTTCAAGGTCGGCTCGAAGACGGCGTCGAGGATGGGATGAATCTGGTTCATCAGCAGGGGTCCCATCCGGTTGATGATGGTCGCCATGACGTTCAGGACCTCCGCGTCCCGCGCTGGAGGTACGTTGCGGTTGTAATCCCCCAAGATGGCCTCGAGTAAGCCTGGGATGTACGTCGTGTTGACGTATTGGAGGTCATCCGTCCGCTTGACAAACGTCTCGACCAGACGCAAGATCTCCTTCTTGACCGTGCGCAGCCCTCGTACGATTGGAGTGCGTGTGGCGATCAGGCCATCCGTCGCCACGCGGCTGCTGATGATGCCGCTGACCGTGGTGTAGAGTGCGAACATGTCCAGGTAGATGCGGTTGATCTGGGGCAGGAAGTGCGGCCCGATGGACAAGCACGCCGCGACGTTGGTCTTCAGCACGTTTGACAGCATCTTCATCTGCTCGCTGTCCGTGAGAATGTCGACGTTGGCTTTGGCTTGCTCCATCACATGGTCCCACTGTAAAAGGCGAAGCGCGTTGTCAGTCTGGTTCTGACACTGGACCAAGGTCGAGAATAATGAGGCTCACAGCTGTGTTCGGAATGTCCATCAGGTTCTTGATGAGCCTCTCCCGTGCTTGTTGTTGAGGCTGAGCCGCGATCATGTAGCCGACGGCTTCGTAAAAGGTGTGTACTTGCATTGGCGTCAGGTCGAAGGTGATGCGGTGTAGGTTGCGGAGAATCTCGTCGATGAAGGGCTCAGACTCGCCCGACTGCAAGATCACAAAGTGCTTCTTGCACTTCTGTGCGATCTTGAGGAATGTGTCGCAAGCCATATCTTGCACACCTGAGGGGTTGATAACATGCTGTCAGCATCTTGAGCCATCAGCTTTTGCCCTACGCACTCACCCTCATGGGTCTCGTGCATGAATTCAAAGTTCTTGTTGACCACCGTCTTGAGGAACCGCCAGTGGGCCTTCAAGAATCGAGGGTATTGGCCCACGATGTACATGATGTTGGACGCCACGACGGCCTTGTTGTCCTTGCCGCGCTTCATCTCACAGAGCCCGAGGAGGTCCTTGATGACGATGACGAGGAACCTCTTCTCCGCATCCTCCGTCATCGCGCCAGAGATCGAGCCGATTGCCCAGCAGAGTGTGTTGAGGTTGGTCCAAGACCACTCGGATCCGTCCACCTGAACAACGGAGGGCCAGTGAGTAAATGCTGAGAGGCAGACTCAAGGTGGCAGCAGAACATACCTGCTTTTGCAACTTCTCCGTCATAATGTTTTCCGTGTCTACCGTGTCCAAGTGCGTGAGATAAACGAGCACCTCACGCATGCTCTTGTACAGCACAATCGTGTCGCTCTCCTTGAGCTGTTCTCTGACGATCTCGCCCTCGTCATTCTCGACGATGAGGACCTGGAGGTGAGCAACGTGGGACCATCAGCTTGAGAATCCGAGCATCAAGGTCCTGGCAGATAACGCACCTCTTCTGGCTTGACCATCCGCTCAATCATCACCAACCGCAGATTAGACAAAATGTCCGCGTAGATGTTCTTCCGCAGCGCTGCGGTTCCATTTCCTAACCCCGGTCCTCCTAAGGATCCGCTCCGGTCGCCGAGATTGAGACCAAGGATTGGTTGCATCTCCGACATGGGTAGCGCGGACATCTCCTTGTACAGCTGTACAGGTGCAGAAGAAACGGAGTCAAGTGTCAGCTGCTCGGCCAATACCGGAGGTCCTGAATCTGGGTGTCAAACTTACCTCGCTGACCAACTTGGTCCAGTATTCCAAGCAGATCTTGAAGATCTCTCGTTCGTTCACCTGGCTGACCTTGATAAGGTAGAGATGCGCGTTGAGGAGGAGGTCCTTGTTCTCCTCGTTCTCCACCAGCTTCAAGTGGTGCATGAAGAAGTTGGAGAGGAAGATGGCCAGATTCAGCACCAGCTCTTGGTCTGCATCTGCAGAATCCTCGTACGCCGCCGCGATATCTGTTACGGTGAAAGATGTGTCAACAACTTTTAGATGTGGTGAAGACCCAGCCGTCAGTGCTGGTGGACTCACCAGTGCCAGGTGGGATCATGCGATTGACCACCGTCATGACCATGTTGAAGAGCACAACGAACTTGTGATCGTACTCTGGTCCAACTTGCAGCCCAGCAATCTCAGCCAAGCACTTGAGGGTGACGTTGCGGAATGCCGGTACCTCGAGAAAGCGGTTGATGAGCGAGTCGATGACGGGCGTCTCGAAGATGTAGCCGAGCGGGATCCAGTTGAGGAAACGGAGCATCGTCTCCAGCGTAGCCTTGATCAAGCTCGGCTTGTTGGCCTTGTCGAGCACCTCTGTGCACAATTGAAAGACGTCCGAAAACTCGCCGCACATTTGGTTCTTCATGTGCTTGGTCTTGGCTTGGGTCATTTGCTCGGCAGAGAAGTCGAAGATCTCCTCGGACAACAGTCGGAGGATGACCATGTTGTTCTCGCAAAGCGATATGGACGACCTTGAAGAGCTGACAATCTCAGGGATGAACGATGGCCACTTGTCCGGCCATTCCTGCTTGAGGATCTGCGTACGGGAAGAAGCGGGCATTAGACTGGCCATCGGAGGGAACGCTACCATGATCGTGCACGCACCTGAATGAGTGTGGTATCCAGCTTGTTGATCAAGGTCTTCTCTTTCTTCAGGTTCGCCTCTTCGCCGGTCAAAGACACGATGATCTCGACAATGAAGTTGCGGATGCCTGCAAGAAGATACCGTCAGCACGAACTTTGTATGACAAGCTGAGCATGGGGCCCGGCATCGACTTACCCATCTGTTGATCTTGAGGTAGCGTCTTCCATCTTGTCGAGATTAGCTTGTCTAGGATTTGAAGGGAAAGGTACTGCAGATGGGCACGGCGCATGACTCCGGGTCAGCAGCAGCTCTGTCAAACGGCCAGGCCAGATCCGCTCACCTTTGTCTGAGAGTTTGTAGATGTGCTGAGGATGGCGGGAACGCGCTGCCATGCTTCTGGATGCTCTTGAAACTGGGCCAAGACGGTCTGGGCTTGCTTCTGTTCGGCGCCGGTGGATGTGAACATAACGGTGACGACGCGGTCGAGCAGTCCGACATCGAGGTCGTTTGAGAAGTCCAGAATGGCCTGCGCGTGCGAACACGAGTTAGCGATTGGTATCAAGCCGTTCAAGTTGAAGCACCAGGACGCTGTACTCACCTCCATGATGGATTACGCGTCGAAGGCAGGGTGCTGAACACAGTGGCAAAGGGTGCCGTCGGACAGAGCCTCACGCACGGATGTCGCTCGGCAGGCGGTTGCGCGCGGTGGTGACAGACGTGCTGGCTGTGTGAGATCTTGCCTTTTGGCCCCGCGACCGCAGGCGGCGTCAGCTAGAACGCGCTGAACGGCGTGATTCGAGGCTGGGCACTTGTCGGAGGCCTGAAGACGCGCACGCGCCGGCAATAGCGCCCAATCGGCTGGGGATCGCGAGGGAGACCGTCGCTCAGTGGCGCCTTCGTAGGGATGCGCGCGAAGAGGTGCCCAGCTTGTGCGATGCGCGATGTCAACGACGGCGCCGACGTCGAGATGGCGGTGGTGGTGGTGGACGTCGTCAAGGTCGACTCACCAGGTCGAGCAGCAAGACGATGAGGCCGAGCGCATCGGCTGGCGCAGTTGGAGCCGTATTATGATCGCGCTCTGTGCGCACGCGGCTCGAAATGGACCCACGTGGCAGCCGGCGATTGACGTTGTACCATACCCTCGTTGTCCAGGCGCCGACAGCTCGTGGGCACGTGGCATGGTGACCGTGAGCCCGAGCTCCCCCAGTCCCCAGCGAGCTCGACCTTCTGGATGAGCACCTCGACCATCGTCTCAGCGCTGCAACCCGTTCTGGCCTTGTTGGCCTCCTTCACCACCTCTCGGAAGCGCCTCAGCGCGCGCGGTCCTTTCCCCCCTTCCCCCCCCTCTGGTGCGGGTTCAGGACGTACACTGGAGCGATCCTCCCGAGCCTCGCCATAGCCCAGCATGAAGGTGCGTCCAGATCGGCGTTCATCGATGCTAGCTCCCATTGCCGTGCTCACCATCTATTTTTTGCACCTGGCCACCTTGCGCGCACCCAGTTTGGCAAGCACCTTGCCTCGCAGCAGATATCGGGATGGGCGCCCAAGTACATCGACTACAAGGGCCTCAAGAAGGTATGTGCCAGCTCTCGAAGCGTGCGCTCCTCGACCTGGCCAGATACGCCTCGCTGACCAGGCGCGGCTTCATCTCCTGGCCTCCTCCAGATCATCAACTCACTCGAGAAAGGACGCCTTGCGGACGCCGCTCTGCTTGCAACGGGCTCAAGACCAGACGCGGAAGCTATCCCGACATCCAGCTCGGCGTTCTCCTCCGCGCTGAACAGCGGTACTCTGGCACCTGTGACCGATGTCGCCGCTCAGGGCACAACGTCTTTCACCAATGCTGCACCGGCTGCCGCGAGCGTCGGTATGCCAGCCTCGGCTGCCCAGATACTTCCAGAGGATTCAGGCAGCGCGGAGCTCAAGCAACACCGCGCTCTGTTCTTCTGGAAGCTCGAGCGCGAGCTCGAAAAGGTTCGCATCGAAGAATCGGATTGATTGAACCGCGCTCGCTGATCGCATCGCCTGTCTGTCTTCCCAGATCAACGAGTTCTACCTGTCCAAAGAGGCCGAGCTCAAGGACCGCCTCACGATGCTCCTACACAAACGACATGCCATAGAGTCGCGTGCTACGATCCCGCAGCCAAGCTCGACCGCAGCAAGGATGCCATCTTCTCTCGAGTCGAGCGGGACAGGCAATCAGCTCGGCGCGCTGCCGCTCAAAGCCTCAGCGAGGATCGTGCGGCGGATCAGCAAGGACAGCCCGAGCTTCATCGCCTTGTATGAAGGCTTTCGTTACTTTGAGAAAGACCTCAGCAAGCTGCAGGTGAGCATAGCTGGTCCATGTCTAGATGGACAGCGCTGACATCTGCTCAATCGTCTACAGCAATTCATCGAGCTCAACGCAACTGGGTTCCGTAAGATCCTCAAGAAGTGGGACAAGCGGTCCAAATCTCAAACAAAGGAACTATACTTAGCCCGTCAAGTTGAGGTCCAACGTAAGTGCTGCTTGGAGCCCATGACCTTGAATTGAGCTCATCTGGCCAACCTTTCACAGCATGTTTCAACCGCGAGTTCATCGCGGAGATGTCCGATGTGGCCGCACAGAATCTCCTCGAGCTTGAGAACATCTCGGAGACGGACGGAGGGCGCCTGCCCTTCTCCTTCAGCTCTCGCTCCGGTGGCAGTGGGTTTGCTGGGCTGGACGGACCGAACGGACTCGCTGCGCGAGCGGACGCCATCTCGGCGGAGAAGAGGCTCGACTTTGCTGCGGCGCGAGAACTCGAGGTCGACACTCTATCCGATCTCGAAAAGCACCTTTCCACAAGTTTGGAAAATGGACGCATCGAGCAAGCCCGCACGATGATTCGCGCTGCCCTGGCCGACGAGGATGAAGTCGCCGTCTCACGCATCGTGTGGCGCGCTTTGGTCGAGGTTCCGGACGAGCGCGCTCAACATGCGCTGGAGGCGGACATCCCTAACTACGGCTTTATCGACGATATCAACTTCCGAACATGTCTGCATGAAGCTGCGCTTGCCGGCAGCCTTACCCTCGTCAAGGCGTGCGTGGAACGGGGCCGAGTCGACGTCGGGCTTCGGGATGTCTACGGCCGGACACCGCTGTCTTGCGCAGCGTTGTGTGGATACGCAGACATCTGCACGTATCTGCTCCAGCAACCGTCGCCAGGAGCTGATCCCAACACGGTCGACTTGGACGGGTTCTCGCCGCTCGTCCTCGCCGTCATGGCCGGACGTGTCGAGGTCGTCGAAATTCTGCTAGCCTGCAACGTGGCCGTCGACAGTCGGGAGCCCTCAGAGCTTAATCCTCTGTGTCTTGCGGCCAAGGGCGGACACGTTGGCATCACCAAGCTACTCCTCGACCGCGGAGCGAAGATTGTTGCCAACGCAGAAGGCTTGACTCCGCAAGCGCTCGCCGCGCGAGACGGGCATCTCGAAGTTCTTCGTCTCGTGTGCGATGCCGGTGCAGACATCAACGTCAAGGAGAAGGGGTCTCTTTGGACGCCGCTCTTCTTTGCAGCAGAGGCAGGCCACGCAGATTGCGTACGGCTCCTTCTGGATCGAGGAGCCGATGTGCGCGCAGAGGATGAGAAGGCTCGGACGGCCACCTTCCATGCGGCTTGGAATGGTCGCATCGATTGTCTGCTGATGCTTCTGGCCGCGGTCGGTGAGCTACAGAGCGCTACGACCTCGACAAAGCAGGCATCCTCGGCCTCGTCAGCGGCCCTCACAAGTGCGGCGACATCCATCGATCGCGAACGCGCAAGAGAACAGCAGACAGCGGGCCGAGCTGCGGTTCGGGACCGAATGACCGGGATCGAGACGGATAGTAGCAACGAGGCTTCTCCTGCGTTCCGGAGAAGAAGTCGACCCACCCGCAACATTGATGTCAGCGGGGCAGACGATACGGATATGTCGACCATCGACGGCGACGGCGCCAACCGGCGCAACGACGTGGCCGACCTTGGCGATCTCGACGACATGGGTGAGATCGATATGATCCCAAGCTTGAGCTTGCCGCCCCCAATCATCCCATTCCGGACCTACGGCCACAACTACCTCGACAAGCGCGCTCTCGTTAGTGTGAGCCTTACAAACTCGAGCGTCAAGTTGTACAAGCACGAGGATCCCAACCGACCCGAACAGTTCAGCACTAGCAGCCTCAAGCTTGTCATGACCAGCCGGCCGGATGAGAGCGCGCTCACGATCCCAAGCAACATTGTCTTGCCGCTCGCCGACGAGCGGGAGGTCTTCAGCTTCCAAGTCGACAGCCTTGATCGGTTTTCGATCGAGTGGGAACTGATGCCCACCTTTGGGTCCAAAGTCATCGGCAAAGCCGTCGCATTACCCTCTTCCTTTGAGGGCATGAAGGACCGCAAGCGCTTCGTGTTGCCACTCCAAGATGTCTACCTCAAGGTCGTCGGCGAGGTCAGTTTCGAGCTCGACTTCGTCAAGCCGTTCGACAGCGTCCAACTCGAAATCGGCGGCCGGGTCGAGACGTATTGGAAGAGCATGCTGCCCAGCCCCGCGACGGCAGCGACGAGCCACCGGATGACGCCAAATAGCGGTGCGGGTGCCGCTGTGGGCAACGCCTCAGGGGGAGGGTCAGGAATCGGCTCCGACTTTGGGTCACCCAACAGCGTCCTGCCGATGTCAGCACTCAGCGCTGTAGGTACATCGTCCCAGCCCCCATCGCAAGCGCCGAGTCAGGGTCAGGCCCAATCCACATCGTTGTCTGCTGGTGCGGCTGGATCCTCAAGCGATCGGCAAGCGTCATTCATCATGGGCTCCTCGCTCTCTGGCGACTATCTTCTCATCACGGTCCAGGTCACCAGCGATGGCGTGGCCGTCGTCCACAACGAGGCCACCCTGCCGGTGCCTGGGCTGGACGTGTACGTCGGCGGCGTCAACTCGAGGCAATTCCTCAATCTAGCACAGAACGCAGGCCGGCAGATGGCGACCATCGAGCCGGAGAGGAGGAAAGGGATGGCCTTGGAGGACTGGAGATCGGCGCTCCGAGGTCGAATGACGACCCTACAAGCTCTCCTTGAGGTGAGTCAAAGATGACAATCAGCTAGCGGCGGGAAAAGCGACTAATCGGATTCCTTTCAGATGGTCCCCGTCTCTGTCGGGATTGACCTCGACATCCTATACCCCTCAAGTACCGATGTCCGAGACAATCCCGTCCTGCCCAAGATGGAGGTCAACCAGTTTGTCGACGCCATCCTGCACACCGTGTACGATGCCGGGGCCGCACACCGCGAGCAGAGCCGCAAGATTCTGTTCAGCAGCAGGAGTCCGACTGTGTGCACCGCACTGAACTGGAAACAGCCAAATTGTGAGTGCAGCACCGCCGAGCTCATGCCTGCTTGGTAGCCGCTGACGCTCTGTATCCTGAACAGACGCCGTCTTCTTTGCCTCGGACTGTGGCATCTCGCTTGCCGACAGCGAAGCGGGCGTGCTTGCCCCGTCGCCACGCAAGGAGGTCGATCCACGGAGGCAGAGCGTGGCAGAGGCCGTCCGGTTCGCGAGGAATAACAACCTCATGGGCATCATGGCGGACGCGCTCCTGCTGGTGAGTCTGTTCACTCCAGCCGCACTGCGATGGACTTGACGCTGACGTGCTTTCCTCGTCTCCAGTCCAAGGCACCGCAACTGGTCAAGAACGTCAAGGGGGCAGGCCTGCTTCTGATCACAACGGGCTCGACCAAGTTTGACATTCCCGGCGCGGACGAGATTGCACCCGAACAAGATGTCGATGGGGAGGTGTACGACGGCCTCGTCGTTCTGGCTTAGCGCCTGCCTCTGCCCGATGATGCTTGCCATCAGCCACCACGTCAAAAATGTAACATAGACGTTGCCACCTCGCTCCGCCCTCACATTTACAGCCACGAGCTGTGGTCGCTGTACTGAACCTCCTTACCACCCACGGACGCTCTCCCTCCCCTGCTGGAATCCTGCCACTTTGAGGATGACGGCCTCTCGGCATATGCAATTCTTACACGCCCCGTACGTCGGCAGTCCACCAGCTCAAAAGCCTGAGAGTCGAGAGTGCGAAGCATACCATTGGTGGGCGATGATGGTATACAGTCGGACAGACACGGGAGGGACAGACCATGTGGCGCAGTTGACCGCTTAGTCGAAGAGACCGCTGTGTAGAAATGAAAGTGAGAGTGTCAGCGTGATAGTCATTGCGTGGACTGGGAGTAAGGCATACGTACAAGCCCATGTCGTCGTCGGACTGCGAGAAAGCGGTAAGGCAAGAGCAATATTCAGTGTTGGACACGTGAGCTTGTGCGACAGCCTAAGAGCTACACTCACCTCCTCGGCCTCCTCCTCCTTCTTCTCCTCCTCGGCAGCCGCGGCAGGGGCAGCGTCGCCACCGCTTGCAGCGGGAGCAGCGGCAGCGGCGAAGGCCTCCGGGTTGGCGAGACGCTCCTTGAGCTTGGCCGACTCCTCGAAGTCGTACTCGGTGGCGAGCGAGACGGCCAGCACGTTCTTGTACGCGTTGACGAGCGAGTGCATGACGGAGGCGATGGTCGGGTAGTTGAGCGCGAGCGAGATGGCGGCGACCTGCTTGATACCGAGGAGGAAGCGGCCCACGAGGGTGTCCTCCTCGACGTCGAGCACGTCCGAGTCGAAGCAGTCGCCCGAGTCGTAGATCTGCACGACGGTCATACCGTAGGTGAACGGCGAGATGTTGAGCATGTTGAGCAGCATCGCCTCGGACGAACCGACACGGGTGCCGGCCTGGACGACCTTGACGTCGGACACGATTTCAATCGTACCACGCGCAATCTTGGTCGGGATGTTGAGCGCCTGGAAGAAGGACGTCTTGCCGGGCTCCATGCCCGTGTTGCCGGCCTTGACGGTGACGTCGAGCGGGGCGAGGGCACCGGCACGAGCGGGGGCAGCGACACGGTTGGCGAGAATCTTGGTGCGGACCTCCTTGAGGTCGCCCGAGGTGAACACGAAGCCGACGTTGCCCTTGACGTGGGGCAGCAGCCGCTCGTACTCGGGACGCTCCGCGAGCGCCTGGCGGAGCGCACGGCGGACCATGGTGTTCTTGCCCATCAGCACGACACCGGTGCCGCGGAGGGACTGACGGATCTGGTGCATTTGCTGCGAGCCGACATTGTCGACGTTGACGATGAACACGGACTGGTAGGTGTCCAGCAGGTCGTTGAGCTTGGCGAACCAGTTCTCCTTCTGAGCTCGCGTGCCTCCCATGTTGACAGAGTGAAGGGTATGTGAGGTGGAAAGGGTGTTGTGCTGTACAAAGCTGAGAGCTTGGGGGTTGATTAACCTGCCACACCAGAAGCCACGTCAGTCGCTCGTCCCTCTCAGCAGTCGCGCAACCGCCGCAAGCTCACCTGCCACCGTTGACCTCGACGTAGTCGGATGCAAAGGAATTTGAGGCGGGTTGATGGTAGCAGCTGAGGAGGACGGGGAGCGCGAGGCTGAGAAGGTCGACGTCGGGAGCGGCTGCGATGGAGGTGGACGATTTTCCCACGCCTCCTTGGCCATCGTTGCGTAATACTTTGTACCGTTCCCAAACCTCAGTCAACATTGCCACTAACGCAGTCCATACAATCCACGAGCTGGATACCCAAGCCGTGACGTGAAGCAGGCGCGAGTTGGACTTTTGTGTGTGCATTGTCAGTGGGAATGGTATGTGCTGTATGGACAAGGAGAAGAGATGGTGAAAGTCGACTGGCAAGGCTTGTGGGAGGCAGCTCTGTGTGATGGGCAGCGCGCTCGTGGACTGCCGTGCCTTCGGAGCTGTCGCAGGAGATCTACGAGGTCCAGACGAGGTTACCGCGCGCGTCGACAGACGCGGTAGCGCCGCCGCCACCTCGTCCGACCCCTCCGCCAACTCGACCACCCGCCGCTCCACCACTACGCGCCTCCTCGATTCTCCTCGCACGCGTATGGGCCGCGAGCCGCTCAAGCCGCTGACGCTCGGCCTCCTCCTTGGCCGCCTTCTTCGCCTGTGCACGCGCCGCGTTCTGGCGCTGCTTCTTGGTCAGCGTCTGATCACCTTGTGATGAGGCAGCCGCCGGATTCCAGCCGGGAATGGAACGAGCCGCGCCGCTTGCGCTCGAGGAGCCGTTGGCGCGTGCTGAGGATGTTGAGCCTGATGCTGATGCTGGGATCTTGAGCGTGCGTGCTGCGCTGCGAGGTACGGCGGGAGATGTCGCGTCTTGTGGTAGCGCCGCAAAGGGGTTGGAGGAAGCGAGGGCAGGCGTGCCCCCGGAGCTTGACCCTCCCCGAGCACTGCCTCGCTCTGCTGCGGCCGCAAAGCCGCCATTGACGCGTGCTGTAGGTGAAAGCACAGTGGTCAGTCTAGGGACTATGGCCTTCGAAGTGGGTTCGAATGAGGTTGGTCAAGACTCACCACCTTTACCAGCGCCGACCTCCTCCCACTGCGGCTCCTCCCGCACCGACGAGACGCGCTCCCACCCATCCTCATCCTCAACGCTGCCCGCCGGACTGCTGTTGGTCCATCCACCGGCGCCACCGTCACCACGGCTAGCTCCCCCGTTCGCCCACGCCGCCTCATCATCCTCCTCGACGGTCAAGCGGTCGGTGCCGTCTTCGTCGTCGTCTTGGAAGCGCGCGCTGGGCTGGGAGCGCGGCGTCGTCTCTGTCTCAGCTCCGGCGGGAGTCGGGGCTGACTGCGAGCCCGAAGGAGCGCCGCCATTCCCTTGCGCCTTGGTGTTGTCGGACACGGACGGTTGTGAGGGCGCCGAGCTGGAGGCTTCTTTGGCAATACTAGCAGATGCAGCAGCTGCTGTCCCTGCGGCCTTCTTGCCCTTCTTTCCCTTCTTGGTCGGCTTCTCTGGGGTGGGCGCAGGTGCCGAGGATGCTACAGCCTCCTTGACGTCCTGGGCGGGTGCCTGCGCAACATTGGCCTTGTCCGCCTCGGGAGCTGGCGTCTCGGCCGCCGACGTGCCTGCCGCCGCCGCCTTCTTCTTCTTTGCACTTGCGGGCTTCTTGCTCTTCTTCTTTGCTGCTGAGGACAAGGCAGATGCCTGCGAGGAGGCTGCCTGCCTCTTGCTGTTGCCAGTCTTGTGCGAGGTCGATGCCTGGGCTGCCTGTACGTTTTGGTACACGAGCACGGCGAGCAGCGCGAAGACGGCGAGGCCGATGGCTTCGTTCAGCATCGTTGGCGAGGATGAGCGGAGCGCGGGCTTGAGCGGGCCACAGTCGAGGGGGATGGCTTCTTGTGCACGAGACGACGAAGCTGCTGGTGGTGGTGATGGTGGACGATGAGAGGCAGCTTCGGCGGCGAGGCGGGCGAGTCGTGTGGACGCCACGCCGGCGATCTCATCACGAACACGACGCGGCTGGCTCATGCGCTCGGGCCCGCAGCGCGTCACCAACGTACGCTGGCCGTCAGCGCCCCGTCGATGATAAGTGTATCCATTCTAGCTGGTAGTGTACATCAGATCGCAGTCAGAAGGCCCCTCTATACGAGATCAAGACGCAGCCTTGTCGAGCGCGTCGGCAATCGCACCACACGCACGTTCGACCATCTCGGCCATCGTGACCGCCTGCGCTGGGTGGGCAGCGCCGTTCTGAGCGCCCGGGACGGGGTCCTCGGATCGCTCATCGAGTATGATCAGTCCGCGGACCGGCCCGCCTGCTTCGCCTTCTTGGGCCACCGCAGCGGCGTAGGAAACGTCCTCCTCGTCGTGTGAGGACTCGACGTCTCTTGGAGGTGCGGCTGGCCTGAGGGCGCCACGCTCGACGTCTTCGTTCTCGAACATGCCCTTGTGGGCGAGCACATAGGCGGGCCAGACAATGTTGTCGTAGTACCCTGGTGGATCTTGCCACACCGTCTCTTCTGGCCCAGGCAAGATGGCAGTCAGTACATTATTGCCTGACAATAGCAGGCTTCTCGAGCTCACCTGCTGTAGTGTAGGACCGCTTGGCGCGCCGGCTCTTCATCACATCGCGGCTGCAGCGCGTAAAGAAGCGGACGTCGAGTTGCGAGCGCACGCGTGGGTCGTAGTAGGCAAGGAAGCCATCGACCAGGACGATGATCGGCCCTGACGATGCGTCCTCCGTCCCTAGGATCGTCTGCTTGAACCTCTTCGCCCAGCGGTCGATGACATCGTCCGGGATGGGCACGTTGGGCAGCACGTTGAGCTTGTCGTGCGAAGAGAAGCCAGGCGGCGTGGTCCCATGGAGGCGAATGTACTGCATCACGTCGTACATCTTGCCAAAGTTGATCTGAAGCCAGTCGCACGAGCCGTCCGTCAGACTGGTTGAGCCTCAGCACAGGCAGGCAAGGCAGCACTTACGGAGCCATGGGGCGTGTCCCAGTCGCGCACGCGCTCGTCCCCGTTCCACGCCCACGGCAGCTCGTCCTCGCGCGGCGCAAAGTCATCCTGGTGGACGATGAACGAGCGCTCGTCGCCGGCCGCGCGGAGGATGCGCAGGATGTGCTTGGCCAGCGTCGTCTTGCCGGAGCACGAGCCGCCGCCCAGGCCCACGAATACGACGCGCGGCGAGCCTCCTCCTCCCGCCGCCGCCGCCTCCGCCGTTGGTGCTGCCGTGCTCATCGCCGTTGCCGTCGAGGTGGACGTCGGCGAGGTCCGTCGCTGTATCTGGCCGACAAGGCTCGACGATCTCAGCACCACGCCAAGGTGGTGGAATTCTCCGACCTCCGCAGGGGTTCACCACATTGACCTCGGCCCCACCCGCTGCCAGCTCATCATGAGGACGACCGTGGTGACCACGACGAGCACAACCACACCCGTCCACAGGCAGGAGACAGTCATGGCCGCACCACGGGACGGCGCTGGGGCGGCATGGGACAGCGCAAGGCTCCAAGACGACGGGCACAACGGCGAGGGCTCATCCTCACACGCGCACGTCCTCGATGAGCCCGCACGGCACAGCGTCAGCACCGCCTCGTCCTTCACCGGCGTGGGCGGAGACGACGACGACGACGGTGACGGGCAAGGCGCACTCGGTGGCTACCGGGACGATCCAGACGACGGGCTGGCGCTGGGCGGGTCCGGCGCGCGGCGGTCCAAGGCGATGCACGACCTCGACCTCGAGGATCCCGACGCACTCGCGGACGACGTCGCCTTCCTCCAGAAGGACCGCGCAACGCGCCTGGGCGGCCGACATCGCCGGCCTCCTTCAGGACCCCTCGGACGTCTGCTCGCCAGGACGCGTGGACCATTCATCGTGCTCAGCATCGTGTGCGCCGGCTTTGTCCTCGTGCCCCTCCTCCAGTGGCTCTCCTCCTCGCCCTTCGCCTCGAGCCCCCTCGGCGAGGCGCTCGCCGCCATTCCAGGCATCAAGAACACGACCATCTTCAACTACACCATCGGGGCGGGTGGCCAGATCGAGCCCTCGTACAAGGACCACCATGCGCCGGCCATCCCCGAGGTCGGCGAGCTGACGGGCAACCTGCCCTCGGCCAACAAGTACGGCGCCTCTGCCAACTCGGAGGCCGGCGGGTGGGGCCTCGGACGCGCTCGCGCCGCTGGCTTCCTGCCACAGTTCCATATCGCTGGCTGGGCGGACAGGGCAGGCGCAGCCCAAGAGCTCAAGATTCCAGTCGTACCCAGCATTGCCCAACCAAACGGTGGCGTCCCAAGCTCTGCCAGCAGCGATCATCTACGACAGCTCACGATGGAAGAGATCTTCGATGGGACTTTCGGCATTCAGCGAAGTGATCTTACGTGGTCCGCAGAGGGTGAGCATTCTGGGTCCGAGGGCTGTTGATTCGACCAGCGAAGCTGAACTTACATCTGCTTGATCTCTGCTCAGATCCTGACGAGGGAGTCTTTTCTCACGTCGACCCTGCCACAAGAGACATCATCCTTGAGGACGTCACTCATGCCCGTCTCAATCGAACGGGTCAGGGCAAGGTGGCGGCTGGCGGTGGTCGAGTCGTCTACGTGCGCGGCGAAGATGTCAAAGACGTGAGTTTGTCTATATTTGCTAAGCCTCTGCGCATTACTGACCATTCCTCCCACTCATACCCAGTCACGGGGAGCAAGATTGGACTGGGACGCCTTCAAGATTGCACCCAATATGCGATGGGTCATGTTCTTCTCCGGTCGCATCAAGCAGTGGCGGCACTCCAGCCGCTTCGATGTCTGGCTCCACGATGTGTACGGCAAGCAGACGTACAAGCTCGAGGTACCGGACGCTGTGGCAAAAGACGAGCCTTCCATACTCTACGCCACCTGGATCCCCCAGCCTAACGGTGCGCCAGGACCAAATGACGCGAATCAGCCAGTCGGACCGGCGCTCGCCTTTGTGCACAAGAACGACCTATACGTCGCCTTCTTTCCGCGTTCAAAGCCGATCCGCATCACCTCGGACGGAGCGGAGAGCATCTTCAACGGGATTCCAGACTGGGTATACGAGGAGGAGGTCTTCGCGTCCGACTTTGCGCTCTGGCCAAGTCCGACAGGCTCTCATTTGGCGTATCTTCGCTTCGACGAGCGGGAGGTGCCGATATACGAGTATCCAGTCTACAACCCTGACTTCGGCCAGGCGGGCAAGACGAAGCCATACGTAGACAAGGTCAAGATGAAGTACCCCAAGCCAGGTTACCCCAACCCTGTCGTGACTGTGCACTCCATCGACCTTGACGAACTCCGCAAGCACGGCGGCGACGACCCAAGCCCAACTTGGCAGCAGGTGCAGGCGGCCAAGCGCGTGCTCATCAGTCCTCCCGTCACGGTCCTTCCATCAGCGCTGATTGCAGACTCCTCCGCTACCGTCACGGCCGATTCCGCCGCCGTCGTGGACACTGCGCTGGCCGGAAGCCCGGAGGCCTTGAAGAGCCGCCTCGTCACCGAGGTGGTTTGGCTCACACCAGACCAAGTCCTTGTCAAGGAGACGAATCGGGTCAGCGACAAGATGCGTTCGGTTGTATTTGACGTCGGCGCCGCTGTCGCCGCAGCGAGTTCCGACCTGCCGCCTGGCGAGTACAAGGAGCGCGAGGTAGTTGGCAAGGTGGTGCGCAGCGAGAATGCCGACGCGCTCTCAGGCTGGATCGAGCCGTTCCAGATGGTGCGCCCGCTCAACGCGCGCAACTCGTCGGGCGTCTACATTGACGTCGTACCGAGCAAGGACGGCTATCGCCACATTGCCCTCTTTGAGCAGGATTCGAGCTTTACGCCCAAGTTCTTGACCAGCGGGCGCTGGGACGTCGACAAGGTCAAGTTTGTCGACGACAAGCGGAGGAAGGTGTACTTCACTGCTGCCTATCCTACGGCTGCCCAACGACATCTCTTTGAGGCCAGCTTGTCAGACGGGGACAAGGGGGTCTTCCCAAGACCATTGACCGACGTTAGCAAGCCTGGCTCCTTCGATGCAAGCTTCGATCCCAAGGGCGCCTACTATACCTTGTACGACGATGGTCCACGCGTGCCTTCTCAACGCGTGCTCGGCCTGGGCGACGACGAGGACAAGAAGGAGTTTGAGCTCGTGCTCGAGGACAACGCCGGCTTGAAGCAGCTCTTGAGCATGTACGTCCGCCCATCGCGCTTGTTCTACAGCCTCGAGGTCGACTCGGAGAACGGCACGCGGGAGGATGCCCAGGCGGGTGCGTCCAACATCAACAAGCACGAGCGTCGGGCGCCGGTGCCCATCCCAAGGCCGGACACGGTCAAGGTGAACATCTCCGTGAGCGAGCTGAGGCCACACGACTTCGACGCCTCGGGCCGGACGCGCTACCCCGTCCTGATCTACGTCTACGGCGGACCCAACAGCCAGAGCGTCGACACCGTCTTTGCGCGCCAGGACTGGCACGCCTACCTCGCCTCTACGCTGGGCTACGTCGTCATCACGCTCGACGCGCGCGGCACGGGCTATGCAGGCTTTGATTACCGCTACGCCGTCACGGGCCGGTTGGGCCAGCTCGAGGCGGCCGATGTGATTGCGGCGGCGAGGAAGATTGGCAAGCTGGCGTATGTCGATGAGAAGCGGATGGGCATTCGCGGGTGGTCATATGGTGGCTATCTCAGTCAGTTTTCACGTCGCGAGTGCTGCGTGATGTACGGCAGACGGCGCTGACGACGTACCCCTCTTTGTACAGCTTCCAAGGTCATCGAACGGGACTCTGGCGTGTTCGGTCTCGGCATGGCGGTGGCACCGGTAACCAAGTGGGAGTTCTGTGAGTGCTCCTTGCGATCCGATGAACGTACTGTACCTGACTGACTGCAATCACTCTTGGACACCTCCGCAAAGACGATACAAGTGAGTCCGAGCCTCGAAGCCCACCGCTTGCTGGTCCTAAAGCTGATCTGTCCACTCCTTACCAGTCTACACGGAGCGATACATGAAGACGCCAACTCTGAACCCCAAGGGCTACGCTGATGGCGCAGTGCACGTCACCGACGGCTTCCACCACGCCGACTTCTTCCTCGCGTCCGGCAGCGCAGACGACAACGTCCACCCCACCAACATCTACCACCTCCTCGGCACCCTCACAGCCGCCAAGGTGCGGCGCTACGAGTTCCGCCACTTCACAGACTCGGATCACGGCATCAATACGCGCGGGGCGTACCGCGAGCTGCACGAGTTCATGACTGCCTTCTTGGTCAAGCGGTGGGGTGCGGGTGGGAGGCGCAAGGCGGTCAAGCTTCCGACGGGCAGGCGGCGGACGGGCTGGGAGGTCGAGGTGGAGGTTGTGCGCGCTGCGAATGGGACGGCGTCGGCTGCCTAGTGTAATGCTTTGCTTGAAATGATGTAGTTAGTGCATTTGCTTGCGATACGACGTGGGTTAAGAATTACAGAAATACAGGGAATGGGTCTGCGCCGGCAAGCTTTCGCCACTTGCTGGGTAAGAGCTGGTGCATCGTAGACCTTCTATCGCGTGCCCTCGCTCCTCCAAGCGCCAGACCAGCCCGAGTTGAGAAGCGACGCTAACGAGGAGGCGAGACCAGACACGCCGCCTCCGCCACTGCTTGTAATCGGTCGTTTCTCGTCCGCCGAAGTGCTTGAACTTGGCTCTGCGGAGGACGGCCGACCGGGATGAATCGTCTCAATCGTCGTCGTGGTCCTCCTCGTCCTCTCACCGCCCCCATCCTCCCTCGCGTCGCGGCCATGATCAAACATCTTGAAGGAGGAATGCAGCGCCTGCTCCCGTCGTAGCACCGCGTCCACGTAGTCTAGATCTGGATACCGCCCCGACGCAGGCCCGGCTTGCTCAGGGCCCGCCGAGTGGCCGTGCTGACTCTGTGCGGCACCGAGATGGGAGGTTGCGCCGGAGCGGGAGGGTCCGAAGGAGTGTGGGAGGAAGATGTGCGAGGAGGGCGTCTCGTTCGAGGGTGGGGATGCGTTCTCTGTGGTGAGGTCGCCTAGGTCCATCTCCACGTCCTCCTCCTGCTCCTCGTTCGCGTCCGCGCTCGCGTCGAGAAGCTGTGGTCCGCTGGGCAGACTTGTCGACGCGTCCACCTGCGATTGCGATTGTGAAGCCGTCTGAACTCGTCCTGCGCCGTCTTGCTCCGAGGAGGTCGACTGGGACCTCAGCACCGTAACAGGCAGCTCAAAGTTCTCAATCGTGTACTCGACCTCTTCGTCGTCGTCGCGGTACATGGCCTCATCGGACTCCAAAAAGCGCATCGCCACCACGCGCCTACGCTCAAGTTGCTGCGCATCGACCTCGATCGGCAGACCCGTCTCGTCGCCGGCGTTGGGCCCAATCATGGCGTTGATGGACATCGTAGGACGCGTGCACAGATTGGCAGAGCGCGAGGCATGGTCGGGTCCGAAGGTCCAGTGGGTGCCCGTTTGCATGCGTGTGAGCATCCATCGAGCGATAGAGAGCGGGTGTGGCGATTCCGATGCTTCTGCCTCGTCCCTGAGCCGAGCTGTCAGGAGCTGGATACGAGGCTGGCCCACGTCGGCCTCATCCGGGTCCAGGCCTGCTGAGACGAGGCGAGAGTCTGGATCGACGTAGTAACGTTCTCGTTGATCCGAGGATGACGCAGTTTGACGAACACGATATTGCAGCGCTTCGATCCACCGCCGTAGCTTGGCAGCACTGCCTACATAGGTCGGCAAGTCGTGGCCGACGATGAGAAGATGCTGAAACTGTGGTGCTTTTGGAGTGCTTGCGGAAGCTCCGACAGTCGCGCCGCTACAGAGCGTGTCGATCAGAAGCTGAAGTGGGCTCATGCGCAGGAACAGGTCCCGTCCCAGCTCTTCGGGGTCGTCGACGGCATCCTCCTCGTCAGGCCCGTCCGTGCGGTCTGGCGGCATAATGTTTGGCATGACCAGTGCAAGCCGTTTGAGACTGGGTAATCCAAGTGCGAGTGTCCTCGCCGAAGTGCAAGTCAGCCGAAAGCGCGGGCCGAGCAGCTGAAGATCCTCCAGCCGGTCCCATCGTCCAAGAGGATGGAGCTGTCGCGACGGCAGACAGTCAACGTTGAGCTGGTCGACAAAGTCGCCACCGCCGAGGATGTTCTGTGCGCAGACGAGCTCGCGCAGGTGAGCCCGAAATTCGCCGAGGGCATCTTGTATTCTCCTCTCGACATGCGCGCGATGCGAGATGGCTGCGCGGCCCCATGTCCAGCCTTGCTGCTTCTTATGATGGCCAATCCGCTTGGCTGACTTGGACACGATGGCCGTCCGCCGGAGCCGGTAGTCGAGGGGTGCTGCGGTAAGGTCCGTGCAGAAGCGTTCTGGGGAGACAATGGCCAGGATGGCGCGCAGCGGTGTGACCAGATTCTGCTCTTGATCGGCTTGGTGCTGCACCTGCCCGTACAGGCCGCCGCTGCGTTGATCCTGGCCTACGGTGATGGACACCGTCTTGGTGACTCGGCGCGCGAGCTGAGCCACCTCCACCGATTGGGCGAGAGTGCGCGCAAAGGCGTGCACCTCTTCCGCCGAGTCGAGCTGAACGCTCGGCAGGAGGACGCGCCGATGAATGGCCAGATGTCCTGCGCGACAGACTCGGCACAGCTCGAGGCGCTGGCGGTTGTTGATGCTGGGATTCGCTGCTGCGTTGACGAGGATGTCGACGATGATTTCGATGGGCAGCCGCGTGCGACTGCTGCTGCTGCTGGATCCGACGCCGTCCATCGTCAGCGCTGCCTCGTCCATCGATGCTGTCCGTCCCGGGGGTGATGGTGATGGTGGTCGTCGTGGATAGGACCGAGTCGCGTGAGGGGAAGGGTGAGAACAAGCTCGGGGTGTAGCGGATATACTCTTACGATACGTTGCGCAACGTGGACGCACAGACCATCGTGGCGGCGAGTCGGCAGCTTCTCGAAGGCCGGCATGCTTCATGACATGGATGCTGGTATCCCTCCCATCCATCGTGCTGACCACCACCATCACCACCACCACCACCATCGCTGTCCTCCGCATCAGCATCGTCACAGTCTCAACCAGTCAAGATGTCATCCGTCGTTGGCTCCACGATTCCCGACGCCCAGCTCAGCGTCATCTACTGGTCGCCCGAACTCGAGAGCGGCGAGTCGTGCGGTGTCGTGAGCAAGCTCAACACCCACAAGGGTACGTCGATCCAGCCGCGGGTCGCTCATGTTGCCCATGCTGACGTGCGCTTCGTGTCACAGAGTGGAAGGGAAAGAAGGTCGTCATCGCCGCCGCCCCAGGCGCCTTCACCCCAACCTGCCACCTGAACCAGTATGTACCCCTTCGCCCCTGCTGTTGATCCCTGGCCAGAGGTACTAACACTCCCTCTCAAATTGCATTCAGCATCCCGCCCTTCATCCAGAAGGTCAAGGATCTCAAGGCTAAGGGCGCAGACGTCATCGTCATCCTCACCGCCAACGACCCCTTCGTACAGGCAGCCTGGGGCCGCCACCTCGGCGCACGCGACGACGTCCTCTTCGCCTCTGACCCCAACGCAGACTTCTCCCGCGCGCTCGGCGGTGAGAAGGCCGCGCTCGATCTGAGCGGGGCGGGCATGGGCACGCGTACGGCGCGGTACGCCGCCGTCGTCGACGATCTCAAGGTGACCTACTTTGAGATTGAACAGGGCAAGGACCTCGTCGTCAGCTCCGTCGACGCCGTGCTCGCGCGTCTCTGAGCGCGTTCCATCACACTGCTTCCAGAGTCGTGTCGCCGCGTCATCTGTCTCTAGAGCAAGCTCTAGCAGTTCTTCGTTTCAGCTGTTGCAGTTGCAGCGGGGCGTGACTGGTGGTGACTGTCAAAGGCGATATGAGCAGAAACGGAATATAGAGAGGCCACGACGCGCAAAAGGAGTCACAGCTCCCCTCTTGTCCCAACTCAGCGGAAGACGTTCATCCGCCGCTCAGCCGCCATGCGCCTCTTGACCGCCTCAGCCGCTTCGCGTCCCCAGACCTCCCAGGGGCTGCGTCCAAGCTGGAGCACCTCGCGCGCATGCTGCTTCCCCTCCTCCTTGCTCAGCAACACCACATTGTTGAACCCGAGCGGCAAGGTCGAGTCCCACCGCATCAGCGAGGCAGAGGTGGCCGAGGCGAGCGTGTTGAACGGCGGGATGCACGAGCGCGAGTGGAACACCTCCTCGGTGATATAAGCAATGTCGTTGAGGGAGAATGAGGTCGACTTGGGTTTCTCGTTAGGCGTAGCGCTCTTGGCTGAGGTGGAGTTTGAGCTTGAAGGATACCTCCGTTCACACACCTCGAGATCGGAGAGTATCTATTCGAAAGAATCCTGTCAGCGAGCGTTTTGGGACGCGATGCGACCAGAGGAAGGGAAATACTCACCCGCTCGTACATCTTGCGGCGGTTCAAAAACGGCAGCGGCTCCATCGGCCAACCCGCAATCTCACAAAGCACATACGTCGCGACCGCCAGACCAAACATGGCCGGAATGGGCCCTAGCACCGGCAACACGCGCACGCGGAAGTCCTCGAGCGCCGCCAGCTCCTCCACCCGGCCCTTGCCCACCTCCGACTCGGGCAGGTCGAGCAGACGCACGTCTGATTTCTCCGTCGAGAAGACGCACGGGAGCGTGAGGCGGTAGCCGGTGCTTGGATCGACCTCGAGCGCAGCTCGTTGTAGATTCGTCGGCGTCAGGGCTTGGGCGTGATGCTTGCGCGTGGTGGACCGCGTCTCGATGACTCCTTGATCTGTAAGGTTGTCCTCTGAAGCCTGGCCAACTTGCGCTTGAGGCTCCGCCTCTCCTTGTTCAGGATCCTGCCCATCGCCGAAACTATCTTGTTTCTGCTGACGGCCCTTGAGCGCCGCCTCCAGCTTGAAGGGTGGCGCCGTCTCTCCTACAGTACCATCCCTGCTGGCCGTGCCACTGCGCATCTCAGAAGGCGACATTAACGGCGTCTCGTATCTTCCGTTCCCCATACTTGACGTTGATGATGCCCTTCGCGAGTGCATCGTATTCCGCGCCGGAGACGGTAGGGTCCATTCGGAGTTGCCAGAGTTTGCTGTGGTAGACTCGGAGCCCGGGACCGCTGGCGCTTCTTCCGTGAATGGAGTCGACGCCGGGGTGCTAAACACGTCCACAGGAGATGGCGACGTCAGAGCCGAATTCCTTCGTGATGACTGTGCTTGCGACGGCGGCGGTGGACTTGGTGGTCTAGGTTGTGACGCAGCTTCCGCTTTCCTCTCCTGCTTCTTTGCGGTCCTTGCCCGAGGGGGCGTGCCATGATTATCGGCGACCTTGTCCCTGATCTTAGGCACCCCTACCATCCTCAGCCGCCTTCGGACCGCTCGCGCGAGTGGGTCCTCGCTTGTCGCGGACAAGTCGGCGATTTGAATACGCGACGGGTCCGACTTGGCGCCGGCACCCGAGGCGGTGATGATGCGAATCTGATTGTTGTACGCGTACGCAATCAGGTCGACCTTGGTGTCAATGTTGTCGATGGCATCGATGATAAAGTCGGGCTTCCGCGGCGTCGTCAGAAGTCGCTTGGCTTCGGCAGCGCGGAAGAGCTCGTTGCAAGGCTCGACAGTAGCCCAGGGCGCAATGGCCATGAACTTCTCGGCGCAGACAGTGACCTTGCTGCGTCCGACGTCCGAAAGTGTGGCGCAAGCATGGCGGTTGAGCGATGAGAGCGAGACTTGATCAAAGTCGATCAAACGAATGTGGGAGATGCCTGACCGGAGGAGGGCAAGGGCGGCATGGGAGCCGACGCCGCCCAGGCCGACGACGACGACGTACGCTGAGCGTATGGCGGACATACCCAGTCCTGGTAGCTCCTGCTCGTCATTCTCGGGTCGCGACGGCTTTGAAGGAGCGACCGTGATTGCCGGTTGTTGGTCCTGCTGTTGGCTTGCCTCGACCACGGCGCGCTGTGCCCGCATTGTGGCTGGACTGAAGAAGGAGTAGTGCCTTGCCAGTTGTTCTCGAATGAGAGACTCCGGGTATGTCTGCGAGTACTTGCTCGGCGTCATTGTCGCTGCGCTCAGGCTTGATGACATGGCCGACGATGCCATCGAGTTGGACGAGCGCAAGGACGACGATGAAGCGGTCCGATGCGGCTTTGGCAGCAGCGGCGGCGGGATGACCGTGGGCGGGCGATGTGGCAGCGCGGCCTGGTTGTGCGAGGCTGCTGTTGCGGCTGCCTGGAGTTGGAGCTGGGACAGGTATCTCGGCGTGCCTCCGTCCCGGGACGAGGACTGCGAGTGGTGGGAGACCCGGGGCGAGCCTGGCGGGTGCGGCGTGCGTGGGAGCGTGAGTGTATCGTCATTGTCGTCGTCGTCGTCAAGGTCGTGACTGGCTGCCTTCGCCGTCGTGGCTCGATGTACCTTGTCCCGCAGGTCGCGCCGCCGCCGTCGACGCTGGGAGGACTGGTAGGTGAAGATGGCGAGGGACGTCAGCGCCGAGGACGCGACTCCGACGCCAGCCAGCAGCGCCCATTGGTGATGGTCCTTCAGCTGGACTCGACTGCTGCTGCCGCTGCTGCTCGCCATCGCGGCGCCCCGACGGCCGCGTCCTTGAGAAGCTCGACTTGGGGAAGGATGAGGTCCGAGCTGTCAAAGTCGCGATCGGCGAGGTTGAGGATGAGCTCGGGCACCTCCACATCGTTTCCCACGCTGGTCCCAACCGCGACACCACAACATGACCTCATGCGCATCACCGCACCATCGACCGCAACAACAACGACCACCACGTTCATGCGGCAAGGTCGACTCTCAGCGCCTGGCAGCAAGTGAATGGCATCGACGCCGGCGGCAGGCAAGGCGGCAAGCGCAGACCAGACGGTGGGCATCGGCGGCGCGTCGACATCGACATCAAGTTCGTTCCTCGGCGTCCCAGTCGTGCACCATGGTCATGCTGGCCGCACCCTCGTCAACGACGAGGCCGACGAGGACGACGATGCCACGGTTGGTGCGCGCACGCCTCGTCTGACGGCTCAGCAGGCTGGACTGCCCCTGCCAGACGCTGATGAGGAGGCGGAAGAAGGGGAGGCACAGCCCTCGCACCGCCCCCTCTACTCGGTCAGTACCGGCAACCTGTCACAGGCGACCATCATACCTCTGCCGCCGCCAACCTCGGAAGAGCCAAGTCAGCAGCACACATATACCTCTCTTGGCTCTCATCTCAGCCTCGAACATGCGGCGCCGACTCATTCAGGCTCGGATAGCCCTGGGCCAGCCAACAACGCGACGGCCGAGGGCCACCAAGAGTCCTCATTCCTGCACAGGTGCTATTCCCACGTCAAGCACAAGATGCGGTGGCCCTTTGGGTCCTGGGTAGCGGCGCCTCATGAAAATCGACTCTCCTCAGCAGCGCTCTTCACCCTCACGCTCGCTCTTGCCGGCGCCCAGTTGACATGGACCCTCGAACTCGCATACGGCAACCTCTTCCTGCTCTCACTCGGCCTCTCCAAAGCGCACTCGGCCCTCGTCTGGCTCGCAGGCCCACTTTCGGGTCTCATCGCTCAGCCGCTCATCGGTGCGCTCTCGGATCGCATCGGACCCGACTCCAAGTGGCGCCCGTACCGCAGGCGGCTCTTCTTGGTGTCCTCGGCGGCCGTCCTCACGCTCTCGACAGCGTTGCTCGCTTTCGTTCAACCATGCGCGCGCTTCGCAGTGGACGCCATTCTGCGCATCGGCGAGGCGGATTGGGATCCAGAGCGAATCGCCGCCGTGGATCGCACCACCAAGTTTCTTGCTGTCCTTGCCTTTTGGATCCTCGATCTGGCACTCAACGGCCTGCAAGCGGCGGCTCGGGCCTTGATCCTCGACGTCGCTCCCAGAGAGCAGCAGTCTCAAGCCAACGCCTGGCACGGTCGCATGACTCACGCTGGCAACGTGCTCGGATACGCCGCTGGCTGGGCCGACCTCGGCTCGACGCTACCCTTCCTACGTTGGCTGGGCGGCGGTCAGTTTCGCAAACTCGCAATCTTCTCCTTGGTGGGCATGCTGCTCTGCGTCGGCGTCACTTGCGTTTGTACGAAGGAGCCAGTCCCATCCAGTCAAGCAGGTGGAAACGGCAGTGAAGACAACGGGGACTCGTCTTTGATATGGACCAGTCCGCCTCTCTCTTCGGCGCGGCCGTCCTCTCAAGTACCCGATATCGAGCGACCTGCGCAAGCAGCCAGTCCACGACGCGATCCAGCCTCGACTCGTCATCGCAGCAAGATATCAGCTCGAGATGGTACTCAAGCGGCTCACACCAAGCAGCGAAAGCAGCGGAGGAGAAAAAGGACCAAATCCGAGCCCGCACAGAAGAATGCGCTCATGTCCATCATATCACACATCATACACGCCACGCGCACCTTGCCACGACCATTGGCACGGGTCTGCATCGTCCAGCTCTTCGCCTTCAGCGCCTGGTTCCCATTCCTCTTCTTCTCGACAACCTACATCGTCGAGCTCGAGCGTGCCGCTGCGCCGCCTCGCGTGCCGGGCAAAGATGATCGGGAGGGCGATCGAGATACGGAGCGGGGCAGCTTTGCGATGCTGCTGTATGCACTCGTGGCTCTGTGTGCTGGCAGCGCGTTGCCCTACCTTGCCGTGGCGGCACGTCGACAGCGAGCGGAGCGCAAGGAGGCACGGAAAGCTCAAGCAACATCAGAAGAGCCTACGGCAGCAGGGGCCGATCAACCTCCACCGACCGCGGAGACGGATGGGGGTACGATCACTTACGACCGTGCGGACGTGCGGAATGGGCCGACGACCACACAGTCGAGTAGAGGAGCGGACACGTCCGTCGGCTACACGTCCTTCACCGACCACGCGTTGGTCGACGACGAAGACAACGCCGATGACGAGCTGGACTATCTACTCCGCGCGCCTCACAGCGGCCCGTCGCCCCCATCAGAGACATGGCTGAGTCGCTTCCGAGCACAGCTGCCCGAGGGCTTGACCCTGCGTACGCTCTGGACGCTCGGTTCGGTCCTGATCTTCGTCCTGCTCACGCTTGGCACCTACATTCTACCTGTCCTTGCGCCAGGGGATACCGCCAAGGGCGCGCAGGCGCAAGTGCATGGGGCCATGTTCCTCGTTGCGTGCATGGGCATCCCGTGGGCGGTGGCCAGCTGGGTGCCCTTTGCGCTGCTGGGCGAGTTCTTGAAGGAGGGCGAGGAGCGTGGGCGGTACTCAACACAAAATCCAGACGAACTCGATGAGGAGGGCGGCGGCGGCGGTTCAAGTGCCCGTCGAGGCGTGCGCGACGCCCTACTCGACTGCGCTCCGCTGCCTTCGACCTCTTCTCCCTCGTCTTCGACTACACGTCAACAGTCACACCGCCGAGTCACATCTACACCTCCACGTCGTGCGCGTGTTTCACGTCGTTCGCCCTCGGATCTACTTCCCAATCAAGTGCGCGACGACGGCCCGTCTTCGGATGAGGACGATGAAGGCTCCTCGGCAGGCGAATACGAGGGCCGTCAATTGCACCGGGGCGGTCGTCGTGTGGGTGGGCGTTCTGGCGACGTCAAGGCTTCCTTTGCCGACAGCGAGGAGGAGAACGGTGCCGATGGACTGCGCGTACTGCCTACCTCGGACGCGTACAATCGGCGGCTTGAGGAGGAGGAACGGCGGCGAGCGGTCAACGTGCGACGAAGACGGATGCTCGAGGAGGTGGAAGCGGAGAATAGGGCTGTGCTGGAGAGTGGGGCTGAGGACGACATTCTTGAGGACGATGAGGACGAATACGACGGGCGAGGAGACGGAGATGAGTACGATGAGCCGTACGAAGGCGGGCACGGCGATGGCTCTGCAGGCGGCACGAGCGCGGGCACCATCTTGGGTATTCACAACTTGGCCATCGTGCTGCCGCAATTCTTCGTAAGTCCCGGATACTGTCCAAGGTGCGATTAGACCTCCTGCTGATCTCGTCTTTGCTTACAGGTTGCGCTGGTGGCCACGCTCATCTTCCGCCTCTCCGGCTCGTCCTCCTCCGACCAAGGCAGCGGTGGCAGCGGACAAGACTCGGTCGCTGGCGTCGTGCTCGTGCTCCGCTTCGGCGGGTGCATGGCTCTGCTGGCCGGCGTGGCGACGCGCTTCGTGCCTCTTACGCGCATCGAGCGGGAGGCCAAGGAGGAGAAGGCGGCGGTTCATGCGCGGCTCGCTCGACTTCGGGAGCGGGACAGGCGACGGAGACGGAGCAGTGCTGCTCTCGCTGCGCCCTTCCAATGAGCAGTCGTTGAGGTTCTCTTCAGTTGGCCAGTAATGCTATTCAGTGCCTGTACAGCTGTTCGGAACGTGACCACAACGCGTGCTGTCCTTGGGACGCGTTTGGGACGCGTCGTGGGAGCACGTGACGTCGTCGTTGACGATGGAAGCGAGCACGATGCGATGACGGCGCGAGAACGAACGGATCGCCGGCAGTTGCTGACGACCTCGTGGCCGCTGGGCTCTGACCCTTCCACCTCGACGACGTCCACCACGCCGACATCCACCGCGTACGCATCCACGATGTGCATCCTCGACCTCTTCACGACGGCCAAGGCGCCAACGTCGGTCAACTTCGCCTCGGGCGGCCGCCCAGGCTCGCTCGACAAGGTCGCCCAGCAGGCCGCCGCCGCCGCCGCCAAGTCGCTCGCCTACTTCCCGCACCCGGTGCTCGACCCACGCGTGCACCTCCTGCCCGCCCTCCAGGCCTTCCCCACCGCCGTGCGCGCCGCCTTCCCCACCTGGGCCGCGTACGCCGACCCACGCGCGTACCTCTCCTTCTTCCAGTCGCACTCGGACCCCGTCCAGGGCGCCCTCGGCATCATCATCGGCTTCAGCGCCTACTGCTACATCATGCAGCAGCTGACCGGCAACGCATCGCAAGTCGATGGTCTCTGGACGTTCCTGCCGGTCATCTACGCCACCTTCTTCGCCTTCTACGGCTGGCGCATCCCCGAGCCGCGCGTGCTCCTCCTCTGGAGCCTGTACGTCCTCTGGTCGTCGCGGCTCACGTACAACGCCGTCCGTCGCGGCATGTTCAAGAAGGGCGAGGAGGACTACCGGTGGCCGCTCCTCCGGGCTTCCATGAGCCGTCTCTCGTGGGAGATCTTCACCATCACGTTCATTGCCCCGGCTCAGAACGTGCTCCTCGCCATCACGGCTCTGCCCGTCTACCTCTTGACCTGCCTCTCGCGGCCCGAGTACGCGCTGCTCCAGCCCACGCGCCCGACCTCGACCCTGACGCCTGCGGACTACATTCTCGCGGTCCTCCTGGTCACGAATCTCGTCGTCCAGTTCATCGCTGACGGTCAGCAGCAGCTGTACCAGGGCTTCAAGCGCGGCCTCGACATCAACTGCAAGAACCCCATCACCATCCCTCCTGAGAAGCTCCTCCTCCTTCAGGGTGGCACCTCACCCGCTGGCGTGGTCACAAACGGCAACAAGGCCGGCCAACTGCACCCGGACAATGTGCCCCTCTACCACGGCCTGACCAACGCAGACAAGAAGCGTGGCTTTGTGACACGCGGTCTCTGGGCTTGGAGCCGCCACCCCAACTTTGCCTGCGAGCAGACGACGTGGTGGCTCTTCTACGCGTTTACCGTGATCACCTTCCTGCCGCCCTCGCTCCTGGTCGACCTCGGCACCAAGCCCGCGGGCGCTGGCATTCTGCCGCACTCGGCTGCCGGTCTGGCGGCCAAGGTGACCAAGGCAGTCTACCCGCACCCGCCGTGGTGGAGCTACGTGCTCAACTACAGCGCCATCGGTGCGCTCTCAATGAACATCTTGTTCGTCGCGTCGACGAGTGAGTACGTCCCTTCAAGTGCACCTCAGACGCGTTGCTGATCCCCGATTCTTGTTGAACTCACCTTCAGTCTACTCGGAGTCCGTCTCGGCGTCCAAGTACCCGGCGTACAAGTCGTACCAGAAGCGCGTGGGCATGTTCCACCCCGCCGACACCCTCATGCGCGGCTTGTACTACTGGTTCATTGCGCCTGACAATGTGCGCGAGCGCATTGAGGCCGAGGTGTGGGGCGAGCTTGGCGCGGCCGACAAGAAGACCAAGTGAGCGCCTCGTCGTCCAGCTTGGCTCGTCTTCCCTCCCTTTGGGCTCGGCGGACGTCGCTTTACCCAAGCCGTCGTGAGCTCGAGCTCAACGTGACTTATCATCAACCCAACACCATTGCGGAATCGCATTGCATCGGTACGCGGCCGTTCTGCGGCCAACCCGTCTCAAGAGTCTCCACCATCTCCTGCCCTTGTCCTTGTCGAATACCCTCCTCTGCCTGTCTTGCTTCAATCCAAAGTGCTCTTGACTTGTGCTTGCTGTTCCATGTTGCCACCATCAAACGCGTAGCCCAGATCGGGCATTTCGAACGATGTCAAGGGCTGACCTGAGCGGCACCGGTTCGAGGGTCTGCTTCTCGACGACGACGATGACCTTCACCTCGATGCGGCGCAGCGCGTGAATGGCCGCTGCGCGCTACGCCGAGTCATGACCGCCGCCTTCGCCCCAACGCGCATCGCAGCATTGGCGGTACCCGCTCGAGGAGCCCTGCGCGGAGGCCTCCCACCGACCCAACGCACAGGCGCCGCAACGGGCAGCCGCACCGGCCTCATCAACAACGACGGCCTCACGCTCGAGCACTTCCTCCTCCGCGCGCGCTTCACGGCGCTCTACCGCTCCCTCGTCCGCGCCACGCGGGGCATCCCCAACCCAGAGGCACGGCGCGATACCCTTGCGTGGCTACGGTCCGACCTGTTCCCGCCCTCGCTCGGTCTCGAGCGCGACCTTGTCAACCTCAAGGAGGCGCTTGCGCAGGGGTATCGGCAGCTCAAGCAGGTTCAGGGCCAGTTCAGCCTGCTCGGTGCTGGTGGGATCCGCACCATGGAGAGCGGTCGCGGGGGGAGTCAAGGCGCGTCAAGTACCGGTACAAGCCAGCCCGACACGCTCCACGATCCAGCAGGCTACACCGCCTTCCTCTCCGCCCTCCTCGCCCAACCGCCACCCGACCGCCTCGTCCTCGACCTCCGTCCCGAGCCCGACTTCGCAGCGCGCCACCTCCGCAACGCGACGCACCTCCCCGGCGGCTGGGCCGAGTTCCACAGCCGGTTCAGCACCTACCTGCCCGCCAAGGGCCGGCCCTTCTTGGTCCTCTGTCGGCAGGAGGAGGAGGTGGATGTGCGGAGAAAGTTGGGCGAGAGGGAGGGATTGATTGGCATTGTTGTGTGCTCCCAAGGCGCGACTGAGGCGGCGTCGGCGTCGGCGAAGGGCTCGTCGATGAGTGCCGAGGAGGCTTTGCTGGACCCCCTCGGCGCATCGGAGGCGGCCTTCTGGTCAGCGGCGGAGCGAGAAGGCGTACTTCGGACCTCTTCAGGATCGGCGTCGATCTCAACAGGAGGTAGTGGAGGATCAGGACGACAACAAGGGGACTCAGGCGCGTTCAGCTCTCCCTCCGGCTCGAAGCGCGGCGCTCATACTCTCGCGCGCTCACCTTCTTCAAGCATACGGAGTCGGATCCCAGGCAGGGCTGCGGACGACGTACCTCACTTGATGGGCCAGCCTTCGCCCGCGCTACGCCGAATGCACGATGCCTACCTCAAGCCCGCGCTCCTCCAACATACGCGTCGGGCCCACTTCCGCGCTCTCGACTTGGGCTGTGGGGCGGGCCGCGACCTGGCCTGGCTCGCGTACCAGAGCGAGATGGCCAAGGCGCACGAGGGGACGGAGGAGCCACAGGCTGGGGTTGGAAACCGTATGCTGGCGTGGCGCGTGACGGGCCTCGACAACGTCAAGCCGGTCCTTCAGCGGGCTGCCAGCCTTATGGAGGGCTACGCGCTCTTGCTCCCTCCGACGGAGACCACACCTGGCACAGACGACGTCACTACAGGAGGCTGCGAGGCCCTCGTATGGGGCCAAATCGGACCTCGGGGCGACATTCTCGCCCTACGCGCGGCGAGCCGGGACCCAGACTCGAGCGGGCGCAAGGGTAAGCCTTTCCTCCTTCAAGACAATGCAACGGAGCCAGTCGTCGAGACGGGCTTACTTCCCCAAGGAGCCTCCGTGTACGCGCCTGCCTTGCCGCTCAAGGACGGCGAGCCCTTCGACCTGGTGCTCCTTGTGCGCTTCCTCCCGCGTGCACTGCTGTGGGATCGCGCGGATACGATGCACGACCTCGTCCGTCGTGGCGACGGTGGCGGCTCAGCCTCGACCAACAGGGGTGAAGGGGGCGGCTTTGTCCTCCTCAGCCACTTCGTCGTCCCCGAGGAGGACGAGGCGAAGACGCTCGCTCCCGAATCATGCGGCGGCCGTCCACCGCTCCGACGAGAGTACGACGCGCCGCCCCTGTCCGCGCGACTGCAAGCAGGCGAGGTACGCCGCCTCGTCGCGCATTGGAATGCCTGGTGGGGGGCCGCTTCGCGCGCTGGCGCCGGCGCTGGTGCGGACGGCGATGATCGTGGCGGCGAGGAGTGGGCGCTCGTCGCGGATGAGATTGAGCCTATTGAGGATGGGCGCGCGGTGCAGAGTGTGTTGATTCGGAGGAGGTAATGCTACGTATACCTCGTAATAGATGTCGATACCATCGAGTGACGAGGAGAGATGGCTGATGTGGGGGGGGGGGGGGGGTTGAGACTGATGTCGAGTCGAGTTGCCATCGTCGCGGATATTCGGCCTTGGGAAGGAGCTCGACCTCGACGACGTTGACAACCATCATCAACACGGCCAACACGGCCAGCACGACGGCGCAGCTCTCAGCACAGGCCGGCGCGCGTCCTCCAGGCGCGCATCGTGTGAGCGCGACACGGCGACGTAGCTGGTGCGCATGGCCAGCTTGCGGCTCGTGAGGTAACGACCAGCAGAGGAGCGATGCCTCCCACCGGCCGCTCAGCACGCGCCAGCGCCGCGGCCTCCCAGGGTGATGGGACCCGACAAGGCAAGGGCGGCGGCGGTGGTGGTGGCGGTGGGACGAGGGACACGGACGAGCCAGAGACGAGACGCGGACGGAGGCCGTTCTCGCACCGGGGCATCTTTGCGCGCGATGGTGAGTGCATGCACCCACCTCCTCCCTCGTCTCCTCGTTTCCCTCCCAGCTCACCCCTCCTTTCCCCCCTGCGTCGGACCCGTCCACTCCACAGTGCGCGCACTCCTCTACGCATACGGCGACGCGCCCAACTCGGACCCAGCGACCGTCGACCTGCTGGAGGACCTGACGGTCGACTTCCTCACCGACTTGTGCCATCGTGCGCGGCCGTCGGTGTACGCGCTGCCCCATGGACCGGGCATGCGCGCGTTGGTGCCTGTCAGCGAGACAGGCGGGAGTGGGAGTGGGGGTCTGGGCGTGGATATCCACCCGACGGCACTGAGCGCGATCGCGGCAGGTTCGACGACGCTCCATCCCGGCGCGCTCGGCACGGTCTCCATTTCCAAGCCGGTAGGTGCCAGCTCGTCCACTTCAGCCGCCGCAGCGGCAGCAGCAGCAGAGGCGCAACAACGACAAGTCTACGTTCCCCTCCCCGCGTCCGCAGCGGGCCACCCGCACTTTACACGCGCGCGCATCAAGGTGGATGACCTCAAGCACGCGCTCCGGAAGGACGGCAAGAAGTTTGCGCGTGTGGAGGAGCTGCTCTACCTTGACAAGGTCATCAGCGAGGCGAGACGGCAGATGGATGTGGGCGAGGCGGCTGCGGCTGCTGTGGCTGTGGCTGGTTCGGGAGGTCAGGGAGAAGGAGGAGCTGGCGGGGGAGGTGGGAGTGGTCGGTCGGGTGGAGCTGGGTGATGCCTGAAATCCGCGCAAGCAATCGCAGTCATGACCACGCTGATATCTCTCAAGGACAGCGCATCCAGCGCGCCAAGGGAAGCAGGTAGTACGCTCATCAAAACGCGTGAAGAGCGTCCCGGAAAGAGGATACGTCGCTTTCGATTGCCCGGATGAGCGAGTCGGGGGGAAGGGGCTGCGTATGATACACAAAGGCTGGGTCGCGACGCGATGAAGAGACGAGGCATGGTGCGTGCGCGCCACGACGAGGAGGTGTGCGCGTGGACGGGGTGGTGAATGCGTGCTTGTGTGTGCGTACGTTGAATGATCCCGGCATGAGATTGATAGATGCGCTCATTGGGATAGGATCATCTGGACGAACTGGCGGTAGTCGACGTTGCCATCGCTGCATAGGTGCGAGGAGAGCAATCAAAGCGTCAGCGCGTTCAACAAGCACGGACAGAGAGAGACGCCATACTCACGGCCCGACCTGAACATTCTTGAGCAACTCGTCGACCTCCTCGTTCTCGAGCTTCTCGCCGAGCGAGGTGAGGAGGTAGCGCAGCTCGCCGACGGAGATGTAGCCGTTGCCGTCCTTGTCAAAGACTTGGAAGCCGCGAATGAACTCCTCTGAAAGATGACACGAGACCAAGCGCGTTCAGTACCCCTGTGCAGACCATGAGCGATGCACTACGCGATGCTCACCTGGGGTGCCTGCGGGCTTGAAGCCGTTGGGCCGGTTGAGGATGTGCAGGAAGGTGTTGAAGTCGACCTCCTTGCCGACGTTGGCCGCGAGCTCGCCGACCTCGGCCTGGGTTGGGTTCTGGCCGACGGCGCGGAGGAGGTCGCCGAGGGACTCGCGCGGGATGGCGCCCTGGCCGCGCTTGTCGAAGAGGTTGAAGGCCTCGCGGTGGTCGGCTTCGCTCATCGTTGCTGGCTTGTTTGCGTGTGCGGCGTCTGTGATGGGAGGATGGGGAGGAGGAGGAGGATGGTGGTGGTGGTGGTGGGCAGGACGAGGTCCAACTCGAGCTCGAGGGCCGTCGAATAGGAGGCGCACAACAACACGACCCTCGGGCCTCGAGGGTGTGGGTGGGGCCAGCGCCAACGGTGCGGAAGCGGTACCATTCACTGGGGTCACACGATGGTTCGCTTCCTGGCCGAGGCTGCACCTCAAATGCTCGCCGACGTCGTCGATGATGATGCTACTCACCGACGACGACGACGACGAGGTCAGCAACGAGCACCTCGCAGAACACAGCCAGCGGGGAGAGCGCGCACACGGCAAGGCTCGCAGGTGGGCACGATGGCATCGTCCTCCTCACCGCCGCCGTCGAGCTCGACGCACGCCTGTGCCAACTCCCACCACCATCACCACCACGCCCACGCCCACCCGCACCCTCAGCCGCTCCGGTACTCGCAGCCCACGCAGGCGGACGAGGATCTGCTCGATCTCCTGACATCGGGCGCCTTCTCGCCCGCGTCGGTGTCGGCATCGTCGGCGTCGGTGGCAGCGTCAGCAGCCGCGGCGGCAGCGGCAGCAGCAACAGCCGCCGCCCACCTGCAACATGCCTCGACAGTCGCCTCCAGAAGGCCGCTCTCGACGCTGGCCGCACTGCGAAGGCCAGCCCTCGACCCCATCGTGCTCGCCGCAACGCTGTCCTCGGGCCCGCACATAACCCGCCACCACTTCCACCACTCCTTTGACGGTAAGCCGCCAGACTCGTCCAGGTCGCAGCAGATGCCGGCATCGGTGAGGAGGGCCAGGATCAAAGAGCAGGAGGAGCATCAGCACGATCACCCTACTGCGCAAGTTCAGCAACATCGCAGTCCTGAGCCGGCGCCAGCAAGCATCGAACCGTTGCCAGCTTCCCTGGGATCGTCGCCAGAACGGCCAAGATATGTGTCAGCCCAAGCTCCACGCAGCGTCCGACTCGCTCGAGAAGTACAGCCCACCGACTTGCCGTCGGCAGCGCCGCCGCAGACATTGTCTGCTGCGGCACTCGCGGCCGCCGCCGTGACCGATGCACGCTCGCCCTCCGCCCAAACGGACTCGGCGAACCATACCGCCTCGATGCGCCGCTTTCCCTTCCCACCACCGCCACTCTTCGTCCGCTGTCACGCACGCACCCGGATCCCGACACCTCACGGCGAAGTCTTTGCCTACATCTACAAGAACAATCGTGATCTCAAAGAGCATCTCGCCCTCGTCGTGGACCCCGCCCAGAACGACGAAGTCGCGTCCGAGTACTATCGCCGGCGCGCGGAACGGGCACTCCAAAGCAACGGCTCGAAGTCGATGCGCGTGCAACCGAGGAGGAGGGAGATCCGAAGTCGTTCCCTCGATGAGGTCTGGGGCCCGGACGAGACGGACATGGAGCGCATCGTTCGAGGCGCCTATGTCGGCAGGTTGAGTGGCGACTACCAGATCGCCTCGGCCCCTCCTGCACCTCTCCATGCACGTCGCACGGTTGGAATGGGAGGCAATGAGGCTGGCGCCGACACCGAGGAGGAAGAAGATGACGACGATGACGCGTTGGACCCTCCACTGGTTCGCATTCACTCGGAGTGTTACACCGGCGAGACGATTGGGTCGCAGCGATGCGACTGTGGCGAGCAGCTGGACGAAGCCATCCGGCTGATTGCGGCCGAGGACGAGATCATGCACCCTCCACGGCAGCGCTCGTCCCATCATCACGGCCATCATCACCGTCGATCCCAGCCTGGGGTCCTGCACCACAAGGCGGTCGTGGGCCTGTTGGATCACTCTGTGGATTCGCTCGCCCAGTCCACGACGCTGTCGGCTTACGGCGGGGCAGAGACGAATCCCCATACGCCCCTGCTGACGGGAGCTCCGCCCTCACCGAGCGCGTCCCAGCAACTCCTGCCCGCCTTGAACTCCTCGTCGACACCGGCCGAGGATCAAGAGGGCCGTCCTCGCCCCCGACCCCGTCGCGCGAGGGGCATCATCGTCTACCTCCGCCAAGAGGGCCGCGGCATCGGTCTCCTCGACAAGCTGATGGCGTACAATCTCCAAGATATGGGCCACGACACGGTCTCTGCGAACATCTTGCTGGGCCACTCGGCCGATGCGCGGACGTACGACATTGCGGCTGCGATCCTGCGCGATCTCGGCGTGGGCACGGGAACGGGCACGGGTGCGGCAGGCGCTAGGGCGGCGCATGGCGGGGTGCGCCTGTTGACCAACAATCCTGAAAAGGTGGAAGGGATGGAGCGCGAGGGTGTGCGCGTGGTGGAGCGTGTGCCGATGGTGCCGCGCATGTGGCGCGTCCGGCGGGAGAAGCAGGACAAGAAGGCGGCGGCCAAGAGGCGGCGTCGACGACGGAGGCGTGCGAAGCGCAAGGAAGAGGAGAGGCGGAGGTTGGCTGAGGGTGGAGGTGGGGTGGGAGGCGAGGCCAAGGTGTTGAGCAGGGCCAGGAGCGGGTCGAGGAAGACGCCTTCGCCTTTGGTGTTGGGGTGGGGGAGTGGTGCATCGTCGAGGGTGCCCGCCTCGCCTGGTCTGGCCTCGGGAGGCATGTTCCGACCCAGCCTGCTGGGCGTACACTCTCACGTGCTCTCCAGCTCATCATCCGAGCATAGTGTCGGCTCGGAGGGCGGGGGCGGGCGGCGGCCTGCACACGACGGTGACGAGGAGGAGGACGGGGAGCTCGAGATGCTCTCGCAAGCGGGCGGCGACGGTGACGATGGCTCCATGTCGGCCTCGGCTTCGGCCTCAGCCACGCCTCTACGCTTCCGGTTCATGGCGGACGACGACGACGGGACCGCGTCGCAGCGGGAGGAGGTGGGAGGCTCGACCTCGGACTCGGACGCCCATGCCCACGCTCACGACGACGACGACAGCTTTGAAGACGAAGACGACGACGAGGACGATTCGGAGGACGACGAAGACGACTCGGACTCGGACTCGGGCGACTCGTACACGGCCCACGTCCTGCGTCGGTCGGGTGCGACGATGATTGGGGCGGATGTGACGCGGTCGGTGGAGCTGGAGAAGTATCTGCGTACCAAGGTGGAGCGTATGGGCCACATGCTCGACGTGCCTACGACGACGGCGTCCTCGTCGTCCTCGTCCCCGGTGGCGCCGGTTGCGATGGGTGCTGATGCTAGTACGAACAAGGATACGGCGACGGGGCACACTGCCAACCGATCGGCATCGACGACGACGCCTTCTGCGACGCGGTGACCAAGTGACCATGCTCTTGATCGAATGGAAATGAATCATCCCCCTCAATGGCTTAGCATTTCTCCTATCATCCTCGTAACTGCTGGTACGCCTCTTCTTCCTCGAAACTGCGGAGACAGTGATTGCTGACAAGACTTACTTATCCTCTTTGCCTTGTCTTCGGTCGCTTCTTGGCAGGAAACGTTTATTGGTTTGGCTGGGACGTCATCATTTTACGACGCGGACCCAATAACCGCCGGCTCTGAGCGTTCTTAGCCCCGCCTTGTCCTATGCAACGACGAGGACGACCACCACGCGCTGCCTCACCTTGGCCGCACTCGTGCCTCTTGGCTGTGAGTGCAGCAGTTGGGCAGAGACAGAGTACTGAGCGCTTACCATGGACGCCAAGCAGGCCAGTCTGTCCACGTTGAAGCGTGCGTGCAACGCATAAGAAGCTGACCTCGCTTTCCCTTGTTACCTCTATCCCTTCCCCCTTTCCTCAACGCTTTACCATCTCCCATCGACAGACTCCGCAACGGATGACGGCCTCGAGCAGCAGGCTGCCGCCCCAGGCAAGCCTCTCCGACGACGAGATCAACGCCTTCTTCGCCGACATTGCCGGGTCCGACAAGGCCACCCACATCAGCCTCGCACAGCTCGAGGCCAAGCTACGCAGCGTCTACAACGACATTGCGCCCACGCCCCAAAAGCACCATCTTCACCACCCTACACGCGCCCAGCTCGAAGGCGGAAATGGCCTCCATGCCTTCCTCGTCGATCTCTTGCCCGATCTCAAGCCAGAGGAGCATGGTGACGGCAATGGCAAGCGCGACTTGGACGGCAGCTTCCAGATCTCCAAAGACGACTTCATCAAGGAGGTCCGCGGCTGGGACGTGCCCTCGCCAGACCAGAGCAAGGCCACCGACGACGAGCAAGAGGCGCACGAGTACGAGCGCAAGCTGCCCTGGACGCGCAAGGTCGCGGCCCACTGGTCCGTCGAAGGACCCGGTTACCTCTTCATCGCCCTTGTCGTCGCGCTCCAAGTCGCCTTCGGAGCATGGCAGGGCGCCATCTACGTCCAGAACCAGCCCGTGAGGCGCGCCCTCGGCTGGGGCGTCATCTGCGCCAAGTTCTCCGCCGGCGCACTGTACCCGACCCTCTTCTTCATGCTGCTCTCCATGTCAAGATGGGTGGCCACCCTCCTGCGCAAGTCGTACACCCTCTCCAAATTCGTCAACATCGACTTCCACCAGTCCTTCCACGTCTGCATGTCCATCGTCGGCTTGCTCCTCGCCTCGGTCCACGCCATCGGACACTTGACGGGCACCTTTCTCTACTCGAGCCGGCCCGCCCAGGCAGACGACGTGATCGCCATCGACAAGCCCGTCCGCTCCTACCGCGACTACGTCCGCACCCTGCCCGGATGGAGCGGCATCGTCGCCCTGAGCCTCTTCTGGACCATTGCAGCCCTCTCCGCGCCCGCGGTCCGACGGTGGAACTTTGAAGTCTTCCAAGTCGGCCACCTGCTCATGTTCCCCATGATCGGCCTCCTCGCAGCCCACGGCACCGCCATGCTGCTCCAGTACCCCATGCTCGGCTTCTGGCTCGTCGCGCCCACCCTCATCGTCCTCGCCGAGCGCGGCCTCCGTCTCGTGCGCACGTTCCGGCATATACCTGCTCGGCTTGCCGTGCTCGACGATGAGACGGTAAGGATCTGCGTACGCCATCCCAGGGGCAAGGACTGGTCCTACCAGGCAGGGCAGTACATTCTCCTCGCCGTGCCGCGCCTGTCCTACTTCCAGTGGCACCCGTTCACAATCTCGGCCTGCGTGGACGACTGTCTCCAGGTGCACATCAAGACGTCCGGGGACTGGACCTCGGCCCTGCGCGACCTTGCCCTGGACATGGGCACGGAGACGGATATCACGGTGGCGATTGATGGTCCCCTTGGCGCGCCGGCTACGCGCTTCTACGACTACAAGCGCTCCATTGTCGTCGGCAGTGTGAGTGCGCCCGAATGCCCCTACCAGGCTTCTGTTCACTCAATGCTCTCCTCCGCCTTCGCAGGGCATCGGCATCACTCCCTTCGCCGCCGTGCTGACCGACCTCGAGCAGAAGGCCCTCCAAGAAGGTATCAACCCCTGGCGCGAGAAGCGGCGGCCCAGCTTCAGCCGCGTCCTCAGTAGGACGGCCTCCATCCCTTCGCAAGTCGTCACCCGCGTCCGGTCGCGCTCCTCGTCCTTCTCGGGTCGTCGACAAAGCTTGGAAGGCGAGGAGAGTGGCGGCGGTGGCGAACAGCGAGGTAGTGGCCTGATCTCGGCCGCTGCGATCCGGGAGGCCAAGGCGCGTGCTGCGAAGCGCCGCAGCGGTATTGCGTCGGCGCCCGAAGACGCCGCCGACGAAGACGATGGAGCCGCTACCGTTGTAGGGAACGGCTCCAGCCCCGGCGCCGAGGCGCAAGACAAGGAAAAGCCGTCCCCGACGCAGGACAAGTTCGCACCTGACCAGAGCGGCCGCCGTCGCCGCGTCGACTTCGTCTGGCTCGTTCGGGACCGGAACCACCTCCTCTGGTTTGCCGACCTCCTCAATCGACTGAGCGACTACGCGGAGAGCCACGCCAAGCAGGAGCAAGACGGGTTGGCGGGCTCGCCCGTCATCCGAGCGACGCCCGCAGCACCATCGTCGGCATCGGCATCGTCTACACCGCCACCGCCCATCGAGCTGCGCATCAACACCTTCATCACCGCCAAGCGCAAGGCCATCTCGACCCACGTCTTCCGCGTCCTCCTAGACCGCTACCGCACCGACGCCTGCCCCGTCTCGGCCCTCACAGGCCTGCGCGTAACCTCGCGCTTCGGCCGGCCGGATCTGCAGGGCATGCTGAGGGCCTTCTATGAAGATTTGAGGCGGGAAGGGTTCGAGGGCGAGGCGGGCGTCTTCTTCTGTGGCGCGCCTGCGATTGGTCGGTTGTTGGCGGATCAGTGCAACGAGCTGACGGCTCGGTCGAGGGCCGAGGGCGGGAAGGTGCGCTTCCACTTCCTCAACGAGGTGTTTGGTTGAGGTTCTCATCGATCTAGGACGGAGATTCGCGTTGGAAGACTGCTTGGCGGCCGATATAGCTTCCCTGTTACCTGTTGTAGATGTCAGTACTTGTGTAAACGGTCAACAATGGGAGCTCTTTGTCCAGCATTTCCCCAAACATGGAAGCGCTGATACTGTACATTGCGATCAGGACGAGAGATCGACGCGACGCGTCCAATGAGCTACCGTCAGAAAGCCGGAAGGTGAGGATCATCGCCTGATGAACCCGGGTGGCGGCACCGAGAACACGCCCGCGCCGGGCATGTTTGGCGGCGGCACACCCGTAGGGATCAATCCAGGCGGCATCCCCAATGCAACCGCCGCCTCCGGCGCCGGCATCTTGCCACTCATCAGCGCCTTGTGCGCCTCGAGCTGCATGCGTAGCGTCTCGCGCGGGATGACGAGACTCTCGGGTCGGAAGCGCTTCGTGCCGTCGCCGCCGTTGGAGCCGTCGCCGGCGCCTCGTGCGGCTGCGCGGCGGGTGCGCCACTCTTCGAGGTCCTTCTCGGGTATGCCGACCATGCCGAAGATTTCGACGTCGAAGGTATCCCGTCCTGGGAGGGTGTTAGTCAAGCTGGAGAAGGAGTGGGAAGAGAAGCCGCGGTGAGTGTCAGTAAGTAAGACGCTGTTTTGGGCAGATCAAAGGTAGCGCAAGACAAGAACGTACCGGTCTGGCTCGAGCTTGTGCACTTGCGTGATGTGCACGGCTAGACCGCCGGCCGTGTTGAGACGGCGCGGGCAGTGCGGGCAGCGGTAGTGCCTCGCCTTCTGGTGCATCAGCAGGACTGCAAGATGAGAAGGAGCGCGACACGTCAGCGACAGACTCGATGCAGAGAGCAGAGACGAGGCAGACGCGTACCCTTCTCATCCTCGAACTCGCGGCTGCGTCCAGGAGGGGGAGAGGAGGAATCAGCATCGTCAGCCAGCTGGGACGGCACGCGCGCGCGCGCAGGACACTCACTCGCAGTACCAGCACCATGCCTCGTTGGCGGGCTGTCTCTTGCGCTTCCCCATCGCGTCTCTGTCCGCCGCTTCACCGCCTTGAACCGTGTCGTGGTGGTGGACGTCCGGGAGCAGCATGGACGGCATCGGCGACGCTTGGTGGCGATGGTGTCGTCGGCACGTACGGTCCGAGTTACCGACGTGGTACAGCCCGATTTGGAGCTGCGTGGGAAGGGTGGCAAGCATGGCGACACCATGTTGCGGACCATGCCTCTGGCTCTACCTCCACCGTTTTCTTCCCACGTCCACCCTCGACACGGAAGGTGCCTTCCTCGTCGACGACGTCCACCACCTCCTCATCGTCAAGGCACCACCGTCCATCACACACACATCGCCCAAGATGGTCCAACGCGTCACCATCCGCAAGCGCACGCCGTACAACACCAAGTCGAACCGGCGACGCATCATCAAGACGCCCGGCGGCAAGCTCCGCTACCTTCACCTCAAGAAGCTGCCCACCCAGCCCAAGTGCGGTGACTGCCACCAGGCCCTGCCCGGCATCAAGGCGCTCCGCCCGCGCGAGTACGCGAGCGTGAGCAAGACGAAGAAGACGGTGCAGCGGGCATACGGTGGGAGCCGGTGTGCGGACTGCGTGCGGACTCGGTGAGTGTTGCTCCTCCATCTCGTAGCTTTGACTGCTGGTTGGGCAGGTTCATGAGCGCGGAATGGGCGTATCTTCGAGTGGGCTGGCGAATGGGCAGGGCGGCGTCAAGGTTTGGACAGCAGTTGCGGGCGGACGAGATGGTACTTTGGCGGACGATGCTGGTGTTCAGGCTGGCAATGGAGGTGTGACGAGCGCATCGCGGCTGGCTCCCGCCTCAGGGGAACGAGCGTTCCCCTGACAGCTTGACGGGCGGCGGACTGGACCAAGCGGAGCACCACGCTCTTGTACCGGTTGCGCTCGTGCGCCCGGTGGTGCTCTCTGACCCGAGCGCTGAATTCGGGCCGGTCCCACGCAAGCGCCCCGACATGCCCAGCCCAGCCCTCTCCCTACTTCTCTTCCTACGCTCAGGGCAACGCGTACTGACTGGTGACCTCTCTCGCTACCTCAGCATCATCCGCGCCTTCCTCGTCGAGGAGGCCGCCATCGTCAAGCAGGTCGTCAAGAACGCCCAGAAGACCAAGTAAACGGTCTCCCTTTGACGACGACGCCCACAGATGCCTGCCCACCACCCATCACCCCACGCTCACGCTGGCGCTCCATCGGAGGAGGCTAGCGTTTCCATGCAACCACACCCGACGTTCATAGCGTCGTTGGAAGACGGACCATGGCTCCCTTGAGCCCGTCGACCGGATGACATTCGCTCCAGGACCCCCGTCCTCAGAGTCGTTGTCGTTCCTCACACATCTTGTATGCAAGGCTTCCCCACCCTCTCAGCTCCCAATTGCAACTCGATCCCGCATCGCGACCCAACTTGTGTGGACGTAGAGGGGAAGGCCAGGATCGCACCTGGCATCTGGAGTTGGGAGAGATGTTCGCAGAGATGATTGGTATGATGAGTCCTCGATAGGTAGTCGTTGGCAAGAGGAGGGTATTTGAGATAGGTGGTCCCTTGAGTGAGCGCGCAGAGCTCAGTGAGCTGTCCACCACTGCCACACTTGTGAGGCCAAGGTCGACGCCGTCGGCGATGGCGGTGGCGGGACGGCGGCTTGAGACCATGTGGTAGGCAGCCGTCTGAGCGCCTACACATACATGCCAACGCCACCAGCGCCGCCGTCGCCACCACCACTGACGCGCTGATAGTACGCCCACCAGGCCAGCAAGGGTACGAGAGCGATCGACACGAGCGCCACGACGAGCACGGGATGGTTGGCCAGCGCGCCGAGCCGGAGCAAGGATGGCGCGCCTGTCCTTCCGATCCCGAGCACGAGGTGAAGCCCGTGTCCGAGTCCCTATTGCTGATTCCCCTCGCCGCCGCCAGCGCCGCCGGCGGCGCCGCGCTCGGCTTGGAGTCGGAGCGCCTGGAGCTGCTGCTCGAGGAGCTTCTGCGCCTCGTCCTCGTTGCTCGTGCCGGGCGGGTAGACGACGGGGCTGGCAAAGTTGCCGTACAGGCTGAGCGCGAACCAGTGCAGCCCCTCGGGCGCGACCTCGATCTGGAACGGCGCGTATTCGACACCCTCGCCGTCAATGCTGACCATCCCCCCGCCCTTGAGTCTCCGGTCGCCCTTGCGCAGACGGGGCGTGACCCGCATCGCCTCGACCTTGGCGTACGCGAGATCACGATCGTACACCAATTCCCCGTTCTCGGCCGACGCGATCGTCCTGAGCTTGCCGATCCGGCCCGAGGACTGGAGGAGGAGCGCAACGTCGATGGTGCCGTCGCCCGGGTAGGCGAAGGGGAACTGCATCAAGTCGCGCGAGACGTAGGGCATCTTGCCGGCGTAGAGCGCCGATACGGGCTGCACGAGCCGATGCCACGTTGATCGCGACGACGCCGTGTCCGTCGCTGGATCAGCGGAACCGTTGGCGGTGGCTGGCTCCGATGTCGGTCGTAGCGCTGCGACCGGCCAGGAAGGGTCGTACAAGTCGAACGGCGGCGGCGTGGACTCGGGCCCAGAGGTGATAGGATCGAGGACGGACCCATGTCGCAACTCGGCATTCAGACCGGCGCCGCCAGCATCCTCCGTCGCGCCAGCTTGCCCCTCCTTAACAGAGTCTGTCCAGCCTCCCTGCGCCCTAGCCTCAGCAAGCCGTCGCCGCATCTCGGCGCGGTCGACGGTGCCACGCTCGCCAAGCTTGAGATCGACGTCGACGGGACATTCCTTGTTGGTGAGTACGCCTTGGAGGTAGCCAATGACGAAGCGGGCGTCGCCGAGGGCACGCATGTGCTCCGTGCCCAGGTCGATGTCCGCCATGAGGCCGATGGCGGCGGAGAGGAAGGCATAGTACTGCACGTATGGCCTTGCAGGCGCGGAGGCAAGTGGCGTTGGGTCCGCATCGACACCACCGCTACTGGCGCTTCCGGAGGCGTGATGCGGGAGAAGCCGAGACGCCGTGGCCGAGCTCAGCGCCGGGGCGCTCACTTCCGCCGCGTCGGACTCCGTCGCATTGCTTCTCGTTGCAGAGTGCCCATTGGTCTGAGAGCGGACCGTGCCAGTGTTGGAGAGCGCAGACGAGTACGTGGCGGATCGACTTGGATGTCCTTGACTGGGCGCCTTGCGCACGCGCTTGGGTCGAGCTGGCGGCTCCAAGCTCGCGTTGGCATATGGGTCCGAGTCGGGTCCGGAGTAGGGTTGTGTGATGGTGCATAGGTCCATGGTGACGGGCCTGCCCTTGATCACATTCAAAGCGGCGAGGGCCAGACTGAAGCCATTCTTGGGGCCGAGAAGATTGACACTCGATGCGTTGCCGGACCCTGCGGGAATGGGCGAGACGGGGATTCGAATGGCACGTCGAGCATCGGGTCGGGAGGCGAGAGCATTGATGACCTCGTGTACCATTCCGTCGCCGGACACGGTCACGATGGCATCGGTGGCGTCTGGCTTCAGTACGTCGCGTACGAGGGCAAAGCCGTGCAGGTGGTGCATGGTGTAGTGGACGGTGAGGGTGCACCCTGCGGCCTCGAGGATGGGTCGTACGCGGACGTCGAAGTGCTGGCGGGCCTTTCCTGGACCTCCGGCTGGGTTGACGAGGACAAAGAGGCGGCGGTGGGGCTTGATGCCCAGGGACGCCGGGTAGGCGCGCGCGAGGAGGGCGCTGGCCCAGTTGGCAGCATAGGCGGCTGGATCTGCGTCGCTGATGTGCTGGGCATCGATTCGGGCTTCCACCTTGATGAGGCGCAGGTTGGCGCAGGGTCCATCGAGGAGTTGGCGCAAGCGGTTCGCCTTGGCGATTTTGGCATTGGAGGGAGCTTCAGAAGGGGCCTTGTCCTGGGACGGAGTGGAAGCAGCGCCCAGGATGGACTGGGCCTTGGAGCTCTTCTTGGTGATGCCAATGGCCTCGGTGAGCGACTTGCGCGTCGTCAGGGGCGGTGAGAGGGTGTTGACGAGCAGCGAGCCGCCGTCGACGTCGGCGACAAAGGCGGCGTGCAGGACGAGCTCGATGGGCACGAGGAGCGACGCCTTGGCTGGGTCATAGGGCCCTGTGTGGATGCCATCCATGGTCAGCCACGCCTGTGCCAAGAGGGCATCGCAGGGCACTCACCTGCGTCGTGGAGCGACGTGTACGGCTTGCCCGGTCCGACGCGGTGCAGGTAGAAGTGGTCGTCGTCGAAGGAGACGAAGGCCGGCTTGCCGTCGATGGTCACTGGCAGCGACGCCGGCACGGGCGTGGCTGCGTCGGTGCTGGCCATCGTCGCCGGCGCGTGGTGTGGGTGGTGTCTGGCGTCGATGCGCTCCCCGCGAGGAGGTCGGGCGACTCAGCTGTGCGCAGTGCCCTCCTTGCGCCTCGAGGCGATGCCTGCCGTGCTCTGCTGAGGGGTCGCCGCCTGCGCTGACTGCGCTCCGTCCTTGGCTGCTGAGTGAGGGGCTGTTGGAGGGAGTGCGAGTGGCGAGGACCTCGTCGACGTCGACGCGGTTGGTGCGCCGGCGCAGGTCCACAGATCGGCCATGGCGGAGCGTTTCCACGCCGGTTGGCTCCTCGACGAGCTCGAGCCCATCGACGATGAGGACGACAACGACGACGACGACGACGACGGCGATGGACGTGTCCCCCGCGGCGGCCAACGCGCAGGTGCGGGCGGCGTACTCGAAGCTGTCCAAGGTCGGCGAGGGCACCTTTGCCTCCGTCTTCCTCGCCCGCCACGTCCCCTCCGGCGAGCGCGTCGCCATCAAGATGATCAAGGTCGTCAGCAACGCCGACGGCATGGACATGACGGCCCTGCGCGAGGTCAAGTTCCTCAGGGAGCTCCAGCATCCCAATGTCATCCGCATGCTCGACATCTTCTCCTCCGGCTCCCTCAACCCGTCCCTCAACCTCGTCCTCGAGTTCCTCGACACCAACCTCGAGGCGCTCATCAAGGACCGCGAGCTCACCATCGTGCCGGCCGACATCAAGGCATGGATGGCCATGATCCTGCGCGGGCTCGAGTACTGCCACCGCTCGTACTGTCTCCATCGAGTGAGCATCTCCCTCCGTCTCGGTGTTGGCTCTCACTCACAATCCTACATACTCTCTACCCAGGATCTCAAGCCAAACAACTTGCTTGTCTCCCCTTCCGGCGAACTCAAGATTGCCGACTTTGGTCTCGCACGCGAGTACGCCGACCCGCGTCTGCGCATGACGTCCGAAGTCATCACGCGCTGGTACCGCCCTCCCGAACTCCTCTACGGCGCGCGCCACTACGCGGGCGCCGTCGACATCTGGTCCGTAGGCTGCATCTTTGCCGAGCTCATGCTCAGGACGCCCTACCTCCCCGGCGAGTCCGACGCCGCCCAGATCGGAGTCATCTACAAGGCCCTCGGCAGCCCGACGGAGCGCGACTGGCCAGGTCACGCCCTCTTGCCCAACTTTGTGCCCTTCCAGCCTTCGCCCAGGCCGCCGCTCAGTGGCACCTTTACAGCCGCCAGCCCGGACACGCTTGACCTGCTCGCCAAGCTGCTCGTCTTGAATCCCAATCAGCGCATCTCGGCACACGATGTGAGTAGCCGCTCATTCTCGCTCAGGTTTTGTGAGATGCTGATCGCCCCCCTCTCCTGGACGGACGCGATGACAGGCCCTGCATCACGCCTACTTCAAGCTCAGCCCGCCACCAACGCCCGCCACCGCCCTGCCTCGCCACCCTACCAAGGAGCCAGCGCCAGACGATCCAGCGTCCAAGGTACTCCTCAGCAACAGCGAGCTCAAGGACCGCGTCCGTGCAAGCAAGCCAGGCGACACTCGTAGTGCCGCCACCTCCTCCTCGGACCGGTCCGCGAATAAGGTGCTCTCCTCAACCGCGGACAAGCATCGGCCGGCTGCGCAGATTGCGCCGCTCAAGCGCCAGCTCACGCCTGCCGAGATTGAGCGTAGGAAGGCACTGGCGCGCAAGATGGCCTTTCGATAGCATTGTCCTCGCTTTGTCACCGTCGTGTTCTCTACTAGCGTTGCTCACCTCGCACTGTATACTATCATCACTTGCGGTCACTCTCTGCGCTTCGAACAGCAGCGGTTCCACGCTGGCAGAGTGTGCGTAGAGGGAGAGGCATGCGATTCGAGAGCGAAGGACATGTGCAAGGGATCGGGGACGTGATGGAGATGCTTAGTCGAAGAGACCGCTGTGGAAAGCCAAGAGGATGGGTCAGTATCTCACAGCAGGCAACGTGAAATTGTAATGGTACCCACAAGCCCATGTCGTCGTCGGACTGCGAGGAGAAGGAAGAGACGCGAGGGGAACCATAGCCGATCAGTGAGCATGACTCGCGTCCAGCAGGACTTGTAGGTCCGAGAACTCACCTCCTCCTTCTCCTCCTCCTTCTTCTCCTCCTCCTTGGCAGCCTCGGGAGCCGCACCGCCAGCCGCGGGCGCAGCCGAGACGGCAACAGCGGGGCCAGAGCCACCGCCGACGTTGGTCAGGAGCGCCTTGACGTCCTTGCCCTCGAGCGCCTTGGCGAGCAAGGAGGCCCAGATCGGCTGCACCGTCAGGCCGGCGGCGGTCTGGATGGCGTTGAGCTTGTCGGCGGTGATGTCCAGGCCGTCGTCGGCGAGGATGAGCGCCGCGTAGGTGGCGCTGAGACTGTGCGAAGGGAAGAGGAGGGGGAGTCAGTCGTCGTGCACCTGCCTGTGCGTATGATCCATGTCGGGGCCAGGGGAGATCCGAGCGGCAGGCGCGCAATGAAGCGAGAGCGCCTTGCGCGCTGCGGCCGCTTGATCGTGTGTCCTTCGCCGTGCGAGCTGCCCGTAAGGGAAGGGAATGTACAGCGGCCCCCATCACCGCGTCGGCTACGAGGGAAACGCGAATGCGCTCCGCCTCGTGCCGCGCCGCACCGCGTACCCATATCACCTCGAGCTGGCCCGCAGCGCCGCGTAGGTCCACCTTCATCCCAGCGCATACCCTCCAGCGTGTGTGTGTCCCCACCCCGTCCATGTCGGCAGCGCCGTCGTTGAACGGAACATCGCTGCTTCGCCCCGCGTCCGGACCGCGAGCTTGAAGCAAGTGCGCCGCCGATAGAAGCAACGGCGAGGCCGCGAGACCATACGACGAGGACACTTACTCAGGGGAGGCCATTGCGAATGTCTTGACGGATTGCGAGGGACGGTGCTGATGGTGAGGGCAACGTTGATGGGTACGAGCTCGGGACTGAAGACGACGAGCTCTCGAAGGAGTGTGGGAAATCGATCGATTCTGGCAGCCCTCCACATCGTCCTTGGATACCTTCTCACGCTCGCGTCGGGGGCAATGATCATCTGTTTGATCCAGGACGTGAGTTCGGCTTGTACGGGCCGATGCAGTATTGCGTTGAGGTACATGAGATGCCCGTTGCGCGGCGCCTGGGCGCGTCGTGGACGTGGTGTGGTGCCCCTCAGCAACACCCATCACCACCTTTCAACAGACCTCGACGACGACGACGCCAACGACGGCAAGGACGACATTGGCGGGCAACGGAGCGAACGACGCGCCTCGCACTCGACCCGCCCCGAGCGCACCGCCCCACGATGGCGGCAGTCGAGTCGCTCGTCCCGCTGCGGGTGCATCGACTGCAACACGCGCACCCGCCTGCGCACCACGTCTACGCAACACCGCCCTCAGCGTCGTCGGCAGCGTCGTGGTTCAACATTGGTGCCTACCTGCCGCACTGGCACGCCGTGCCCGAGCGCTTCCTCCACCCGCGACACCGGCGCAAGAAGTCGAAGCATCAGCAGCAGGACGCCAAGGCATCGGAGGTCGAGGACCCGGACGCACCCCCGACGGAGCTGCTCAGGACGGGCTTCCAGAACCCATGGCCATCCTTTCATCGACCCACAATCTGGCAGATATGGCACTCTCTCCGCTGGGGCGTGCCCCCGCCGCACTTTGACGCCGACATGGACGAGGAACTGCACGCAGGCCATCGCCAGCGCAAGAAGCTCCGCAAGCAGCTCCAAAACGATCCCGAGCTCCAGCTGTCCATCGAGCGGCCCGACTTTAGCTACGAACAGGGCACCGTCAAGGCCACCTGGGTCGGCCATGCCGGCACCCTCGTCACTCTCCCACCCGTGAGCGGCAGGAAGGAACCGTTTCGCGTCCTCTTCGATCCCATCTTCTCCGACCGGTGCTCGCCCCTTCGAGGCGCAGGACCGTTACGCGCCTACGCACCACCGTGCAAGCTCGCCGACCTGCCGCCCATCGACCTGGTCATCATCTCTCACAACCACTACGACCATCTCGACTACGACACCATCTCCGACCTCTGGGCCGCCAATGAGTCGCGGGGGATCAGGTTCATCGCGCCGCTGGGGAACAAGTCGTGGTTCATTCAAGAGGGGCTCGGCATCGATGCCGAACGCGTCGTCGAGCTCGACTGGTGGGACGAGCTCGTGCTGGGAGGATCGCCCGTGCTGCCCGCCCCGGAGACCAAGGCGGCGAACAGCGAGCAAGAGGCGGCCGCGGACGAACCGAAGAAGCACGCCGAGGTCGTCGTTCCAGAGCTCGTTGACGGCGCCTCCTTCTCGAGTGCCCTCATAACCGCCAAGGTGGAAGATCCCGAGAACCCATCTCTGAGGACACCCGGCGACAGCGTCATCGAGCTGTCTGCACGCGAGAAGGACGCGCTCAAGGAGCCGGCCCTCCCCTTCGTACGCATCATTTGCACGCCAGCCCAACATCAGTCTGGCCGATACGCCGTCGACGCGTGCTCCGCGCTATGGTCGTCATGGGTGGTCGAGTATCACCACACGGAGAAGAGTGATGACGGTGGCGCGCAAGGTGGCAAACCGACAAGGAGGTGTTTCCGTACCTTCTTTGGTGGCGACACCGGCTACCGGTTCCACGACACGGTCGCCGCCGCCGCACAAGAGGCTAAGGCCAAGGAGCTCGAGCAGAAGCTTGAGCGGCGTGCCTCTGAGGAAGTCAAGAGACGAAGTGGCGATGGGGAAAGGAGTGGAGCGTTCAGACGGATGAGCATCAAGCTGTCCGAACGCTTATCGCGTTCGTCTGGAAGCAAGACATCGTCTGAGGCATCGACGACGGCAGCTGGCGAGGCTAGCAACGGCCAGATCATCAGTCAGGAGGGAGCGAAGGGCTCTGAGGACGCTGCGGATGCCAGCAAGAAGACCCCGGGTGTACCCAACGGCAACAAGGACGCGGACGCCAAGGCTGAAGAAGCCACGATCCAGGAGGATGTGTTCCCGGCGTGTCCTGCGTTTGAGGACATTACCCTCGGCCTCGGCCGACCCAACCTTCTCCTCCTGCCGATCAGCGTGGGCGCGACCATCTCCTTCCTCAAGTCGTACGACCCGTTGCCGTCGCGTTGGTCTCCGTTCCCGCGCGTGGACGAGCGGCTGACGAGTGCGGTGCATATGGGCCCCGAGGATGCGGTGCGGGTGATGCAGCTCATGACGACGGAGGCTGGCTCGACTACGCCCCCGCGGAACGCCATCGGAGCAGGGGACGAGGACGAGGATGAGGATCGGAAACGGCTGCGTGCGCCGGCTTCGGCGCATCTTCGACGCTACGCGCACCTGGAAGCATCGCCTTCGGCCCCTTCGGCGGTCAGGAATGGCGCGACGGCGCTGGCGATTCACTGGGGCACGTTTGTCGGTGGCAAGGATGAGGTGCTCCAGAGTGCTCGTGCGCTGCGTCGGGCGTGTCAACACGAGGGCGTCAAGTTCGCGAGGCAGCATCGCGAGGACAAGGCGGCGGCGGCGGACAAGGGCAAGGACGTGACGGGCAAGAACACGTTTGCGCTCGTCAACCATGGCGAGAGCGTGGTGCTTCGGCTCTGAGCCCGGCGCGCGCGCGACGACACCTATCAGCTACCTGTTACGACTTTGGATCAGAACGACTTGGATCGACCGAGCGAGCGAGCGCGCGCTATCCCATCCTCAATATTGTTATACCCCCTACTCGTTCTGGGCTCGAATATACGCTCAGCGCCCCTCTTTGGCAATGGACCTCCTTTGGACCCCCCTCCCCTGCGCGTCTGGTCGGGTCCGGTTCCTTGATCGATGCCGACACGGCTCTGCCGTCGTCTTGTTCGCCTCTGGCCTCGGTCGCGAAGCTGAGGTGTAGCGGCGGTGGGTGAGTGTTGCGGGTGTGGACTCGGCTCCTTCGGTGGGTGGCTCGGACCCGATTCGAGAGGCTCTCGTTGCACCCTCCTCGACATCGACCGTCCCTGCGACGACGAGGACGACGAGGACGACGTTGTCAAGGGCACAGCGCGTACGCTGACACTCGTTGCGGTACCCCAATGGCGCTGCAAGTCGGCCAGAGGAGCAGCGCAACGGCATAAAAGGTGAGCGTCGAGACGGCTCCGAGGTCGAGTTCAGCTTCATCCTCACCCGCTCATCGTTCACCTCCTCCTCCTCTTCCTACATGCTCCTTACCGCATCCCTGCACACACCCCTCCGTCTCTCAGTCGTGCAGTACGCCCACACCCACTCTCGTGCCCTCTCCTCTAGCAGCATGGCAGCAGCACTCGCGGACACTACGACGGCTACGGCCAGACCAGCCGGCCAGGACCTCGACGGCGTCAAGCTCGGCTTCACGAACGCACCCGAACAGCGCGAGCCCATCAAGCTGGCCGTCGAAGGCACCTTCCCCTCCTGGCTGAGCGGCACGCTCTGGCGTCAGGGCCTCGACAAGTACGAGGTCCCGCCGGCATCCAAGGGCGGCAAGGGTTATAGCATCTCCCACTGGTGTAAGTGTCTACGTTGAGCTTGCCAACATAGATGCAGATGCTGAATGCCATCTTGGCCCTTCAGTCGACGGCTTGGGAATGCTACACGCGTTCCAGCTTGACGGTGCGACGAACACGGTGCACTATCGCAGCAGGTACACGACGGACGAGTTCGAAGTCCATGCGCGCGACAACCCAGACAGTATCATCCGCTTCCACCGAAACCCGGACCCATGCAAGCGTCTCTACAGCAAGCTCTTCACCACGTTCAAGAACATGAGCACGGGAGCGCTCCGGCAGCAAGGCGGCAAGTCGAGCGCAAACGTGTCCGTCACCGTCGATCCGAGCTTTGCCGCCATTGGCACAATTGGACTGCCCTCGCAGGGCGGCAAGGAGGGCGTCCCACTCGTCACGCGCACAGACGCCAACCAGCTCGGCGTGCTCGACCCGGAGACGCTCGAGCCGCTCAGGACGCTGTCCTACACCTCGCTTCATCCTGACCTTCGCGGGCCGCTCAGTGCCGCGCACGGCGTCGGGATCGGAGACGACTACTACAACTACGTGCTCGACTTTGGTGCCCGACCGACCTATCGCGTCTTCCGTCTCGGTGCGGTCGACCCCGGCACTGGCAAACCAAGCGCCGATGTGCTGGCCACCATTACCGATCTGCCCGGAGCCTACCTCCACTCCCTCGCCGCCACGGAGCGCTACGTGATCCTCAGCGTCTGGGAGAGCGACTACGCGTGGGCCGGGATCAAGATCCTGACGGAAGCCAATCTCGTCAGAGCGCTCAAGCCGTGGGCGGGTCGGAAGTGCCACCACGTCGTCATTGACCGCAAGGCAGGTGGCATCGTCGCACGCTACGAGTCGCCTTCCATTTTTGTCTTCCACCACGTCAACGCCTTCGATCGGCCCAGCGCGGACGGGAGCTCGGTCGACGTGGTGCTGGATCTGGCAGCGTGGGGCGATAACCGGATCATCTACGAGCTTGCGATGGACCGCGTGCCAGCGGGCCGGACGGACGAGCTGGTCCGTCAAGCCAACTATCCGGTCCGCGTCGTGCTCCCCGCCGCCGACAAGGCTGGGCCGAACTCCCAGCCTCGGCCTGCCCAGGTGCATGGGGACCAGAGCCTGACGCGGGCGGCCAACATTGAGCTGCCGGTTGTCAACCCTTCGCTAGCGTGGACGCGGCCCTCCCGCTTCACGTACGGCATTCACCGTTCCCCCGACGCGCACGGCGTCCTCGCCGACAGCATCATCAAGCTCGACATGGACGCCCTCGAATCGTCTTCCTCCGGCCCTAGCAACTCACTGGTCCAGGCACGGTGGGACGGAGACGAAGCCCACGGCCTCGCGCCCGGCGAGCCCATCTTCATCGCCACCCCTCCCGAAGCGGGCGGTACAGGCGCCGAGGACGACGGGGTCCTCCTCATCGTGTGTCTCGACTCGCACGCGCGCCACAGCGTGCTGTATGCCGTCGATGCGCGGACGATGGAGACGGTGGCAAGGGCGAGGGTCGACGGTGTCGTGCCGTTCGGGTTTCATGGCGCTTTCAAGGCTCGTTTTTGATGAGCTTCTGCTAACGGCGTACTGGTGCGTTTCTGACCTTTGGGAATCGGACTGCTTTGTATCATGGCCTTGGAGCGCTGCCTCCTCGCGGTTCTTACAATTCGCTCTCCTCGCATCGGCGACAGCCTGCTTCTTGGCAATACAAAGGTGAGGCACAATGCTCACTGGATCGCTTTGTGTGCATTCAGACAGAGCCGGGGCGAAGACTCTTGAGGCAGCTGACCCCGAAAATGGGGAGACATGCCTTCCTCATTTGCGGCCGTAGCCTGGGTAATACGTAGTCTGCTGGGCACAGACGCCCTCCGTGACGGTCACGTTCTGGCTCGGGTCGAGGAGCGAGGGCCGCTCCGTGTTGAAGAAGCGGAATGCGCAGTATCCGGACAAGCACTGGTAGTTCTTGAGACATTGCTCGCCATCGGGCTGGGCGGTGGGCTGGGGGATGTAGCACTTGCCGGCGCGCGAGCAGAGGGCCGACTTGGCGCAGTGGTACGAGAACTGACAGGCTTCGCCCACTTGGGCGCGCTGGCAGTAGCCCGTGGGCGAGCACGGGCTGTCGTAGCAGTCGAGGTAGTAGCGGCACTTGGCCTGGCCGACACGGAGGTAGTCGCACTCCTTGTAGCCGTGCAGCTGCTTGAAGTTGGGGTCGAGGATCTCTCCGTTCTTGTCGCGGTTCGAGATGGAGGAGACGCAACGGCCGGATGTACACTGGAGGTCAAAGCTGCATTTGGAGGCCGGCTGGAGCTTGGGGGCGCACGTCGAGGTGGTCGTGTTGCAGTAGCGGGTGACGCAGTTGCCGCCGCGCGTGCAGGGGCCTCCGAGAGGCTGGCGTTGGCACGTTTTTTTGGTCGTGCCCGTGATGAGGGCGCAGTTGGCCGAAAAGCACTCGTCGTTGGTCGAGCAGGTCGAGCCGACGTACTTGGTTCCCGTGGCCCGGGTCCAGAAGGCCGGAGCCTCCTCGTCGGTGTTCAAGGGCGTGGCCGCGGCGATGCCGGCGATGGCGGCGAGGCCGAGCACGACGAGGACGACCTTGTTTGCCTTGAAGATGGACAGCATCCTAATGGGTGAGAAGGAGCTTCAGAGAAAGGGCAGATAGGGGGACATGAATCAAAGAGGCTCACCTGGCTGACTGGCAGCAGGCTTATGTAGACGTCTGGGTCCCGGTCCGTCCTCGACAGGACGCCATCACCGCCCGCATCTGCCCACGGTCACCATGGATTCGGGTCCCGGGCTTTGTCGTCCATAGCGTACAGACTGCTCGTATCTGCTGCTGCTGTTGGATGCGTGGTGCGGTGGTGGTGGTGGTGGTCATGGCGTGGGAGCAGGTTGACGGGAAGCAAGACGGGAAGTACAGAATATATCAATGAATGCAACCGCGCCTAAACTCGTGCGCCACCCGCCGGATGTCCGGCACTTTACAAACAAACGAAGTTCCCACGCCGGCTCCGCGCTTCCTCATCCCGGAATCAAGGCCAGCTTCTCGACAACGACGACGACGATGACCATCCCAAAGAGCCGGCCACGGGCTGCACGACGGACTCAGGTGAGCATGTCGATCACGCTGGCATCCCGTCTGCTGCCCGCGCACCTGATCGTCCCGTCCTGGTTGCTCACCCTCCCTTGTGCCTCAGGCCGCCAGAACGATTCTGCCTCCGGCACCATTCTGCAGACCATGGACGCTTCGCAGAGCGGCAGCGTGGGCGACGGTCCCGCGCGTCTTACGCTAGGAGCACCACGTTCGTCCCGCCGGCTCGCAGATCCATCTCGTGTTGCCGCCACATCGTCGTCGGAGGCGCGACGGACAACGACAGCCTCATTGCCTTCGACGGGAGGACCATCGAGCCTGGAGGCAGACCATGCGGTTCGCGCAACCGACTCGGACGCATTGCTCTCGCGTCTCTCTGCTCTCGAGACTGGCTATCTCAGTCCCGAGCCATTCGCGGGTCTCTTCCTCACCAAGAGCGTCGAGCAGACAGCGACGGGCGCCCGACTGAATTCAGGCGCAGGCGAGGCAACCGGAGGGCCATCCCGTCCAGGTGCGGGAAGCGGAGCCAGTCATGCGGACCACGAGGCAGACGTGTCCTCGCCTTGGCCGCCCAGAGGCGCTCGAGGTGGGAGGGGATCGCCACCACCCTTCGCCTCACCCTTCGCCTCACCCTTCGCACGAAGTAGCATCGACAGCCAGACAAGAGCGGGAACCGCAGCCAGCCTAGGCGGAGCCCCTGGGTCCACTTCCCACTTGACACCCACGCGACGGCCGCCAGTGCTCAACATTGGCACCTATCTACGCTGCACCGCCCTCGACCGAGTCATCAACGCCTTCATCGAGCAGAGCGGACGCGCTGAAGAAGGCCAGGGCGCGCACATTGTCAGCGTCGGCGCTGGCAGTGATTCGAGGTTCTGGCGCATCCAGGTGAGTCGCTCATCTGCTTAACATCTGGTCTTCTGGCTTATCATTCCTTGCTTGCTTCAGTCGGACCCCAAGCTGAGTGCTCAAGTCGCGCACTACACCGAGCTCGACTTTGGTGAGATCACAAAGGCCAAGGTGCGCAGTATCAACAAGGCTGCTGCGCTGTCCTCAGTCCTTCAACCAACCGCTGGCGATGGTGATCTCCGACAGGCGGGTGTGCATCTAGGTATGTGACTCATCGGACAAGTAACTCCTCTCCTTACTGCGCTGACACCCCTCCCTCGCTGTCGCAGATGCCGAGCAGGGCATCGTGTTGAGCAGACAATACAGTCTCTTCGCGTGCGACCTGCGCACGCTCACCCGAGAACAAGGTCCACCATCAGGACCTTCGGCTCCGCCACCAAGTGATGCGACTACGGTCACCAACAACGACGACGACGAGCGAATACGGGCTCATATCCGCCGGTACTCGCAAGGCAGACGCACGCTCGTGCTTGCCGAGTGCGTGTTGGCGTATCTCGAGCCGCGCGATGCCGATGCCTTGCTGGGCTGGTTCGCCTCCCTCGCCCTCCCGACGCGTGACGCGTCCTCACCACTAGGCAGCGATGTCCTGATCCTCAGCTTTGACATGGCCATCGAAGGTAGCGGTGGCGAGGTGCCTGGCGGTGGGCGGTTTGGCAAGATGATGCTGCAGAACATTGAGGTGCGTCTTCGGCTTGTCAACGAACCCAGAAGAGTGATCGCTAACCATGTCACTTGCTCTGGACTGCACACACAGTCGCGCGGTCTTCCGTTGCACGGCGCGAGGGCGTACAGTACACCATCAGCGTACACGCGGCGGTATCATCGCATCCTAGGCGCAGTCGTCGACGGTTTGACCGCACAGGAGAACGACGCGCAAGGGTCGGAAGGACGGCTTACGGTACGGACGGGAAGCAAGACGCTGACAGAGCTGTGGATGGAGCTCGACGGTGTCGAGAAGCAGAGGTGCGTCTGGCTTGGAGATCGTATACGTAGAGCTGCTCAAGACTGACGGCTGTTGAGCTTGTCGCAGGATCTCACGGCTCGAGCGGCTGGACGAGGTGGAGGAGCTGGAGATGCTGATGGACCACTACTGTATCAGCTGGGGCGTGCTCTCCGCTCGTCCTCTTGATATACCCTTGTAATGCAAATGCCAGCCGCAACTCTCGTGAATGATGGGATGGCAATCAAGCGGTCAAGTCCAGGCCCAAATGACTGCATTGAAGAAGGCTTGAGGACGTGTAATGCGACAAGTCAGTGCTTGCCACCCGTGCTCCCGCCGACGTCAAAGGTGGTGAGTATGGCGAAGCAGCTGTAGAAGAGGGCGAGAGGGTAGGCCACCAGTACGCGCTGATTGGAGAGCCGGAGGATGGAGACGAAGATGCCCGAGGCGGACGAGCAGGACCAGAGGATGAAGGCTGGCGTGAGGACGTAGCCGAAGACATTGCTGTGTGATAGAAATGCATTAGATGAGGGTTCCAAGGTAAGTAGAAGGAGAAGGGGGAGGACTCACTCGAGTCGGACGACGATGCTGATGGACGTGAGCACACAGAGCGGCAAGAGGCAGTACCCCAACACGCTCGCCACCCGATATGCGTCGATCCCGCCGTCGGACATGAGGTTGAGGAGGACGTAGATGCACACATTGCCAAGCAACGCGACACCGTAAATGTAGCTGAACTGCGACTTGCCCGCGAGGAGGAGGAGCATCGCAAAGGCGAAGCAGAAGATGAGCGGGCCGGCTAGGTCGGTGTCGTCCATCATGTGGGCGTCCCTCGGGTGGGCGGCCGAGTAGGAGTGGAGCGGGTTGAGCACGGTGAGGGACTTGTCGAGGATGTGGGAGAAGTTGATGCCCAGCTCTGCGATGGCGCCACGCAGTCAGTCCAGCACGTCCAGAGCAGAGCTGTGCTCCGTTCGTAGCCTCGTCCTGCACTCACCTTCCATCAGGCTGGGCTCATCAGGGAAGCCGCCCGTGCCAAAGGCGGACCAGAACCCGCCCTGGATGGGCATCCCCGCGCCGCTCATCGTCCCCGACGGACCCGACCCATACGCGCCAGACATGTTGCCCTCGAGCGAGGAGCTTCCCTGCGCGTATCCGCCGCCCCCGCCCCCGCCGGCCCCCGAAGAGCCGTCTTGGTGGTGATGCCCGCCGTAGGAGGAGGACGAGTAGAACTGGAGATTGGAGGGTCCGCCGGCGTCGTATCCGCCCTGTCCGCCGTAGGGCTGGTTGGAGAAGATGGCCGACATTGCTGAGCTCGACCTGCGCCTGTAAGCCCACACAGAGGGTATGGAGTCGTGCCCGCGAGGCTGCTTCCCGTGCCGCTGCTGCTGATGGTGATGGTAGCGACCATGAAGGATGGCAACGACGTTCCACCGCGCGGTCAGGCCAGCCCTCCCTCGCCCGCGCACTCCCAAAACGTTGCGTAATGTTGGCACTCTCCCACCGTGCACCCACCTCGATGCGAACGTTCCCAGACTCGTATTCCAGTCAGCTACCACCACCTCCCCAACAGGCAAAGGCAAGGATGGCGTCCACGACAGCATCGTCAAGTCCCAACGCCCGACGCGCGCGCGTCCTCCGCACGCTCTCCCAAACACAGCACCTCTCCGGCCTGGCATTCACATCCTTCGCCGTCGTCCACCTCGCCGCGCCCTCCCTCGCCCTCCTTGCCCCGAGGGGCGACGCGCACGAGGTAGCGACGGGGACCATGCTCCTCGGACGGGTATGGTACCAGAGCGCATGGACGGAGCCTGTGCTAGTCTGGGGCGCGGTCGGGATCCATCTCGCCGCGTCGTTCGTCAAGAAGGGCGTCGTCCTCTTCTGGGCACCCGCACCACGCTCCGAGCTCAAGAAGCACGACGACGACGAGGACGCTGCTGTTGATGGTGGTTCGCAGGCGGGTAAGGCACGGGTACCAGCACCGAACCGATTCGCGAGGGCCCTCCGCGCCGCGCTGAGACGAGCAGCCCTCGTAGCGGACCTGCACACCCTCTCCGGCACGCTCCTCGTCCCCTTCGTCCTGCACCACGCCTACCTGAACCGCATTGTCCCCGCCCAGTCGTCCCCGCCCATCCACGCGCTCTCGCCGTCCGAGCTGGACTATACCTACGTCGCGCACGGGTTCGGGGCGGGTTCGGGGACGGGTGGTGCGGGTATGGCGACGACGGCGCGTTCGGCGTTCAGTGCGATCAGCTACGCGGCGCTCATCAGCCTGTCGGTGTATCATTCCGCCCACGGCGTGCGCAAGGTTGCCCAGGCGCGAAAGCGGGCCATCACGACGGTCAAGACGAGCTCAGATGATGCGAGGCTTCAGAAGGACACGTCGTCGTCGTTGTCCGGCTCAGTCAAGTCCACCTCGGCGGTGGGGAGGAGGAGACGATGGGATCTGGGCGCGGGGATCGCTACCGCCATCGTGTGCGGCGGCCTCATTCGACTCGTCCGAGAGGCCGACGGCGTGCCTCCTTTCCTTGTCAACAGGGTGAGTGATCCACGAATAATTCCACGTTCCCGAAGATGTTCATGGAGACCTGCTTCGATACACAGTACGAAGCTTGTTACACGCTCGTTTGGCCGTACTCGGTCTGGAGGTGATGCTGCAATATCATGGTTACCATCTTGCCACTCCCGCCGCTCGAGTCCACGCTCTCAGCTAGTCAGTGGGTCCCATTGCGTGATGGAATGTGGATATCTAGACGACCGGCTCGTACACGAGCACAGCCATCGAGCCCGAGCCGCGCCACTGGGGGCCCTCCGAGTTGAGCTTAGCCACGCCGTCCGGGACCGAAGTATCAAGCTCGATCGTCACGCTACCGCCCGCGGCGGTGTCTGCAGACGACGCGAGGGAAGGAGGCGGCTGAGGCAACGCCGTGCCCTTGCCCGGCCAATCAGGCGAACACACGGCAGCATGCAAGCTCTCCAAAAACTCGCGCTTGCGCGCCAGCTCGGCGGCATGGTACGCGGTCCCCGGTACGCCGACGTGCCGGCCCGACCCGCGCTTGGTGGCGATGCGGATGGTGAGTCTCGAGTTGGGCGCGCGGGCGAGGAGCTCGCGCTTGGCTTTGGCGAGCTTGTAGGAGATGTCGTGGGGCGTGGAGGACCAGGTGAGCTGGAGGTCCTTGTCGGAGAGCGGGGAGGTGGCGGAGGAGGAGCCTGGCGAAGGGCTTGTTGGACCTGTGCCTGATGAAGAGGATGAGGCTTTTGAAGAAGATGCAGAGGAGGAAGAAGGGCCAGCCTTGCGCTCGGCGGCTGCGCGAGCTTGGTCAAAGCTGTCCTTCTTGTCCACCAGCTTGCACACGGGATAGGGCTCGAACTCGGGCTTGTCCGCCTTGTCCTCTGTGCGAGCCGCCTCCTCTGTCGTTGAGGCAGGCTGGACTCCCTCGCCCCGGCCTTCGCCTGCTGCGGACTCGGCCTCCTTCTTCTTGGGCGGTTTGGACGTACCCGGCCGGGCGGAGACTTGCTGCAGCCAGAAGCGCTTCCGGTCCAGCTTGGCGAGAATGTCGTCGCGTTTGAAGGGTCCTGTCAGGCCGCCTCCTGCGGCGCCGGTGAAGTCGACGAGGTAGATGTAGCGCGAGCGAATGTCGGTGTCGCGAATGGGTCCTCCGCTGCCTCCTCCTGCTCGACTGCCACCACTGCCTCCTTCCTTGCCTGCGCCTCTGTGTGTGGATGAGCCTGAGCCGGAGCTGGATCGTTGGTAGACGGGTGCTCCGATGGAGGTGAGGGAGTCGAATTGGGACCGGAGTGCCTCGTCCCGATGGTCCTGGTTGCTCGGCTGTCCTGCCGGCCCCTGACTCTGACCAAAGCGCGTCCTGTAGCCTGAGGACGCGAGTCCCCTGCTCTGGGTATGGCTTGACGTGGTAAAGGCGCGTCCTGGTGATGGCGCTGGAGTGGTTGGGTGATGATGTTGGCGTGGTGGTGACAGCTGGCATCTTGAACCGCTCATGACGGCACAAGCTAACTCGATGGACAGCGCCACCCGCCATGCTGATGGTGCCAGGAAGCGGCCCACCGCTGTCGATGTTGCCGCCATGGCTGTCCAGCTTGAGACCGGAGACGGTGAAGTCGAGGATGATGGGTGTCCAGATGAAGGCAGTCGGAAGACGAGGCGGGGCTTGACAAGGTTGTGGAAGAACCTGCTTACGTCAGCATCGGGGTTTCGGGAGGGGGGGCGAAGGTTGTTGCTGCTGCGACGCGCCGCGCTTTGGACCCACCCGTTCACCTTGGCTGGGGTCCTCGCTGTCCTCGACACGACCCTGGCAGCCCTCGCCGCGGCCATGCTGGGTGGGAGCGCGCTGCTTGTGGTGCTGCTGTGGTAGTCCTGGCTGTGCTGCTGTGTGCGTGGGGAGGGGCATCCCAGTGGGCATGGGAGTCGTGTCCGATGCGTGCTGGTCCTTGTTGACGGACGGGGTGGATGGCGAGCACGGCGCTGTTGATGAGCAGCAGGGCTGTCGTGTCGATGTCGCGGCGCGCGTCGGGGGCTGCGTATGTGGGCCGTGTGTGGTGATGGTGTGTGTGTGTTGTCCCCTGGCTGGCTGGGCTGGGAGGAGGGATGAGGAGTAGTGCTGCTCCCCTTATTCACTCCTGGTGTTGACGCTGTCCTGCGGGTGGGTGGGTGCTGGGTTGAGTGGGTGGGGGTGGTGGTGGTGGTATCCCCCCTCCCCTCCTCCTCCTCCCTCTTCATCACCACCACCACCATCTCGACGACGACGACCTCAGCATCGCCTTCCCACAACACCACCATCACCACAACATCAACCATGCGCTGCTCACACCGCTGACGGCCGCCCACTCGCACATACACTCTCCACCGCAAGGTCAGAGCACCACCCACAACACGGGGCTCTGACAGTCGACCGGGTACACGGCGCAGCCGCGCGCACCACCACCCAGCCTCCTCGCCAGCATGGTCCTCATCCGTCGCAACAAGCGCGTCGAGCTCGTCAAACCACCCGTCCCCGTCGAGGGTCAGGACCCAGACGTCTTCTTCCTCGCCGCCACGGCCGAGATCTTCCTCGACTACGAGTACGTGCTTCTCTCCACGGCCCCTCGCCTACATGCGCCACCCCCTCCAACGCTGATCCATGATGGTTCCCCTCTCCAGATCATACACAGCCCGCCTCAGCTTCTACAACCAGCCCATCTTCCAGTGCGAGCTCACCGGCAAGAGCGGCCTCACCTTCTTCGACGCCCTCCTCTCCGAGAGCCAGGAGCTCGCCCGCATCGTACGAGACTTTCCAGAAGCGCTCAAGCGACCCGTCCTCAACAGCGCCAACTTTGGTACGTTGCCAGTCTGACCCTGCCAGAACCTCGTGCACGGACTGACACGCTCCTCGTTCACCACCTCCCCCTCAGCCGTCGTCGGTCGTCTGGACCAACTCGTCGATCTCATCTACGAGCGCTTCTACAACCGATTCTGGCCAGGCGACATTGTCCAGATCGAGATTGACAATGACAAGTGAGCACGCCTCTTCATGACAGTAGCTTTCCCTTCCCATATACTAATTCGGAGCCCTTGACTTGTCACAGGTATCATGCAGAGATCAAGGAAGTCTATCCACCTGGAGCCGTATGGCGACATCACCAGGAGAAGCAGGTCGACGTCAAGCTACGAGAATACGAGAGTCGCCGCTCGGTATCTCTGTCACCTGCGAAGTCGAAGCATCGCTCGCCCATGAAGGCGGCCATGATCGGAACAAGCAGCTCAGGTGGCGCCAAGGCAGATGACTCCGACTCGGACCTCTCCGAGCTTACCGAACTGCCTCCCGCGTCACAAGAGATGCGCAACACTTTCGCCGACGCGGCCGCGCGCTCATTGAAGGCTAGCGAAGTCGCGCACAAGATTGGCACCGATCTCTCAATACCCCTAGACAGGGCACTCAAGCTGGATCCACCCGATGGCTACCTCTACCGGCTCCAGCTTCTCGACGGCTCTGATCCCGTCGAAGTCAACTCGGACTCGGCCATCAAGGAGTTCTTCCAGGGCGAAGGCGCAGCCATCAAGTCCAGAACACCAACAGCACGCTACAATGCGTCGGTATACGAGTCGTACGCTGGAGCGCTCTCCCGAGATCGGCTTAAGTTTAGCAAGGTCAACCTCAAGAAGCTGCTTCGAGAGGCCATGCAGCGCGAGGCTCATGTCGGCGCGCCGTGGACGGTCAATGAGAAGTGGGCGACGGCGTACAAAATTGACATGGTACCGAGTGAGGCAGTCGCCAAGAAGAACGAGGAGATTCGCGAGGCCAAGTTGCTTCGACGAAAGAAGGTGAGTGTCTTCTACCGCTTCAATTGTCAAGTTCTGACCGCGCTGATCACTGATAAAATGCACAGGTCGTGGAGGAACCCGAGCAAGTGCAGAAGAAGAAGAAGGTCTCACAAGCCGAGCTACGACGTCAAGCAGCAGAAGAGGCGCGTCTACAAAAGGAGAAAGAGGACGAGGAGAAGCGGCTCAAAGCAGAAAAGCGCAAGAATCTCAAGTATCCCGCCGAAGACCTCGAGCTGGATCCCATCAATGCGCGCGAGTTGAGCGCGCACGTACCTGGCGAGGTCCCCAGGGTGAAGCAACGGCCTCCATGCAAGCGCGAGCTACCAGGCGGCATAGATGGAAGCCTGCTGGAGATCTTGCTAAGCGTGTACGGCTATCTACAAGCGGTTGGGTGCGTAGCTCTTCCAACTTTTGATGGTCTCGTCCCCAACGAAGACGCTGACGCGCCTCTACAATTGAGCAGGAAGCCACTCCAGCTCTCACCGTTCACACTGGACGACTTTGAGGCGGCGTTGAGGCATTCTACCCACGAGCCGCAGTGCGCCCTCGTCGTCGAAGTCCATGCCGCCCTTCTCAACGCCATTATCCGCGACGGCAACTTTTCAAAGGAGCTCGCTCCCGCCGCTCTTAGTGTAGTTGCGCCGCAAACGGCAGCGGCGGCAACTGCCGCACCGGTTGTGGGCAGCGGCGAGGCTCATCAACGCCTCACATCGCTCAAGCGTGAGGAGGGCGGGGCATCTGCGGATGCAACAAGTAGTCGTGCAGGCAGCGTCAATGGGCGCACGTCACGCGAAGGCTCAGCGGCCGCCGCCGCGGCGTCGACATCGTCCTTCACGGCCGGACGAGGGCGTGGCTCGCTCAAGGGCAAGGGTCGTCTGCGCGAGCTCGAGCCCGAATCGGAGGCCAAGTCCGAGTCCGACTCGGAATCGGACCTGGACGAGCTCGATGACGATCAAGATGACGACGCGGCGGAGGCCGAGGTGGCTGTCAGTCTTGCGCCTGCGAGGTCGAGTCGGCTCCGGAATGCCTCGGCCAAGGTGGAGCGGGCGAGTGCGGCCGAGCTTGCGCTCTTGAATGGGGCTGATTCGGATCGGCGCGTGTCGGGCAGGAGAAGTGGGGCCAGTCGGGCTGATGGCAGATTGGAGCAGAACGGCGACGAGTCACATACGAACGGTGGCGTGGGCGACACGTCCTTTGGCAGTCTTGGTGGTGTGGGCGGGAGTGACTTCCTCGACATCACGCCCGAGGAACTCGTCCTATCCAACGCGCTACATGCGGGTCGCGGGTGGGAGAAGCGGATCCTGAAGCTGGAGGACGGACGCAGGGGCTGGGAGCTTGCGCTCATTGGGTGTCTAGCCAAGGTGAGTGTGCTACACATATATGGCAACAGGAGCGCAAGGCTGATGATGTGAATGCTTGCCCCTTCAGCGCGCTACGATGGATTCTGTACCCCGACTCTGGGGGATCCTCTCCCAGCTCACAGGGACCGACCACCCGGACGGCCGCGTAGGACCCAAGTCAACCTTCGTGGCCGAGACCTACCCAGACGAAGAGGCACGCTACCCAATCCTGCCCTTCGAGGACAAGGTCGCCGCGCTCCAGTTCGTGTGCGAGCTGAGCATGATGACCAAGCATGTCCGGGCCTACTTTGAAGAGTGCGAGAACACGCTGACGGAGCTGCGCAAGGAGCGGGCGGAGATTTCGCGTGCTCGCAAGCAAGTGTGAGTTATGGTCGCTTCGTCTTGTGCTTTGATTGGTTGGTCCATGGCTGACCTCTGCATGTTGTCGATCTTGGCAGAGACGAGGAACGCCGTGATCTGGCCGTGCGTGAATTGACACGCGACGACAACCCTGACGGAGAGGACGGTGCCACCAAGGAAGAGGCCGACGCAAATGGCGCGAGCAGTCCGAGCGATACCAATGGCGAGGCAGCGGATGTCAAGATGCACGCGCGCAAGGCGGACACGCCCAACTCGGACGACGATGTCGACATGGCAGACGAGGACGACGGCAGCGATGACGAGTACGATGACGGGGGATCGACATCCAACGCGTCGGATGGACAGTCAGCCGGAGCGAGAGCCAACAAGCGGCAGCGTCTAGCCTCGCGGCAGGAGACACTGCGCAAGCAGGCCATTGAGCGCGAAGCTGCCGAAGCGGCCAAGGAGGCACAACGGGCGCGTCAAGCTCAAGCGCGCAAGGACAAGAATGCCGAGGCGCGCCAGATTGCGCTCGAGAAGAAGCGGCTCGAGGAGGAGCATGCGCGGGTGACGAAGCGCGAAGAGGCGTGGGAGCGCGAGTTCCGCCGGTTCCAGTTTGGACCACGGCTCAAGCCGCTGGGGTACGATCGGTTCTACCAGCGGTACTGGTGGCTCGACGGTTTGGGCACCGCGCCGCTTGTCAATGCGGCGGGCAATATCGTCTATTCGACGGGCCGGATCTTTGTCCAGGGCCCGGCCGAGCACGAGTGGGAGTACCTCTGCGCCGAGGTGTCGGAGAAGGAGGTGCGCAGCCGCGTCGCGGAGGAGCTGGAGGGCGGCGAGGAGCAGCTGCTGGGCGGGCACGACCAGTGGGGGGTGTACGACGACCCCGAGACGGTCGAGGTGCTGTTTGCGTGGTTGCGCGTGCGCGGGATCCGGGAGGACAAGTTCAAGAAGGAGTTTGCCAAGTGGCGGCCGTACATCCTCGGTGGGATGACGCGGCGGAACGAGGTGAGCATGGACACGATCCTCCCATTTGAGCCGTTGTGGTATCTTGCGGGCTTGCTGACCAGCTTCTGTAACCCTTTTGCAGAGCCTCAACTCGACGACGCGACCTGAGGCTGTTGAGGGCCGACGCTCGGTGCGGACCAAGACGGAGGCAAACCGGCAATCACACATGGCGTGGACGAACAAGGCTGCGATCAAGTAGGGAGGAGGCCAAGGAGTCTGACATGTCCTCGCGGCACCACGGCACGTCTCCGAAATCGACATTACGCGTCACGTCTTCAAGCATGTTCCCGCCATTTCAGCATCTGCACTCGACCTTCTCAAGCATGTCCATTCGCCATCTCAGCATCTGCACTCGACCTTCTTCCTTCGGTTTCGCCACACTGCATCACGCACGTCCTTTCTGCCCATCGCCGGCCGTCCAGCTCGAGCATCTATTCAACACCCGCCACGCCATTCGCGTCGAGTTCAAGCGGGCTTGACAGACTTTGCCAACATCCACGAAGGTCGCCTCCCCGTTCCGGACTCGTTCGTTACACGCACCGCTGCCGCCAGCGCAACCAAGCCAGCGACGCCACAACACAAACGTTGCTGCGACGCTTGCTTTCCCACCACGCTCCCAACCACGAAGATTGGAGAACGCGACGGGAACTGGTTCGGCGCGTTGCATTCCCCCGGCAATTGATCCGAGGCAGTGTCTCCTGCCTTATGGGTGAAGCTGGATCTCCCGTCTCCCCACCCAGGGTACTACCTACGCCAAGCAGCCGCGTGCCGACGAAACGAATGCGATCGATTCGAATCGATTCCTTCCCCGGGAATCGCCACAGCCCGTATCAAACGAGTACGGTACGGATACGGTTTGGACACGTCGCGAAGAACTGAGGGCGGTCGAACTCCTTACGAGACTGCGAGGTGCCCTCGGCAAGCTGGGCTCGGGCGCGCGCGCTGGCGGGCGTGGGAAGATAGATGGGTTGCCCCTAGCAAGCTAGCTGGGCTGGCTCGCTGGCTTGCTGGTTGGTTTGCCCTGCCTGTGCTGGGCTGTGCTGGGCTGGGCTGGGCGTGTTCCGCAAGTGAGCTCGGAGCATGCGCAGTGCTGCGGCCCCGCCGTGCGCCGTCCGCTGTGGGCCGTGGTCGGAGTCGGGGGAGGGGGGGGATGTTGCTTGGGGGTGGTTGCGACGTGCAACATGCGGCCCTGTCAAGTTTCAAGCGGGGGCTGCTGACTGGCGTACGGACGGACGGCCGGGGTGCGGGCGGGCTGGTCGAGCGTCCACGAGGTAGTCGGAGTCGAGCCGGGTGCGTGGGTACTGGGTACTGGGTGCGCGGTGTGCGGTGTGCGGGTTACGGATACGTCAAGTTTGGCCCGAATGCAAACTGTGCGGCGCGGGCGGCCTCTGTTCTTGGCTCGGCTGCCACACGGTACGGGTACTCGGCAGAGGGGCGTGGTTTCCATGAGCAGTAAGCAGTGGGCACCCCGTCTACCAACATTTGTTGACCGTCGTGCTGTCTGAGCGGGGCGCGAGAGCCGCAAGTGGTTGACCGGGTGGGTTGCCCGTTCTGGCTGGCTGAGTATCGAGGTGGGAGGACCGGATGCGATCGCGCCTAGCGGGTGGGCAGGTTCGCAGCTCTGGTACGCCGCACCACCACCACCTCACGCGTACTCTCATCCGGCCGGGCCAACACCACCACTCCCTTGCCACACCATGGTGGATCTGGCACTGGGCAGCGACCGCCCGACAGCCCGACTGGCTGGCTGAGTGCAAGGCAGAGCGCAAGGCAAGCGCGGTCCCGGTTCGGCTTCGGTTGCACCACACGGTCCTCGTACTCGTCGATACGAGAGGCACGCACTCGTTTCCCACTTTGGCACGCTCGGCTGGGCGCAGCCGTGACGCGTGACGGGGCACCGCACTCGGCACGCACCGCATCGCACCGCGTGCAAGGACGAGGAGGGGGCAAGCAAGGATCGCATGCGATGGCCATCTCTCCAGGAGGAGGAGCAGGCAGGGCGCTCATCGCCGGCGGCTGGACGAGAGGCAAGAGGACGACGACGCAGGGTCGTTTCGCAGCGCGTCTCAGCAGGACGAGTATAACACTACCGCGCTCCGCTGAGCCTTCCGCGCCATTGCCCTGCTCCCTCTTCCTCACGCACGCAACACACGCAGGGCCACCCTCGTCACGGCCGGCCACGTCCTCGTCCTCAACGCCGTCCCTCTCTTCTGCCCTCGGCGCGCCCTCAGCAGCCTCGGGGGTGTACACCTAGCCGCACCCCCCATCGTCCCATGTCGGACCTCCCTCCCCCTCATCGCGCGCGTCGGGTCAGGTACACAGCAAACAGCAGCAGCAACAGCAGCAACACCACCACCACCACCAAGAATGGGCCACGGCGGCGGCGGCCAGCGGGGCGTCGAGGCCCTCTCCTACCCGTACCCGTACGCCCGCAGCGCATGGACGCAGCCTCGCACTCGACATGACATCAACCTCACCCTTGCCTCCCGCGCGACGGCCGAGGAGCTCGACTCGGTGCCGACGGACCTCGTGCGCAGGGGCGTCACCTTCCTCCTCGTCTACAACTACCTCGGTATGTGTCTCGCCCATGGGCCGGCCGGCTGGCCAGCCTGCTTGCAGAGTGCCGTTGCTGATGGGCTCCTTCCTCTTGTCGATGCGGTCATCAGCGACCTTCCTGTTCTGCCTCATCGCCACCGTGCTCATGAAGAACGGCCTCAAGGTCTTCTCGGGAAAGCGATTCATGCCCGTCTTCACCGTCCTCGGCATCGCCATCGTCCTCAGCCTCCTGTCGTCCTGCATGAACTCGGTGCGTACCATCACTCCCGCCTTCCCCCTTCACGCTCCTCGTTCTTAGGATGATGCTGACGCCAGACAACGATGGAATCGTCAACAGGTCTTCTGGGCATCCCAGCTGCTCCACCGCACCGACCGCGCGACCCTCGACGCCTACTGGCTCGTCTCAACCACGCTCATCTTCTTCGTGCCCATCGTCACGCAGACGGCGCTCACCATCCGCATGTACGCCCTCCTGCCGCCCATGCTCGTCTCCACACGTCGGCGCGTCCTCCTCCTCACCACGCCCGTGCTTCTCAAGGTCTTGCGCATCGTCGTCATCTCGGTAGCCATGGCCTCAACCTACCGCGTCATCAAGACGCGCAACATCTTCCCTCTCGACGCCCTCTACGTCCCCAGGACGTGGGCCTTCATCATTGCCGAGCTCTGGCTCGCCTTCTTCGACTCGGCCTACGCAACCGTCTTCCTCCTCGGCGTCTTCCTGCGCTCCGGCAGGCGCAACGACTCGTCGCTCCTCGTCCCCGCCTCCGGCTGGTTCTCCGGCTGGCTCCGCCTCGGAGTCTACGCATGCATGTTTAGCTTCCTGCTGCCTACATGCTTCTCCCTCGCCCTCGCCCTCGCCATCTCGGTCCGGGTCGACGAAATCGTGTTCGGGTACCTCCTGATCGTCAACGTCATCCTCCAAAACATTGGCGGCGTACTAGGCACGCTCTCAAGCCAGCACAAGTGGCGCAACTCTCGCTACTCGACGAGCGGGTCGGCTCAGACGCCCACGGCCCCTTCCAGTCTCACCAGTCGGTTCTATCCTCATCACCCTCCTCGCACGGGCTCCGACGCCGGCGTGAGCATCATGACCGGGTGGGACACGGCGGCGCCGGCTGAGAAGGGATACCCTTCCCATCACGCCTCGGACCTGATGCGGCGGCATGAGGAGGATGTCGAGGCGGCCGATGCGTCGCTGCCTCCTCAGCCGCGTTCTCACAGTGAGGGCGGCAACGTCGGCTGTGACGCGGAGGGCGGCCCAGCAATACGGCGCGATTCGTGGCCCTATGGACACGGCGTGATCGTCCTTCCTCCCGGTGTCGTCCCGCCCGCCATCCCCGTCGATGCGCCTTCCATGATGGACGGTCACAAGTCTACGGAGCCGACGTCGGACCGGAGGCGGGGGACGCTCCAGCGGATCCACCATCTCCTCCGCAGCCACCATTCGGACGAGTCTTCCCCCACCCATTCTCAGAACGACCCAGGCTCTCGCAACCGCTCGCCTTCGACGTCGACGGCGTCCCGGCTGCGTGCGACGATGAGCAAGCAGCGCCGACCGAGCTTCCTGCGTGGACCGAGCAGCTTGGACGTGTTTACGACTTCGTTCCTCTTTGCTGGTGGCACGTCCTCGGCTGGCGCCGGACTGGATGATCACGATGGAGGGCGCGGACCTGCCGAGCGCGAGCGCTCGGACGGCGATGGTCGGCCTGGAAGTCCCGCAAGGTCGTCGGAGCGCGGTGCTGGGGTGGGACTCGGCTTGTCGGGGTCCTCGGGAGAAGGTGGAGAGGACTCTCGCTCGGGTTCCGCTCCGGCGAGGGGAGGAGGAGGCGGAGCGTCGCACCGCCAGCGCTTCGTCAGCTTTGACGCGGGCCACGCGCCCGTCCTCGAGGAGCGTCCCTCGGGCGCCGAGCCCTCGTCCATGTCCAGCTCCTCGTCAAACTCCTCGCATGGGACCGCAACGCCCAGTCCGCCCCAGCAGCCCACGACGACGTTTTCGGACCCGTTCGGACGCGGACCCGGACCCGGTCGCGGCTCGACGGCGGCGGCGTCGTCCTCGTCGTCCTCGTCGTCCATGACGACCAAGAGGCAGATCTCGTTCGTGCCCCTGCCTGGGTCGGCGGAGGAGACGGCCCAAGCGGCCGGCGGGCGATATGCCGCTTCGCGGTCCCGGGGCAACGTGGGCGGCGCGCCTCCTGGGGCAGGCGGCGGGGGCCACTCGCCGCGGAGCGGGACGTCGGCTCGGATGGGGTCGATCGGCGCGGGGCGAGGGACGATGAGGCGCGAGGTTCCGTCTGCGATGGCGGAGTCGTCGCGCTCCTCCTCTTCTGCGCGTCCGCGCTCAGCTTCGGGCTCGGGCTTGGGCTTGGGCTCGGGATGGGGATCGGGATGGGGATCGGGGTGCCATGTCCGCTGCGCGTGCGGTCGTCTCGTCGACGTCGACGCCGATGTCCTTCCTGCCTCGTCCTCGAGGCTGAGCATCTCGCCGCGCGGTACGACGATGGGTGCGGATCTGGCACCGATGCCGGAGGGTGCCGTCGGTGCTGGTGGTGTTGGAAGGGGGGTGGTGGCCAGGCCACGTCGACCTACGCTGGGGGATGTGGCGAAGAGGCGGAGCTCGATGTCGGATGCGTGGAGTCGGCAGGGACTCAAGGATGACCAAGGGGCGCGTCATCAAGGTCAAGCTCAAGCTCGGATTGAGGTCCGTGGGTCTCTACCTTGGACTGATGTGCAAGAACGACAAGGAACGGAGCAGGGCTTGATGCTTGAGGGCATGCACTCCGATGCCAAAGCCGACGTCGACGCTGAAGACGACGAGAACGAGGAGGAGCGGCAACAGTGGCAGCGGCGGCAGCGGCAAACGCTCGTCGCGTCGCCTTCAGCCCCGGTCTGGAAGGAAAAGGACGATGTGCTTTCGGAGGCGGGGCTCGGCGCGGTGGCCGCTCTGGCTTCGCCCGTCCAAGAAGCCGTCGGGTGGTCCTCCCGGAAGTCGTCGTTGGCTACGGGGGCGGGGCCAACGCTGATGGACGAGGAGGAGAATGCCAGACGGCCGCCGCTCCTGCCTCCTGCGTCCCCCGCGTCGCAGGGGAGCGAGCGTCGACGGAGCTCGGATGCGACGCTCTGCTAGGGCGGGACTGATGGATGAAGATGCTTATGATGATGATGATGCTTATGATGATGCCTCCCCCTTTGCTACGCGGTGGAACCCCCCTTTTTGCATTTGTATTATCAGGCTGGAATTGCACTTTTGCTTCTATGAGGATGTGGGTGCGTTGGGAGAGCGTGAGCACGATGTTGACGGGGAGGAGGTGGTGGAACTGCCAGCTATGGGTAGAAGCCGAGATCCTGTCTCCATGCGGTAGCATCCTCTCGGCGCTTCGGCGTGTTCGAGTGAGGAGGGAGGACCGGCTGGGCGGATGAGCCGGGGGTTTGTGGACAGTGCGCGATAGAACCGATTCATTCGTCACATGCAAGGCCCAGCTGCGACTTGCGGGGGCCGGCGCCCGGTCAGCCCGCCCAGTGCTCAGTGCTCACGCCCACCTTCCTCCAGGCTCCCACCGACCACAGCGGGCAGGGACGACGACCTCGACGACGACGACCATCTCCCCACCCCACCCATCCCCCTCCCACCTTCCTTCCTCCCTTCCTTCCTCCTCAGAGAGAAGCACCGCTGCGACCATGTCCGAGTTCCCTTCTCTCGTCGATGGCAAGGTGCGTAGCAGACGGGAGCATTGGCACCGAGGAAAGGACGGTGCGCTGACATTCCCTGCCCTGCCAACGCGTACACGACGAGTAGATCAGGTATGTGCACCCTCGCTCGACGCCGAGATCGGAAGGACCGTGAGCTGACTGGCACTGTGTTGCCTGCGCTCCATTCCCTGTCAACAGCTTGAAGGGCCGAGTCGCGGTCATCACGGGTGCCGGTAACGGTGAGTAGTCGTCCACGCACACCTCCCCCCCACCTCTCCATCGCGCTGACCCCGTCCCTTGCCCTCAAACAAGGCATCGGCCGCGCCTACGCCAACGCCTTCGCCGCCCGCGGCGCCAAGGTCGTCATCAACGACCTCGGCCCCTCCGTCGAGGACAAGAGCCGCAAGGCCGCCGATGTCGCCGTCGAGGCCATCAAGAACGCCGGCGGCGAGGCCATTGCCAACTACGACTCCAACGTGGACGGACACAAGATTATCCAGCAGGCGATTGACACCTACGGCCGCGTCGACGTGAGTCGTCGGCGAGTGGGCTTGTGTCCAAGGGGGGGACTGACTGTGATTCCTGGGTTCTTTACCTGAACAGATTCTCATCAACAATGCCGGTATCCTCCGGGACAAGTCGTACGTATGCCCTCACGAGCTTGTTTCCGCGCACATACAGCTCGTTCTGACGAGTATACTTGCTCTCTTGATGAACAGCATGAAGTCAATGACGGACAAGGAGTGGGATGCCATCACGGCTGTCCACATCACTGGCTCGTACGTCTGTGCGAAGGCCGCATGGCCTCACATGCGCAAGCAAAAGGTGAATGTCCCAATCGTCTCAAGAGAAAGAAGTTCTTCACGCGTCGATCTGAATGCTGATTCCATTTGAATGTGCTGTTACCAGTTCGGCCGCATCATTAACATTGCCTCGGCTGCCGGTATCTACGGCAACTTCGGCCAGGCCAACGTGAGTACCTGATCAACATCCAGAGCTGAAAGGCAACCGTTGGTTGACTTGACTTGGCCATGACGGCAGTACTCGGCCGCCAAGCTCGGTATGAACTCGTTCACGCGTACCCTCGCCATCGAGGGCGCCAAGTACAACATTCTCGTCAACGCCATCGCCCCCGTCGCCGCCTCGCAGATGCTGGCCTCGGTCATGCCCCCAGAGGTGCTCGAGAACCTCAAGCCCGAGTTCATCGCGCCTCTTGTCACATACCTCGTCTCGGCTGAGAACACCGGTGAGTAGATTCTGCCGCTTGCTGTTATGCCGAAAACGCGTCTACTTACGCTGTTTTCCGATCGAAAATCGCTCAGAGTACTCTGGCCAGCTCGTCGAGTGTGGTGCCGGCTTCATGGCTGCGCTCCGCCGTCAACGCAGCCACGGTGTCGTGTTCCGCGCCGACGAGACCTTCACGCCCTCGGCCGTGCGCGCACGCATCGACGAGGTTCTCAACTTTGACGAGAAGCCCGAGTACCCGGAGCGCATCACGGACGCGAACCACCTCGAGTTCCTCGAGCGCGCCAAGGAGGCCAAGCCCAACGACCAGGGCGACAAGGAGGTCCGCTTCGACGGCCAGACGGTGCTCGTCACCGGTGCCGGTGCCGGTCTCGGCAAGGCCTACGCGATCATGTTTGCCAAGCTCGGTGCCAACGTCGTGGTCAACGACTTCTCCGAGAAGGCTGCCAACGCGGTCATTGACGAGATCAAGAAGGCTGGTGGCAAGGCCGCGGCTGCCATTGGCTCCGTAGAGGACGGCGAGAAGATTGTCAAGGCGGCCACGGACGCGTTTGGCGGTCTCCACGTCGTTGTGAACAATGCCGGTATCCTGCGCGACAAGTCGTTTGCCAGTGTCACGGACGAGGAGTGGCACGCGGTTATCAATGTCCACCTCCGCGGCACCTACAAGGTGTGCAAGGCTGCCTGGCCCATCTTCCAGCAGCAAAAGTACGGTCGCATCATCAACACGACGTCCGCCGTCGGTCTTTACGGCAACTTTGGTCAGGCCAACGTGAGTCTTGCACCTGGTCTCTGCTCGTGTAAGACGCGTTTCATCAGACCCTGACTGCTCCCTCCACACTCCGGCACGTTGTAGTACTCCACTGCGAAGGGTGCCATCCTTGGTCTCACGCAGACGCTCGCCATTGAGGGTCAGAAGTACAACATCTTTGCCAACACCATTGCGCCCAACGCCGGCACGGCCATGACGGCCACCATCTGGCCCCAGGAGATGGTTGACGCGTTCAAGCCCGACTACGTCGCGCCCGCCGTCGGCTTCCTCGCCTCCAAGGAGTGCGAGATCACCAAGGGCCTCTTCGAGGTTTCGGGCGGCTGGGTCGCCGCTGTGCGCTGGCAGCGTGCCGGTGGCCACGCGTTCAGCCACAGCAAGACGCTCGAGCCGGAGCACGTCAAGGCGAAGATTACCAAGATTTTCGACTTTGACGAGGAGCGCGCGACGTACCCTGCCGACAACCAGGAGTCGCTCAACGAGATCATGGCCAACATTGGCCAGGACTCTGAGGAGGACGACGAGGAGGAGGCGGCGGCGGGCGGTGCCGGCGCTGGTGGTGCGTCCGACTACTCGGACCCCGAGGATCCGGAGCTCGTCAAGAATGCCAAGAAGCAGGCGGTCCAGCCGGGCGACTTCTCGTACACGGAGCGCGACGTCATCCTGTACAACCTCGGTGTCGGCGCCAAGGCGACGGAGCTGCAGTACACGTACGAGCAGGACGACGACTTCCAGGCCGTGCCTTCGTTTGGTGTCATTCCGCAGTTCATCACTTCGAGCTCGCTCCCGCTTGGTGAGTCTCGTGTTGGGGCGATGTTGCTGCATTGGGTGGGGAATGGGAGCTGACTCTGTTTTCCTGCTCCTCCTTCTGTTAGACTTCCTGCCCAACTTCTCGGTACGCACGCGTAGATGCAATGTGTTCACGCAGAGCGCGGAAGTGGACTGACTTGTGATGTTCTTGGACGCTTCCCAGCCCATGATGCTCCTCCACGGCGAGCAGTACCTCAAGTGAGTGTTTCGCATAACTCCGTACGAAACGACGCGGGCTGACAGGAATGTCCGCATTCGCGCCTTGGCAGGATCCACAAGGACATCCCCACCTCGGGCACGCTGACCAACTACCCTGCGCTTGCCGAGGTGCTTGACAAGGGCAAGGTGAGTGGATTGCTCCGATCAGATCGTCGCCTTCCGTTCAGTGTGCGCTGACAATATGCTTGTTCGATGCTCGCAGGCTGCTGCTGTCCGCAGCATCACGCTTACCAAGGACTCGTCTGGTGATGTCGTCTTCGAGAACCACTCCGTCGTGTTCATCCGTGGCAGCGGTGGCGTGAGTACCTCAATCGTAGTGTCAAACTGGAGCGTGTTGGACTGACGTGCTGGCTCTCTGCTTCGTCACTGCAGTTCGACGGCAAGAAGAACGGCAAGGACTGGGGTGACGCCACGGCTGCCAACAAGCCGCCGTCGCGCAACCCTGACTGGGTCGGCGAGTACAAGACGAGCGAGGACCAGGCTGCGCTCTACCGGTGAGTGGCTTGCCACCAGCTGCACCCATATCCGGTGGTCGGATGAGCTGACGCGATTCCGGCTCCCCCTTCATCATACAGTCTCTCTGGCGACTACAACCCTCTGCACAGTACGTAGAGACTGGTGGATCTCGTTTGTGCTATCCGTACCGTCTGGCTGACACGTACCCGGCTACTCTTCTACAGTTGACCCCAGCTTCGCCGCTGTCGGTGGCTTCGAGGCGCCCATCCTCCACGGTCTGTGCAGCTACGGTATCTCGACCTACCTGCTGCACAAGCAGTTTGGCAAGATTACCAGCGTCAAGGCGCGCTTCCAGGGTGGTGAGTACCTTGTCCTTTGCTGGTGCCAATGGTTCTCCCTGCTGATCAGAGCGCGTCCTTCCTCTTCAATGCTCCCAGTTGTGATGCCCGGCCAGACGCTCGAGGTGCGCGCGTGGAAGGAGGGCCAGAAGGTCATCTTCGAGTCCTGGGTCAAGGACACGAACAAGATTGCCCTCGGCGCGGCGGCTGTCACCCTTGCCTGAGCAGATGCTCGTATGATCGGTGTCAGGCGGGGGACACCGAGCGTTCTTATCCAGCGTCCCCTTCTTCTCCTTCTCCTTCGATTACATGGACCGGCATCATCATCACCATCACTCGACGACCCAACGCGTCCACCGCGTCGTCGTCGTGTTCGTCACCGTACGAGTACGCGTCAAGCCCCGCCGTCTCCTCTTGTTTCCCTCTCTCTCGCCGCTTGCGTAAAAAGTCCTCCTCGATCCATCCTCGCCTTTGCCGTCTCGTCCTCATTTCCTCTTGTTGGGCGGTGAGATGACGGGTGGCGCCGGCGAGTGAGTGGCGTCTGAGCCGCCGGCACCATCGGGCCCCGTCGATGCTCGATGTCGATGAGCTCGATGCTCGATGCCCCCTTCTCAACGCTGCTGCCCACCACCAAACCATTCAGCCACCTCGACAAGACGACCCAAGAAGTGCCTTGGGGATGCTCCGCTTCCCGCCTGCGCTCAGTGGCGGCGGTACGAGTACGGCGGGGCACAAGCGCCTCTCGGGCTCGGGCTCGTCGAGTATGGCGGCGGCAGCTCGAGGCGGAGGGGCAGGGGGAGGGGGAGGCGAGCGCTTCGAGTGGGACGAGGACGAGGCGTGCTTCTTGCTCGATGACGAGGAGCGCTTCGGTGAGTCTGATGGGCTTCCTTCTATTCATGGCCAGGTCGAGCGCTGACCGCCTTCTCATCCTCCTGCCTGCCTGCCTTCGCCAGCCTTCTTCGCCAACTGCCCACCCGAACTGGCCGTCCACATCTTCAAGCACCTCCCGGACGTCCGCGACCTCATCGCCATCTCCCTCGTCTGCCGCGACTTCTACCGCATCGTGAGGCGGTACAATGGGCTGTGGCAGGCCGCGTACCTGGCCATGCCTGGCTGGACGATTCGGCCGGATACGAGGGTCGTGCTTGCGCAGAGGGCTGCGGAGATTGCGGTCGAGGTCGAGGGGGAGAGGCTGGTGGACGGCGCTGCCGGTGCTGTCGATGGCGACGAGGACGTGCGTTCGAGTGGGAGGAGGAGCGGTGACATCTCCCCTTGGGGCGGCGCGCAAGCAACTTCTCAACCCCACGCGCAAGGCTCATCCCTGTGGATCGCGCACTCAATCAGCAGCGAAGGCGGCGAGGCTCAAGATGGACAGACGCTCGCTCCCCTGCCCTACATCAACCTCGGCACCCCACCTCCGAGCGCGTTGGGTCGAACACGAGGTCGCAAGAGCTGGATAGCCGCCCACCTCCCGGACCTCTCCTCCATATCGCTCAGCGGCGCCGGCCACAATAACGCCAATGGCTCCCTACCCTCGGCAAGCTCATCGCGCGCCTCGTCCCATTCGCGCACCTCGTCCTGGGACCTCGCCAGCAGCGTGCGCTCGCGCGTGCTGAGTGGCGCGGCCAGCATGGCGCACACCGTCACCGAACAGATACAGCGAAGACGGCGCAAGAGTGTCCACGTTGATGCTCCTCCGACGGGCGACTTGCTCCAGCCCGAGCCGCACAAGGGCGGTGTGGATTCAGAGGCACGCGTGCGTGGCGGCGGTGGTGCGCCGTCCCTCCTGTCGAGAACGGTGCCAACCTCGCCTTCGCCGCTTCGACTTCAGTTGGCTGCGGATGAGTACGAGGACCAGGAGAGGAGACGGTCAAGGCTCTCTTTTGCCTCCGACACTTCGGATGGGAGACCAACCTCTCGACGCGGCGCGACGTCTCGCCATGGCCCTTCTACGGCGCAGCGAGCGCTGGACGAGCACGAGAGGGTGACAAGCGTCCTCGAATCGCGGACGGGTGTCGACCACTTTGATGACCTCGACTGGCGTCGGCTCTGCATGGCGCGCTGGGCTCTCGATCGTCGTTGGGGCTTGCCCATCCCACCACGTCGCGTCGAGCGGCCAGGTCACCCTATCAGGATGCTCAGCCGAAGCAGCTCAATCGGCGAAGACTTCTACCGACCCGTCAGCACGTACCTCAAGGGCCACGAGGACACCATCTACTGCATCAGGATGGACAGCACCTTCTTCGATGGTGCGGGCCGCATCGTCTCGGGCTCGCGCGATCGAACGGTCAAGGTGTGGAACCGCGCCACTGGCAAGTGCACCCACACGCTTACGGGCTACTCGCAGAGCGTGCTCTGTCTCAAGTACGACGACGAGCTCCTCGTCACGGGCAGCTCGGACAACTGCATCTTCGTGTGGGACTTCACCTTTGGCAAGCGCATGCTCGTCAGCTTCGCGGCTTCCGCGGACGCCAAGGGCGAGAAGGGGAGCGAGGAGCCGCGTATCGTGGCAAGATTGCAAGGGCATGAGGACAACGTGCTCAACATTGCGCTCAACAAGACGTACATCGTTTCGTGCGGCAAGGAAAAGGTCGTGAGGGTCTGGGACCGTCGGAACGGTGATTCCTTGCGGTGCTTCGCTGAGCATGCGACGGTGGTCAACGGGATTGCACTCACGGGTAACAAGGCGGTGTCCGTCTCGGGCGATCCCACATTTTACATTTGGGACCTCGATGACGAGACAGCGATACAGCGGATTCTCAGCGAGCAGAACGAGGGTCTGGCCTGTGTCGTCGCCCAGGGCAACACGGTGGCGACGGGGAGTCGGACGACGGTCAAGGTGTGGGATACCCGGACGGGCGAGTGCAGGCAGACGCTCAACCGGCACCGCATCATGGTCCGCGCCTTGGCGTACGATGCGCGACGTGGCCTGCTGGCCAGCGGAGGGTACGACTTTGTCGTGCTGTGCTGGCATGTGCCGCCTGTGGACGCGCCCAGTCCGCGACCGAGCTTGCCACCAAGCCGTCTGGGTAGGGACGCCATGACCACGCCGCGGACGCACTACTCGCACTCTCCCTTTGGGAGCACAGACGTGCCGACGCCTCGACAAAGCACCTTTCCAAGCTCAACCGGGCCCGGCGGCGATCCGCTCTTCTCTTCGACAGTCGAGCGAGGAGGTCTGCCACCTTCGGCCCAATCGGTCAACTTCTCTGCCCCTGATCCTTTCGCCTACCCGGACAACATCGACCCCGAGCCGCTCTCCGAGTTTCGTGACCACAGCAACCGCGTCGTCAGCCTCGCCATCGACGGCACCCACCTCGTCTCGGCCTCGTACGACCGCCGGATCTGCGTGCGCAACTTTGCCGTGGCGCTCCCTGGCGATCCCTTCACTTCGGTCGACCTCGACATTGTCGGCGGTGGCGATGCGTTGTGCTCGTAGGCTTCGGCTGTCGGGGCGTGGACGTGCATGCCAGCGCTGCTGGGCGCAGCGCATCGAACAATATGCCGCGAAGGTACGAGTACTCGCAGATGAAGCGACGCTCGAGCTCGATCCTAGTGGACGGCGAGAAGCTGCACCTTCTCGTTCAAAGTCGCCAGGACGATGCCTGCCGCCCGTCATGGCCATCGATGAATTGTCGCCAGCGCAAGTCGCATGCCGCAACACGCGCAGGGGGGCAAGATGAGATGAGCTGAGGGCACTTGCGGGACGGTTATGCTCATCTCGCACTCATCGATTTGTGTGATGGTCGATGTGTCAAGCTCGAGCTCGGTTTACGAACAAAAGGCCTGGGCTCCAAGGGCTCCTCGTTCCCTCAAAGCGACGACACTCAGCTCGACTTCAACGTAGACAGGCTTTTCGAAGATGGCTGTCAATCAACCGCGGTCGCTCGTCATCGCCACCGACACCTCCGACGCAAGCAGCGCGCGTAGTCCCACGCCTGTCTCACACGTCGGATCCGAGCAACCAGGGACAACAGACAGACTGTCCAGTCCAGCAAGGCTACCAGCACCTCGACATGAGCTACCGCTCTCAATTCGACTAAGAAACATGCGAGCGCAAGAGTATGCCGAGGCGGATCAGCGCGTTGCTATCTCTCAGTCGAGGCCATCTGACCCGGTCGACAACGCGGCGATTGCAAGGGATGAGGGCGAAGCTGCTTCGCTGGCTCTTGCGCAGCAGCTGATGGAGCTCGACCGCCTACCAGTGCAGCGCTGGTACGTGCCCATGCTCACTCGGGATCAAGAGTGGGACGAGGAACAACTCGCCTCCCCACCACCTCCTACCCAACCTCGACCCAGCCTCGAAATACTGGAACGGCTCGCCAGATCTAGCGTGGACGCATCAAGGATGAGCAACGAGTCGCTGCTCGCGTCTGGTCAAACGACGTTACGCTCACGCCGTTCTTCGACCAAGCGGTGGTCTCGGGACTTGGGACGCCGCCTTAGCTCCTTCCGGCCAAATGCCTCGGCACCGCCGCCGTACTCCAGCCAAGATGAACCCAGCGAGCGCTCGCGCCATAGCTTGGACGTCTTCCGTGGTGCACGAGGCTCCGTAACGAGCTCTGTGGCCGTCGATGAGGGACGCAGCACTCATCGGCGACGATGGTCCACCTTTGACCGAACGCCAGCATCCGAAATGCGCAACAGCCATGGAAACGCTCGGCTTGAGGCGGTAGCAGAGGCAACGCCGTCCAAGGCTAGCAAGCGCCTCTCTCTGCGACTCGGGAGACTCTTCTCGCGCGGCGGTGGCAAATCCAGGAGCGGCACAACGGGCCAGAAAGCGACTTTTGCTGCCAATGACAGTTTACGGAGCGGCACATCATTCGACTCCACGCGCGGCACTGCACCTCTGCGTTCAGCGTCGTCGGTCATTGATGGCTTGCCCTCTCTTCCAAGCACAATGAGCGCAAGGTGGCCTTGGCCGCTCCGAGGGACGCCTGAAGGCGCTGATCCGTCCGTCGAGCCACTCTTGAGCTCGTCGGCAGGTCCAACGAATGGCGAAGACGGAGCAGGGGCCCTGCTTGAAGAGCTACGGGACGACATCTGGCCGCCTAGTACGCACAGCATCCACAGCTCCCCGACTACCTTTTCACCACCTCGTTTGGCCGGCTTAGACGACGAGAGCACCGCAGCCAGCGTCTCGTTCATGCTTGGACGGTCTCATCAAGCCTCGGACTCAGCAGGCTTCACGGCGGCACATTCCCCGCATCGACACTCGATGTCAAGTGAGGAAGGACGCAAGTCAGTCGAGGTGGGACGGCGGTGGTCTCTTGGCAAGGTGTTCAAGTTGGGCCAAACTACGGGCGATATCTTGGCCACTTCGCCGTCATACGCCAAAATGCCTCGGCATCATTAGGGGCCGTCAAGGTCTTGTTGAAGGACAAGGTACCCTAGGAGCGAAGGATGATGATGCGTGCCTTTCGTGGTGAGTCCATTGTCGATGTACATAAAAGCCGGCATCTAGCGAGCTCAACAGCACTTGCTTTGATAGATCCTCTCACACTACCGCGCCGACCCTTGTCTACCGCTGCAAGCCCACCATGCAAGTCGTTGCCCTAGTCGTAGCCGTGCTCGGCATGCTCGCCACCTTCGTTCTTGGCGTCGTGAGTACCAAGTCCACTCGTGCGGCACAGGAGCGAAAGCTGAACGTGCCTCCCTTCGATGCGTAGGACCCCTCCGTCGACGAAGCGTGCACCGAGTCCTCCTAGCTGTGCTACGACAGCACGCACTCGCCAGCCGCGTACGCTGCCTGCGTGTGCAACACGTTCTCGTCAGGCGAGGAGGTACGTGCCTCTGATGTGGGCCCGTCTTGTCGTTGTACCACGTCGCTGACGGCGATTGATCCCCCCCGCCCCACTCGCTCACTCTCGGAGCAGGGCTGCAAGGCCACGTGCGTGTCGACGTTCCAGCCCACGCCCTCGGACGGCGGGATGGGCGCGGACCAGGCGTGCGACCAAGTCTGCCAGGACCCGTGCCCGCCCAATCCGGCGGACTGCTACGGATCCCCGTGAGGACTGGCCCCCGCCCGTCCTAGTCTGACTCGTCGTAGTGTGGCAAGACGAGCTCAGACCGGTGCTTCCTCCTACCGAGCGTGCGTGCTCAAATGCATGTGCACCGTGCGATTATAAATGTACGTGTGGGTGGTGGGATCGTCGGAGCAGAGGCCGGTAGCGTGTGCGTGTGTGGCGCGAGATGGAGGCGATGCGAGCTTTGTACGTGTACGGGTGGTGCGATCCTGTGCCGGGCTTGTCTTTTGACCCGTGGAGAAAGCAGCGTACGACGTGGACGCGTCGTTGCGTAGAGTGCATGGTAAGGCGCGGCGTTGAGCGGCAGGGTATCAGTCATCAGCCGTCCATCCACCGCTTCATGCCGAGCCACATTGCAAAGCTGGGTAGGTACAACCCATCCGCCGTCAGCAGCAGTACAAGGAGATTCGAGGCCCCAGCATGGAGACGGCTCACCTGATACTGGTCATCGGCACGACCTTCAAAAAGCCAATACTCAACCCGACATAGAACCCGCGCCAGCCACTCGTGTTCCAGATCCAGGCCGCCGTCTCCCACATGCCCAGCATGGCCCCGGGCCGGATGACGCCCCCGACCTGCTGCCGCCGCCGGATGACCTCAAAGGGATAGGCGGCCGTCTGCGAGATGGCGCCCGCGAGCCCGCCGGCGGTCAGATCTTGGAACACCTTGGCGTGGTACCACCTCTGCCGCTCGCGCTCGGGCGGGGGCGGGAGGAGGACGTCGTGGAGGAGGGTGCGGCACCGCCCAAAGACGACGAAGGAGGTGCCGGCGTAGGGGATCATGCCGAGCACGGTCACTGTGAAGCCGCGGTAGAACTTGAGGAGGGGGAAGCGCGTAAGGAGGTTGGAGGTGAGGGAGGAGGAGGGGCCGGGGGGCAGGGTGGTGGCTGTTGCTGTTCCTACACCTCCCGGAGCAGGGGGTGGGGGCGGCGGCGGTGGTGGTGCGGGTGGTGGAGTCAGGTTCGACATGGTTGCCGCTGCGGCCGGTCTTCTTGACGAGGCTGCCATATGCGAGTGTAAAGATGCCGCCGCAGCTTCCACACCAGTCGTAAACGCGCCCGCAGGAGGATGTAGCGCACTCAAGGCTGGACGCGTCGTGCTTGAGGCGGGAGGCGGTGCCGTGGATGAGGACGTCGCGCCCGCTATGGACGCCAGTGCCGTGGAGGACAGGGAGGAGACGGAGCGGAGGATGGAAGTGGGGCTGACGGCGCGTTTGCTTCCTGCCGCGCTGGCTCCCACTCCCGACGACGAGGAGGAGGAGGATGTACCCGTCGCTGATAAACTGCTCGTCCCGCCGACGCCTGAAGCACTGCTTGGAACTGCTGCTGCTGCTGCGGCCGCCGCCGCCGCCGCCGCCGCCGCTTCTGCCGCTCTTGCGGCCCGCCTCCTAGCATCGCCGCTGAAAGGCGCCTCGGTGCTCCCCTCCGTGTAAATCTTGTAGACAATGTCCCTGAGCCCATTGAGCTGACTCCGCCGCTTCGTCTCGTACGCGAGCCGGACGCGCATGAGCTCGAGCGGGTAGGTGATGAAGACGGAGAGGACGCCGGACGCGCTGCCGGCGAGGAAGAGGCGTGCCGAGGTCTCGTACTCCTTGGCGGGGATGAGGAGGAAGTGGAACTTGTCGTAGGCCATGTACTTGATGGATGCGTAGGGGAAGATGCGGACGAGGGTGGCCGAGTGGCCCTGGAAGAGGGCCAGGGGCCCCTGGGAGCGCACAATGTCGCCGATGGCATAGAAGACGCCCAGCACGCGTCCGGAGTACTTGGCAAACTCGGGGTTGTTGGCCTGGAAGAGGATCTTGACGCGGTCGAGGGGCGCGATGGCCGTCTTGGCGACGCAGCCTGCGACGCCGCCTGCGATGCCGGAGCGGACGACGTAGGCCCAGCTGCGCTTCTCGTCGATGCGGTGCTTGCCTCTGAGCTCGTCGGTGATGGACGTGTACGCGTACGCGTTGGGCGTGGGCCGCGTGGGCAGCGGTGCGCTCGGTGTCGCGGACGACGACGACGGCCCGGCATGCGCGGCCTGCTGTTGCAGGGAGATGGTCATCCTCGGTGCTGCTGGCGGTGTGCTGGAGCCTGCGCAGGCGTGCGATGCCCGTCGTCGACGTCGAGACGGTCGCGGTGGAGCTCGTCGTGGCCAGGCGTGCTGCAACCTCGCAACTCGTCCCTCCCCGGCGCACAACTGACCACCAACGAGCGGCGTTGCGATGCGCGCGGCACACGCCTCTCTCTTCTCCTCCTTACGGCCGCTCGATCCGCGTCTCAGCAAAGGACACCGGCACGCCGGCGACGAACGCGAAGCGGAGCGGCCACGAGGTCACAGGGACGCGTTGCTCATCGAGGTATGAGTGAGTACGACTTCAGACGAGCTGACTGCCCGCCGCACGCTCAATGTCACGCAGCAGCCGCGCCTCGCGCTCCGCACGCTGCTCCGTCGTTCGCTGCGACGCCGACTTGCGGCCCGTGTTCGTCTTGGCCCTCGCCTTCTCGCGCTGTCGCGCCGTACGCCGGCTGCTGCTACCACCACCGCCGCCGCCGCCCTCCTCGTCGTCGTCCTCATCATCCTCCTCGTCGTCATCATCCAGCTGCTCGCCCGCGTCGTCGATAAACTGACGCGTCTCGGCCGCAGCCGCCTCCTCCTCACGGTCCTCCCGACTGGCCCCGAGCCCCCAGATCTCGGCGATGAACTGGGCAATGGCGGGCTCACCGACCTCGAGGTAGGAGCGGGCGCCCCACTTCCAGTCAAAGGCCGCGTCCGCGTCGTCGCCAGCCGCACGACCTTTGCGTCCCTTGCCCGAGGTCGCCTCGCCAACGCCAGTACCGCCGCCGCCAACACCACCTGCTCCGGTCACCAGCTGAGAGCTCTTGGCGTGCTCGAGGTAGTGATGCTTGACAGCCAGCGCCAAAAAGCTATCAATCGTCGCATAGCTCGCCTCGGCCGCCATCGACTTGGGCGCGCCGCTCAGCAGGTTGGACCGTTCCGGGAACTTGGCATCGGTCTCTTGACAGCCGTCCAATCGTAGCTGGATGGGCAGTGGCTCGCCCGCTGGCAAGCAAAGCCTTCGGAGCTGGGAGCGCAGCTGGCCTGGTGAATAGCAAAGAGAACATTATCAACACGGACTTCTCAAGGACAGGGATGAATGCGACACTCACTGTTTGGCAGAGTCCGACCATTGGTAAGGATCAGGGCCAGGATCACATAGAGCAATCCCATCCCACCCAGCTGCCCATCGGCCGCTTTCCAATCCAGCAAGGGCGCCGACGGGTCCGCCGTGCGCAGACCCACATACTTCTTGCGCTCCTCCGCCCCCACGTACTCGGACGCGTCCGCCGAGCCTTCGCCCCCGGCTGCGCTGGATCGTCCACGCTTGTTGCGCCCACTGGCGCCAGCGCGTGCGCCGCCGCCGCCACCACCACCGCTTGCCACCTCCTTGGCATGGTCCTGGAGCTCCCTGGACGGCTTGACGAGCGTTTCGATGGCTGCGGCAGGGAGCACGCTGCGCAGGATGAAGCTCGACGTGGTGGCTGAGACGCCCGTCTTCATCTCGATGAGCTCGAGACCAAAGGTGCGTCGGAGCGTCTTGTTGGTGTAGCGGAGGACCATGGGCAGCGCGCGGGCTGCTCTGGTGTCGTTGTTGAAGACTGGGGAGGTCCGAAAGGTGTCAGAGTGATGGTCAGTGGCTGGGGAAAGAGGAGAGGCGACTTACTGTGCTGAGAGATGAGGGGACGGCGCAGAGGTGCCTTGTTGTATTCGTGGTAGAGGGCGAGCCGGCAAAGGTCTCCTGCCTTGCTTAGCACATCCTGAACAGAGAGGACAAGATGGCCATGTCAGCAGTTGGGCAAGAGCCTCGTCAGGAAGGAGACGTACCTGCTTGCCGAGTTCGCGGGCTGCCTTCTTGACCGTGTCTGGGAACTCGCCCACCTCCTTCTTGGCAAGCAGTGCCCACTTGGCGTCGTCGCCCGCGCCCTCTGCGTCCGAGCCCTGCTCGGCTTCGTTGTGAGCGATGCTTCTTCGACCCGTGGTGGAGCGTGCGCTGACGACGGTGACATCGCCTTCTTGTCCGTCATCGTCATTGTCGTCGTTGGGGGCCCCGTCTCCGTCCTCGTCCTCGTCGTTGGTCCGCCTGCGCTTGCTTGCAACTGTACTACTGGCCGTGCGCCTGGAGACTGCGTATGTGCGCTTGGCCTGGTGGCTGGAGCGCCGTCCTCCGCGGCGAGCTGGTTGCTCCTCCTCCTCTTCCTCTTGTTCTTCGTCGTCGTCCTGGTCGGCGTCGTTGGTGTGCTGAGTGTGGTCGACTTCGTCCTCGTCCTCGTCGTCCTGGAGACGGCGCCTTCGTGCGCTGGCTGCGCGTGTTGATGCTGTTGACGTGCGTGTTGAGCGACGGGGTGGCATCGTGTGTGATGGGGATGAGCTCCCTGATGGGTGGTGGTGGATGGTGCGAGCGTGTCGAGTGGTTGTCGATGAAGGTGTTGGTCTCTCGCTCGCTCGCTCGTCGGCGCGTGGGTCGCGCGTCCCCGGCGCGTCGTGGTGGGGTACGAGTATGTCACGTGATGCGGGGTGCACGGACGCGTCCTGCTACGCGTGTTTTGGGCACACGCCGATCGGCGGGCGGGCGTGCGGATCCGGAGGCAGTGTTTGTCATCTACGACTGGACACCTTGTCCTCCTTCTCACCCACGACGACGACGACGGCACCATCCTCACCATGGCAGACGACGACGCCCAGCAGCAGCAGCAGCAGCCTGCGCCGCCCCAGCCAGCATCGGCTGAGCCTCAGACGGGCGAGCCCCATGCCATCGACGATCACCCCGACGGCCAGCTCGGCGGCAGCGCCCACGCGGCCTATGCCATCCGGACGGGCCCCATGCTCAGATACGACACCACCGAGCCCGAGCGCGACTTCCTCTACCACGCCTTTGCCCTCATCGTCACCGCCGACAAGCACTCGGACCCCAGTCACACGCCCAGCATCAAGTACCACACTCCCGCCGGCGAGGAGCGCACCATCCACGCCATACGCATCTTCCAGTACGACAGCCACACCTTCTGGCGCTTCAAGTTTGAATTCAACCTCTCCGACAAGCCCACCAAGATCACCTACGAGCTCCTGCGCGCACGCTTCCTCCGCGCCGACATCCAGGACGTCGACTTCGAGGACGGAAACGAACAGCCAGACGACGGCAACCTCAAGAACACCGTAAACGACTTCCACGTGCCCGCCAAGGACCAGGACTTCCGCTGGGCGGCCCACTCCTGCAACGGATTCAGCGAGGTCATCAAGCCAGAGGAATGGGGCGGGCCAGACCCGCTCTGGAACGACCTCCTCAGCGCACACGAGAAGGACCCCTTCCACGCCGTCGTCGGAGGAGGCGACCAGATCTACTGTGACAAGCTCACCAAGGAGGTCAGTCTTTCCTTCTTCCTCATTCTGAGCTGGCTTGGTACACTGATGCGCCCTCTGTCTCATACAACAGCCCCCACTCAAGCCATGGGTCCAGGCAACGGGGGAGGAGTCGATCAAGATGGAGCTCACTCCAGAGATTGCTACCACCATCGATCGCTTCTACTTCCGTCACTACGCGTATGTATGAAGCGCGCAGCCTTTTCGCCACGATCCATGCTGAACTCTCGCTTGGTTGTCCTCAGGTCCTGGTTCGGAGGCGGTGCCTTTGCGCGTACTATTGCCCACATCCCCATGATCAACATGCTTGACGACCACGACTTGATCGACGGCTTTGGCACCTACAAGCACGCAACCATGCTCGCGCCCATCTTCAACACCATTGGCTCGCGCGGCTACTTCTGGTGGGTTTTCCTTCACTGCGGGAGACGCGTCCATTGCTGATTCACTTCCTTTTGGTCTCCAACAGGTATCTCCTCTTCCAGCAGTTCATCGCGGTGAGTACAAGCACGCTAGCAATTCTATGGATCTTTGCGTCTGACATGCAAGCACTGTCCCTTCAGCCGACACCAACACCGAAGGAGGCCCCCGTCAACATCCTCGACGAGGCCAAGATGACGCCCGAAGCGCTCCAGCCGTTCAATGCTGGCGAAGTGGAGCCAGTGACCAAGACGTTCCGCTCGCTGATCCTGGGCCACCCAGGCACCTACGTGCCCTACCGGAACCACACTTTCCTCGCCTACCTCGGTCCACGTCAGCAGCTGCTCCTCATGGACTGCCGTGCCGAGCGCAAGATCGACCAGGTCGTCTCGCCGGAGGGATACGGGCTCATTTTTTCCGAGGTGCGCAAGCGCATGCCGCCGACGACGGAGCATCTCACCATCTTGGTGGGCGTTCCACTCGCATGTGAGTTGTGTGCCTTCTTGGGCGAGCTTGGCATGAGATCTGACGCGTTTGAGTCTTCCGTACGACCAGACCCACGCATGGTCTTCCTCGAGCGGACGCTCTCGTCCTCGGCGAACCCCCTCCTTCTCCTCGCCAAGGCTGCCTCGAAGGGTTTCACCAACAAGGTGAGCACGCCACGATTGGAAAGCCGTGTCTGGATGCACCCGTACTGATTATCGCCTCGACTTGTCCAGTTTGACGGCCAAGTCGAGCTCCTGGACGACTTGATGTGAGTCCCGACATTTCTTCCTCCCAATGCATAGACCCGACTGACACTGACATCGACTCTGCCACAGGGACCACTGGTGTGCTGCCCCGCACAAGAAGGAGCGGAATCGCCTCGTGGCTCGCACAGAGATGCTCGCGCTCGAGCGCCACGTTCGTATTAGCTGGCTCAGTGGCGACGTGCACGCTGCCGGCGTCGGCGTTTGTGAGTACAGGGCTCAGGGGCGTGCACGCCCTGCAGAATTGGGCGAGACTGAAGTGTAATACGTGCCCACAGTCTATGGCTATCACGCACACGACTCGTCTCTGGACCCCAAGTACCAGCTCGCCGTCATTACGAGTGCGTATCAGACCTAGAACGCCAAGAGGGTGAGAAGGGGTGCTAATAATCTCTGTTGCACCCTCGCAGGTGCCATCGTCAACGCGCCGCCGCCAGCGACGGTTCTCACCCTGCTCAACCGGCTCGCCACCAAGAAGCATCGGTCGCTCTTCTACCTCGGCATGAAGGAGAGCATGGTCCCGCTCTTCGAGACGGATCCGCAGGGCAACAAGTCGGCGACCAAGTACATTTGGGGTGGGCGCAACTGGTGCGCAATCACGCTCTTGCCTGCGACGGGCGAGCTCGAGTTTGACCTCCGTATTGAGGTGAGTTCTCTCCTCTTCTAGACATGGTGCTTGGGTACCTTGTTGACGATTCCCGCCCCCGGCTCGGCTCTGGCGATTGGTTGGCACGCAGAAAGAGAAGGGAGTGGGCACCACGAAGGGCTACCCCGTCCGCGCCCCTCCGCCCAAGTGGGCCGACCAGCCCGACGAGCACACGCACCGCCTCCAAGAGCTGTCCACCATTCTCGAGAAGGAGCTCGTCTCGCTCCGGAACCGGTTCAAGGAGAAGGTGCCCGGCTGGTCGCACGACGACGAGTCGACCGTCTCGTCGTCGACGGCGGGATCGGCCATGGCGCTCTCGAATGGGAAGGGCGAGAGCGACCACTCGTACGCGACCTCGACGATGGGGAGCATCTCCAAGCCGGCGGTGGCGATCCATTCGGGCTCGTCGCATCTCTTCCGGTCCAACAAGGAGAGGGTGAGGGTATGATGAGCAGGCAAACCTTGCCCATCCCCTCCCTCTCCACTCTCGCAGCTACCTTAAAGACCCGTATCGGTATGGCCACGGTTCACGCTCTCGTCTCCTCGACCTTGTCCGCTGCCTCAGGTTTCGTACTACCCAACTGCACATGCGCTTGCTCACTTCAACTCACCCACTGTTCAAATACCACATCTATTGCATTCGTGACGCCACCACCACCGTCTGCTTGCCCTTTCGCCGTGTCGTTCGCGCTGCATCAGAAGATGGGGCCCGCTGCGCGCAGAGCACGGTACCGCATGGCGCGATGTACAAAGGCGCCGGCGCCAAAGTTGCGCCCGGTCACAGCGAGCGGGATGGCCATCGTCCGAGGCGCCATGGCCGCCGCGCGAATGGCTTCCAAGACGGCCTCGAGCTCGAGCTGGACATCGGCCTCGGTCGCGCCCTGGACGTACATGTCCGCGTCCGGGTCGAGCGCGCCGCCGGGTCCTAGGCTGCCGCCGTGCCCGTCCATCCCGCCCGCCCCGCCCGCGCCTAAGCCCATGCCGTCCTTGCCGCCCAGTCCACCGAGGCCCGACCCGTCCTTGGAGCCCTTCTTCTTGCCCCCTCCCTCGCCCTGCCGGCCCTTCTTCTTCCCACCTGCGCCGCCCACACCACCAGCGCCACTCCCACCCGCCCCACCGCTCAGCAGCCGCTTCTTCCGCGCCTCCATCTTGCGCGCCTTCTCCTGCTCGCGCTCGAGGGCGGCCTGGGCCATGTTGCGCTCCTTCTCCCGGAGCTTTGCGACAAAAGCGGGATTGGTCGCCTTTTGCCAGGCTAAGAGGAGCTCGTCGTAGGGTCGTGAGCGGCCTGGTACGGCGCGTTTGGCGCCCATGGAGTGGCTCTTGCAGGTGAGCGAGCGGGAGCAGGGGCCCTTCTCGGTGAGGACGCCGCATTGTCGGTCGACGTCGAGCGGGTCGCCTGTAAAGGTACGCACGCCCTCCTTGTCAGATTCTGGTCCACCCCACCTCGAGCAAGCCGGGCTAGCACATTCATTCTCACCTCGGCTCATCCGGTTCTTCTTCTTGAGCGCCTTGGCCTCCTTGGCGTCCAGTCGCGCCTTGCGCCGCGCGGCCGCTTCCGCCAGCTTTTCCTGCTTCTTGGTCCTCTTCCGGGGCGGCCCCAAATCGCCGTCGCCGAGCAAGGACCCTCCGCCTTCCCCTCCTCCTCCAGCGAGGGAAGCGTTGGCTCCTGAGCCATTCGAGTCTGTGGAAGTGATGCATGGTGGTGGCTTCAGATCACTTCCACAAAGACAAGTTGAGGTCCAATGGACATACCTAAAGAGAGGGCGCGCTTTCTACGCTTCCCCTCGAGGACCGAGGCAGACACCTTCCCAGCAATGATATCCCTGACCAGCGCGCAGTTCTCTACCGACCAAGCAAAGGCAAGCACCCAAATCAAAAGCGCATCAGCATCACTGATCCTGCCAAAAGTAACCCAGGCCCGCACTCACGCTGGTGATAGCTCAAGAAGCGCTCCAGCACAGGCTTGCCGCAGTCGGGACAATCGACCACCCTGACCTCGCGCTCGAGCTGCACCGGCGTCGGCCCAAAGTCGGTCACGTCTTGGTCGTTGAGGTGCCATGCTGGGATCGAGTGGGACGGGTGGTGCTGGGAGGAGGAGGAGGTTGAGGGCCCGCCATTGTTGCTATTGTCGTCATGGTTGTGGGCAGGGGTGAGGAGGCGGCCGTCGTGGTGGCGGCCCGAGTCGTCTGGATATCGCGTCCACCGTCGAGGGCGAGCAAGGGCGAGCAGTATGCAGAAAGGACAGCGAACTGTCAGCATTCGCCTTGCTATTCTCTGGCCATGGGCGCACTCACCAGTCAACCAGGCGGCCTCCTCGACCTCGGCCCAGGTAGGCTGTGCCATCGCCAGGGCAATGCTCCCCCCTCCTGTCCCGTACTCGCTCCTGGGAGCGCAAGGAGCAAGATGCTTCGCGCGGTGCCGCTGTCCGACGCGCTTGGCCTGCTTCGCCTGCTTCTTGCGATGCGGCGCTGTTGAGCTTGGACGAGAAGACTTGGGACAAGCGTGTTGTTGAGGGGTTGGTGATGGACGTCGGCTCGAATGAGCTGCTCGACCCCAGCGACGCCGATGTCGTCGTGCGGCATGCGTCGGCGGTGTGGGGGGCAGCCAAGCTGGTATGATTTCAAGTCTGTACCTCGTCCTCAAGCGCGTCCTGCTCATGCTCATGGAGTACAGCCTACGCGGCAAGCAGCGTCCTTTGCACTGGAGGATAACAGCAGGCAGGTAATGCTAGTCCAAGGGCAGGAATAATGTAACAAGTGGGAGGAATAAAGCCGTCGCTCATCGGTCCAAGGCCAGTCCAGCATAGGGATGGCCCAGGGATCCGTGCCGTCCAACCGTACTCCTTTCACGAAGAAGATGTGCAAGGCGAATGCCCTCCGTCGACGCCGCGAAGCGCGCCTAAGTAGTCCTAGACTCAGACGCCAAAGACGGTACGCAGCTTGTCAAAACGCGGCGACCCGAGCCCGGACGACGTGTCGAAGCCAAAGGAGGCCGTGAAGCCCGAGGTGCCCGACGGACCGCACTGCGTGCTGCCGCCCTGTGAGACGTCGTGGAACGCGCTTGGGTTGGCGTAGAGGACGGGCTGGACGTAGCCGACGCGTCCCTTGCCCTGCCATCGCATTCAGAAGAAGGAGGAAGAGGGCGTCAGTTGGAGGAGAACGGACGCTGAGCGCGAGCAAGGGACCCCAACTCACAGCCTGCTTCCTCGCATCGTTGAGCAAGGCAAAGATGGACGCGACCGTAGGACAAGCCGCCGACGTGCCGCCCACCGTGACAAACTTCTTGTTCACGTACACCACGTAGTTGCTCCCCGCCGCGACCAGGTCCGGGTAGGACCGCCCCTCGCGGTTGTACTGGCCCGCGTTCGTGCTGCCGAGCAAGCTCACGTACTTGCTCACCTTGCCGCCCTGGAAGTCGGGCCGCGCAAAGACGTTGCTGAAGCCTGCGCCCGAGGTGAAGCGAGAGGTGGCGAGGCTGACCATGCGCTCCTGGGGCAGCCTGTTCGGACAGACGTAAGATGGGGCACGAGCAAGCCAAAGGTGTCAGCAAAGCAGGACAAGCAGTCATCATCGCGGTGAGCACTCACTGTTCTGTTGCGCCCACGGAGAGCACGTAGGGGCACTCAGACGGGTACGTCGGCACAAACTTGGAGCCAGCCGCCGAGCATCGTCCGCCGCTGGTACCTGCTACGCCCTTGTCGCCAGAGGCGACCACGACCGTCGTACCGCTGGCCGTGAGCTTCTGCATCGACGCGCACATCGTCTGAGCCTCCGCCGCGCTGAAGGATCCCTCGTCGGCGCCGTACGAGATCGAGATGACGCCTGGGCGCTGGCTCTGCGGGAGGTTGAGGTAGTACTGCGCAATTTGGTTGAAGAGATCGCCGCTTGTCATGGCGTTGCCTGTGAAGAAGGACAGCAGGGAAGCTGTGAGCTGTCAAGGACCACCTCTGAGGAGCTCCCAAGGGCCTACTCACCGTAGTTGACAATGTCATTCTTGAGAGGGTAGGTCTGCGAGACTGTCGTCTCAATGTCGAGCATGACTTCCACCCCGCCAGTGAAGAACGGGATCGTGAAGCCGCCCTTGACGTCCTTCCATGGTACTGACACAGCAGCAGCTTCGGGCCGAAGTTGCTGAAGGAACTTGCGAAGGTCGCCGCTGTTGTAGTTCTGGCCGATGAGCGAGACGACGCTGATGGCACGATCGAGGGACGACTTGGGTGTGTAGGACGAGGTCTTGTACACGCCGCGCAGGCACGCCGGCGTCACGGCAGTGTTGTTACACGAGACGGCCGTGTCGCGCGCGAAGAAGCTCTGCTCGTCGACTTCGTGGGCGGGGAAGTCGTCGTTGGTGACGATGGGCACGAAGGGCTTGGGCACGCCAAACGAGCTGATCGGCCAGGCCGACTTGACGATCTGAGCGAGCGGTGCCGGGATGGTGTAGTTCTTCGCCCTGGGCACAACGATGCCGTCGCCCTGGTTGAGCTTGAAGTTTTCAAACTTGGTCTTGAACAGCGACTGCTGGGTGCCGATGCTCGAGATGAATGTGATCTGGTCGCCAAACTTGCTCGTTGTGATCGAGTTGGGGTCGACGCCGCGGGAGGTGAGGTACTTGACTACTGTCGAGACGACCTCGGGCTTGGGCGACACGTATGCCTTGAGATCGTCGTCGGAGAGCCAGTTGCCGGAGCCCTCGAGCGCGATGGCTTCCATGCGAGCTGCGAGTCCATCCAGGTCGGCCTCGTTGAGCTGCAGCGTCGTCTTGAAGGGGGCGGCGAGGTCTGGCAGACCGATGGCTTGCCAGATGCCCGAGATGATGTTGGGCTTGTGGAAGGGATCGATGAGCGCCCAAGAGAGCGATGGTGCTGCCGCAAGGGCAAGGGTGGCGGAGGCCAAGACGTGCATCTTGGGCTTGAATGAGAAGGAGACGGAACGAGTGTCGGTTCTGATGCTTGTGATGCCTGAAGTACTCCGTGTTGATATAGAAGTCGGTCTTGAGCAGGAAGAAGATGTCGATGGTGAAGGCGAGGGGTGCAATAAGGGAGTGTGGGTGCCTTGGCAAGGTGCAGATTAAGAGGTGGCCTTCTTGAGCAGATCTCGCGTCGACGGCGACGGCGTCGGCGTCGGCGTCGGCGATGGCGACGACGGAGGCGACTCTGATGAAGGGTGGGAGAAGGAGAACGGGTAGGGGGCCAGAGCTGGACGAGCAGGAGCAGGAGGTGGATGATGGAGGTCAGCATCCAGAACAGCAAGCACATCAGACGGTCCGAAACCGAGCCACGCCGACGCCCAAACCACCCACCAACCACGGACTGAGTGTGGCCGTAAGCGAAGGTGCAGAGGTTGCGGCTTGCTCCCATCGGCGCATCGCGCACTGAGAGTGCGGACTGCTGACTGCTGTCTGTACTCTGCCTGGCACGCCCACCTGTGCGCCGACGCCGGGAGAGCGCCCAAAGTCGTAAGATGCAGGAACGTCCTCGCCGTCGCCCCTCCTCAGTCCTCTGGTCCGTCGGCGTACAGAGGACGGCTTTGAGTCCTTGCCGACACGGGCACACAGAATAGATTCCGTCCCGTCTTGGTGGACCGCCCTCGGGCCGGGACCGTGGCCTGGCGAGGTGGCACTGTGTGTTAAGACTTGTCCAATCAGTCCCATCACCCATGGCCACAGTAACAGAGCGCAAGGAAGGAGCAAGACGGCGCACCCGAAGCACTCACAGCTAGACTGCCACGGCGGCAATGTCGACCATCGTCGTGGTGGTGGTCGTTGTCGTCGGGGAGGATGGGGAAATGGACGCGGGGAAGACGTGCTGCAGCCTGCACCGTCGATCCTCCATCGGCTCCGTTGCCCTCGACTCGCCGGCCAACATCGTACCGTCCCAATCCTCAACGCCGTCCGAGCCGCAATCGCAGAGTCGCAGTTGTCTATAAGGCTACAGCACGGGTGTTAATGTGAAGGGGAGACGGAGCGCGAGAGAGGTGAATGATCGCAGGAAGAGAGTCTGGGTGTCGGTTGTCTACCGACTCATCGACGACTTGCGCGAGCGCCAGCCGTCCTCGTCCCGACTCGTTGATGTCCGTCGACTGCGCTCACCCACCGGAATCTCGTCGGGCACATGCCATCGCAGCGACGGTCTTCGCTCCTGGCCCACGCGCGCAGCACCGACCGCCTCGTCCGTCGTCAGCGCTGGCCAGTAAACACCGCCGTTCTCGCCGACCAGCGTGGCTTGAGAGGGACCGGCTTGCATCGGTGCATCACTTGATATCCTGAAATGAGGGCCGTACGAGCTAGGCTCAACGCCATGCGATGGCTCGCCAGCCTTGACCGACCTCGTTCCCAAGCTCGATCGACTCGTCCTCGACGGGTGCGGCACCGACCCAGACTCGCTCGGCGAGTCTGGCAAGCTTGACGAATCGTCTTGGCCGTCTTCATCACCATTCATGTAGGGGATCGAGTCGTCTTGGTGGTACTGCTTCCGGCGCTCCCTGCTTGAGAGTCGCCTCTGTGAGCTTGAGCTGGCACAGCCAGCGTGGTCGGCGATCCGAACGCGTCAAAGGCGGACCGCCACACAATCGGTGAAGAGCCCTCCTTGAGGATGCTCCGTGAACGCGATCCGCTCACCATCGCCGAGCCCAAACCGTCCAAGCCTTGCGGATAGGCCCGAAGGTCCTCAGTCGTGCTCGTCACATCCCGTTGGATCTTGATACCGCGGACCGAGCTGGCAAAGCCTCCGGGTGTGAGCGCATCACTGCCCGAAGGGACCACGGGAGTACGCGGGCTTCCACGCGGTGCTTGACCAGCATCGGGGCGCGGAGACGTCGATCGGTCCGAGGGATCCGGTGAGTGTCGGTATTGATCAAATGGAAGCACAGACGTGCGCTTCAAGGTCGGTTCACCGTGCGACGGGATGATCGCTAGCAACGCTCGTCCTGCCTGGGCTGGGTTTGCTGAGTTGACGTCGTAGCTGAGGTCTTCGTGCCCCTTCGCGAGATCAACGGCGCTGGTCGCTTGCAGGAGCCCGAGACCGTGCTCCCGTTGCCGCTGGAAGTATTGAAGCGCTTGCGTATGAGCCGGATCCATGCCGTCGTCGGCTGAGGGTCCAACAGCCATCGCGCTAGCAGCGCGTGATGCGGGACAGCTGATGATCGGTGCCGTCGGTGTCAACGTCGTCTTGAGATTCTTGAGCCGCAAGGAGACGGAGGACGAGTTCTTATTGTCCCGACGCGTTGTCAGCGTTGCGGAGCTCTCCGTCTGTCTTGACTCCTTGGCCTGTTGCTTCGCTTCTCGATTGGCGGACCATTCTTCAAAGACGCCCTCGAAGGTCTGCAAAGTGTCGAGACGGTCAATCATGCGAAGCTGGCAACGTAGGCAAACTGAGACGGACCTTCTGAGAAATGGCAGCAAAGCACATAACGCCGAATACGGAAGCGATCCAAACCACAACTGCCAACGAAAAGAGGAGGTATCAGCGTGAGCTGCCGACTCTGGCAGTCCAAGTTGCTCACCGGTCATGTACTTCTCGTAAGTCGCATTGTTCTCGATCGGACCCGCCGATGACCGCTGGTACTGCTGGGCCAGAAGCCAATGGAGGTTGACCACAAATCCTATCCGACGGAAGGCTGTGATCAGTCTATACAGCCATATCGTTCCAGTTTCCGACAAACCGAGACTTACCCAAGGTACCGCACGAGATTGAGGAGTAGATAAACGTGACATTGATCATGGCGGACCTATCAAAGTGGAGATGTGAGCCTACGCTATATCGCTTGCGGTGACGGCACCACATACCTCAGCATCTTGATACGACTCTTGCGCGTCGATGGACCCGTCGTCGCCGTGCCCTGCGTGGCGAGAGGCGGGAAGAAGGTAGACGCCTGAGCGCGCGACATCTCCATGTCCGCCTCCAGTTCAGCCGCACGCTTTTGATCCCAGCGAGGAGCTTCCAGTGCCGCAGCGTCGAACGCCGCGCCCGGCTCGTCCGCGCCTTGCTGCGCACCGTCGCTCCGACCTGACCTCTTGCGCATCAGCTGCAGCTGGGATCGGATCGTGTAGACCAGACTGCGATGTGAATGCACAGGATCAGCGCATCTGTCAAGGAAGTCGCTGCCTCGACATCACTTACAAGCCGCCGCAGAAGAGGTAGAAGATCAAGAATGCCCATGCAAAGCACAAGAGTGCAAGCCATCCGACACTCGACCACCACCACGCGTCCGCGATTTGCTTCCACACGGCAGCCGCTTCAGCTCGCAGGTCGCCTTGGACGGGATAGCTACCTTGAGGGAGCAAAGCGGCCTTGGCGTCCCAGTCTTGCCATTGCTCGACGGCCGACTTGTAGGTCAACCCCGTCGGGATGGTCACCGCCATGCATGTTGCCGTAAATGCCACGGGCGCAGCGATGCCGATGAAGTTGCACATCTTCGGCCCGGGAAGGAGGCGTCGCGCATCGAATCCTTTCAGACGCGTACTTCGGTGCAAGATGCCGGGACTCGCAAAGACTGACAGGAGACGATTGCAATGGTCAGCGAGGAGAAGCAGGCTACATGCCCATGCAACTCACAAGTGCCCCAAGCACCGCACCATGCCCCGGTGAACAGCAGAATCCAGGGCGTACCGTTCCAGAACCCCGTCAAGGAGGGATCCGCGCCCCACTTGTCAATCGCCAGGTTGTTCCACACGTCTGCGATCAGCACGACAGCGCACATCGCCTCAAAGAGAACGAATGAAGTGATCGAGCTGATGCAGAACCAACGCGCGTGCGGTTAGCAGACTGGTCGTCATTGTAGGAGGACGTCCTGATACATACTTGGGAATGATCAGTGGCGAACCTCGCGAGTCTTGTATGCCTGTATATGGTAGAGCAGCAGGTGTCATCAGCAGTCAGCACCAGTCGGACGCTAGTCGCACGCGAACAACATACGAAATAGCCAGAGCGTCCTGTCAAAGAGGCGATAGACAATGACAATGGCGCCTGCAACACGAGCACGGTAGTGAGAGAATGAACAACCAGGTCTGCGATCAGAATGCCATTGCTTCGACTCACCAAAGAACAGGATGAGCCCGAGGAACACGCTCGCCGCAATCGCTTGAATGAAGTACCACATCGACGTGGGCTTGTGAAAGTACAACCGCAACCACTGCCGGAGCTCGCCGACATCGTAGTCCGGCAGGTTGTCGGCAAAGTGTTCGATGGCGTACGTCTTGTCGATGAATCCGCGCGTTCCCAGCTGAGACGACGACGACGCGAGCGCTCGAACAAGGAGGCGGCTCGCACCATTGACTTGGTCTAGGGCAACCATCGCGCCTGTGCGTGCGGATTGGGCCAGCTTGTGTGGTATGTACAATCTTCGCGACGTGCACCGTCTGCTGGCTTGATGACAATGCGTTGCTCTACCACAACTCCGTCATGACCTTGCCCGGCGTCCGTATTCCTGCCGCAGACAGCCCGCGCTGTGAAGAAGAGACGTATTGCGTCCACTCTTCTAGAGGACGTCAGCCTGACTGTGAAGGGGGCTATCATCGCCATGGCCATGTCCACTTACGCCGGGACGCTTTTGAGTCGGGCCAGAAGCCTCGAGGGTCAACTTGATGATGAGGCCTGGGACCTAGCCCACTTGCATCGTCAACTCGACCCTCGAGCGGCGCCGGTGCTTGCTTGTTCCCGCGGGCCGAGCATATACGCGTGCTTGAGTCGAACGCTGCCGTCCGAGGAGAGAGAGCCTTGAGCCCGCGTCCGTCTGAAGTCTGACCTCGTGCAAGTTGCGTACAAACGAGCGGCCCGCCTTGCAGGTGCCATTTGCCAGCTTGGGCTGCAAAATGCACACGAGAGAGCTTGCACCGACGCTTGAGCTGCCCTCTGGCCCCGCCTTGCCCTCCGAAGTGCACCAGCCGGCGTGATGACTGATGGGTGAGATGCAAGTTATTGTTCAATTCGTCACAACGCTCGCTGGAATTCCCATCGGTGAGGAGGACACACGCTACTCACTCTTTTGTGACGCTAACGAACACCCGCCAGATCAGCGGCAGGCCGTGCGTGTTGGAGTTCAGCCGAGAGTCGTCCAAGTATTTGCCTCGCCTGGGCAGCTGGCCCGCTAAGCGCCAACGCGTCGGCTGTCGGCCACTTGCCAGCTGCGAAGAACGCGATGATGGCCCGGCATGACCGATGCACATACGAAGCCGACCTACTCTAATTTATCTGCGTAGTGCGATTTGGGCTGAGTCTTGTCCAAATGAACGCCTATGGAAGCTTGTTCTTGACTCTTGTAGTGGTCGAAGCGATCTTGCCATTCTTCGCCACGAGCCATATTTCGACTGTTTGTGGTAGTTCGCCAGGCCAGTCGAGCATTCGCCCTTGAGTGACCCCGAGCTGACGAGCGTCTCTGGGCCGGGAAGCAAGGATCTTGGGATCGACCGTCTCAGGCTCGGCACTTGACCTTCGATAAGCCAAACTTGTAGTGTGGGACCGGCGCGTCCGAGCGAGGCTGTCTGTCCCATGAGGATGCTGTGGAGACAATCGACACTCGAAGCTTGACGCATGCGGTGCTTCAGCACGTCGGGACTTGACGGGGAGGTATATGCCGTATCTCCGCTGCCGACTGGAGTACAGGAGGTGCTTGGGCTCATTCTTGGATACGAGCACGTCGAGGGTCGGTGTCACCGCCGACGAAGGACTTGAGCCCGGCGGGCCACGGGCGGCGCGAGGCCCCAAGAGGTGCTTTGCCCAGTGTTCGCTCCTCGGTCAGCTGGCATCAACTATTATGACACCTACTCCACTTACGAGGGATCCGAGGGTCGGGCCGACGCGATGCGACGCGAGATGCTTGACCTCCGTGCGCCGGCGCGTGGACAGCGCAGATCTGCACAGCAGCGGCGATAGCGGCCACAGCCCACAGCGCCGTAGCTTGCGAGTGGCCGTCTGCTTGTGGCGATGGAGATGGTGTGGTCGAGGTGACTGATGAGCCGATGCCGCGGTCACAACATGGCTTCGCACCTCGTCGCGTCCTCGTCTGGACGCGTCTCAACCTGCTCTCCCAACCACGGCCACATCGTCCCTCATCGGACCCATCGAATTGAGCAGCGCTCACAAAGCGCACGGGATTCGATGACGGAGACGAAGGGGACGGCATACAAAAATGGGAGCGCACCAGCGACTTCGGGCTTGACGTTCAGCACTGGCTGGGGGCTGTGCACTTGTTCGGCGAGCAAAGCTGCGCGCACGCCGCGCGCTGAAATTCCGACGGACGATCCTCCTTTTTCAGGGAGTAGACATCCGCTAAGCACGCGCCCTGACACCCTTCCGCCCGCTTGCTCCAGGCATCGCACCGGCAGGCGTTGAAAGCCTGCTCTATATAGGTGTTGCTGTTACACTTTGATTCTGCTTGTCGGGTGCAATAATCAACGAGGTTTTGATTCTGGTGTCGGGGGTAGACGGTCGCGTCAGTCACAGTGGCCGAGGGGCAAGTCAGGATGGGAGCACCGCGATGTCACTCACGTCGGCGAGCGAGCCTGGCACGACGAGCGCGGCAGCGAGGAGGACGGCGAGGTAGGCGCGCATTGTGAACTGAGCCGTGGAGTGGGTGTGGGCGTGGAGGAGAAAGGGCACCGAGGTGACGACGGGCGGCCGTAGCGAAGACCGACTGGGGACCTAGCTGGATCGTTCTGTGACCATCGTCGTGCCCTCCGTTATATACGAGTATCGTCGCCACGCCGGCCAGCGCTGTCCACACGCCCGTCCGCCTCCTTCGGCACTACGCCGACGGCCGTCTCCATCCGTGCCGCAATCACATATCTGGGCGTGCCCTTCGATGAGGCTGCCCTGGAGGCTAAACCTTGCAACTCAACGGCTGCCTCATCGCCAGCGCCGAAGACGAAGGCTCTGAAAGGCACAAATGAGGTGAGCACGGGAATCGGTCGGGTATCCTTGCCGTCACCATTCCACTCACTCTCAATCCTGTACGTACGATACCACACACTGGTACTCGTAGATGTCTGCGCCGGCGTAACTCACCGTGCGCCGTCTTGTATTCATTTGATGTCTGAAGTGACAGGTACACTTCCCTTGTGCAGGGATGGCCTTGGTGCCTGTTGTCCATCGTGCCGGGAATCTGCCCAGCCGTGCCTCACGGCGCTAAGCGCGCAAAGGGCCGCTGAAAGAGAGGCAGCGCCGTGCTTGCGCCACTTTCCGGCTCCATACGGCGGCTGCTCTTGTCCATACTCGTCGCTGCCGTCGACGTGTGCGTGGCCATCGAGGCCATCGTGGGCCGTCGACGGGGCGGTCTGGCAGGCTTCGACGCACCCGCGTAAGTAGAAGACGCGTCGTTCGAGAGCGGCAAGCTGAGCTGGGACGATGCTGCCGAGGCCGTCGACAGCGAGGATGCCGTGGACGAGCTGGCGGAGAGGTAGGCGTTGGAGGAGGAGGCTTGGGAGTGGGTCGAGAAGTGGGAGGGCGACGGCGAGATTGGTCGGTGTGGCCTTGGCCCTGGTGCTGATGCTGATGCTGACGCCGATGCTTGAATGCTAGCCCCCGCGTCCACATCGAGCAGGCGTCGTTGAGCCGCACGCGTCGTCTGCACCAGCATATCTTCCGTCGACAATCTTGGGGTCGGTGCCGACCTCGACGTTGAACCGCAGTCCGATGTCGTCTGGGTGACCGATGTAGAGGTCGAAGCCGAGATCGAGGCGGAGCTCGAAGTCCAGGTAGAGACTGAGGGGGTTGTCGATGCCGTCGACGGTCGACCCTCCGCCTCCTCTTCTTGCGGTTGCGAAGGCTTCGACGGGCGCCCTCGACGAAGTCTTGTCCGCGCTCGCGCTGAGCGCTCGGCGCGCGATGGCGGAGGCTGTATCAAGGGCACGGCCGTTGGTTGTGTTCCCAATACGGGCACAACAACACCCTCCGGCTGGTCTGCTCCGTGCTTGATCGAAATTGCCTCGCAGGGTGAGCGCAAGGTACCGTCCGCATACTTGGTAGAGCTCGACTCGGAGACGATTCCGATCTTCTTGGCGAACGTCGTTCCGGCGCTTTCCTTGATGCCAGAAGGACTGGGAGTCGTGTCACCGCTCGAAGCTGGCGACAATGCCGATGCCGAAGGCGATGCCAGGCCAAGGACGGTGCGCAAGGTCCTGCCGGAGGAGCGCGCGAGGGAGGAAGGTGACGATGTGCCACTGCCGATGTCGGTGTGAGTCGAGATCAAGCCGCCGCAAATGGAGGCGCGACTGTTGCCCCTTCTCCGCCGTTGTGTCGGCCGGTGCTGTTCATGCTCGTAGAAGGGACTTGTGCCGGCGAGGTCCAGAGTGATCGGACTTGTGGCAGAGGCACCATGTGCGGACATACCGGCGAGGATGGCCTGGACGAAGAAAGGTGGTGGTGGTCCATGAGGAGCGGAGGGCGTCCTGGGCGTAGTGGGAAGCATGTTGGGGCCGATGAACGGGCTGTGCGCATAGCAGTCGATCAGCTCGGAGAGCGGCGAGAGTGGCGCTCCTGCTGCTGTTGTCGTTGCAAGGCCCATGGCTGCTTCGGATGGCGTTCGAGCACCGGTATGGATGCTTCGTCGACGCTGCTGTAGCTGGCACGAAGAGTGTGCTGCCGGCGATGGGGACCAGCCCGCCAGGAAGCTAGTGCTTGACGAGCGTCTCGACGCGGGTGTTCCTGGCGAAGCAGCACCGCCCGAGTTGGAGAGGAGCTTGCGCCATTCTTGTTGCTCTGAGGGGCCATCCAACAGTTGAGCGTGTTGCTTGCCCTTCTCCTTTCACGTGATCAGGAGCACTCACCCAAGGTGTCGTACCAGACGTGACCCGTGCCTGCCTCCTTGACCCGACTGTGCCCGCCCTGTGCACCGGTGCCGCCGAAGAAGCTGTCGAGCTGGGCGACGGTGTGATGTTGGACGGGACGGAAGTTGGACTGGGAGCGAGTCTGGCTGTTGGTGACGCTTGCGTAGTCGCGTTCGAGCATCTCCTTGGTGCCGAGCTGGTGCTTGGTGGGCGGGCGCACGGCGTGGTCGGTGTTGGCGCGGGCGCGCGTCTTGCCGCCGAGCTTGTTGCGGAAGAAGGACATGGCGATGAGCTGGAAAGGGAGAAGGAAGGAGACGAGGAGGGGAAACTTGCAACCTGTGCAAGCAAGCAAGGAGGATGCCAACCTGGAGACGAAGGAAAGGTGAGCGAAGTCGTCTGCGGTCCCGCCTACTTAACCAGGGATCGAGACAGACCCGCGCTGGGCAGGGCCAAGGAAGGTGGCAGAGGGCGCAAGGCCGTCAGTAGTGCATCGCTGAGCCAGCGTGCAGACGGTGCTCCTGTACACTCACCGTCCATTGTACGAGTAGCGCAGTCTGTCCCAGGAGAAGGGATCCCCCCTCTCGTCCTTGATGCCGCTGTCCCTCGCGCTGGCAGTATGCGCTGTATGCTCGTATGTCCCTTGTGCCAGTAGCACCGCATCCACCACCGCGGCGCCCCTGCCTTGGACAAAGAGAAGCGCAGACGACACTGGCTGGCTGCCTTGCTGGCTGGATGAGATATCCTTGTCGTCGTTGACGCCCGGCGTCGGCGTTGGTGGTCGTCGACACAAAGGACGGGCCCGCGCGTGGTTCCTTGTTCCGACGCGGGTCCCTGCGTCCACACGTGACCGCTGCTCAGCCCGCCCGAGGCAGAGGCAGGACAAAGGGAAACAGGCAGGAGGAGCCCATGACAAGCCGTGCGTAGTATACAATACAGCGACACGAGCGTGGTTCACGTGTCCATCCATCGCCCACGCTCATGTCTCCACCACCTCGACACCAGCGCCGGCACCGTCCACAGCAGCAGGCGGGAGCAGCGCCGTCGCCCTTCCGCCTCCGCCGCCCTCGCCGGCAGCCGCCTCCTCGCCAAGCACACCCTCCAGCCGCGCACCCAGCACATCCAACCACCGCCCCAGCTCATCAATCGTCCGCCCAAGCTCCATCGCAAGCCGGTCATTCGCCCCCGCCTCCGCTTGCGCAAACAGCGCAGGAAGAGCCAGCGGCGGTGGAGGCGCCGATGACGCTGGCATCGTGGCCGCCATCAAAGTACCGTATCCCTCCGCCGTAGTGTAGGGACCGTCCGCAAGGCCAAGCGGGGCAGGGGCAGGTCCACCCAGTCCAGCGGCCGAGTGCGACGCGTACACCGCAGCAGGCATCGCCAGCGTCTCCGCCACCGCGTGCCCAGGCATCAGATCCAGCAGGTGCAGCCCACGAGGCGGAGGAGGCGTAGGCACACGCGGCGGAGGAGGCGGCGGCGGCGGCGGCGGCGGAGGCGGACTCGGAGCCCGAGTTGCTTGCTGAGTAGGAGCCGCTACCGCCGACGTCGTCGTCGCCGTCGTTGTGGCCGTCGTGGACGGCGTCGTCGTGGTACTGGGTCGCGCAGCACTAGTTGCACTTGCCACCGGCGTGGGCTGCTGCGCCGGCGATGGCATCGGCGGGGGCGTCACCGTCCTTGCCAGCGGTGTAGGCGACTGTGACCTCGTCCTCGCGCTCGAGGAGGCGACCGGTCCTTGGACTTCCTCGCCAGCTGCTACATTGGCAGCACGAGCAGCCGGTGCGGCGCTGGACGTCGGAACGTAAGTGTTGACCATACTGCCTGAGGGGGTCGTCGCCGCCGTCAAAGCAGGCAGGCTTGGCTCGGGTGCAGACGCGAGAATGGGCGCCGATGTCGGTGCCGAACTCATCGGACTAATCTCCACGTCCATCGATGGAATGAACACTTCCGGAGCAGACGTCGAGCTCGGCGGCGTCGTGGGCGTAAAGCCGTTTCCGTTTGCGCCGCGTGCCGTGCCATCGGCAGCACCGCCGTATGGTACCGCCTGGCTCGAGCTTGGAAGGTAGGGCAAGCGTGACTTGACAGCGCCTTGGGAGAACGAGTGCGAGAAATTCGGCTCGCTCATGCCCGAACTGCTGTTCTCGTCCTCGAAAAGCCGACGCAGGGGATGATCACGCATCGGCATCATGCTCGACATGCTGGCTTGCGGGGCTGGCTGACCGAACGACCCGTCCCCATCGCCAGTCGTGGGCGCCATCTCGCTGAAAAAGTCGCGGCTGGCGTCCTCATTGAACTCCCACCCGCCATCGCTAGACAACATCGACTGCCGAGCCGCTGCCGTCGCCGCTGATGCTTGTGCTCCGACCAGGCTCATGCGCATGCCACCCGTCTTGGTCCAAGCGTTGTACTGTTGAATGAGATCCCGTAGCACAGCAGTCGACACCTTGGCGATGCTCTTGATCCACTTGAGCTTGCCGAGCTCCTCCGCGCTTGGTCTCTGCAAGACAGTATGGACTGCGTGTGAGAGTAGCTGAGGGCGAAGCACGTACAAGTCGGCCAGACTCACCTCGCTCGGTTCTTCGCTAAGACAGGCGGCCACAAAGTCGCGCATGGGCTGACTGAAGCTCATGTCCGCCGGCAGACGAGGCGGCTTGCCCTTTGCAATCCGTAGAAGCATCTTGCTCTGATCCTCGTCGCTCGCATAGGGCGGGTTGCCTGTCACCATCTCGTAAATGGTAATACCCAGACTCCAGATGTCGGCACTCTGGTCGTACAGCTTGCCGTCCGCGGCGGCGACGACCTCTGGCGCCATCCAGCAAGGCGTGCCGACAAAGGTGCTCCGCTTGTTGCCTGCGCCCGTGGCCGAGGCGAGAGAGGCGGCAACACCAAAGTCGCAGAGCAGGATTCGACCCGCGTTGGTAAGCAGAATGTTGGCTGCCTTGATGTCGCGATGAATGATGCCGGAGCGATGAAGATAGGCAAGTGCGATGAGGGTCTCGCGGACAATGATGCTTGCATAGCGTTCGGCGATGTTGCCTGCTTTCATCTGCGAATGTGATTGATGTCTGTTCAGCAACTGGTGGGAAGAAGGCATAGGAGAAGAGAGAGAGACTCACCAAGGTCCGTACACTGCCTCCTTCCGCCAGATCCATGACGAGCCATATCTCAGGTCCTTCAAGCCAGCTGCCCCAATACTTGACAACATTGTAGCGATCCGGCTCCCTCAGCTGGCTCAGGAGCGCAATCTCGCGCTGAATATCTGCCACGTCTTGGTCGTCCGGCGTGTCGAGATCGACAATTTTGAGCGCGACGGGCGTGTTGGAGGGTAGGTGAAGGCCTCGGTAGACGGAGCCGTACGCGCCGCGGCCGACAAGCTCAAGCTTGCGGAAGATGCGATGTACCGACGTGGTAGACGCTGTGGACGATTGCTGGAGAGTCCCGGCTGATGAGGAGGTAGGCAAGTGACCGCTCCCACTGGCGCTCATCGCCGCGCCGCGATACCCATTCTTGGGAGCCGTGCTGAGCGGCATGCTTGGACCAGACTGGCCGACGCCTTGACCAAGTCCTCCATAGCCCAGCATAGAGGGAGGTGGCGCGCCGCCCATAGACGGTGGGGGCGGAGCTGGCCTCGCCGCCGTCAGATGCATCCCATTTGGCGGCTGGCGGAAGGGCGCGGGCGACGCAGGCGGCGGCGGCAACGCCTGCTGTTGCGCTTGCTGCTGTACCGGCCCACCCATGTTGCTTGCAACGCTCATGTCCATCATCATTCCTCCACCAAGGTCCAGCGAGTCGGTCGGTGGTGGCGCCAGCGCCGGACTGACGAGGCTCATGTTCATGCTCATACCGCCGCCCAAGTCGAGCGACTCCGCCGGCGGAGGGATATGGATCTGTTGCTGCTGTTGCATAGGATGGAAGCCGAGCGCGCCGCTGCCAATCCCGGCCATGCTGAAGCTACCTTGTCGTGACGAGGATTGCTGATGCTGGTGTTGGTACAGTCCATGCTGGTTAAGGTGGCCGTGTAAGCCGGCAGTCTGCAGAGGCGCGCCCACGGAGACGGGCGTACCCGCGCCCGAACCAACCGGTGATGCTGAAGGCCCTCCAAGGGCAGGCAAGAGCGTGTTGGGTCCAAAGCCGGGCGGTAAGGAGCTTCCCAGGGCAATGCCAGCATCGACCCCAGCTCCCACGCCGTCAACGCCGTTCCCAGCGCCGCGGTTCGACGCACCGCCCGAGAAGGACGGTCGATGACGGTACGCAGCCATGTGTGGGCAGCACTGCGCTGCCGCAAGATCGTCTCCTTGTCGCCTTTGAGGTTCGGTTGTTGACGCTGGTGATGGTCGTCGAGTTGCTGAAGGCGGTGGAGTGCATACGAGATCAGACTCCTCGAATGATGCCCGTTAGCGGGGAGGACCACTTTAATTCGCGTTCATCCTCGACACCTGCGCAGTCCAAGGCCGGATCGAATGCCACAGCCAATGTAGTCGCTCGAATGTGATGGGAAAGCCAGGTTCTCTACTGCGCTTAGAGGGGCTTGATGCTATCCTCAGCGGCTGTATCTGCGTCCTGAGGCTGATCAGAGTCCGCCTTTCCTACTGTGTCAATGCTTTGTCGAGCCACTGCGACGCGTCCAAGGCTTGTGGTAGAATGAGCGCCCTCGCCGTTGCTCGTGGTCGCCTGAGCCAGAGCGTTGCTTTCGTTGCGCCGTTTGGCGACATCTTCGGCGACCATGGCCGGGTTCAGCCGCTTGAACCGCATCCAATGTTCGGCCACCCCTATGCCGCAGACATTCTGTGGGCAATAACTTGAAGTCAGTGCGACATCCCAACCTCGACGGGACGGTATTCTCGAGCATACCTTGAGAATCTCAACCATAACCACTAGATCTGGCTCATTGAGATGCACGGAATGCCCTTGTCCGTCTGGAATCTGTTCTGCCACGTTCTTGATGACTGAGTCTCTCTTGACCACGGTGTGGGCTCGTATCCTTGGCTCGATGCGATACTGCAGAACCAATGTTTCAGTATCCTGAGCGGCCATCGCCAAAGCTCGCCAGGTGCTTACCGTTCGGGGCCGTGCCGCCGTGAAGATGTGTGGTAGCACACGGTCCGCTAGCTCTTCGATGGCATCGTAGTTGGCGACGCACGTATCGTACACGGGCACAAGGCGTTGGACATACCTGGCAGCCCAGTAGAGAATGGTCAGCAACATGCGGAGCAAAGTTGGGAAGACATGGACCACGTACCGACAGCGCGCGCCACCAGTGCGCTCTACTTCCTCGAGCAAGCTGTATACAAGGGCGTGAGGATCTTGAGGCGGCGTGACGCGAACAAAAGCCACTGAGAGGAACAGGTGACAAGACAGTGGGTCAGTGGCAGTCAGAAAGTCTGGTGATGGTGATGTCAGGCACTCACCACAATCGACGAGATTGTCCGTCACGATGCCAAAGCGTGGGACCTTGGGTGGTGGTCGCACCCCGTCGGCACCAGCTTCACGGTCGAAGCCGCCATTCGTCGCCCTCGAGGATGATGAGCCACCGTGTAACTCGGCGAGCTCGGCTTGAATCTGCGCTTGAACATCGTCCAGCTTTGACTCCTCCTTGGAGAGTGGTGGAGATGGTCGAGCTTCCTCCCCTGCGGCTTGCGCTCCCTCGGGCGCCGCTGGCTCCCCTCCCGCATCAGCTTCAGTAGCTCCGTTCCAGAGCGCGTCCTCGTCCTCCTCTGTAAGCGCCTTTTGGGACGTGGGCTGCTTGTGCTGCAAGACGTGTAGCTCTAGCTTGACGTCTGGGTACAGGCGTAGGGCGTGCTGTCGACATGACCGAATGTCAGTCTGACTCTCGATCCTGACACATCAGCAGCTCAGAACTCACTTCCTCGAGGACGTCTACGAGCTGCAGTGCCGCCTTTCTCTCGCGTCCGCGCTCCGTGGTAAGGAAGATGCCAGGCCCAGCAATGATGTTGGTGTTGTCGTAGCCGGGTTTGCCGTAAAAGGCGCGCTTGTTGGACCTGCCCCCACCGCCGCCACCGCTACCACCGTGCCCATTGTACTTGCGCTTGCCGCCACCACCGCCGCTGCGAGTCATGTGCCGGGCTGTTCTATGATGTGAGGGTGTGAGGTGATGATGATGGAGGGGAAGGAGAAGGATGGGTCGCGCCCCGTTCGAGAAGGATGGCCAGTGCGAAATGTGGTGTGCCACGTTGGTTGGCAACAAGGCCACCCCAACCTCGCCGTGGACGGACCACGTCGCCGCTGCGGACAACCACGACGAGCTCACCATCCTCAACACGCCGTTGCACCCGCTCGTTCAGCATGTCGATCAACTGGGTCCTCACCAGCGCAGATGGCACGCGACCCGAGCCGCTGCCCGAGGAGCGCGTCCTCTACCGCTCGCCGCCGTGCCAGCTGCAGTGAGTACCAGACAGCTCATATGCCACCGCCGTGCTTGTCAGTTGTCAGGCACATCACACTGACTTGCCTCGATTCACATCTCTGCCAGCCTCGAGTTCAAGAATGTCCAGCAGCCCGTCAAGTGGGAGGCCGAGGGCGGCGTCACCGTCACGAACCAGCGCGTCATCTTTCTACGCCTGCCGCCCCTGCCAGCTCCGGCAGATCCAAGTGCACCTTCACCACATCTTCGCAATCTCGCCATCCCCTTGCTGGGCGGACACCTCATCTCGGTCAGGTACAACATGCCCATCTTCGCTGCTCCCCACCTCGAGCTCAAGATTCATCCAGTCGGTGATGGTGGGCTGCCTCAGGACGCCGTGGTCACTTCACAGCGACGCGCGGGCGTCAGCAGAGAGGCCAGAGAACGGCTTGCAGGCGTGGCCAAACTCATCTTCAAGGACGGCGGAGGTACCCTGCTCAAGGACGCTATAGACCGCGCTTTGAGCGAGGCCATTCCGCTTGCCGGAGCTTCTTCGGCAGCCCAGGATCCCGATCCGTTGCGTGAGTGCATTCGTAGCAAGGGTAATCTGTTGTCAACATGCTTCCCAAGTTGACGCGTCCTCCTCCTCTTCAGCTCTCTATGAAGCGGTCTCATCTCAATCTTCCGCCCCTCCGTCCTAGGTGGAGCATACTAGTACGAGTACCTGCATCGCGAGCTGTTCTCCGCATCGCCACCTGCGCAAAAGTCAAAAGGTGCTACTCCAGACCTGGCCCTGACGCCAGTCTCAAGCCCCAAAAGAGCACTCTGTCCCCAGGACGCCTTCAGCCCTAGCCGCAGGAACAGGCGTTCGGCCCTTCAACCGAGGTGCTCTTGCGCATCAAGCTGCCATCGCCGAGGACCAGCCGCTTCCCCGTCTTCTTGCAAGGTCGGCATGGACTCCTCGTGAATCGGCAGGGCAGAACGAAAAGCAGCGACAACTTGTCGTGCGTGCGCACTCTGCCCCCTTCACAAAGGAAGGCAGTACGAAGAGAGCTTCCATCGTGGAGTACGGTGCTTTGCACGACTGGACTTCCATTGCGACTCGTTGTCAGTCCTTCACGAACGCGACCGTCACGGCTTGCAAGACCCACAAGATGGACCTTTATGTGACTTTCGACCTGCCCGCGCCGCCTGCACCGACAATCTTCTCGCGCGACCTCGGCCCACGGCGAGCCCGCTTCCCAGCCTTCGACAGCGTTACCAGCCTGTCCAACTTTCTCTGGGACCTAGTCGCATGGCCTCAACCAAGGTCAGCCTACGCCATGCTGGCTTTGCAGCTCGGATACCTTTGCCTGCTCGCTGCTGGGTTACCTCTCTTTGTCGCCGTCAAAATCCGACGCAGAGCGTGGTGGCTCTTCCACTTCAAAACACAACGGCGGGGACAGGTCATCGTGCCACACATACACAACGTGAGTCTCTCTTCGTTTTGCCGGCCTGGCGTGAGCTGATTAAAGGTATTCACAGGTCTGGACCATGTGCGTGGCGCTGTTTGGCATATTGTACATCATGACATGTACGAGTCTGCTCGTCGCGCTCAAGCAAAGGAGGCCCTTGCCGCACAGAGGCATCATCTTCACTCAACTGTGGGTACCATTGTACTTTTCGGCGATCTACCAAACATGGGCGATTCTACACGCCAACGGTGGATCTTCTGGGCCAGATTCAGCTCGGTGTCGACGCGGCAAAGCGCGCTTGCCAGCTTGGGCCATCAACGCCTTCGCCCTCCTCCTCCCAATAGCCATCGCTCTTGGAGGCCTGGCACCCGGCATCTTGTCGGACCGCTGCTTCGAACAAGCGCGTCGGGGATGGCAGCAATGGACAATCGACTATCAAGAGGCAACAAGCTTGTCTCGGCCCATGCTTCTAGACGCTCAAAACATATGGACGAACGAACTCCGGGCGGCCTTCTTCATGACACTCGCGTACATCTACAATCTCGTCGTACTCGTCATCTTCGGCACGGCTCAAATCATCTCCGCGTGGCAGCTTATCAAGCGATTGAACCGACACCTTCGTCAGCAGGCCATGCCCAGGCTCGGCAGGCTCAGGCCTGCACCAGGCGGTGGCGTATCATTCGCCTTGCGCCCTGTTGCAACAACTACTCCATCGTCGGATGCAACACACGTCAAGACTGACGCACACATCGACATCCCAGCACCCGTCGACCGGGCGGATGCAGTCCCGCTGAAATGGGCACAGACGGAGGAGCCTATCGATGAGGAGCGTGCACAAGCAGAGGACGAAGGCAGCGGCAGCGAGCTCACGTCGCACATTTTTGTGCTCGAGGAGACGCGTCAAGACCAGTCATTCAGTTTCTTCCCACCGGTCAAGCCGTCGCGGATGGTGAACAAGCTTGGACGAGACCGAGCTTCGCAAGTGCTTCTCCTCTTTACACGTGAGTAGACCTTGATGCGGATCCATTACTAGCTCTCTGATCATGTGGTGCTCCTCCTCCTTCTTGACTTCAGTGCAAACGCGTGAGTAATCAATCCCCCAGGTGCATCATTGCTGAGCTGACAATCTTGCCCTCTCCTTAGTATCCGTGACGATCGCCGCGAGCGTCTTCCTGTGCAACTGCATCTTCATCATTGTCGCGACGTACCCCGCCATCGAACGCGGCCGTCCCCAAGACGTCGACACGCCCGCATGGCACGTCCTGAGCACACTGGTCTGCGTCGCGGGCACGATGACGGCCATCTCGGCGGTGCATCCGACGTACGAAGACTCGTTCTCGGCATTGACGAGCGGTGCGAAGCCCGCTAGGCGTGTGGGTGTCTCGATACGCTCATCTGTGCCGATGCCTGCGCCCACGAGTGACACCACGGGTCCACCGACGCCGGCCGCTCAGACGGTCGACGAGCGCTTCACGCGGCGGGTGATCAGGCCCCTACCGTGTGAGTGTACCTTTCCCGCTCAGTTGACTCTCGCTGATCGTAAGCTCCTCTCTTACGCGCTCTTGTCCTTTTCCAGCCCTTTGACCCGTCCACAGCGCCATCTGCTAGCCTGCTTGATGTCCAGCCTATGCCCAGATCGGCCACGCTTCCCTCGCAAGCGGCTCTCTCTTTGCCACTCAATAATCTGAAGCAGGGCTTCGGACTTGTCCTCTCGCGCGGGGCGATACTGCAAAGAGGGACGTTTGGATTCGACAACAGGATAAGTTACGGGGTCCGACAGAGGTGCGGTGAGAGCGAGCGGAAGCGTGCAAGGGCGGAGCAGGGTGTACGAGTGGGCGGAGCCGGACTATGGAACGCGGGTGGAGGGAAGGAGAGTCGTGAGAGGCGCAGAGGGGTATATATACGATTAGGGACGGTGCGGCCGCCAGTCTTCCGCGTGGCAGCGATGAGGCTCATCGACGGTTGGGGATCAGGAGCTCTCAGGCAGGCTTGCAGACGACATTGCCGAGCAGACCGAGGATGGGCTTGGCACAGGTGTACGCCTCGTACGTGCTTGCGCACTGCAGCGGACCGCCGACCTGGCCGCTGCCCTTGCGGTACTGGAAGGTGGAAGTGACCGAGTCGGGCACGCACTGCTCCGTCGCGCTCGTGAAGCCTGCAATCGTCTTGAGGTAGGTGACGAAGCATGGGCCGAGCACGCCCTTGGTGCAAGAGGTCGGGCCGGAGGAGGTGCCGTCGCACAGGGCCCAGGCGAGCGCGCCCGGCTTGGACGCGGCGGCGTTGCAGCACTCGCTGGCGTCCGTCACGTTGGCAAAGGTGGAGAGGCCAAAGGCGACGGCTTGCGCCTCGTACGCTGTCCAGTCGTAGAGCGGGCCCGACTTGGAGGGGCGGCAGACGTCGTAGCCGCCCACGACGGCGGTGGCGGCGGCGGGGTAGGCGATGGTGCTCGTGACGGTTGTGAGCTTGCTCGTTGGCGTGTACGTCGTCGTTGGGCCCTGTCCGCCCGCGTACGCTGTCGACATCACGGCAGGTGCCGTCACGGTCACGGTCGTGTACTGGCCCGGATTGTAGACCACGGTCGATGTCAACGTCACCGTTGTCGGCGGCTGGATCAACGTTGGCACGGGCAAGGAGACAGGCAGGGGCAGGAGGAGGAGTCGAGCTTGCGGCTTGGGAGCTGCGGTGGCGGCTGCGCTCGCGAGTACCGTGACGACGTTGCTGCAGTACACCTTGGTGCCCGCAGCCGGGCGTGTGCCGTCCGGGCCTTGGTTGGTCCCGCTGAGAAGGGTGTCATTGATGCCATTGGTCAGAGCCGATCGGGCCTCGAGCACGGTGTGTTCTTCCTCGAAAGCGGCGGGCTCGCGAGCTTGCATCCTGCGACGCTGGAGCGCCGGCGAGGCGAGCGATGGGGCGGGCACGTTGAGCGTGTAGCTTGTGACCGTCGTCGTCCCGCCCGGCGAGCCCGATGTGATCAACACCGTCGTCGTTGCTCTACAACACGATGCGATTGAGACAAGGTGAGTGAGCATAATCTGCCTTGATCTGCGTGGCGACGCTCAATCTAGGTACTCACGCGATGGGCCTAGCAGTCACAGTCCTGATCGGTGCGACAGTGATGACTTGTGTCGGTGTGACGGCCGCGGTAGGGTTCGATGTTGCCGTGACGGTGACGGTGACCGACTTGACAATGGTCTTGCCCGCCCTCTTCTGAGCCGCAACACGCCGAATTTCGTCCGCTGCGCGCGCCACTGCTGCTGTTGGCAGCGATGGTGACACATTCTCGTTCGGTGTGATGAGGGTGATTGTCTTGGCCGGTCGGTAGAATGTTGCTGTTCCTGGCTGCTTGACGTTGCCGCCTTTTGGTACGATCTCGACCTCGGTGATGCACTCTTGCCTTGCAAGAACTGCGTTGCTGCTGAGCGCTGCGCCGAGGACGAGGAGGCTGGGTAGTGAGATCCGCATGATTCTTGTCCGTGTCCTTGAAAAGAACGTGTAGGTTGAGGGAGGAGGGTAGACAAGGAGTGTCGTCGTTCAGTTGCTTGCCTGAGCTGGCCGACCAGACGATGGACGGGTTGGAGAGGTTCGGACCTGTATAAGGGAGGGGTCACGGAGGGGAGGGAGGATCAAGGTCATCAGCGAGACGGGTGAGCCCAATCCACGACGGGTTTTGTACGGTCGAGTGGGGGCGAGACGATGAATCCGCGGATCGCATGGACGATTCGACCGCCCGCCTCCTCTGCTGATCTTGGTGCGGATGGCGGCGCCAGTGCCTCGTAGTGGTGGATGCTGATGATAGGCGAGGCGTACCAAATTGAACACTCATCACCAACTTGAGACCTTGCCGATGGAGCGGATCGACCACCACTCAGTCGCACTGAGCGGAAGGCGCGCCGTCTGGAGCTTGTCAAGTTGTCAGATTCGAGCGTTCCTGCTTTCGCGCGCTGAGAGAGATTCCGGGGCCGCGATTGTGCTCCTTGCTTGGGAGGTCGCAGGCGCGGACGCACGGCTGATGGCCGAGTGCAGGCTTGACGCTTGACGGCAACGTACACACCAACAACCACCTCCCGGCAGCAGTCCAAGCGACAATAGCGCCGGCTCCGCTCAGCCGCAAGTCGGGCGCCGGTGTGTGGACCTGCGACCACCTCGATCTCGTCGCCCACCGCAGGCCGCAGCGCGTCACGGCGCCGAAAGCGCGGCGCGGGGACGCGGAACGCAGGCCGCAACCTGGTCGCCGATCCGTTCTCGTCTTCTCGTCTTGAGACTCTGGGCGCGCTCCCTCGTCTTCGGGTCGTAACTCGCGTTCCAAGTCGCATTCTTGCGCGGCGGCCAATGTGCCCGGCGGGCGGCGAGAGGATCGCTGGCTGCAAGGCCATCAACCCAAAAATTTCAAGATGACCGACCGGCCGATGGTCAGGGCCGCTACCCGACCCTAGGGTCACCGCCATCGCAGCCGACTGTGGGGAGGTGTGACTGAGCGCTTGCTGTTCTGTAGGCCCATCGCTATCAACGATGCCTGACGAAGTGATTGTATCCGTACCATGGTCCATTATGCGCTTGACGTCTGGAGAAGGAGCCGCGACGCCAAAGGAAGAGGCGCTCCGGGGCGGCACGACTGCACCTTGTCGATGCTTGTCGACGTAGAGGAGACCGCCGGCGTTGCCTGTGCTCTTCAGGTCGTGCAAAGCTGGCGATCGGTGCCACATGCCGTATCGCCCACCAGCTGTCCTTACCACGTACCATTCCAGGCGGGCCATCGAGGGAGTGTTGACTTGTTGACTGCTGGTGGCTCACCGATGCTTGACTCGATGATGCTTTCGAAGGATTTCAGATCCGAACCTCTTGCGTCTTGATCCCATACGAGTCCCGACCGACGCGAACTTCACGACGAAATGCACCGAGCGTCGACCTTCTGCACCTGGGTTGCTGGGAACTTTGACGCGGATGCTCGTGAGCGGCCGCGGCCCGTTGCTTGTACATGACGAGACCCTACGTCCTTGACTCGCCGCCCGCAAGTTCTTCCTCGATTTGACGAATGCGCACCGCGTCCGCCTTGCCCGTCGGGTCGCCTGCGTGTTATCAATCACCACCATCAGACAAGTAAGCGATGCGGAACTGGATGCCAGACCGTACGCACCAAAGAGCTGGTCCATCTGCTCGAGCGTCACGCCCTTGGTCTCCGGCACGACAAAGATCTGTTGAGCAGAAGCGGACCAAAGGGTGGATGAGCATGTACTATCACCCAGTCTGCCTTCGCTACTCACAGTGAAGAAGAGCGACAGAAAGGCGAACGCGCCGAAGAAGACAAAGGCGCCATACCCCGTCGACTGGATCAGCGGAGGGGTGATCTGTTGGTAAGGGATGTGAGAGCAGGTCAGCCCGTCGCAGTTTGGCGACATGACACCTTCAGCTTCGTAGGGGAACTCACGAGGCCAATGATGAAGTTCTACAAAGTCATACGCCGCCACACATCAGCTCTGTAGGCCCCTCCAGATGTGAGGATGCACTCCACTCACATTGAACCAATTCGACACTGTCGAGAGCGCGACACCCTTGGCACGCAACGAGCTGGGAAACACCTCGGCTGGCATCGTCCATGGGATGGGTCCCCAGCTCATGCCAAACTGCGATCAACCAACTAGTGTTCAGCAATGATGACCTCTGAAGGGAGCGGAGAGGACGTACGACAATCATGTACCCGAAGACGAAGGCGACGGCGGTCCACCCCTCGGCACGGTGCGACGCCCAGTCCGACGAGAACAAGCCCGTCAGGACCGCGACAATTCTGAAAGTAGCAAATCGCACAGCTGTTCAGCATCATGATCAAGAGCCGCAAGGTAGCACTGGTACTCACACTAGGCAGATGGTCATTCCAATACTGCCGAAGGACAGCAAAGGCTTCCGCCCCACTCGGTCGACGAGAGGGAAGGACAGGATGACCCTGGGACGCGGAAGAAGTAGGAACGTCAGCGTGGACGGATGAGAGAGGGAGGAAGGATCCATGAGACCTACCCAAGCAGCTGGCACAAGTTTGCCACCCAGCCCATCGTGAGCCGCGAGTCGTACGACAGACCGAGCTGCTCAAAGATCTGCGGGCTATCTGTAGAGCGTGCGCGAGCCTGTCAGGTCTCTTGACATTCGATATCTGAACCAAGCAAAGCTTACAATCTGGGAGTCAGAGCGGCCAGGGTCAGCATCAGCAGCAATTTGGCCACAGGCTCACAACCGTTCAAGAGCTCACAGATGACAGCGTTGATGCCGACGAATTGTTGACTGTACACGATGAGTAGAGCACTACAGTGAGCGTCCTATCAGCGTCCCAAGCTCGAGTGATGCACTCACAAAAACATGAGTCCCACGCCAACAATGGTGCGCCTCCGACATCCCGGCCGCAGCGTATCGACCCAGCTCTGCACCTCGAGCGCAACGCGATCCCTGCGCGTAGCCCCCTGCCAAAGGGTCGGATGCCGTTCCCTCTGCCTCTCGCGCTGCAGCCGCGCCTCGGACCGGATCTCGAGATACTCAGCTTGCACGACGACGTCGGTTGCGGGCCGTTTCCTGAGCCGCACGAGCACGTCGAGACATTGCTCGTCCCTGCCCTGCGCAGCGAGCCAGCGCGGGGAGGGCGGTAGGACAGATACGCCTGCTGCCAGGGCGAGGCCGGGGAGGATCTGGAGGAGAAAGGGGAAGCGCCATGCCCATTCGGTGCCGCGCATGAATCGTGTGCCGTATGTGATCTGTGGTGAACCTCGTCGTGGGGTTAGCTTGCGTAATTGAAGAGACAGGCAGGGCACAGGATACGAGTACGAGTACTCACGCCATACGCGATGCAGATCCCGCCGACGATCATGAGCTCTTCGAGGGAGAGCAGTACGCCACGTATGTTGGGCGGGCTGATTTCGCTCATGTAGAGAGGAGCGACCATCGAGAGTGTGCCGATGCCCACTCCACCAATGAGCCGCCCGACCACGAGCATGCCGTAACCGACCGCGCCCGTCTGGAGCGCCGAGCCCACAATAAACCAGGCGACGCCGGCACGAATGGCGTTGCGGCGCGAGTAGCGATCGGCGAGGTAGCCTGCGGACGCGGCCCCCAAGATGGCGCCGAGTTCGATCATGGCTGTGAGGAACCCCTTCCAGAATCCTGCTGCTGGATCTTGGGCGGGGTCGATGCGTGGGAAGCGGGATGTGAACTGGTTCATGACGAGCGTGACGGAGATGACGCCCTGTGAGCAGAGACGCGAAGATGAGCTCGTTGGTACGTGATGCACGCTCAAGGAAGAGAAGATGCTTACCTGGTCATACCTGAAGTATGCCGTGCGCAAAAGAGAGCAAGCATCACAATGTCAGGCATGGCTCATCCTCCTCAGCGCGCATTGTCACCGACTCGCCCAAAGAGCAAGCCCCCAAGCGCGGCCAGCGCGGCCATGCCAAAGACGAAGCGGTCGGCGACGAGGCCATGCAAGCCGGTGGGCCCGTAGGCCTTGCAGAGAGCCTCGGTGTCGCCTGCCAGTGCCGAGACCTGGAGCGCGTCGAGAACGAGGTGAGCTGAGTGGGCGAAGTTGGAGCATGTACTGTGCGAACTCACCTTGTGTGCGTCGACATGGCCTGTCTGCTCTGCTGGTGAGCCTGGCCCTGATGCCGAGTCTGCTGCTGCTGTTGTTGTTGTCATGGCTGCTGTTGGGTCTGCTTTGAATGCTGCGTCGGTGCTGTCCTCTCCGTTGAGGCTGGGGCTGTGCTGGCTGTCCCTCATGCTTGCGTCTCTCCCTGCGATGCCTTGCAGTCGATGCTGTCGTGGTTGCTGGTGGTGGTGGTGGTGCTGCAGCAGCAGATGCTCGAGAGGAGGAGCGAGGTCGTGTTGCTTCCCTCGCCCCCCACGAGATGAGGTCAAGATGCGCGCCGCCGACAACTTTTTGGAAGCGAGCGAGCGCCGAGCGCCGGCGGGCCAAGAAATCGCCGATGTCGGGGCGTCGGGCGTTGGCCGACGACGCTTTTGGCGCCCTCCCCCGCTAGCCAGGTCTGTCAACCACGCGAGCCCACCCCGTTGTCATCGTTCGCAACACCTCGCCCAGGCAGGAAGAGAGCACGAGTCTGGACATGACTAGCATTCATTGAGCCATCACGTCGGCCAGCATGGTGAACACCAGCGTGCGCCTCGCCTCAATCCCACCGCCTTGAGCCAAGGCCGCGCTTGCCTGCCATGCTTGGCGCAGCAGGGATCGAAGTCGAGCATGAGGGTCCGTCACCTCGTCTTGGAGTGAGGTCGTACGGACAGGATCCGAGCGAGGTTCGGCCCTGATCGCTCCTCCATGGCTTGAAGATGCGGCCGTGTCGTACTGGGCCCAGTAGTCGTCATCCTCGTCATCGACGTTGTGAGCGTTGTCGCGTTTGGAAGGACCTGCGCCGGCCTGATCCTCCTCGTCCGAGTCCTCAACGCCTGCCCAAAAGTCATCGCCGTCTTGCGGATACTCGGCTTGATCCGTGATACCGTCGCCGCCGGCATCATCATCCTCCGCCGCACGTTGCGACCTTGACTGTGTCGACGTCAAGGTTGACTTCGACCATGGCGCCAGGTCTGTATGCTATGGCCTATCGGCCGTCCAACGACCAGGGAGCGCGAGTATGTCGACCGGTAGCAAGTTGAGGAAGTTGTACCTCCCTCCCCACCTCCTCCTCTCCACCCCGTCTTGTAGCACGGCCGCCTCGACATCGACGTCGCTACCCTCGGACACCGCTTCGAGCATGAGCATGAGCGTCAACGGTGACGTAGCCGCTGCTTGCGGTAAGAGCTCGACCGCGCACAGGACGACGTCCTTCTCCGGTGCTCGGAAGAGGCATCGAGCCCACCTCAGGAGCGGTGACACCGTATCATTCACCGTTGCCGTTGCCGTTGCCGTTGCCTTGAACGTTGAGGACGAGGACGAGCTTGCCGTGTTCGCCGACGGGGCCGGCACCGCCACTTCGACAGCATCCTCAGCGTACCGTCTCCACGCGTCGAGCGCGAGTTCCACCTCGCCCGCGTTGCTGCCGTCCACCGTCTCAGACTGGACAGGCGCATAGAGCCCACTACTGAGCAACGTTCCGACCCCCTCGCCGCCACCTCCGCCACCACCGAGACTCCCCCCACCACCGCCCAGCCAGCGCAACCTCTCCCTCACCGGCGCAGACACGAGCTCGTCCGGCGGGAGGACGGGCGGGTCGGAGAGCAGGTAGGCCAGTAGGCGCGTCGCGTCTTGGAGGGCTGCGTCGCGGTGGCTTTGTGGGTGGGAGAGAATGGCGAGTGAGTTGTGTGTCCATGTCGTGAGTCCACCCTGTCTGGGAAGGCAGGAGGTACCGTGGCGCGTGCTCACCTGAGTCCGTCCCGGCCCGCGAGAAGGTGGGCCATCGCCGCGGCTCTGATCTTGCGCAGCGCCCTGCCAAGTCGAGCCCGTACAGCTGCGCGTGCGCTTCTTCTAGACAGCTTCCTCGTCGACGGCCCTGATCGTGATGGTGATGGTCCTCCTCCTCAACGCCAACCGACCAAAGCTCCCCGTCAACAACGCAACTCGCAACTCGCAACGCGCAACTCGCACCGCAAGAGGACACCACAGCCCAGGCGCCCCTTCCTTTCAAGCTCATACACATCGTCAATTCATTCGTACACAAGTCTAGCGATACAGCTGCCACATGCAGGCAGCGCGCGTCAAGAAGGCGTATAAAACACAGCGCAGTACGTGCAGGCCCCGCGAGGGGGCGCGCCGCGCATAGATAGTTGGATGAGCCGCGGGCTTGGGATGTACGTACTGTACATATGTACGTGACTGTATGTCAGGCGTCGCGTCGCGTGGCGCCGAGCCGGTTGGTGGCGATGTCCGCGGGTATATGCATCGTGACCAAGTCGTGATTTGTTGGTGAAGTAGTTTCGAAGCCCCGTGATTGGCGATGGAGTCCTTGACCGTGACCGCGTCTTCGTTTCTCAAAGTTCAAAGTGGTGTTGTGTGCTGTGGCCTAGAGAAGCTGTTGGAAAGGAGCCCGACCTGCGAGCCCCTACACCTTGGTTGCTCCTCTTGCCAAAGCTGTGCTTGTTAAAATGCCGGGTCCCTCAGGAGTGTGCCGCCGCCGAGTGTTCCCAGCGCCTCTTGGCCCGTATCATGCCGAACCGTATTCGCAGACCTGCAGCCTGGAAGTGTCGACGCGAAGCAGCGAGCAGATCCGTATGCTCGTGTCCCTCGCGCACAGCGGCGGTGTCGTTGTCGTCATCAACGGCCGCGACCATCGTGCCTAGCCCAGGCTCGCAGTACATCTGGCCTTCGCACCCTGGCATCGACTTGCTGGCTACCATCGCAGATCGCCATTCGTAGTTGGTAAGAGGCAGCGGCGAGGTCGCATTGGGTGGCGGCGAGGTCGGAATCGTCACTTGCTGGTTCAACGACTGGCTCGTCGAAAGCGTGGCACCGCTCAGCGAGGTGGCACGGACACGCGAGCCCGCATTCGCGCCGCAATGGTCCTTGGACCGTGCAAAAAGTGGTAAACGCAGCGAACGCTTGAGCGGCGCAGTACCCGTGGCGGCCTCGGCGCCCGTGTGAGGCAGCTGTATCGAGTTGATGGATGGACTCCGACCGCTGCTTCGGTGTAGCCATGGGAAGTATCCCTCGCGAGCGCCGCCCTGTCCCGAGGCCGGCGTCGACAGCTGAGGCGACGACGTCGAAGAGGCACTTCGATGTGTCGACGGTGGCGTCGTGAAAGCCAAGGGCGGCGTCGGCACAATCTCTTCACACGTAACGCCTGCGTACGTCCGATTGTCATCGCCGTCGCCAACGAAGACATCAGGCGTAGGCGGGATTGGCGGCAGCACCGTATGCTCGTAGCTTAGTGGCCCGGCACTCGACACGCGTCCAGCGTGTCCAGCCTCCGTTCCGAGCATCAGCCCGAGGCCGAAGGAGTCGTCGTTCGCCATCGAGCCGTACCCGCCACCAGCGTCAAGCACAAGCTGCATCGAGGGCCGCTGGCGGGACGAGCGGCGTCCGGCCGGAGAATGGTTCGGAGATGTTCCTCGATGCAAAATGGCTCCCGCTAGAAGATGCGGCGACGTTTCCGACCCACCGCCGGCAGCGGGTACGCTTGTCAAATTGCTCTGGCTCAATCTGCGCGCTTCTTCCTCGAACCAGCGACCGCCAAAGCCAGGCAGTGGGGCATTGGTGCCCGAGGCGGGCGAGATGGAGAGTCGTGGCGGCGGACTGCTGAGGTATACCGGATTCGCGGACGTGCTAGCGGTGGCACTAGCACTGGCACTGGCACTGGAGCTACGAGAGCGCAGTGGTACACGGTCCCACGAGCTCGATGCGTCGTCGACCCCAAAAGCGGCGCCCGTCGACCGTCTTGCCACCGCCGCCGCGCGCAGTCGTGCCCGTGCCGAGCCTTGGAGGTCCACAAAGGAAGTGAAGCCTGAAGCCCACTCGTCATTGTCTGCACCCGCTTCGCTCGGCTGTCGACGTCCCTTCTTGCTGTCTCGGCGACCGGACCGAATAGAGGAGCGACCGTCCCAGTCATGGTCCTCCGCTTGACGCCGTCGAGCGTGAGACTGTGCCAACGTTCGGAGAAAGTGGGATTCTTGTGCAGCCTTGGGTGTGAAGTCCTCCCGAGGGCCTGTGAGAGAGGCGGATCGACTTGGTGGTGTGCCGAGAAGGGACGGCGACTCTAGCTCGATGTCTTGAGAGCCAGGTGAGGTGACGAAGTCATCGGACGGCGGCGATTGAGGTGCGTCCTGACGCGTTACGGTCGACGCTGGGAGCCCAGTGGGACTATGCTGCAGCTCTTCGATGCTTTCTTCCGTTGAGGACGAGCCATGGGGCCACCTTGATGTTGATGCGTGCCGCGCGCTTTCTAACCGGACCGGTTGAGAATTGGACATTCGACGTGGCCTTGAGAAGGTGGGCGAGCGTCCCTCGCTACCGCTGCTGTCCGAATCGTCGTCCCGAACGGAGCGACTGCGACGGATGTCCATCCCAAATGACGAGGCGAATGGCGACCGTGTGGTGGCCAATCGATCTTGTAGCGCCATCATGGACTCGTGGAAGCGACTATCGTGAAGAGTGCCGTCCGCATCGCGCACGAGGGGCGACGTGGACAGCGAGGGCCGACTCATAGTCTTGATGTATGCTTGTTGTACTTCGTGTTGCTCAGAGGATGCTATATGGTACGAGCCATACGACGTTGGAGATGTTGACGTTGCCATCTTGATCTGGACTCTCGTTTGGGTTTACCAGGGATGGCGCTCGCATGGCGAGGCTTCTTGCTGCATCAGAATTGTCGAGAAGCGGTGACAAGGACAGCTTGAGGACCGCCGGAGATGTACCCGTCACCTCGTGGTATAAGTACTCGTACTCGTGGTCGGCTTTGAGGCTGGGTTCGCCGGCGACATCACAAGGATGAGGAGGGACAAATAACCGATGACGCCGCGTCAGTTTCGGGGCGGTGCAACTTCATAACATCAACGAGGCGCGAAGAGTCGAGTACTCCTACTCAGTACTCACAGGCTTGACTGATAGATAGTCTGTCCCGTTGGGTCGACGCCAACGGTAAACAGCGTCCGGTGTCGACTTGAGACGACTATGCGGCAAGAAGATGTTGCCGTGCCGTCCACGATTATATCGGGTCGAGAGCGCCGGCGCCCGCTCCCTTGGAAAGTTGGCGTACTGGCCCGGATTTGCGATGGTGCTGACAATCCGAGGTCGCTGAGAACAGCGCCGATGTCATGAGCGTGGGCGATGGGGGGAGAGTATACTCCTTGCGGTATTGGCCACCACAAGGTTTTTGAGGACATCGATGTGAAAGGTCCGCTTGCGATCTTGTCGCCGTGGCCAAATCTCGGTCATCCCTTGGCAATAGGCACCCGCGAGCGTCTCCGTGCCGTCGTTGGTGGCACCACGCCGCCGATTTGGTTTGGACGCAGGAGGGCGCTTTAGACTTGTGAGCCTTTGTGTGCGTACAGTTGTTACGAACGTGAGTGCAGCGAGATTGAACCCTGCTTTTGCTTGTGTCCCGTTGAATCCGCCGTCAAAAGGCTACTTGAGCAGAGTGTGACGCGCGTGTCTTCTGTCGTCGTCCACTCCCGCACTTGAGCCGGCCACAAAGGCGGAGATGTGCCCGGCCGCGTTGTCCCATGAGCCAAGTGGGCACTGACCTGCCTGCGGCCACCCGATGCGCGTCCCTGTCAAGTGTCATCTGTCAAGCGTCAGTAAACCCCAGGCGATCCGGACCAGTGCGACTGTGCGAGCTCGTACCAGGTCTTGTTGCTTCCTGTCTTGTTGCTTCCTCCTCCAGCACACGAGCCCGCCCTTGAAGACAACCGACCCCATACAGCGCCCACTTGGCGCCCGTGACGTGACCACGTGAAAGGAGGCGATGCTGTAGCGCCGCAGGGGTTTTGTAAGCATGTGTCAACTCTAGACGCCGCGTCCTATCTGCTGGGACAATAAACACTGCGGCATTGCTCACCTGGTCATTCAACGCTCGAATCCCCGGCCACTTGAGCAGCTCGTGAAGTCATGACGCCGGCGCTGACCTCGCTGGCATGGGCCAATCGAGCACTTGCTCGACCTTGAAACCCACCCGGCCGGGAGCGCTGGCACACCTTTCCAGGGCGGCAAGAGAAGGGTCGTGCGCGACATGAAGTCGTTCGCACATGCGTTTGTGACTTCTTGCGGAGCTTTGGCCGAAACGGGAGCGCCTGCGTTCGTACCGCTTGTTGATTGTGGGGAGCTGGGACGAGAATGCGGAGGCTGCGTTGGCGCGTCACCGCACAGCATCGCCCTCGAGCACGTCGCGCTGCCTTGACCGCGGTCTTGCGCGACGTGTCGCGATCTTGGACGCATTTTGCCGGGGCTAGGGTTTGAACCGCGAGGGCCCACGTGGAGCCCGCAACTCGTCATCAACGGTCCGCCTCCGTTCGTTCACACGACGAGGACCTGAGACTGTGATGAATCAGGACGTCGGCGGTATCGATTGCTAGCCCAGCTACTTGCTTGCGACGCGCGTCGCAGGGTTCGTGGTCTGTGTGACGCGGACAATGTCGCCGACCTTTACGACGCCGCCTGCAACAGGACGGGGGAGGAGGATCAGTCAAGTCTTCACCGAGACGCAACGCAGCCTTCCGGACTCACTCTTCTCACGGAAGGCCGAGAGCATACCGAAGCACGGCTTGCCCAGTTTGGCCGAGCTCTCGTCCACGATGCGCCACTTTTGGAGGAGCTTGTACGGCAGATGAGGGTCGCGCTTGCCCGTCTCGATGTCAATGGAGGGCTAGCGGGCGAAGCAAGTCAGTCAGCGCAATGGAAGGATGCGAAACCACAAGACATGAAATGCTCACCACTTGGCAGCGCGCACATCTTGCCACGCAGTATAAGCCCCTTCCCTTGCCTTCCGCCTCAGGGCCGAATGGCAGGTCCGCGCTCGCAGTCGGATCCACAATCTCTAAGGAGGTCCACCCGTCCTCCTCAAAGGGAACCAGAGCGCGACCGCGCTCCTCGGCGCCGGGAGCAGAGGTCACGCAGATATTGGGTCGGAAGCGCTGCATCTCCAGCGACTCGGCTTGTTCCGGTGACCAGTACTCGCGCTCGATGCTTTCGGGCAGCGCAAACGACTCTGACGGGAGCGTGTCTTTGTTGGCTTCGACCTGCGCGTCCTCATTGGAGGTGATACCTGGATAGAGAGATGCAAGGAGATTGGTGCGCACCTGTTGTAGGGACGCTTGACTTGCCAGGAGCACTTGATAGAAGTCCTGTGTAGTCCACTTAGATGTCAACAAGCAGCCTGGATTTGATGGGTATGTGACCACTGACCTGATAGTTGGTCGACCAGCTTCCGTCGTGCGGCCCTACAGGCTGGTCAGGGCCCTAACGACAGCATGGAGAACCGGTCAGCGCTTTGAATCAAGCAATGGGAAGGAGCACGCTCTCACCGATGGCCTGCGGCCGGGTCCCTTGCGGATCAGCCTGACGGGCTTGCCAAAGAAGAGGGAGAGGGCGTCGTCTGCTTCCTGCGAGACGGCCCAGCCGTCGACTTGATGAGCCCAGAGCTTGACATCGCCGACGAGTTCCTTTCCTTTGAGAGTCTCTGGGTCCGGGTCCAGCTCCGTCGAGATGGTGACGGTGCCTTTGCCCTGATCATGGAGCGGGATGAGGATGTCAAGCCGATTGTTGGCGAGGTCGAGCTTCGGTGTGATGGTGACCATCTTGGGCAGCTCGCGCGCCGTGCAGAATCGCTTCGTCTCGGCGTCGACGACGAGGAAGGCGCGGTCGTACTTGAGGCCCGTGTCGGTGTACTCCCACTCCTGGACGGCGACGCCGCGGCAGGACTTGATGGGGTGTACGAAGATGCTCTCGATGACAATGTCCTTCTGCGTCGACTGCGTGTGGTCGAAGGCCGGCGGGGCCAGCGTCGAGGTCGGCATGGTGTCCTGGTGTCGAGGCGCGAGGGGAGCTTCTTCACGTGTGAGGTGGTGGTGGTAGCAAGGAGTGAGTGGCAAGGAATTGGCAGGGGAGTGGCAACCGCGTTGCGCGGTGGGTGGGTGGGCCGAGCGCACAGACGCGTCCACCCACTCATACCTCATCTCCTCCCTCCTCCCTCCTCCCTCCTCCCTCCTCCTCCTTCCTGTCCACCACGCCCTCGACGTCGACAGCGCGCCGAGGCATGGCGGCCTGGCAAGACGATGGCCTACCAGATGGCTCTCCGTGCGCGCCCCTCGTCACCTGGCTGGCACATGCCGCCCTCGTTTTTGCCCTCCTCGGCGCGCTCATCCAACTGGCGAACGCAGGCAGGCAACCAGCGTCCAAACCTCAGAACACGGCACCTGGTTGGCTAGCGGCCATCGTCTCGCCCTTTGTCTCTGAAGAGGAGGCCACGACGCTTCGACAAGAGCGGCTCAGGGGACAACGCAAGGCCCGGCGAGGTGGGCACAATGGCGCCGATGCGGACGATGACGACTCCCACCGTGGCTACAGACGTCAACGCAGGCGAGCGATGGCGATGCTTGTCATTGCCTTCATGGCCTCCGCTAGCTCGGCCGTCCAGCTCGGACGCGCCGTCGGGTCGCAAGCAGCATCAGCGTATGTCCTCGAGCTGATGTTTTGCTGGGTGAGTCTCACCGCAATGCGTGCTTGCTAAATCGCGCTGACCTTCGGGCGTACTTGTTCGACAGACCGTGGTGACGACGACAGTCATCTTCCACCCTCCAGAAACGCCGCCGTACTTCCTCCTCATTTTGACTCATGTGCTCGGTGCGGTATACCTGCTCCTCGTCCTGGACCACCTGCCGCGCCTGGCTCGAGGTGAAGCTCTGCCAGTGGGCTCAACCCTAGACCTCCTCCTCAGCGCCGCCTTCATCGCCCTTGGCCTCGGCACGCCCATGTCTGCTGGCGGCTTTGAGGCAGTAGTATCGAAGCAAGAGCGAGAGCGACTCAAAAGTGGCATCGTCATCGAAGAAGCGGAGGAGCTCGAGCAAGTCTACAGCGACTGTCCAACCTCGCCGGAAGACTACGGCACCTTGTTCGGCATCGTCTCCTACCGCTGGATGAACGCGATTCAAGATCTGGCCCTCCGCCGCCCACTCCAAGCCACCGACGTCTGGCGCTTACGAGACATCAACGACGTTCGTCTTCTATACACCAAGTTTGGCAGCTTGCCCGGCGGCCTCCTTGCACGCGTACTCAAGACGAATGCCAACGACATCACACTCGACGCCATCTACAAGGTCATTGGCGTGAGCCTTGCGTATGCCGGACCGGCTGTCATGAAGCAGATCTTGGACGCCATCGCCGATTCTGACGAGGACGCGTCCTCATCAGGGTCACCAGGCGCTAACGATGGATGGACACCGCGCCAGCGAGCCTTCGTATGGGCCGTGGTCGGGCTCATTCTCACCATCGTGCGCTTCATGAGCGAGCTACAGAACTTCCACCATGCCGTGAGTGTTTCAAACCACCTTCGCCTGCCCTTGATCTCTGACCATGTGGATCTGCTTCTCCAGCGACAAGTAGGCTTGCGCGTGCGCATCACCCTCGTCCAAGAGCTCTTCGAGAAGGCTCTGAAGCGGAGGGATATCAGCATCACCTCCAGCTTGTCGCAAGCAGCATCATCAAGCGAACAAGAGGTGGCTGCGTCTCTGCCACAAGCACAAGGTATTGTCGACTCATCTCTCGACACTGCAGATCTTACTCACGCTGCTGAGCATGAAGCGGACCAAGAGACCAGTCAGATGAACGGAGCGAAGCCAAAGGATGCCGCACCGGTCCCGGAGCGCGCTGATATCGGCCGACTTATCAATGTGAGTGCTTCAATCGACCACTCTCCGCTATTTGGAGGGCTGAAGAGATCGCATATTCCACAGCTCATGTCCAACGCCGTCAATGACCTTCTTCGGATGGGATGGTGAGCATCACGTCAAGCCGAGTCGCGCTCCTTACTGACACTATCGGTCTCTCAGTGACCTGCATCAACTTTACGGTGCCCCGGCGGAGGTGATCATCGCGTGAGTCGGTCCCCATTGAAGTGTACTGGCTTTGATGCTGACTCCTCCTTCCTAGCACGACCTTTCTATACTCAATATTGGGATGGCCGGCACTGGCAGGGTTCTCCGTCCTCGTCCTTGCCCTGCCTATCAACTACATGCTCGGCCAACGCAACATGCGCTTGCAAAAACGATACGCAGAAGATCGAGATCGTCGACTTACGCTCATGAGCGAGCTGATCGGCGCCATCAAGTATCTCAAGCTGCAAGCCATGGAGCGGTTCTGGAAGGTTCAGGTCGTCGATGCTCGCGACGAGGAGCTCAAGCGGCTGCTGGCCTGTAAGTCTACAGCTGCACAGCACGCGGTTCCGAGATCGTAGCCAAGCTGACTCGCCGTTATCACAGGCAAGATCAACTCGTTCCTCTTTGAGCTCCTCTGGAGCGCGGTTCCAATTCTCGTCACTCTGTTGGCCTTCTTCCTCTACACAACAGTGCTGCACAAGGAGCTCACCGTATCTGTCGCCTTCACATCGTGAGTCCGCTTATCGTCCCGGCTCTTCAAAATGCTGACATGTCGAATGTTCCCAGTATTACTCTGTTCTACATGCTTCGAGCGCCTCTCGGCGTCATTCCTACCTTCTTGACGTTGGGACTTCAAGCTCTAGTCAGTGTACGCCGATTGGACGCCTTTCTCGGCGAAGAGGAGGTGGAGGACACCATCTCAAGCTTGAAGCACACCTCCGCTGAGGAGCTAGATTCTAGCCCGGCCTCTACAAGCCTGGAGCTCGAAGGCGCGTCCTTCTCGTACGGACTCAACAAGTTTGGCCTTCGTAACATCAGCATCCACTTCAAGGAGGGCCTCAATGTCGTCTGCGGGCCCAACGGCGCCGGCAAAAGCACGCTTCTGAGCGCCATTCTCGGCGAGGTCCCACGCACTGCAGGCCAAGTCCGTCTGCCCAAATTCAGCGGTCTGTCAGCCGGCAAACTCTCGAACGTCAGTTTTGCCTCACAGACATCCTGGCTCCAGGACGGCGTGTCGGTACGAAACAACATCCTCTTCGCCTCATTGTACGACGAGGAGCGGTATCAAGAAACGGTTCGCGCTTGCGCGCTAACGGAGGATCTGGCCGCGATGCCCTACGGCGACGCCACGCGGATCAGTGCAGCGACCGTGAGCGGTGGGCAACGCGCGCGTATCACCCTCGCTCGCGCACTTTACGCGCGCTCGGACATCTGCCTGCTCGATGATGTCCTCGCGGCTGTTGATGTCAAGGTCAAGCAGCACATCGTTTGGCACGCTTTGGGCGGACGCGTGGCTCAAGGTCGGACCATTGTCCTCGTCACTCACCACGTGGACAGTGTGCTGTCACTGGCATCATGGGTGATCCTACTGCGAGACGGCACCGTCGCTGCACAAGGCCGGCCTGAAGACGTTCAAGCTCAACTCAAGTCCGTGACGCTCGCCCGAGACACGAAGAGAGACATCGAGAATGACCAAACTTCCCAAGCAGAGGCAAATACGGTCAAGGAGAAGGATGACAATGCGCCACAGGCGGAAGCCGTACTGCTATTCGAGAAAGAGAGCAGAGCCACAGGCCGCGTCCAGCTCCGGACCGTCCTCTTCTACGTCGCGGCTTGCTCGGGCGCCATCTGGACGCTCATCGTCCTTCTCACTGTCGCCTTTCGGGCCACCACCGTCGGCGAGCAGATCTGGCTCAAGCTATGGGGCGAAGCTGGTCAGCGCAAGCATGCGGAGCACACGCAGAGCTATTATTTATCTGTGAGCACCACGCACCGCTTGTGGTGATCTTCAGCGTCTTACGTAGATCTCCTTGCCAGATCTATGCTATTATCGGCTTGTCCATCATCGCGCTCAACGCGATAAAGGTGGCTCTATTCTTCTGGACCTCCTTCCGCGCCTCGCGTCTCATCTTCGAAAAGACGTTCGGCGCTCTCCTGGCTACGTCGTTGCGCTGGTGGGAACGTCGAAGTGGCGGACAGATTCAGAATCGGTTCAGTACGGACCAGCAAGTCGCAGACGCGGAGCTACCGCAGACGCTGATGAACACGATCAACAATGCGCTTGCGCTGGTTAGCTTCTTGCTCATCTGTGGCTACATCGGTGAGCACTCTGGCATTCGCGCAAAGTACGGCAAAGGCTGACGACATTCTATATAACACAGTACCGTGGTTCCTCGTACCTTGCATCGCCGGCTTGCTTCTGGGACCATACATGGTTCGCGGCTTCATCGCTGCCACTCGAGGTGAGTCAAGTACGGACGAAATCTTATACAAACATCTTGCCTTGCTGAGCCAGAGACGCTACATTCTCACAGACCTTCAACGTATCGAGGCCGTCTCGATGACGCCTCTCTATGCCGTCTTTGGCGAGGCCGTCCAAGGTCTGATGACGATCCGCGCCTTCGGAGCCGAGCAGCTGTACATTCGCAAGCTCACGTCAACGCTGGAGGTCGTCAGCGCCCAATGGTGGTGCATTTGCAGTATCGAAGTATGGCTCAGCTTCCGCTTCCAAATCTTGTGAGTCCTATGTATTTGAGTCGAATGTGGCGGGATGACTGAAACTGGTACACGTCTTCCTTCCACAGAGGCGGCATTGCCGTCTTTGTCGTTTCGACGCTAGGTCTGCTGTCTGCCGTGCCGTCCGGCTCAGCAGGCATGCTCATCGCGTCGTCCCAACTCCTCACTCAAGCCATCTACTTCCTGCTCAACGACGTCAAGAACCTGAACCGCAACTTGGCAAGCATCGAGCGGCTTGCGGAGTATGCCCGACTCGAGCCCGAGGAAGGAGGTGGGCTAGCAGATGGAAGGAAGCAGCGTCGACGCGCGCCGGCGGCGTGGCCCAGTATGGAGTCGACAATCGTGATCGAGGGCGTGAATGTGCGGTATATGAAGCACACGCCGCTCGTCCTCAAGGATATCAGCTTGCTCATCAAGCCACGGGAGAAGGTGAGTGGCAGATCTCTAGATCTTGCTGAAGAGAGAGTAGCTTGACTGACTTGTGCGATTGCTTTGCTCAGATTGCCATCGTCGGCAAGACGGGCTCGGGCAAGTCGACGCTCATTTCATGCCTCCTGGGCGGGGTGGTGCCCGAGGCAGGTCGCATCTTGATCGACGGCCTCGACATCTCCGAGATTGTGCTGAGCGACCTGCGGAGCAGGTGCGCATTTGTGCCTCAGGATCCGGTCATACTGTCAGGGGTACGTCCCTGCGCATGATCTTGTCCTTACGATGCACGTTTACTAATGGACTGTTCCTTCTCAGACGATTCGATCCAATCTTGACCCAGCACAAGAGCACACAGACGAAGAGCTGCTGCACATCCTGCGCCAGATCCAGCCCGACTTTGGCCGTCCAAGCTCCGAGCCTGGCACCTCATCGACGAGCACGTCCGGAGCCAGCGCAGGAATGACGAGGCATACGATGACGCTCGACAGCGTCGTCGTCTCGGGCGGCATCAACTTCTCCGCGGGGCAGGCGCAGATCATCTCGCTGGCGCGGGCCCTGCTGCGGTCGGCGCCCATTGTCATTCTGGACGAGGCGACGTCGAGCGCGTCGGCCGAGGTGCGTGATTGATTCATTGCTGCGTTGTGACTGTTCATGAGGTGCTGACTTTGACTCTGAGCTTGACAGGCTGATACGCTGATTCAGCGCGTTGTGCGGAAGAACACGACGTCGACATTTATCACGGTTGCGCACCGGCTGTCGACCGTGATGGACTGTGAGTGACTCGATCTGCGCACAGAGAAGGAGGACCTATGCTGACGATGGACTGCCTCTCCCCCAGATGACCGGATCGTGGTGATGCATGAAGGGAGGATTGTCGAGGTGGGAGCGCCTGCTGAGCTGGCGGCAAAGGAGGGAGGGGCGTTCGCGAGCATGCTGCGTAGTCATTGAGGTTATGTTTTGCATGGTCGAGAGGAGACGAGGAGGAGGATGGGTTACCGTAGCAGCATAGCAACTCGGTGCGCGTGATGAACCGTGCGCAGCTGCACCCTGGCCGCCGCGACGGCGGACAGCTCACACAGGCAGCTACGGAGGACGAGATGAAGCGCGACCACCACAACGACCGACCCAGCACTGGCGATGGAGAAGCACCGACACACCAGCGACCTCGGCGCGGAAGAGGAACACGCGTCGGTCTGGCGCACACGCGCCGTCGACGCGTCGACCCTGCGCTGGGCGCGTCTCGGCAAGGTCCTCCTCACCCTCATGATCGCCGTCCACCTGGGCCCGCACCTCATCCTCAACCCACTCGCCGCCGCGCTGCACCGCATCGTCGTACACCCGCACCAGCCTCGCCCCGACGCAGACGACGCGTTCCATCTGGTGCCCTGCTTTCCGCGCGGAGGCGGCAACAGCTCGCATTGGAAGTGCGGCTACCTCGACGTGCCCCTCGACTACACCAACACCTCGGACACCCGCACCGCGCGCATCGCCGTCGTCCGCTACCAGGTCTCGCCGCGCAAGCGTAGCAAGTCGACCATTGTCATCAACCCGGGCGGCCCGGGAGGGTCGGGCACGTACTATGCGCAACGCGCCGGCGAGCATATCAGCAGGGACTACACCGACCATACCATGGACGTCCTCGGCTTTGATCCTCGCGGTGAGTCTCAATCATTGCGCTTCCGCTGCTTGGCGCGGGACTGACGCTGTCCAACATCTCTACCAGGCGTCAATATGAGCTCGCCGTCGTATTCCTGCGTGCAGAGCGACGCGCTCCGCGACCGCTGGAACGCACTCACAAATCAGTTCCCCGAGACGGCCAAGAACCCCGTCGAGCACCTGCGCCTCACAGACGCCTACGGCCAAGCAACCTGGCAAGCCTGCGAGGAGAAGTTTGGCGATGTGGGCCGCTTCCTCTCCACCGCCTTCGTCGTCCGCGATCTCGATGCGATCCGCGAAGCACTCGGGGAGGAGACGCTCAATGCGTACATGGTCAGCTACGGGACGAACATTGCGACGACGTACACGCAGATGTTCCCGCACCGTGTTGGGCGCATGATGCTTGACGGTGTTGATCCGGCGGACCAAGCATGGACCGTCGAGGGCTGGGGCACATCAGTGAGTGTCAGCGCCGTAGGAAATCGCGTCTCGCAGCTGACGCGTGTTCCTGTCTCCAGGCCATCGGCGATATAGAGAAGGGCTTTGTCGAGGGCATCCTCGGCGAGTGCGTTCGATCCGGGCCCAAAGGCTGCGCGCTGGCCAGACACGACAATGGTACCGTCGACGACCTGAAGAAGGAGCTCTACGACCTCTTCGACCACCTCAAGCGACACCCGCTGCCCGCTACGCACCCTCGCCTCGGAGCCGGGGTGGTCACCTACGAGACTGTGGACCTGATCATCTACAGCGCGTTATACAGCAGCCGTTCCTGGCCCATGCTCGCGCGCATGCTGGCGGGCCTGCGGGAAGGCAACGGCACGCTCGCGCTCGAGATGCAAGAGTGGAATTATGATCCGGCGACGAGCCACAAGCGGCGCGCTAGCACCGCTGGCTGGGCGGGGGTGCGGGCGCCGACGACGTCGAGCGAGGAGCTGACGAATGCGGTGGTGTGTTCGGATGCGTATGACTCGCCCCGGCACAATCTGTCCTGGTGGAACGCGCTGCAGCGCAAAATGGTGTCCGAGTACGCCTCCTCGATGGGAGCCCAACCTCGCAAATAGCCGTTACTGAACTGTACCACTCTCAACCCCCACTCAGGTCGCGATTAGGCGGGTCGATCAACTTTGGCTACGTGTTCAGCTGCAAGAGCTTTACGACGCAGGTGGCCGAGGTGTACCGTGGCCGGTTCAACCACACGCTCAAGCATCCGGTGCTGATCATTGGCGAGACTCACGACCCTGCGACGCCGCTGCGTGGTGCGCGACATATTCACCAGCTCCTCGGCGAGGGCAATTCTCGCCTGATTGAGCACCATGGCTATGTGAGTTTCAAAACTACTTTACAGCTGTTACACTCCCTCCTGATCCTTCCAACCCGCGCGGGTTTGCCAACAGGGCCACTCGAGCGCGGACCTGAGCCAGAAGTGCACGGAGCGGATCAAGCGCGAGCTCTTCTTGTTCGGCAGGGTGCCCGAGGCGGATGTGACGACGTGCTTTGCTGATTCCAAGCCGTACCCGCACCCGCCCCACCCTTGCGACGACGCGATGATGAGCAGCGCTACTACCGCCGGCACCGAGTTTGGGCTGGACGGGTGGGCCGAGTTGATGGCCTTTGCTCGACGTCGGATGGCGCCCTTCTGAGTTCGCGCCGGGGCAAGGCGTCGGTCAGGAAGGCGGTAGGACGACATCTTACGAATCTACACGACTGGATGATGCTTGACGAGTGGCGGACCGCTACGCGGAACGGCATGGGATGGCACGACTGCGACCGCACTTTCACTTGTCAGCATCAGCTGTTCAGCACGTTGCCAGCACGCCCACTCGCCCACCACACCCGCCTGCTCGAAGCTCAGGGCTCGAAGCAGCGACGTCCCGACGACGACGACGACGAGGTTCGGTGTGCCAGCGATGGACGCTGTGACCACCTCGCCGCGCAGGCCTGTGTTCCGGCCGGCATCGAAGGCTCGAAGCCGAGGGTCAAAGCCGATGCAGCACTGCAGGCACCCTGGGGGCCGGCCGGCCGGGCGATCCCACCCAGCGTGGGTTCCGACTTGGAACTGGCCAGGGGGGGCAAACGGCCGGTCTTGGACGGGCGACACGAGTCCGGCCCCCTGTCACCAGTCTCCCGACGCCCTCGAGGTGCCGAGTGCCGGGAGTGCGCTTCTTGCGGTGCGGATAATGGATCGACGAGGCAGATTGCGCTCCTGGCAGCGCCAGCGCGTGGACGACGAGTACAAAAAGGGCTCACCACCTTGGAGGCTCATCTCCCATCTCCTTCTCCTCCTCCTCCTCCTCCTCCTCCCACCTCCCTCTTCTCGAGCAGGGAGCCCAGCACACACACCGCAACCACGACGATGCGGCTCGTCCCTGCGACCGTGTTCGCCCTCGTCGCGGCCTGGGCCACCGTCAGCCCGCCCACCGGGTCCCAGGCGGCGGCCCTCGCACCCGGGCTGGGCACCTTCATCTCCAAGGCGACGGGTCGGTGGCTCTACTTCGACACCGACTCGGCCAGCATCATGTTTGGCAGCTACACGGGAGCCGCCACCGCACCCGCCACCGTCTTCCGGCTCATCAGAACCCCCACGCCAGACACGTTCCACATCCAGGTCACCGACAACCAGCGCCTCGTCGCAACCACCAACGGCACCGGCCCGGCCACGGCCACGATGCAGAACCCGGGCCTGTATTCCGGCTACAACCTCTCGACAAACACCGACGGCACCGTCTATCTCAAGTCGTGGAACGGCGACGTGGCAAAGACGATGTACGGCGCCATGGACTCCCAGCAGCGCCTCGCCTTCACCGTCGCACCCGCAAGCGCAGCGTCCGCCGTCAAGCTGACCTGGGTGCCCAACCCGTACCAATCGAGCGGCAACATTACCTACCGCACGCTCAGCGCAGGCAGCGCGGCCACCTCGCTCAAGTACAACGTCAGCACCTTCTACCCCAAGCTCAACGCGCAGATCTACGCGTACACCGTCAAGTGGATCGGAGACCTCCGCCAGCCCAACCGGCCCGCCATGATGTACCTCGGCGGCTCCGACTCGCGCTCGAACCAGGTCCTCGAGGAGACGGATGTGATGGCCAAGACAGCCAGCACAGGCTTCCCCAAGGTCGTCGCCTTCAACAGCACCATCGCCCAGGCGTTGCTCAGCAACTACCTGCTCATCGTCCCCGTCTCGCCATCCTGCACGAACACGTCGACGCTCTCGTACATCGACAACAATTGCGGCATCTCGGACAGAATGCACGCCATCAAGCACTACCGGCCACAGGAGCTCAAGCGCATCTACGACGAGGTCCTCGCCACCTTTGGCTTTGACACCACGCGCTTTGCCCTCGTCGGCACGGGCATGGGCGGCCGCGGCGGCCTGCGCTTCCTCCTCGAGTACCCTACCCTGCCCTCGGCCGTCTCCATGGTGTCCGGCGCCCTCGAGACCAACACGAGCAAGCTCATCAAGGCCCTGCCCTACATCCCCTGGGGCTCGGGCGAGGGCTGCTGGAACGTCAGCATCCCCAACGTCGGCAAGCTCAAGTGCCCCAGCGACCAAGTCGTCCAGCCGACCATGGAGCGCGGGAGCCAGCTGAGCGGCTTCCCCATCCGGCTGTGGTCCAGCCGCAACGACGCCATCGACACGCTCGCCGAGGCGCAGGAGACGTGCAGGCAGGTCAACTCCGGTAGCACGCAGCTGTGCACCGTCATCGATACGAATGCGACGGACCATGCCGCCATGGCGTACTACTCGCGCGACGTCTCCGACGTCCAGTGGCTGGCCTCCTTCCGCCGCTTGCCCGGTCAGGTGGCGACCTTTGTGAATGGGAGCGCCATCCCGCCGGTGGTGGTGCCTCCTTCCACGACGACGACGACGAGCACGAGTATAGCGACCTCGACGTCGACCAGCACCGACGCTGCCACAACATCGACATCCACAACCCCGGCCCCGACCACAGACACGTCCTCCCCCTCCGCACCAGTAACAGGCACGGCGACGACCAGCTCCGGTACGAGCTCAACCACCGCCCCTCCGCCCCCCGGACCGACGACAGACGGCGCCGGTGCGAGCACACCACCCCAAACAGCACGAAGCGGCGTCGAACCGGGCCGAAGGGCGATCCACGGGCGGTACTCGTACGAGCGCAGGCATTAAGTATTGAGTATTGAAGCAGGGGACGGACGCTTCCCCTTCTACGAGTACGCGGCATCAAGCATACAATACGCATATCAGGACAGGACAGGACAGCACAGCACAGCACGGCACGCACGGCAGGCACAGCACGGCACAGCAGGCACGGGACGTGGGGCTACTCGTACCCTACAGCCCTGCTCACTCACTATTCTCATCCCGACGGTGCACGCCGACGCGGCGCTGGCCCCGCCCCCTCCCAGAGGTGTCGGGCCGGGCGGCGGCGCTCGCGCGAGGATACGATACGACGATACCCTCTTTTGATTCGCTTCACCTACGTACTAGACGATCCCCTTCCCCTTTGCGGTCACGCAACTCTCCTTACCTGCCCATCGTCCTCCCCTTCCTTAGCTTGCTTGCTGCAGGCGCGTCGTTACCGGTGTACATACTCGTAGATCCTTCGCAACTAGACCCATCCTAATCGTCATGGGATGGGGGGGCACTACCCTGCCCTGCCCGCAGCCCTATCTCCTCCTTCTCCGCCCACCCGCGAGCGATCGCTTCCAGACGTGCATTGGGAGCATATTTATAGGCGGGTAGCGGCGGGAGGAAGTCGGTTGGGGGCTAAGACTAGGTAGGCGTAGAGTCACCAGTCACCAGTCACCAGTCACCAGTCACCAGCGCCACTGACCGGGCAGGACGGGCGGAGACGGCGACGGCGCGCCGTTCCCTCCCGACGAGTGCTGCTGATGGTGCGTCTGTGTCGTCGAGGGGGGAGGTACGCTCAGGGTCGTCCTCGGACGGCGTCCGCCGTCGGCCCCGTTCTCGCCTTGACCCTGATCCTGATCCTGATCCTGATCCTGATCCTGGTCCTCCTCGACGCGCTCCTCGACACTGCCCATCCGTCCCGCGCTCGTGCTGCTCAGCCGACCACTGCGCGCCGCGCTCCCTCCTACACAGACACCGAGCCCGGCACCGCCACTCGCACTCGCACCCGTACTGCCCTGACTCGAACTTCTCTCCCTCTCCCGCTCGCCCTCCCGCTCGCCCGCACTCCCCACACTCTCAATCGCGCTCAGCTTGCGCACCAGCTTGCCGAGCTGGCGCACGAAAGTCGGTGCGTCGCCTGCGTTTGGGGGTGGTGGTGGTCTGCGTGCCGATGGGGTGGTGGTGGTGGTGGTGGTGGTGGTGGTGGTCAGGAGGTGGGGCAGGGGATGAGAGGGCGGTGGGGGTAGGAGGCCGCGGTCGTCCGTCGTGCTGCTCGATGTGAGGCGGGCGTGGTCGATGATCCAGTACTCGTCTTGCCCTCCTTCTACTGAATCGCCCCGCTTGGGGTGGGTGTGGCCGCTGGCAGGGGCGAGGGCGAGCAGGCTGTCCGTCGTGAGATCCCCCCCTCCTGGGGCCAGCGAGGAGGAAGGACCGCCACTCAGCCACCACCGCGACGTCTGCGCAGGAGGGGTCGGCACCGCGCGCGGGCCCGCGCCCATCCTCTTGCCCGACGCCTTGCGCGGCAGCGGCGGCGCCTGCGCCTGCGGTGCCGTGGTGGTGGTGGGACCGAGCGGACGCGCTTCGGGCATGTGGGGCAGGTCGTCGCCGCTCCTCCTTCCCATTCCCATTCCCACACCCATGCCGATGCCCGTGCCCGTCGCCGTACTCGCACTCCTACCCAAGCCAGCACCGCCGCCACCGCCGAACCACGAGCTGACGCCCAACCTGCTCCCACTCCGCCCAAGGGGCACCTTGGCGCCCTCCTCCAGCACAGAGTCGGCGTCGTACGAGCTCCTCCGACTGGAGAGCGCGAGCGTCGTCGTCGTCGTCGTCGTCGTGGTTGCCTTCATCATGCTCTCGTGCTCGTCCGCGTGCTCGTGCTCGTTCTCGTCCCCGTGCTCGTCGGCATAAGCAAGGTCGTCCACTTGGACACCGACGAAGTGGCCTTGCCCCTCTGTGCGCGCTCCCTGAGTCGGAGCTGCGCTCGACCCGGGCGGGTACGCAGACGCCTGCTGCTGCTGGTGCGGTTCCTGCTGGGGAGGATGGTATCCACCCGAGCCCAGCACGCCCCCAAAGAGGGACGTGACCAAGCTACTCGCCCACCCACTAAAACTGCCCGACCCCTCCCTGCCGCGATGGCCGTGCCCAAACTCGAGTCCAGCGCTCTGGACATCTTGCGGTGGCGCGTGGACGGGGAGGTCGTCGGTTTGGGACGGGTTGCCGCGCTGCCATTCGAAGCGGGAGAGTCGGGGTGCCGGGTGAGGGGGCGGTGCGAGGTAGGTTGTTGCTTGTGCTGGTCCGCCCGGCATCGGCACGGGTCCATACTCGTACGCATGCCCGTAGTGCGATGGGTCGCGAGGGGACGGTACCCAGCCGTGATGGTACTCATGGCCCATCCCAGGCGCCGGAGCCTGCGCCTGGGCCGGATCAGCATCGGTATCGGTGACGACCACGACCGTCTCCTCGAACTCTGCGTACGAAGTCGCGTACGGCTGGCCGGAGCGCAGCGTCGGCACCTCCGCCGCCCACGCACCGGGTATCCTCCCCTCCAAATCGAGCTTCTCCTCCTCGAGCAAGCGGTGCAGCTCGGCGCTCTCGGCCACCGCGTCGGCGCCCTCCGTCGGCGAGGCCGTCTTGGCAAAGGGCGAGGGCATGGCGGCTGCGAGGGCGCGGTTGTACCGCGTGACGAGGACGAGCCACCAGGTGCCGAGCGCGACGAAAAGGGCGATGCGGACGCCGCCCGCGATGAGGTAGTCGCGCACGGTGCCGTAGCCGCCCTTGGGGCACGTGTTGACCGTGTGGGAGGGCTCCGCGCTGGGCGAGTACTGCGCCGCCGTGTACAGGATGTCGAATTCCCAGCTGCCCCGACACCGCAGCGCCGCGTCCCGCGTCGACGCGAAGGGCGCGCCCGGGTTCTGGGCGTACTGCCGATGCCAGAAGAAGACGAGGAGAACGTTGAGCACGCCCATGCTCGTTTGGAGGGTGATGGTCGCCAGGGCGCAGATCCACACAAAGGCGCGTCCGAGCCGGGTGCGCTGTCTCGATACGCGCAGGTAGACGACGGCGAGCAGGTTGGCCGCGAGCGCGACGGCGCCGAGGCAGATGCTGAGCAGGGCGAGGGCGCGCGCCGTGGGGTCGGGCGAGGCGGCCGTGCCTTCCCTCGCCTCGGAGAGGGGCACCGAAGAGGGCGAGAGGGCGAGCCAGGCGAGGCAACTCTTGGCGAGACAGTACGCGCTGGGCGCGAGCATGACGAGCGTGGGCAGGCCTGCCCACATCCTCCTCCGCCCGATGAACGCCTTGGAGGGCGCCGTGGCGAGGCGCCGCCGTTCGCGCTCGACGAGGACGTCGTTGGCAAAGGTCACCGTCGTGCTTCCTGACTCGGTCTTTTCCGCCACCCCGTCCGAGATCGCTGCCGTGGCAGGCTGAGTAGACGGACTGAAGACGCGCCGCGACCCCATCGAGGTGTACGGATCGCGCTCCGCAGCGAGCGTCGAAGTCGGGTACGAGGTCGTGCTCCTCCTCCGATGCTCCTCCTGCTGGCTGGCGGGCGTCATGGGCATGGGCGCGAGCGAGTCGCCGTGGATGGGATCCCTGCGGTTGGCGCGTGCTGCGCGCTCGACCCGCTTGCTCTCGGTGCGCTCGTGCTTGGACATGGTGGCGGTGGAGGAGTGCCGTCCGCGGGTGGTTGTGAGCGTGCCGAACTCGGTGGTTGTTGCTGCTGCTGTTGCGGGTGGTGGTGGTGGGGGCGCGATGCCAATGCTGGATGCGGTGGCCGTGTAGTCCATCGTGGCTGGCTATGCGATGCTGTTTGATGCTGGTGTTGGGGCGAAGACAAGCTGGCGTGGTATGGTGTGGACCAGTGGGTGTCCCCGTCGTGAGGGTCGTCCGTGTCGTTAGCAGTCGTAAGAGGTCGTCGTTGTCGTAAGCAGCGCGCAGCAGCAGCAGCAGCAGCAGCAGCACTGCTTTGCGCTGTCCGACCTGTCGCAAGGAAGTCGTCGTTGTCGTCGTCGTCGTTGTCGAGGGTCATGAGGAGGAGGAGGAGGAGGAGCGGCCCGATCCTCAATAGGGGCAAAAGTGGGTCAGCCCGCGGATCCGAGGAGCGATCGGGACGGCAGCCCATTCGGGTGCTCACATCATGAGAGCACACCCGTGCCCTGCTCCGTTCCGAATCCGAACGCCCGCAACTCCAAGCTTGCAAAGCGAGACGAGACTCGCCGCGTAGCAACTAGCAACCGACACACCCATGCATCCCAACACGACGCCCACCGACCCTGCCGAGGGCTCAGCCCATCAGTGCAGCCGACCCTCCAGCACGCGATCCAGCGTGGACCACCACTCGTCCCCCGCACCCGACGGCCCGCTCTGGAACAGATCCGCAATCGCCCGGTTGATCGGATCGTTGAAGTCAATGTCGGGTAGCGCCGCGCCGTAGTCGATCAGCGGCGCTGCTGAGCCTGCACCGACGCCGACGCCGGGGGGAGCGACGCCCATGTTGGCGCCGTTGCTGAACCCAGTGGTGTACGAAGACGACGACGGCGAGCCCGCACCGTCCATCGAGGGATAGACACCCGTCGGCACCGCATCCTGACGCCCGTACAGCGCCGCCGCCAGCCCGGGCTGCTCACCCTGGCCCTGACCTTGAGGAGGAACAGACGAGGTCGTCGCCAGCCCCCCAGCAGCCGCCACAGCCTGACCGAGCGCCACGAGCGCAGCCTGGCCCATCGACGCGCTCTCCGACGCATTCGGCGGGACGTGCGAGGATGGGGCGTGCGACGAGGGCGGCGCGTGCGAGGACGGGTACGCCGTCACTCCACCCGTCGATCCTGAACCGCTCGTTCCTTGCTCGCTTGCGGCCCACGTCGAAGGCCCTTGCACCTGACCATTCTCGCTGCTGACCCGCCCTGACCGCGGCGACGCCGCCCCGTCGCCCGCCCCCCTCTTGGCGCGCTCCGCCCTCCGATGCGCCTCCCGACGCGCCTGCTCCTCCTTGAGCAGCACCTCGATCATCCGGCTCACCGTGTTCGTAGAGTTGTGCGACCGGGCGTGCGGGTTGCCGTACGCCGACTACATTGGTGATCCGTCGGAGTCAGCTCATGCCCTATCAAAAGAGGAGCCAGAGCGGACGACTCACAGGCTCGACCGCGAGGAAGCTCAGCGCCGACGCCACATCTTCCCGGATCCCCTCCGTCTCCTCCGTCGAAGGCTGCCACCAGCAACATCTCAGCAACGTGATCAGCAGCGCATCCCCAACCCCAGCAGATCGATGCACCAGGCAGCATCACTCACAGCATCCATCGCAGCTTGCTCCAGGAGATGCAGCGACAGCGCGAGCGCAGCGTGGAAGATGTGGAACCGCTTGATCCAGAACCCTTGCCTGTTTGCACCGCGCCGCCCAGGTAAGATCCAGAGTCAGAGTCAGATAGGCAAGCGAGCAACGACGCCAAAAGCGGATCAAGGCCAACACGTACACGATCCAGTCCGCATTGCCCATCTCCTGCCGGCAGAAGATGATCGTCCGAGCCGCGTCGATACAGCTGCGCGTCGAGTACGCATACGCCTTCTCATGCTCGCTAAACAAAAGGAAAGCAGGCCAGAATTGCGCATCAGCTCCGTGCGAAAAGATGCGCAGGATAGAGTGTTTGAGCTCACCCTCGGACGAGGTAGTCTCGGTGCAGCCGCAAGATGCGATGCGTGACGCTCTCGAGCATGAGCAGGCGCTGGTGGCGGAGGTAGGGCCGCGCCACTTCCTGCCAATCGACCCAACAAGTCAAACAAGACAAGCAGCGTCAGCCACGTCCAGTCATAGTAATCAACCCCCGTGACCACGGAGCTCGGACGCCGACCTACCTCGCGCTGGACCCACTCGAGGTTCTCGCTCTTGCCGTCGATGCGGAGGAAGGGCGGCCAGCTCTCCATCAGCTCGCGGAACTTCTTGTCGTACTCGAGCACCTTGGCGTAGTCGCTCTATTCAACCGCCGCACGAAGACGGGGGGTAAACAAGAAGGCATGAGTGGGGAGGTTAGCCAGCTAGCCAGCCAGGATGAGGGTAGGGGCGCTACAAGGGGCGAGCACTCACGAAATCATCGTTCCCAAACCGATCCACCCCCTCCCTCACCAGATCCGCCGCGCGCAGCACATACCGCTGCCCACACACATCGCTCGGCAGATCCCACGACCGCTCCTCGGGCAGCTCGCCCTCCTCAAAGCCGTCTGGCAGGTCCTCCTCGTCGAGGTTGAGCGGGAGGGCGGTGTGGTTCTGCGCGGGGAGGATGCGGTACGCGGAGAAGAAGGCGGAGGAGAACCAGCTGTCGGCCGGGGGAGAGGGAGAGGGAGTGAGATCGGGATCGGTGGTCAGCTTGGGGGTCCCTCATCGGCTGCCTGAGTCTCGGCGCGGACTCACTCCTGGAGGCACAGGTGGGTCCAGAGCCGACGGCACGCCTCGCGGTACAGATGACTCCGCTTGTGGGCCCACGGGTCCGCCCTGATGGGAAGGAAATACGGGGCACGCTCAGCACACGTAAATGCTAGGCCTCATTCAAGGGTCCCGATCAGTCTGGCGGTGCGATACTCACGGCACGAACCCAACCCCAAGCTGCGGCTTCCCCTTGCCCAGCGGCCCCGTCTCGCTCGCCCGGATCGTCGAGAGCAGACTGGCCGTCAGCGCCGCGGGCCCCGCGCGGAAGAGGGTCGCGTGCTCCGGGGCGTCGCATGAGCCCAGGAAGGCGGGCACCGCGCGCTGTGGCTTGGTCGATGGTGGTGGTTGGCGACGCGCGTCGGGTTGGGATTGGGAGGTCGTCTCTTCTTCCGCCCTCGCCGCTGTCGTCGCCGTTGTCGTTCGACGCGACGAGCCTTCGGGCGGCGCGGCCTCGCCGTCGCCGTCGACACCGCCATCGGCCTCTCCGTCTTTGTGGTTGGGGGACCGACTCGGCCCTTCCTCGCGCCCGTGCCCTCGGAGGTGGCCATGCCCGCTGCGCGGACCGCCGCCGCCCACCGCCGCACCATACTTGTCCCGATCGCTCCAACGAGGCAGTGGCCATGCCGAAGGATTACTCACTTCCGATAACCGCCCTCCCTTGCCATTACCCGCCCTCCCCACCTTGGCCTGCGCTTCCGCCTCCGCCTCCGCCTCCATCTCGGCCCTCCAGCGCGCATCGTCCTCCTTGGCCGACCCGAGCTGATGAAAGCCCATCAGCTGCGCCATACCCACACAGATGGAGTGGTTGATGATGGCCTCGCGGTTGTCGCCGCGGGAGAAATGGTACTGCCTCACGACTTGGATGGCGAGGATGGCGTTGAGGTTGGGGTTTTGGACGTAGTTGTACAGGTCGAGGAGGACGCGGGAGGTCGTTTGCCAGACGCGTAGTTCTGCAAGGGGGAGGCAAGAGCCGCGATTAGTGACGTAAAAGAGGCTAAGGAGGGAAAGCAGTGCTGCACTCACGATGCTCGTGCTCGGAGACATCCTTGATGACCCGCTCCGAGACGAGGAGCGAGGGCGGGAGGTGCACCGCCGCGGCCGTGAGCAGCCCAAACAGGAGCGCAACAAAGCTGAGGTCCAATCCGTCCAGGAGCGCATCGTCGTCCCTGTGCTGCTCGTCCGCGTCGCCACCACCTTTGCCCTCGCCGGCCCTCTTGCGCTTGGACCGCCACGTCCTCAGCCGGTGGTTGAACTCCTGCAGCTGGGACATGACTAGTCGCCACGTGATGCCGTGTCCAAAGACGCATCGGTCGACCTCGCGGAAGCGGAGGAGGAGGTAGGAGATGGTCTCCTCGCGCGCGGGGAGCAGCTTGATGGCGTCGAGCACGGCGGATCGGAGTGGGTAGCGATGATGGAATGGGAAGGGGAGCGAGGTGCGGGGTGGGTCGTGTAGGCTCCAGTCGGCGAGGGAGGCGGCGGCGTCGAGGGCCGTCTGTGAGGAGGTGGTTGCGGTGGTGATTGTGGTCGAGTGTGAGGCCGGTGCGCCTGCGCCCGTGGTGTTGGCAGGCGACGTGTGACTTGTCGAAGTGGATTTTCTTCCCGCTGTTGAGCTTCCGTACAGGAAAGCGGAGTGAGGTTGTGCGGTCGGACTGAAGGAGCTCGAACTGGTGACGCTGCTGCGGCTGCCGTTTTCGAGTGCGCTTGGCATGGCCCTGGGTCGAGCCGTTTCGGAAGACGCCAGGGATGGATCGGGAGCGTAAGGAAGGGAGGATGATGACGATGGCTGACTGGCAGAGAGCATGGCCTCGAGCTTTGCGATGCGTGTGATGAGTGCCTCTCGTTCTGCCTCGGCTGCTGCTGGGTGATAAGCAGCGCCCGTGTACGACGTCTGTGGGTCGATGGCGGTGTGTACGGGAGCCGGCGGTGGTTGTGGTGCTGCGGCCGGGGCTGTCATGACTGCTGGTGTGGACAGCAGCCATGGCTGGTCGTTGGCAGCTTGCCCGTTGAGATGCCTGCCTGCGCCTGCGCCTGCGCTCGTCGCCGTCCCCTTCGATGCCGGCCCCACGAACGATGCTGACGGTGCTGATGATGCGCTGAGGGCTGGCGGCGGCGCTGCGACTGCTGCGACTGCTCCACCCTGCTGGCCGTCTGGCAAGTCGTCTGCCCAGACACACTTGTCGATGGCAGTGTTGTGGCGTGCGCAGGGCCCGCACTGGGGTCGCTGCTTGTCGCACTTGACCTTGCGTGCCTTGCACGGCAGACAGGTGTTGACCTTGCGCCGCTTGGCCGGTTTGTCCTCTGCTGCTGGCATCATGGCCACTGGTGCCATCTCCTCGCTGCTTGACGCTGTGGATGGTGATGGTGATGGTGGTGGTGGTGGTGATGGTGGACGTCGTCCGTGTGGGCAAGGCGCAGCAGTCATCGGCGCGTAGAAAATCGATCGCGTGTGGTCCGCCCGCCGCGTCCGTACGAGAAGCTGGGGAGCGGATAAATGTCGTCGGAGATGCGTGGTCTGCAGGAGCACGTGGAATGAACCTGGCATGTCCGGATGGCAACAGGGGGTGTGTGCCCGTGCGCGGTGCACCCTGGCTGCCGACCTTCCCGCTGTTGCATGCTGTAGCCTCCCTTCCCGTTGCTGCTGCTGCTGCTGCTGCCCCCGGTGCCAAGGGTGTATAAGAGGAGCCCTGGATGGGGCAGCCCGGGCCCCTTCCCCCCCTCCTCACGCTCCTGCTGCTCCCCCACGATGTCCTCTGCCAATGCCGCTGCCACGCTCGCTGCTCAGGAAGCGGCCACGGTCACGGACCCAACACCACCACCCGCGGTGACCGCCAGTCCCAGCACCATTACGAAGCACGGCGCACCCATCTGCCCGCGCCAGCGCATCGTCCTCTGCTGCGACGGCACATGGCAGGCACGCGACACCGTCGAGAGCGTCCTCCAGGGCAAGGTGTTCACCGCAAAGGGCGACGCATGGCTCACCAACATTGCCATCCTCGCCTCCGCCATTGCCCCCGACGCAGGCCAGCCAGACGAGAACGGTCTCATCATCCGCCAAATCGTCCTCTACCTCCCCGGCGTGGGCACCACCGTCGGCGTGAGTGTCGTCCTCTCCACCATCAATGACCCTGAGCTGACCATTTACCTTGCCCCCAGAGCATCCAAAACCTGTTCGAGGGCGCAACCGGCGCCAGCCTGGCCGACAAGGTCGAGGACGGCTACTCGTTCATCTGCGACAACTACCAGGAAGGCGACGAGATCTTCTGCTTCGGCTTCTCCCGCGGCGCCTACACCGCACGCTGCATCTGCGCCTTCGTCAACTACGCAGGCATCCTCAAGAAGTCGGAGCTCATCTGGTTCCGCTCCATCTGGGAGGCGTACCAGAAACGCCGCCCGGACGAGCCCCACACCCTCGAAGAGGCCGCCGAGACGCTGCACAGGTACACGGGTCGGTACCCGTCCCAGAACGCGTCCCGCACCTCGTCGGCGGCCGTCAAGGAAGGCATCAAGGTGGCCAAGGCCCCCGACGCCGCCGTCGAGCGCGTCGAGACCAAGGTCAGCTGGGCCAAGTCGCCCCCCATCCAGGTCCTCGGCGTTTTCGACACCGTCGGAAGGTGAGCAGCATCGATCACCAGCAAAGAATTTCGAGCATCTGACCCTGTTTCCCCACCGGCCCCTTCAGCCTGGGCATCCCAGGCTCCTACATGGACCCAGCCGTCATGAAGCTCTACTCCTTCCTCGACCCTTCCCTCGGCTCCAACGTCAAGAATGCCTTCCACGCCCTGGCCCTCAACGAGGAGCGCGAGAACTACACGTGAGTCGCGTCCTCCCTCCCTCCCTCCCTCCCTCCCTTCGGTCTATACGTTACGCCGGACGCGCGCTGACAGTTGTATCGTCGACTCGGCAGGCCCACGCTGTGGTTCCAGGACCCCAAGGAGATCCGCGACGAGTTCCCGAGGCAGGTCCTGCGGCAGATGTGGTTCCCCGGCGAGCACAGCGATGTGGGCGGGTGAGTTCGCGTCTTTCATCCCCCTTCCACGCCTATGCGCGCGTCTCTGACAGATGCATTTGGTCGTCTCGGACAGTGGCTGGATTGACCACGGAGCCAGTGACAGTGAGTTACTAGCTTGGAGGCCGGGCCAAGGGCAGCGACTGACCACGCCCCTTTGATGGATGACAGTCGCGCTGGCGTGGATGGTGGGCCAAGTGATGGACACGTACGACAAGCCGATGCTCAACATTGACATCGAAGCCATCCGGACCCTGCAAGACCGGCGCGTGGAGTGGGCCAAGCAGAAGGACCACCAGTCGCGGAGCCGCTTCGAGTCGAAAAAGGTGCGCCAGGTGCACCAGCAGTTCGTCAAGGACCTCGACCGCACCGACTGGGCGAACAACGTCCACGTCGGCTACCGCCACGAGCGGCTGCACCACTCGGTCGTTGCGAGCGGCAAGTACGACCGCGCGACCTCGCCGATGTTCGCCGACCTGCGCGCGCACGACCCGGCGCGCCTCGAGATGCTCTGGGCCAAAGCGGCTGATGCGGGGCGGATGACCAGGACGGAGCGGGCGCTGCGGTGGGAGGGGGCGGAGCGGGACCAGGTGCAGCCGCTTGTGGGGGAGGGGGCGGGGGCGCGCGGGCATGCGGGCAATGCGCCCTCCGTCTCGCTGCCCGTCCGGAGTGCGCTCCATCTCCCCTTTTCGCACTCGCTCGACGAGGCCAAGCATGCCGCCAGAGGCGGCGACGCGTCGTCCTCGGCGGAGGGAGAACCACGCTCGATGGGGGAGCGCATCCGTCTTGCGTGGGACGTGGTGGAGGATCAGGTGGTGGCCAAGCTGAGGCAGGTTGCGCTCCTGCCTGGTGAGATCAAGGAGGGGGTCGTGGCTCACAAGGAGGAGGAGGAGAAGGAGGCGAAGGGTGCGCCTCCGGCTTGAGGAGGGGGGATACGACTCGATCTCGACACAAGGACCGCAAGCTTCCCAGGACTCATCGCTTCGACTACACTCATCAAGGAACGCCCACCTTGTACGACCTTGACCTTCATCGGCATCAAGCTACCCCATCACCCGGATTCGCATCTCTCTGGACACGTCTGCACTCTTCACCGCGCCCGGTCGATCCTCATCCTCAGCACCACATACACAAGTACAGCTTCTCTCATCAATCCATTGTATCGGCCCGCGCTCACCGCTTCGCGCGACTATCTGATGCCTCGCCGTCGTGATCTGGACGCGGCGGGTGGGAGCGGCAGCATGCCACCACGCTCGACGCCCGTCATGGAACCCCCTTCCGAACCGCACACCGCACCGGATACCTTGCGCGACGGGCGCGGCTATGGATAGGGGCGCAGTCTGCCTGCCAGGCGTAAGCTGCAAGTAGGCGAGGCGCGACGGTGCGAGGTACGACGGTGGGGGTGGTTCAAGGCATCGAGGAATGGCATCGAGGCATGCAGTGGTTCGACTGTCGACCGACAAGGAGGGCACCGCGTCGCGTGCCTCCCCTCCCTCCTCCCCTCCCGCATGCCGGCTGGCCTCGCGCCTCGTAGCTGACCACCACGACCATCACGACACCACCACGACGAACATCGACGCGCTGGGGAGGCGAGTGCTGATAGCATCAAGGCTGGCGAGACTGACGGGCGTGTGTCGTTGCGCGAGGAGGGCGGTTGCGGGTATAAAGCACGCTGGCTGCCCACCTGCTCACCCTCTCGCTCCCTCTTCCTTCCCTTCTCCCCACCCATCCTCCTATACAGATTCGCCTACAGCCCCCTCGCAGCCAGCAATGACAACGCCCAGAACGACCGCCATCGCGAGCATCGACCCCCTCCTCACCCTCCGCACCCACCTCGACACCCTCCACACCACCCTCGCCCGTCTCCAGCCCATCGACCACCACCGCCTCGGCGTCTTCGGCACCCCAGCCCTCGAGGCCGAGGTCGGCGTGCTCAATTGGCGCGTGCGGTACGCCCAGCAGTGCGTTGGGGAGGTGCGGGCGCAGCTGGATGCGGTGTGGGCGGGCAGGGAGCGCGTGTGGGTGTCCATGGGGCGCAGGGAGCGCGGGCTGTCTCCTTCCCTGGCCCTTGCAAAGGGCGGGTTCGGGCGCAGTATGTTCACGGCACGCCATGCGATGGAGGACGCGAACGTCTCGTGAGTCCACCTTCTCCATGCTCGTCCTCTCCCTGGCTCGCTCACGCTGACCATGTTACCCTCTCTTTCACCCACAGCGACGACAAGATCGACGACCGCAACAAGGTATCCGTATCCACCCGCCGACGCAGTCTGCCCAGCAGCAGCCGATCGACGACGCCCAGCCCCCCGAGACGCTCGTCGCTCCCAGCACCACAAGAACCCGCCGGAGCGTCGGAGCCTCACCGTCCCATCGCCCTGCGTCCGAGCAACGCCTTCCAAGTCGAGGTGCTGAACGAGGGCGAGGACGAAGACGACGACAATCTCGCCGACCTCACCCTCGTCGCCATCGACATCGATGATGACGAGGAGCCGGAGCCGGAGCCGGAGCCCACGTCAGCCCGCAAGCCAAACGTCCCGCCCCACACAACAGCCTCAACGACACCGACGACCACGACGACCCAACACGGCCCATTGCGCACACGACTGTCCCGACTCCTCATCGAGCGCCGCGCGTCGGCTGGCGCCCGCGCTAGCGCTGCGGGTGTATCGCCCGGCTCCGCATCGGCATCGGCATCGGCCCCGCCCTCCCCGCTGCTCTCCTCCTCCTCCTCCTCCTCCTCGTCATCAGCAAGGGCCCGCCGCTCCTCCCTAGGCGCCTCGTTCTCCAGGCCGTCCTCGCGCACGACAATGGCGAACGCCACAACCACTACCACCACCAACAGCGGCGGCGGCGGCGGCGGCCAAACCAGCACCGAGAATGACAAGGAGAAAGAGAAGGAGAGGACACTAGCAGCAGCGATGGCGGCCGTCGTCTCGTCCCTACCCCCTCCCTCGCCGTCGCCCTCGCCCTCGCCGTCGGCCTCGCCCTTCTCGTCCGCGCGCGGGCGAACGCGGACGCAGTCGCAGTCCCAAGTCCTCTCCCAGAGCCAGAAGCTCTCGCAGGAGCACTCTCAAGATCAGACACAGACGTGGGCAAGGACGCGAACGGGGATGGGGACGAGGATGCGGATGCGGACGGGCTCGTTTCGCGCGTAGCGCAGCGTCGCGTCGCGTGGCGTGATGCCCCCCGGCTGGAGGGGCGGCGCGCCGCGGCGCGGCGCCGGCGGGGACAGGAGGGTGCGGTGTTCAACTCCACGACGTCTCTCCTGGTCGTCCCTTGCCTTCCATCGTCCCCTCGTCCCTCTAGCCATAGCATCGGCGAGATCACGCGCGCGCGCGTGCGGTACTCGTAGTTGAGAAATGATACATTTGCATCTGGATTGGACCCTACGCCCTGCTCAAGGGTAGAAGCTGCCATATCGACGCTCCAGTGTTGCAAGGGCAAGCGAGGCTGTGAGAAGGGTGGTGCGGCGATGGGAGCATGACCGCTGACCGCGAGCTCCGGATCGAGACCACAGGGCTTGGGGCTTGAGCGGGGTTGAGCTCAAGCGTGCGGCCCTACTCGCCGTCGAGCGGGCAGTTGGGCTGGGTGTCGTTCACCTGGATGCCGCCCCGTCTTGGGTGGTCCGAGTCTTTGAAGGGCTGCTTCCACCCGCCCTGGTTCCCATCATATCAAGCCATAAGGAGGGAGAGTCAGCCTCGATAACCAGCGCGTCCATGCACCTCCGAGCGTAGGGCACACACTCACCTGCGACTCGGGGATACTGAGCCAAAGGCGGAGGAGATGCCTGCGCGGATGGGGCGGCGGATGGTCCCGGTACGCCGTGCGTGCATGCAACACATGACAATCGCTCACAAACTGCAGATCGCCGACCTCGAGGATCATATGCAGCGCCAAGCGCTGCGCCGTCGCCTCGAGCACCTCCATCGCCTCGAGCTGGAGCTCGGTCAAGGGCGGGATGAGGCCCGCGTTGATGTGGCGCGTGAGGGAGCGAATGTAGTAGGGATCGTAGTGCGCTTGGACGCGCGTCTCGTCTTGGCCGGGGACGAGGAAGAAGATGGGGCGGAGGTAGAATTCGCGCTCGTCTGTGCTCGTTTCGCCTTTGCGGTCAAAGTACCTGGTATATGAAGGATGTGTGAGCGAGAGCGGTTGGGACGCGTCACGCCCAGGGGGGGGGGGGGATATATAAGACTCACCAAATGTTCTCGGTGAGGACCTTGGCAATGTCCGGCCGTGTGCGCTGGAGCTCGTTCCACACCGCCTGGGTGGAGACAATGTCCGACTCGCCGCCGTCGAGCGACTTGTGGAGACAGAGGAGGCCGATGAGGGAGCCGGCGCTGTCGGTGTGGAAGTACTGGCGGGCCGAGGTCGAGTAGATGCGGACCTTGTCGATCTGGGTGGGGTCGTTGCCGAGGTCCTGCCGACGGAGCGCGTTAGCTCAGTCCTTTCTCAAGAGACGCGTCGAGGAGACTCACCTTGACATGGCCGAGGATGTGCCCCTTTGCATTCTGCGAGACAAAGTTGCCCAAGTAGCTGCCGAGCCCGAGATACGCAATGGACGAGAGCTCGACGCCCCACCTGTCGGTCGGCAGTCCCTTGATGAGGGCGAATCCCTTGCCATCGACGAGGTCCCACTTGAGCTCGTCGAGCGTCTTGGCGAGCGGGGCGGGGAGCGGGAAGGTGGCCTGCTCGATCTCGCTGAGGGGCCGCCCGCTGGCGCGCCAGAGGACGGCGGCGCGCTCGAGCTGGGCGACCTCCTCGTCGGTCCAGTGGCGGATCCAGCTCCTGTCCGCGTCCGTACCGTCTGGACGCGCGCGGTAGTCGTCTGCGTGCCAGAGGCGCGGGTTGGGCGGGATGTGCTTGGGCAGGGCGTCGTAGGGCGCGAGGAGCTCGGGGATGGCGTCGTGCTGGCCCGAGGTGAGGACGAAGGGCGTGTTGGGCAGGCTGCGCTGGTGGGCGATGGCCTCGGGCGTGGGCCATTCCTCCTTGTCGTCGGCGGCGGCGTGGTTGTCGTTGCGCAGCGTGTGCACCGGCTGGGGCGGGTTCGACGACAGCATCGTGGGAAAAGAGGGAGAGGAAGGGGCCTGGGGGGACAAGCAGGAGGACGACGGTGAGCTGCTCGCCCCTTTTATACCCTTTCCTCAGGCAGTCAGCATGACATGACGTCCCCCGCTGCGTCTGCCTCGTCGTCGTCGTCCAGCACCGCCATGTCGAGCTCTTGCGTGCTCGCCCCAGTGACGCTCCCTCTCGCATCGGGCACTGGGGACACACTGTCGAGTCGACAACGGCACATCCGCCTCCTCACCGCACGTTGGGATACTCGTACATACAAGCACACAATGGCTGATGGATTCTCGTAATGGTCAGGGTCAGGGTTATAATCAACGAGTGGTCACACATCGGCAGCAGCCAGACACGCCCGGATCCACGCGCCCACCTGCTCACACCCCGCCGCCGAGAACATGTCCTGGTGCGTGAACGGAATCGTGCGCACCTGGCCCAGCGCAGGGTGGCCGTCCTCGTCAGGGCCGTCGCCGTTGTGGGCATCGGCCGTCCTGCCTTGACGAGGACGAGGACGAGGACCAGGACCAGGGCACAGTCCCGGCGCAAGCTCCGCCGTGTCCCACCCATTCACACGCGAGAAGAATCGACGCGCGCGGTACGCTCGCTCTTGATACGAGCTCGAGTGCCCACCACCACCGCCGCCCAGCCGGCCCGCCTTGAGGAGGAAGACGTGCGCAAACGAGTCGAGGTGCGTCGTACGCGGTGCCAGGTCGGCGATCGAGGACGACTTGACCACATCGCGCGGGTGGACGACAATGCTGTTGGTGCTGCTGCTGCCCACGCGACGGGCGAAGGGCATCGGGTCCTCCTCCTTGAGCAGCGTCGTGGAGAGGCGATACTGGTCCCGGAGGTGCGACACCGTCCCCGCCGCCAGCGCCCTCACCAGCGCCGCGTTGATCGCCAGGCTGCGCTCCGGCGAGGCTGGCAGTGGGAGCGGCGGCGGCGGCGGCTGCATGCCCTTGCCGGAGGGGGAGGGGCAGCACGGACTGCACAGCCGGGCCGAGCTGATCAGCTTGCGCTGGGCACGGACGCCGCCGTGGCCGCCGCTGTGCGGGCTGCGCATCGCGGGCGAGAGGGTGATGGACGGAATGGCCACGGCCGGGGGCGGGATGACGTCCGACTCCCTCGCCCCGTCCTCCCCGTCCCCCTCCGCATCTTCACCCCCGTCCTCCGCACCACCCCCCGCCGACCCATCCAAAGCCGAAGCGCGGTACGAATCCAGCAAGAGCACCACAACGCGCCTCGACGCCCGTCTGGCCGCGCGCACCTCGTCGTCCTCGCGCGCCTCGCGCTCGGCCCACTCGTGCGAGAGGAGGGCGCCGACTTCGCGCGCAATATTGCCGCCGAGGCCCCAGCCGGCGAGGAGGAAGGGCCGTTCGCCTGTTCCCTGCTCCTCCTCCTCCTCCTCCTCCTCCTCCCCGTATTCCCCTTCGTCTGCGGTATCATGCCGGCGCCCCCGCCGCCGGCGATAATAGCTCGGGTTCAGAATCGCCCGAATATGCTTGAGGTAGATCTGCGCGGCGCAGTGGATCGACCGGAAGGCGAGGCCGTTGGCGAGGTACGTGTTTGACAGGCCGTACACCGGCCGGCCGAGGTTGGGCAGGCCGAGGTAGGCGACGGCGTAGCCTGCGTCCGGGTGGATCATGAAGAGTGGGGTGCGCCGGGGTTGGCCCTTCACATCGTTGTTGTTGTTGTTGTTGTTGTCATTGTCGTCATAAGGAGAAGGAGGCGGAGGAGAAATGATGAGATGTCAGCCTCAGCGGCCCCGGTCTGGCAAGACATGGTGGCCCCTTCTGCACAGAAAGGGCTAAGGGAGGGGGATCGCACAACTCACCGGCGCAGGCGTCCACCGCTGCAACTCCATCACGACGGGAAACAGCTGATACTCGCTCGACATCATCTCGGGCGCGGGCCGGAACGCATCGGCCGCAAAAGCGCGCCGGATCCAGTCCTCGTCGGTGCGGTCGGCGTCGTTGTGGAGGTCGCTGTCATCGTCATAGTCGTCGTCGTTGTCGTCGTCGGAGCCGGAGTGGCTGCGAGTGTGAGCGGCGGGGAGGGGGACGCTGGGCAGCTGCTGCGGCGTGGGGGTCTGGAGGTCGTCCCACCCGAGTCGCCGGAGCCGACTGAGGGTATCGGCCGTTTGGACGACCATGGGCAGGTGGCCGTGGCCCGCCCTCGTCTCCCTTTCCCTCGTCGTCGTGTTCGTCGTCTCCCTCTCCCTCGTCGCCTCCCTCCGCGCCGCCGTCGTGATGACCCTCACCGTCGACGTCGTCTTGGGCAGCGATGGCATGGTATCGACGACGAGGATATGCGTCCGTCGGCGGCGTTCTTGGATGGAGAGGTGCGGGCGTGGGCCTGGGCCTGGGGCGCGGCGGGTCTGAGGGGGCGGGGCGAGTGTTGGGACTGCTGTTCCTTGTGGGCCGGCTGGGATCGTGGGTGAGTGTGTGAAGGGCGAGGGCAAAGGCGAGGATGCTGGTGAGTTGTAGCTGCAGGGCGGGGACGGACTCTCCGTGACGCCGCCAGCGGCGGAGGGAGAGTCCCTCGAGCTGTCCCCGGACATGTCGTGTTGGCTTGGGAGAAACGCAGTCGCGGCCGAGGGCGAAGGCGAGGTCGAAGGCGGAGGCGGAGGCGGAGGGAGGCACTGTCTATGTCAAGGGAAAGGGGAGAGGGAGAAGAATAAAATCCAAAGCGAGGTCGAGCAACGGTCCTCCAGCCAGCTGAAGGAGGGGAAGAAGGAGAAGGGGGAAAGTCACAGTGGTGGTGAGCAGAGAGAAGGGTCAGCTCGCCCGCGTCGTCGTCGCACCCACGACGGCAGATACATATACGATGAGACACCCGTCGCCGCCGCCGTCCCTTCCTTCTCCCTCGCTTGTCGCTCGCTCCGCACAGCCCGGCCACACAGAGTGACGCCTCACCCGCCCGTCCTCGTCGTCGTCCCTCCGTTCTCGTGAAGAGACCCCCCCCCCCCCGTCGGCCATCCGGCCACCCGGCCATTGCCCATGGACGACCAAGCATCCGCCGTGTCTCGTACGCGTATGACAGAGTCGAAAGCTGTGCTGGCGCCGGAACGGGGCTGGGTTCCCTATTGACGAGGGGAGAAGCGCACGGCGGACGGCGGACGGCGTCCGAGTGAGGGCCCAGTTTGTTCACCTCATCTCCGTCCGTCCGTGCTTGCAACCGGGCGGCCGCCCGCCATCACCATGATGACCATGCTCCGCTCCGTCGCTTCCGCGGCGCGGCGTGGCGCGGCGCTGGGCGTGGGCGGCCCTTCCGCCCGGGAGTCGGCACCTCCTCATCGCCTCATCAAGCCCTAAGCCCTGGCCGGACGGGCGGGCGGGCGTGGCTGGCTGATAGAGTTGGGACTGGCCACGGCGCCCATCGCCAGAGGCGCTTCCCGTGATGGCCGGGGGCGCTGAACGGCGAGCAATCGCCTGAAGAGAGCTGCCCTCTCTTTGAGATGGGAGCCGTGTCCGACTTCTCTGGGACTCGGACGAGGTTGCCACTGCCTTGGGGACGGGTCATGGTCATGGTGAGTGGGGATGACGGAGAGTGAGGACGACGTTGGGTGTTGTTGTCACGTGCGCCGCCACGACGCGTCGCGTCAACGCCTCGGCCGAGCGGAGAGAACAACACTGCACGCCTGTTGGTGCTCCTCCTCCTGCTCACCACTCACCACCACCTTCACCACCACCACCACCTTCGCCTTGACGCAGACCCACCGCACATCCACTCGCCATCCCACTCAAGACGCAGCAGCAGCCATGTCCGGCACGGGCTTCTCGCTCGCGGACGGGCTGCAGGCGCTCCGGGCCGACGACGTGTACATCATCCCCAACGAGCTCGCCCTCGACGAGCTCGCACCGCCGCAGCAGTCGGCCGCCCTCGACCCCGTCATCGACGCGCTCGCAGCCAACCCGGACGAGATTGTCAGCGCAGAGTGCTTCGACGGCCTGCGCTCCTTCCTCAAGCACCTGCACGCCCTCGCACCGCACACCGCCTTCAAGCTGATCGACCTCGTCACCAGCGCATTCGCCCACGCTCTCGACGCAGCCGCACGCGACATCGACTCGCACGACCCAGCCGCCTATCCATCGCACGCACCCGTCCTCGAGCGCTTCGCCTTCCTCCTGCAGTGGTTCATCCTCGCCGCAGAGAAAAAGGGCAACACCCCGTCATCAGCAGCAGAAGGCGGCGGCACCGCCCTCGCAGCCGCCCTCGCAGGACGAGGCAGGGCCAAAGGCAGAGCACGCGGCAAGGCGGCCACCACCACCAAGGAGGCCTTCCAGTGGCACGACTACATCCCCAACGTCCTCACCACCATGCTCAAGGCACTCCGCATCCGCAGCGAGCGCATGTGGACCGTCACCGCCTCCCGCGACGCCTACGTCGCCGACTGCATCCTCCGCCCGACCCTCTACCTCCAAGAGAACGAGCAGAACCTCAAGGACCCCGCCATCCGCACGGGCACCAACAAGATCATCTGCCAGGCCGTCAAGGCGCACGGACAGGCATTCAGCGTCCACACCAGCATCATGCAGAGTCTCCAGTACTACGAGCACCTCTCCGAGCCCATGGCCGAGCTCCTCTGTCTCCTCCGCACCGAGTTCGACTACGGCCGGCTCGGCGAGGACGTCCTCCGCGACGTCGCCGGCAAGACGTTTGGCGCCCTCGACTCCAAGAGCCCGCGCTCCCTTGGCCGCTTCCTCGTCCGCATGGCCCAGCTCAGCCCGCGCTCCGTCCTCAAGGTCATCAGTCTGCTCCAGAACCATCTCAATAGCGAGAGCTACCCCATGCGCAACGCCATGGTCGAGGTCTTGGGTATCCTCATCGGCGACATCTCCCAGCCGGGCGCAGCCGACGCGGACGCCGGCAATGCAGCCGCCGGCGCCGCTGCCGAGGGCGAGCACGGGCTCGGCAGTGAGGAAGGACGCAAGAAGCAGGTCGAGACCTTCTTCGAGCTCTTGTTCCAGCGCTTCCTCGACCTCAACTCGTACGTGAGGAGCAAGCTCCTCTCGGTGCTCAACAAGCTGTGCGAGTGAGTATATTGCGTTTCTGGGCGTTTTTTGCAGGCTGGACAGCGCACTGACACTGACCTGCGAGCACAGGCTGGAGACCAAGTTCCCTCGTCAGCGCGCGCGCATGACGGACCTCGTCGTCCGTGCCCTCGAAGACAAATCATCGACCGTGCGCAGGAACGCAATTGGTCTTCTCACCAAGTTGATCCTCACGCATCCCTTCGGAGTCATACACGGCGGCGACCTCAATCTCAACGATTGGCAACAGCGCCACGATGCCCTCAAGCAGCAGCTCCATGAGCTCGAAAAGGCTCTCGAGCTGCCCGTGGAGGAGGAGAGCGAGGACGAGGCCGACGAGGACGCGTTCGACAGCGCCGAGGAGCAGGAGGAGATCAATGTGCCTACCGATGACGACGACGTCGGTGATGAGGTGGGCGACAGCACGCACGGTACCGACGACGGCGATCGTCTCAAGCGCAAGCGCGTGCGATCGGAAAAGGCCAAGCGCAACGCCGAGAAGAAGAAGGAGCGCGAGGAGCGCAAGAACAAGCCGCGCAAGTCGATCGATCTCGTCGCGCTCCAAGCGGCTCAGGAGAACATGTCCCAAGCCGACGCGGACAGGCTCATGAAGATGCGGCTGACGAAGCGCTTCTGTGCGGATGCGATCCACTTCGTCAAGCAGATTGAGAACGCCATGCCCGTGCTGGGCCAGCTCCTCGTGTCGACGAACAAGGCCGAGGTACTGGAAAGCATGGAGTTCTTCCGGATCGCGCACGAGTATCGGCTCGAGGGGGCCCAGGAGGGAATTCGGAAGATGGTGCATCTCATCTGGACGAAGGACAATACCCTCATCGGCGATGATGGCAAGGAGCTCAAGGGCGTGCGCTCGCGTCTCATCGAGGTCTACCGCTCCCTCTACTTTGAGCCGCTGCCCAACGTGAGCGCCAAGGACAACGTCGCCCGGATCGCACGCAACATGATCGAGCGCACGTTTGGCGCGACGCTCGCCGAGCTCACGTCGCTGGAACAGCTGTTCAGCACGATGCAGGCTCAGGATCTCGTCGATGACGAGGTGGTGCGCAAGTTGTGGGTCGTGTATGCGACGGGGCAGAAGATCCCGCAGGCCCAGCGGCGCGGTGCGATTATCGTGCTCAGCATGCTCGCTATCGCGGACAAGGACATTGTAGCCGAGCGGCTCGATACGTTGCTCAAGACGGGCCTCGGACCCCTGGGCGCGCGCGACATTGTCCTCGCCCGGCACACCTGCGTCGCCCTCTCCCGCATCAGCGGCAGCGTCAAGAAGGTCAAGGGCGCCCTCACGGACGAGTCGGTGCGCTACCCGATGTCCCACCCGCTCTTTGCGCGCCTGCGCGGCGCGATCGAGATGCAGCCCGCAGCCCTGGGCAGTTTCCAGGCGGACGAGTGGTTCCCGCTCGCGGAGCATGCGGTGCAGGCTATTTATGTGCTGGGACGCCAGCCGGATGCGCTGTGTGGGGATATTGTCAAGACGTTGACGATGCGCGCTTTGGGGCCGGGAGCGACGGCGCAGGGTTCTGGCAAGGCGGGGGCGGGAAGGGAGCCGCTTGCGTCCCGGGAGAATGAGGGCGAGACGGACCCGTCCGAGGCGGCTGCTACTACCGGCGATGACGCCCAAATGACGTCCAAGACGGCCTCAACCAGCGCGCAGCGCGGCTCGGCGTACCAGCTTGCGCAGCTCCTCTTCGTCGTGGGCCATGTGGCGCTCAAGCAGATTGTCTACCTCGAGACGATTGAGCGCGAGGTCAAGCGGCGCAAGGCGGAGGCGGACGCTGAGAAGAAGAAGAATGGAGGCGGCGGTGGTCGTGGGGCGGGTGGTGAGGCCGACAAGGGCGGCGATCACGGCGGCGAGGAGCTGGACCAGGTTGCGGGCAATGCCGAGGACGATATCGGCGATACAATTGCGAGCATCCGGGAGAAGGAGCTCCTCACCAAGACGCGGAGCCTGCTCGCCCTCTTCGGCTCGATGGTGACGCACATCTGCAGCAATCCCAAGGCGTACCCGAACGCGACGCTGCGCAAGGCGGCCGTGCTCACACTGTGCAAGTTTATGTGCGTGTCGTCGGCGTACTGCGAGGCAAACCTGGGCCTGCTCTTCCACATCCTCTCCACCTCGTCCGACGCGGCGACGCGCTCGAATGCGGTCATTGCGCTCGGCGACATTGCGGTGAGCTTTGGCAACCTCGTCGACGAGAACAGCGACCGGCTCTACGCCGGGCTCAAGGACCGCGACTTGGGGGTGAAGAAGCACACGCTCATGGTGCTCACCCACCTCATCCTCAACGGCATGATCAAGGTCAAGGGCCAGCTGGGCGAGATGGCCAAGTGTCTGGAGGACAAGGAGCGGCGCGTGAGCGACCTCGCCAAGCTCTTCTTCAGCGAGCTCTCGACGAAGGAGAATGCCGTGTACAACAATCTGCCGGACATTATCAGCCATCTGTCGATTGGGCAGCATGCGGTGGACGAGAAGACGTTTGAGAAGACGATTGCGTACATCTTTGGGTTCATCGACAAGGAGAAGCAGGCGGAGAATGTGGTGGAGAAGCTTTGTCAGAGGTGCGTCTGTCTTTGTCCTTCTTCGACGGGGTGGATATCATACTGACCCTGGCTGTTTTGGTGACCTTGCAGATTCCGGCTCACGTCCGAGGAGCGGCAGTGGCGAGACATTGCCTTCTGCCTGTCCCTCCTGCCCTACAAATCGGAGCGGTCCATCAAGAAGCTCATCGAGGGCCTGCCATTCTGTGAGCCGTTTTGCGTCCAGGTCGAGGGGTGTCTTGTGTGCGGGCATGCTGACCAGGTTCCTATGTTGATTGATGCTATGGCTACAGATCAAGACAAGCTCCACAACGAGGCCGTCTACGTGCGCTTCACCGAGATCCTCGCCAAGGCGCGCGCCAACCGGCCCTCGGGCTCCAACAAGACTTCCACCACAGCCCACGCCAACAGCAGCGGCGCCGGAGGCGGGGGCGGCGCCAACGAGGCGGACCTGCACGAGTTTGAGCAAATTTTGGAGAGCTTCAAGACGAAGGGCGAGGAGGACCGGGCGTTTGAGAGCAAGACACAGCGGATCGCGGCGCGGGCTGCGGGTGGTCGGCGTGGTGGCGGTGCTGGTGCTGGTGGGGGAGGGCGTGGGGGGTCGAAGGCTGGTGCGGCGGCGTCGTCGGCGTCGGCGTCGGCGTCGGCGTCGGCGTCGGCGGCGGGACGGGGTCGTGGGCGCGGGCGTGGGCGTGGGCGCGGGGCTGGGGCCGGGGCTGGGGCTGGGCGTGCGCGGCCGGCTACGAGGAGGAGGGTGGTGGAGAGCAGTGACGAGTCCGAGGACGACTTTGATGACTGATTGATTGGTTGATTGAGATCTTTCCCTTCCACTCGTCGCAATCGTACTGTGAGGACTATGTTCGGTGACTGCGGTACGAGCAGAGGCGTACTTGGGTGCTATAGGTCGAACTCGCGCCAGACGAGGTACGGCCCGCCCTGGCCCTTGGGCTTGAACATGAGCTGCACCCTCCTCAGATGACACCTCAGCGGCGCCCCCTCGAGGAATGCCCAGGCGCGCTGATAGATGGCCTCCCTCTCCGCGACCGTCTTGCCCTGCCCGAGCGTCAGGTGCGGCTTGAGGTCCTGTTTGGCCTGCTGGTGCTCGCGCTTGGTGAGGGGCGTCGCGCGACTCCCGCTTGTTTGGATGGCGTCGGCGAGGCTTGTCCTGAGCGCTTGGAGCTCTGGCGCTGTCGGGTGGCCGGGTTCGGGGCGCGGGGAGGGGCGGAGATGGACGGTGTGGTACGCGCGCAGGGCAAAGTGGCCCACGTCGTCGAGGTCGAGGATGGCCGTGCGAGGCGTACGACTTGTACGTGCACCGTCCGCCAGAAGACGCGCTTCTACGGCGTCTTCGAGTCTTGCGAGGGTGCGGCGCAGGGCGGCGCAGTGGGCGGTGCGCTCGTGGGGCGCCAGTCGGTAGGGCGACGCGCTGTCGCTGTTGCTTGGCCTGCTTGGAGCCTTGAGATGGAGCGAGGTGTATGGTGCTGTGCTTGTTGGTGGTTGGCCACCCGCAGCAACATCGCCTCTTGCCTCCTCCTCCTCATCCTCGGCCACCTCGTCGCCGTCCCGAGGGCCGAGCTGGACGTCGAAGGGCGGGATGACGGTAAGATGCGGCGCCCACCGCGACGCTGCCCGGTCTCGTTCTGCCCGCAGCGCCTGGAGCGGTGCCAGCCTGTCCTCGTCGTGGGGCCCAACCGGATCGAAGAGGACGGTGAAGAGGGCGATGTATGGCCGCTGCGGCGACCGCTTCGACGTTGCCGTGCTCATCGTCCTGGTGGCCAGCTGGACGAAGCAGCAGCAGCGGCAGCAGTGCATCGTTGGGCCCCTCGACGTCGACTTGAAGGGCGTCGAGCTCGAGATGGGGCCACGTCGTGGGTGGTGTAGCGGGTGGTGGCAACACCAACACCTTCTCGAGGCTCCCCCCGACTTCATCACCACGACCACCACCATCATCACCCACCCACCCATCCCCTCGGTCGGAAGACATGCGCCATGGCACGGCCTGAACGAGAGGACACACCCATCCCGGAGACGGGCGACGCCGGCGGCGGCGGCTTCCTCAGCGACGAGCGCTACGGCAGCATCATTGCCCAGGTCGGGGCCGCGGCTCGCGACGTCGCCCTGCTTGCTGATACGCGAACAGAGCAAGCCGACAAGGCCTTCAAGGCCCTCGACGACGCCCTCACCCGCGCATTCAACGTCAAGGGAACGCGGGGCCACACCGAAGGCGCGACAAGAAGTGTCACAACGACGGAGGAGTCACTCGACAGAGAAGACGGGCGTCTGCGGCGCGAGGAGCTCGTCAAGCACATCGGACTGGGAACACTCGCCGCTGAGGTGTTGTGTGTCCACACCAAAGAGGTCCAACGCATACGGCAGAGTCGCCTCTCGCGAGGAACGCAAAGTACCCATGCACCACCGTTGCCATCACTGAAGAGGCTCTGGAAGCGGGTACCAGTCCTCCTGCGGCACGTCGTACTGCCCGTCCACGCCCTGGCTCGAGCCATCGACCCAATGCTCCAACTCAAGGCAGGAGAAAAAGATGGCGGCAAAGACGAGCGATTGCAACACCTACTTCAAGCGGCACTGGTCAACGCTGACGAGCTGAAGAACTCGTTCATCGTGAGTGCAGCCGCTCCGTCCATTCACAAATGTGGTAACTTCGCAATACTGAAGCTGCCTTCTAAATCTCAGACCGGCACTACAGTAGAATTGCTGCTGCCCCTCTGCGTGGGCATTCACATGATGACGGTGATCCGCCGCATAGGATGCCTGGGGTACAATGCTGCGTACCTTGTATCACAAGCGACCTCCTTGCTAGTGTCAGAGCTACACGAGCTCCTCGGGAGCATCGACTCGGTCCGCGACCTCGACGACTTCCTCGACAACACGACTTTACCACTCATCAAAGCACGCCTCCTGGTAGGGCTGTGCGACAAGCACGCCCTGAGGTCCATCGAGGCAGCCAACGCGCTGACGGACAACTGTTTTCTGCCAGCAAGTCGAGCAATCTTTGATCACCGCAACCTCAGACGCATCGATGTCAACCTTGCTCGGCTGATCCAAGAGGTCCAACGGCCACCACTCGGGTTCGACCGTCTCTGGTATTATCCGCGATGGACCGACAGCGTCACCCTCGAACGATTTCTCAAAGGCCAAGCAAGCGCAGCGCTTCCGGTCGCCACCCAAAACATCATCGTTTTGCTCTGCGCCGTGCTCTTCATCCGTCTTCTCAAAAATTCCGACACGCTCAACGACCTCGTACACGCTGATGGGCATAATTGCTACCACACGATGAGCGACAATCCACAGCAGTGTCGCAATGCAGGTCGACTAGGCTCAACATATGTCGTCGGCATGTCGCTACGGGCTCTCATTCCACGCCAGATCCAGTTTCAGCATCCGCTGCCTGAAGACTGTCAAGCTATTCTCAGGCTCCTCCAAAATTTCTACGGCTGTTCCGGCGAAGCCTCCGACACGCCGTATACCTGCGAGCAAGACGACAGCACCTTAGGAGGCGATGATGCAACACAACAGCGCGCAGCAGACAAGCAATCTGCATGGCTAGCGGTGCTTAACCGGCCACCATTCCAGTCCAACACCACCTTGATTCTTGCCTGCATCGTTGCTTTGGGCGGAGTAGGCTTGCACAAGGATGAGGCCGAGCTGGCGATGGCTCTCCAGAAAGCATGGAATCAGCAGACGCTCCGTCACCCTCACGATTTCGAACCGTATCCTCCAATCAACCGGTATGAAGACATCAAAGCGGAATACGATTGCGAGGACCGCAAGACGCGTCGGCTGCGGCGCGACATGGTATCTGCTCTCCTTTCGGAGCGCATTGCGCTCGCGGAGGCCAAGGCGGTTGCGGCGGCGGAAGGTCAACAGGAATGGGATTACGATCCCGTATTTGACCACTGGGTTAGCCCATCGAAGAAGGAGCAGAAGACACCCCCTCCAAATGCCAAGGCCAAGGACAAGGCCAAGTCCAAGACGTCGTGCCCGCCCTCACGCCCATCGTCTCCTGATCCTCTCATCAAGACGTCGCCCTTCGGTCCGCCTGCGTACAAGACTCGGCGTAAGGATGAGGATGAGGACGAGGATGAAGCCGGGCCCAGCGCGGAGGAGGCCGTAGACGAGAGCTCAGACGCCGACTCTATCGTCTCCAACCTGCGTCTTGCCGGGACCGGCGCGCGCGCCGCCTCATCGACGCGTACCAGGACCGCCATCGCAATGGCCTCCTCATCGAGCAGCACTGCCCAGCTCTCAAACCCGTATGCGCCCATCCTCGCCGATCGCGCGACGCTGGCGCAGCCGGGTCCATCAAGTCAACGGCGAGCTCCGAGCTTTGACACGGATCCGAATCGGGACAACGCTGAGGATGACGACGACGATGCCGGGGATGGTGTTGAGGACGATGACGACCTGGACCTGTTCCAGCGGCGCACTCCCATGTCGAAGCGACGACGCCGGCCTCCGAAGCGGTACAGCTCGACGGAGGAGTCGGCACGTTCGCGGCGCCGGACGTGAATCACTGGCAGGCCCGGACCCAATCACACACACCATCAGCACCACACAGACTTCTTCGACTTTTACCTGGCACTCTCACCAATTGACGTCGCAAAGCAAGATAGACACGAATTCGCAAGCAATTCCATCACGGATACCCCTGTGCCGTTGTAGCATTGTTGCCTCGGTCACCAGTCACCATCAGAATGAAAAGCAGCAGTCGCAATCCAACTACCTTTGATCTGATTCCATCCCCATCCCCATCACCCACTCGGCCCTCCACAACCCCCGAATCAAAAGAGCTCATTCCAATCATGCAGCCAGTCCTCAATCTTGAGCCGGACCTGCCGCGCGAGCGCCTGCGCGACCTCGTACGTGATGTTGATCTGCACCGAGACGGTGGTGAGGTTGTCGAATTTGGTGGTGGGGAGGAGGAAGCGCTGGGAGAGGAGGGCGCGGATCTGTGTGTGTGCGGGAGGGCGGGCGGGCGGCGAAGAAATTCAGCGCATGTCAGAGGCCAGTCCAGCGCGCCTGCGTATCCCCGTGTCACCCCCCACTCACCTGCTGAAAGACGGCCGCGCTCCGCGCATGCGACTCCATTTCAGCCACGCGGGCCTGTCTCGCCTCCGAATAGACCAAGTCGCGCCCTTCGTCGTCGTCGACCTTTACACTTGCGCTCGCAATGGGACCGGAGGTATGCTCGCGCTGCGCTTCCTCGGCGAGGGTGTCTGGGTCCGATTCCCAGAGGAGGACCTGGTAGATGGAGAGGAGACGCTCGAGGGTGATGCCTTTTGGACCTTGGAGTTGTTGGCGGCCCTGTTTTTGCAAGGGGAGGGTTAGGCATGGGATGGGGTGGGGGGCAAGGGTTAGGGTGAGTGTCAGCGATCGAGCCTCGAAAGCAAGCTCCGTACGAATGAACTCACCAAGTTCGTCTTGGACCCGAGCTCAGCAGCGCCACCGCGCGACTTGGCCGTCGCCCCTCCCTTCTTCTTCCGTCGTCTCGATCCGGGCCCGCCGAGTACCTCTTCGCGGACGAAGCGCGTAACGTCGTTGGTGGAGGGGTTGTAGCATGCCACGAAGGCGGCTACGAGGAGGAGGGCCGAGGTGGTGGGTAAAGGTGGGACGGCTGATGTTGTTGGTTGGGCGACTTTTGATCATGGCGGGGATGGGGAATGCTCGAGTCAGTAACACAAGCCAAGAACAGAGTAGGGTGGTACTCACTGCGTCTTCGCTTGCGCACCGGCGCCCCAGACCGAGCCGCGACGCCCACGCCCACCCCCTCCTCCTCACTCTCCGCCCCTCCCTCCTCGAGCCCAAGCACGAGCACATCCTCACCCCTCATCCCCAAATTATCCACATTCGAGCCCACATCGACACCGGCGCGCTTAGCAAGTTGCGCCTCGCGGAGACGACGCTGGCTGGAGGATGTGGCGTTGGAGGCGGCCGACTCGGTCCATTCGGCGGGTGAGACTTCGCCGGTGCGGAGACGGAGGAGGACGTCGCGGAAGTGCGGGCGGGCGGTTACGACGAGGGCTTCGAAGGCGCCCGCGCTCACTGTTAGTCGTCGGGTTGTAAGTAAGAGTTGAGCGCATCAGCTGCGTTCGTGAGAGGACGACTCACATTCTCCCGTCTGGACAGGAGCAAAGAAGGCATGCCAGACGGCCACCGCCAAGAGACGCATCTCGACAATGTCGCTGACTTCGGCGCAGAGGGAGCTGTACGCGACGGCGCAGTATCGGTGGTAGAGATGCTTGTACTCTGCCGCGCTGATCGACTTGGAGTGGGTGGGCCTGATCGGATGGAGAGATGAGGAGGTAGATTGGGAGCGAGTGTACGCGCTGCAGAGGTCGTCTGCGTCGAGCTTGAGAGACGAAATGGCGTCTGTGGATCACCTCAGCCAGTCAGCATTGCTTTGATCCTTGATCTTGCCCGTAAGTACGCCTTCACTCACCCGCCTCGCTCAAGGGTGGACAGTAGATGGGCTCTGGTCTTGGTAGGGTCATGCCTCCGTCTGGATGTCGAAAGTGGTGCCAAGGCACGGTCGAGATGAGTAGGACGGAGACGCGGCCGGGTGGGATGCCTCTGCCCTTGAGCTGTTTGATACTCGATGCCAAGGTCAGCCACTGAGGAGAAAAGTACGATCCCCTCCATTCCTTCACTCAAAGAAGGGACTCACGAGCTTGTCGACGTGCAAGAGGGCCTGCTGGATATGGTCTGGCCACAGATCGCGCATCCGCCCCGCGTGCTCGATGACGAGACAGAGGCGGTACTGCGAGGCATCTCCTCGGGTGCGCAGCTTGATGGCTCGGCTGAGGAGGCCGGCCAAGGTGTCGAGCGAGTCATCGACCATGGCGAGGGTCGCGGGTAGGTCTTGGCTGCCTGTTGCTGCGGCTGCTTGCCGGAGGATGGCGGTGAGGATGGTGCGGAAGAGGGTGCGCGGCGTGGGTGTGAGCAGCGGTGGCAGGTAGACGGCGTCGAGCGCGGGCTGGGTGCTTGTTGATGTGGCACGGCGCTTGCCTGCGTCGCCCTGCTGGGTGGTGGTGGACTCGACGCTGGCGAGGCGGGACTGGATGCTGGCCAGCACGGCGCGGACGCAGGCGGCGGCATGGCGCGGGCTGCGTGGGTCGTGGATGTGGATGGCCGCGGGCCCAGCGAGGTGCGGCTGGACGGCGAGGACGAGCAAAGCGAGGGATGAGCATCACCGTGTCCCTCCATGCGGTGGCCATGGTCACCACCCACCGCGGCCAAGGCGTCCACCAGCCTGTCAATCTGCGACGCCCGCCCAGGAAAGCGGCGATGCGCGTCCCTTTTCACCTCGTCGAGCGATGCCATCGCGGCCCTGTCTTGGTGAAGGATGGTGATGGTCGTCCACAACGACGGCGAGGTGGCAAACATGACATGCTCGACATCGACATCGACATCGACATCGACAACGACCACCATCTCATCGCCACCGTCGTTGCCAACGACGAGGGCAGTGGGAGCAGCATGCGCCATGGCAGCACACACTCCCTCAGCCGGCACCTCCAAGCGCGCCCTCGTCTTTGACGACGAGAAGCGCGCCTCGCACCGCGTCACAACCGCCGTCAAGCTGGGCAACCGCCCCGAACAGGTCGCAAGCAGAATCACCGCGCCCACCCACGCAGAGCTCGTCGAGGAGCGCGGCCTCCAGCAGCGCGCCGAAGAGCAGGCCAGGCGCAAGCGGGTCCAGCAACGACTGGACAATCTCGAGGTGAGTCTGAGTTCTCGAAGAGTAGTCCACAGGAAGAGCTGACCGTCTCTGCCTCCAAGCACAGAAGACGAACACGCGCGATGCCGCACCTGGAAAGTCCCTCTACACCGCCCCCATCGAAGGCAGGCACGTCCTGCCTGCCAACCTGGCCGCCATCCTCAACGCACGCAAAGAGGGCGGCGGCCCGAGGGAGCGGTCGGCAGGCTACGATGCCGAACTGCAGGCGGCCATCAAGGTATGTCAAGCAGGCAGGCATGCGAAGCGGTACACTCCTCTTCGCTCGCTCATCAACATCCTTCCTCCTCTTCTCCCTTCATTCCTCCCGTCCGTTAGAGCGTAGCAACGGGCTCGCGACGCGCGCGCAACATGCAAGAGGTATGCACACCCGCCGTGCGCAAGATCCTCAGCACCAAGCGCACCCATGCCTCTCTCATCGCCGATGCGGTATGTCCCATAGCCTCGAGACTCTGCGTGCCTTTGCGCAACTGACGCCTCCCCCCTTCCCTGAACGGTGGACTAGACCGAGTACCCATCGATGCACACGCCGCCCAACTACTTTACCGCCCAAGCTCCCCAACCCAGCAAGCCAAGCGCGCCCCTGTGCTCCATCTGCGACTACTGGGGGCATTACGCGTGTACGCAGTGCGGCGACCGGTACTGCTCCCGGGAATGTGGCTCGGTGTGAGTATCGAGTATGAGAGGTGGGCCCTGGTTGATTCTCTCCCACTGAGCTGACGGCTCTCACCGCTCTTGCTGATCGCACCAGCCACGACACGACACGGTGCGCGACGCGCAAGTAGGACCAGGCGCGTCCTTGGAATTTTGTATTCTAGTCGATCGATTGCACGCTACCTCTCCGTCCACCGCCCGACCTCGACCTCGCACACCTCGTCCAAGAAGTGCGACGGCGCCTCGTCAAGATGGGGTAATCGGGCCCACGCCTGGATCGCCGCATTGTGCGCCTGGATCGCTCGTCGCCTCTCCGGCTCGTCGGCATTCAAGCCGCCGCCGCTGTCGCCGTCTGGTCTTCTGGAGGGGGACAAGGAGGAGGAGGACGAAGGAGTGGGCTCGGACGAGTCGAACAGGCTCGATGCGGAGACGATGTGCGTCGCCCGCTTGGGACTTGTCGGTGCGCTGCTTGTCTCCTCGTCCTCTGTCAAGGTCCTGGCGTACAGGGCGAGGACTTGCGCGAGGTGGGCGAGGTGCGCCGTGCAAAGCACGTACGGCGTCGTAGCCTCCCCCAGCGCTTGAACTGTTCAACCCAACCAACCCCCAACTTGGATGGTCAGTTCAACCGTGAAGTCCATCACAAGGACGCGAGACCACCCACCAAAGCGATCCATCGTCCACGTGCCCCAGAGCGGCGTCTCGCTCACAAAGTCGACGCCCCTCGCCTTGGCCGCTTCGAGGAGGAGGGCGCGCGCTTGGTCGAGGTAGACGGTTAATCTCGCTGCTTGCGTTTGCTGTCGTCGAGGTTTGCACGAGTATGTGAAGGTCCAAGAGAGATGGTAGGGTTCAGTCAAGAAAAATCAAGCAAGGGTGGGTGAGGAGGGAAGGCAACTCACAATCTTGGACAGGGCGACGTCGAGGTCACCTCGTGCCGCCTCGGCCGCGTGCAGGGCGAGCGCGGTGGCGTGGTCGCGGGCATAGCTGGCGCTGGCGCTGGCCTCGTCTGTGCTTTGCCCTCCTTCTATGGACTCGGAGAGGGGCAGAGGTGTCGCCCTTGCATTACTGCGTAGACCCTCCCAAGAAGACTCATCGTGAGCGCCTGCTAAGGCCAGAGGAGCAAAGGCACCCGGTACTCACTCGACGTCCTCCCACGCCATGGCGAGCGCCCTGGCCGCCCTGATGCCTTCAAAGCTGACGAGCTGGACCCACGTCGACCTCGTCCGCGCATGGTCCTGGAGGAGACTGCGCAGCTTGCGGTGGTACGTGCTTTCGTCGTGGCGGCTCAGCAAGGAGGCCTTGATCGCTGTCGAGGAGGAGGAGGATGCAGAGGAGGAGGAGGCGGGTCCGAGTTTGAGGGAGGAGGAGGAAGAGGGCGAGGCGTGGGTGAAGGGCGTGGACACCTTGCGTCCGCCTGGTGTGCCCTTGGGCGTGCGCGGTGCTGGGCTCGCCGCCATCGTCGTCGTCGTCGTCGTCGTTGTCCTCGACGTCGACGTCGTGGTCCATGCTGTTGTTGTGCGCTGAGCTCGGACCCGCTCCCACTTCTTCTCGGACGGTGACCTCCCTCATTTCCTCTTTCTGACAACCATCACCTCGTCCTCACCTCAACAAGCACAAGCACCACCCGCGATGCGCCTGTCTCGCACCGCACTGGCAGCGCTGCTGACCGCCAGCACCGCCTCCATCGCCGCCGCCGCCGACCTGCGCGTCCAGCTCACCACCAACGAGTTCCTCACCGACGTCGCCTTCCTCACCTCGTACGCACCCGCCATCCTCAGGCGCATCCCCGAGGACGCACCAGCACCAGCATCAGCAGGCGGAGCCGGGGCACAGGCAGCGACAGGCGCGCCCAACGCGTCCATCCCCAAGTCGCTCCGCACTTGGATCAGGCGCGACGGCTCCATCGTCTTTAGCAATGTCGCGCCCGGGCCGTGGCTGCTCGAGATTCAGGCGCCGTACCTCATCTTCAACCAGTATCGCGTCGACATGCCGTCCGAGGATGGTCTCACGCCGCCATCGCCCACGCAAGAGGAGGGAGCGGCGGGCGTCTTTCAGGGCCAACCTGCGGTCAGGGTGCATCTCAGGTGAGCTTCCATCATACCGCGTTCCCCCAACTCGACCCATTGACAACTGAGTCCCATTCCACACACAGAGGCCAATCCCTTTCCAGCACACTCCTCTCCCCCGTCCTGCCCTACCCGCTCGTAGCAGCGCCCATCGCCAAGCAGCAGTTCTACACCGAGCCGGACAAGTTCAACGTCAAGATGCTGCTGGCCAATCCGATGATCTTGATGGGTGGGGTTGCGATGCTGCTGATCTTTGTTGGTGAGTTCTTCTGCGTTGATGGTGCGCATGCAGTCTCGAAGAGAGAGCAGGGGACTGAACTCTCCATGATGCTCGTCGTTGATGGTCATGATAGTACCCAAGCTCCAGGTGAGCTCGCACCCACTTCGTCCTTCCATCCCTTCATTGCAACAAAGAAACTCAACCCTCCTCTCATTCTCCCGAACCAGGCCCAGCTCGACCCCGAGGCCCAAGCAGAGATGCGCGCCTCCCAAGCGGCCATGCAGAAGAAGATGGCCGCTTTCCAGTCGGGCGACATTGGAGCGCTCTTCCGCGAGGATCCCCCGAGCCGACCTCAGGGCCAAAGTCAGGGCCAGGGCCAGGCCGGGTCGTCGGCGGTGCAGGCGGGTGGTGCGGCGAGGCGACGATGATGGACTTTGGCTACACCAGAATGCATTCCCGTACCTCTCGATCTGTGACAAAGTCGTGCTCATAGCGCGGGTCGATCAGCGGTCCAATTTGAGAGCGGTCGCCACACGGTTGGCCCCCGATGGACGGAGGCGAGTACGAGGACGCGGCCGCAACACCTCATCATCGTGACGGACGACCACCACCATCACCTTCTCCCAGCACCAATACCAGCACCAAGCACTCAGCATCTCAGCCCCGAGAGTGTCAACTACGCTGCTCACCACATTCAACTTGCTTTCTCTGCGCGCGCGCTTATACATGGATGCTTCAAGATGGGAGTCGCGCCCGGCCCGCCCTCGATACCACCCAGCCTGCTCCTCGACCCGCACCTGCCGCCCTACTCGACGTTGGCCTTTGACGCCCACCTCCAAGACCTCGCATGCCGCTTCATCGTCAACCTGCCCGCCGACGAGCTCTCGTCCATCGAGCGCATCTGCTTCCAAGTCGAGCAGGCGCACTGGTTCTACGAGGATTTCCTCCGTCCGCTCAACCCGACGCTGCCATCGATGAACTTGCGCAAGTTTAGTACGCATCTGCTCAGCACGAGCGCACAGATCGTGCCTCTCATCAGGCACTACCTCACCGCATCGACATCGTCGTCCGCTGCCTTGGCAGCTGGAGGGAGCGCCGAGCTCGAACTCAACCTTGAAAAGGCCTTTGATGACTTCCTCAAGTACAAGACGCGGGTGCCCGTCTGCGGCGTCATCATGCTGGACGAGCGATGGGAAAAGGTGTGTCCATCTCTCTGTGCTACTCCTGTCCTGAGCAGCTGCTGACCGGAGTCCTTCCTGTGCCGTCCTGCAGTGCCTGCTTGTCAAGGGTTGGAAGGCATCTTCAGCCTGGGGCTTCCCCAAGGGCAAGATCAACCAGTCCGAGACGACCCGAGACTGCGCCGTGCGCGAGGTCTACGAGGAGACGGGCTTCGACTGTGGAGAGATCCTACCACCCGACAGCCCGGACTACCTCGAACTCACGATGCGCGAGCAGAAGATTCGACTGTACGTCGTCCCTGGCGTCAGTGAGGATACCCACTTCGAGCCCATGACAAGGAAGGAGATATCGGTGAGTGCCCATCGTAGCCTTGCTGACCACAAAACGCCTCGCTGACAACGCGACTCCTCTCTCTGATCTCTGATCTAGAAAATTGCATGGTGGCGATTACGAGACCTGCCCGCGTGGAAGCACAACTCGGGCGACGCGACAGGTCATGGCAAATTCTACTCCGTCGCCCCCTTCGCCGCTCGTCTCAAGACTTGGATATTGCACAACAGGAAGACACACGCGCGAAGACCGGCGGCGCGGCACGGCGCTGCTTTCGACTTGGCAGAGGCTGCCCATGCCATCGAAGAGGACGGGGACGAGGCGGAAGCCGTGCAGGCTGAACAGACGCGTCAGCTGCTGGACCGCCTCTTTGCGCCCGTACCTGTACCAACAGCTGCGGACAGCGCGAGTGCGATGGCCAGTGGCGAAGCCCGGTCGGATCCCTCTGCGCTACCACAAGGACCCGCCTTGCTCGACTACTTGTTCGGCAAGCCCGCACCTTCGTCCGCGCCCGCCGCTCCATCCGTCAGCGCAAATGCCCAAGCATCTGGCGGCCCGTCCAGTGCTCCGTCACCACAAGGCCAATCGCTGCTCAACATTCTCCTGGGAAACAAAACCTCAAATGAAGCATCTGGTGGTCCGCCCGGCGCTCCGCCACCACAGGGTCAATCGCTGCTCAACATTCTCCTGGGCCCCAACAAATCAAACGCACCTTTACCCACGGGTCCGGCCTTGCTCGATCATCTCTTCGGCAGGACCGCGCCTGCGCCTGCACCTGCACCTGCACCTGCGCTGGGACCAAGCGCTCTGCCCGCTGGTCCCACGGCGCCGGTGCCTCCTCCGGTGGCTCCGACACCGAACGATCAAGCACTACTTAGCATCCTCTTGGGACAGCCAAACACGCGACCCGTGCCATCAAGCTCACAACCTCATTCTGCTGGTATTACGGAAATCAATGGTCCGCTGTCGTCGTCCGTGGCTGCGCCCGGTGCTGGTGCTGGCGTTTCTGCGCAAGCCTCGGACGGTCCGACGCCGCACGGTCAAGGACTTCTCAACATTCTTCTGAGAAAACCGAGCACCAATGCTTCAGCCGGCCAACAGCGGTCGACGACTAGCGGCCAGATCGGCTCTGCTCCCACCGCGTCGGCTCAGGCAACAGGAGCCGGTCAACCCGCGGCATCAGGCGCAGCTCCGACGGCGCAGGGCAACGCGCTGCTCAGCATTCTCCGTCGAGGGCAGCCTTTGCCGCCCGGGCCGACCTCGCACGAGCACGCGCGTGGCGGCGGCAATGACGGAAAGACGCCGACAGCGTCTCAGTCCACATCTGCCGGACAGAGTCTTGCGCAAGCACCCTCGCCAGCAGGTGCAACAGCGCCCAAGGACACGCTTCTCGACCTTCTTCATCAGAGGCAAGTCCAACCGCTCAACCCGGCGTCATCGGAGCAACGAAGCGGGAAGGCGACGGCGACGAACAAAGCATCGCCTACAGGGTCGAGCGGGAGATCAGCTTCTTCAACGGCAGCACCAGCAGCAGGTCCACCAGCAGAGCAGAAGCATACGATTCTGAGCATCCTCCGTCGTGGCGAGCCTCTACCTTCAAGCTTGGCCCCACCTCCTCCATCAGCGCCCTCGGTTGACAAGCCGGAACCCCCGCCGGCTGCTTCTCTTCCTGCGGGTTCAGGTGCGTCCATACCTTCCCAACCGGCGACTCCGAACGTCCAACCCGGTACGCTCCTCGATATCCTCCGTCGGGGCCCGGTGGCATCAACAAGCTCCGTCTCTGAATCTGAAAAGACAGTTAAGAATGCGTCTTACCCGGGTACCACTCCTGTGCGAGCTGCGAGGACCGCACCGCCCACGGCAGGTCAACCGACAGCACACAACAGTGCGCTGCTGGATCTCGTGCGCGGCCCACCGTCGCAGCCTGCAGGAGCACGTCTGCCAGGGCAAACGCTTGACAAGCCCGCTCCAGCACCCACACCCGCCGCCGCCCCTCTGCCTACGCCGCTCGGCCCGAGCGGCCAACAACACGCCTCTTCAACGGGCGCAGTCGACGCTGCGCCAACTCCATCGGCAACGCTCCTGGACATTTTGCGCGGTCCTCCGAAGCCTGCTCCGTCCTCTACCCAGCCCGGAGGTGGGGCTGGACGAAATGGCGCAAATGAGAGGCAGGACCTTCTCAATCTACTGCTCCGGCCGGTGCCGGCGCCGGGTCAACCCTCGGCGGTCCTTGCGGGTCGTACAGATGCCAATTCGTCAACGGGCGGGCCGAATTTGAGCTCTGGCAATTCCCTGCTCGACATGCTGGGGACGGGAGCTGTACGCGGGCCCGGTGGCGCGGATCCACCACCTCCTCACATGCTGCCCACCAGCAAGGATGCAAGTACAAGCTCGCCGCCGCTCGCCAGACGCGAGGCTCATGGTCAAGGTCAAGGTCAAGGTCAAGGTGAACGGCAGGACCTCCTCAGTATCCTGATGCGGCCCGGCGTCCAGCACCCACCGCCGCCGTCAGCTCCTGCCCTATCAACAAGCGCGTCGACGACGATCCCGACACCAGGCTCGACCGCCAACTCGACAAATGCCTTGCTGAATACCCTCTTCGCGTCGGCATCGCATGGCGGGCCCGGGCCCGGACCCGGAGCTCGCACATCGCCGTCGTCCTTCTCGAGGGTGTGACGTTTGGCCACGCCGGTATCGGGGCTCGGGTGCCGCTCATTTCAGACTACGAATACACCTTCTTACACATGCACGTACCGCATCGGTTCTGTGGCGCCAGGCCGCCGTGGGCGTCTGGGCGAGCTGCTGCCACAGTCGACCTGGCTGGGCAGGACAGGGCTGAACGGCAGGAGTGAGGCAACGATCAAGATATGCAATCAGCGGCCAGCGGACCCGCGGGCGGTCACTCCGGTCAGCGCCGAAAACCCGTTGCTACAGATGCGCCACTCCCGTGCTTGCAGTAGTCTGCGCGACGGGACGACGGGAGAAGGATCAACGTGCCAACGTGCAACAGCAGGGCAACCGCATCTTCTGTTCCTTCCTTCCGCTTACCGCTGGCGGAGTCCGAGTGCGGGATCCGCGTTCAGATCATCTCAGAAGCAAGGAAACGTCGGCGACGGAATCAACAACGCCTATTTAATGGCAGACCCCCGACGAGGATGGCGTCGATAAGCAGGTCTCTCCGTTACCGTCACAAGTCCCCAAACGGACGCCGGATCCTCGCCTCAAGAGTCTCTCCGCCGGCATGAAGCGTTCGTACCCTACGCCCAACAACGTTGAAGCGCAACGAGCAAGGTTGCGCAGGTATCTGGCCATCCGCAAGTTGCAACAGGACAAACTCAGGCGGACGAGGGTCGAGATCATGCAACGATGCTCGAATCGACCCTTGACCGGTCGTCCGGCCGACTTCGACTTTGCCGACTATGAAAACGAGGACCAAGCCTTCGAACGGCCGAGTCGAGAGGACCTCGCGCTCGACTTCCTCTGGGACGGACCCGAAGATTCCGACGAGCCGACGGCGGACGGTGCCAAGCGCCCTCGTACGAACATAAAGCCCATGCCGGATGTCACCGCCTTCCTCGCTCAGGTGGACGTGCTCAGCCGACGGACCAAGACGCTAATTGCAGGTCTGGCCCAGATCATCGGCCTCTTTCGCAAGTATCGCACCAAGTCGCGCCTCGACGAAAACAACATCGACTTCGTCCCTTTCTACATCGACTGCGAGGACGAGAACGGCAACACCCTCCCCGACGAGAAGCTCGATCCTCTCAATGCAAAGGTATGGAAGCTGCTGGCTACCACAGACGAGCTCCTAGGTCTCGACCTCGTCCACTGGGACGAGGCCGCGGCAACCGACCGACTTCTCTGGATCGCCATGCGGTGGATGTACCGCCGCAACCCAAGCCCCAACGCCGACGACCCCATCAAGGATGCCGCCGCGCGCTCCGGCGACGTACGCGAAGACACGCTCCTAGCCTTGCTATGCGACCACATCAAGGAGCTCGGGGTCGACGAGCGTCCCGTTCTCCGGCCGGCTGGCCAACCGAAACGACCACAACGACTCGCTCCCGGGCCTGCGCCTGCGCCTTCACCGGAGCCGGACGAGTGGATCACGGTGATCGGACCCGGTGCCGAATCCTTCGACCCTTCGGAGCTGCCCGACTGACCACCTTGTCAGTGGCAGGATGCGCGGGCGCCCAGAGAGTGGGATTCGAGCCTCGACACAGCAGCGCCCAATCTTTGCCCACTTGTCGTACGCGCACATGCGAGCAGCAAATGCACAACGTCCTTTATGCCGCTCTGGCGGTGCGGTGTTGCTTCCGTGTCGTCGTTGACCTCGAGCAGAGGAACGGTCATCACAGCACAGACTGGAAGGCGACCCATTCAGGTCACCGGTGGCGACTACGAGTAGAGCCTGTCTGTTCAGAACAACAACCGTTCCCCGCCAGACCCAAGATGCCGAGATGAGAGATGGAGATCGCCCATCGACTCATATCGTCGCATCGAGGATCCGATGGTGAGGTGGATCTGGGAGGTCCATGCTCGAACCTCTTGGGGTGGCGGATCAGGGCTCGCAGGCGCAAGAATCAGAGTTCAGGGTGCAGCGTGTACCGCCTGAGCGCTTCAGGCTTGGAGATGAGGATGCCATTGACGCGCATAGCTCGAGGAGAGGGATAATAAATAGGCGAGGCCAACCTGCTCACGCCCTTGAACCCGGGTGAGCGTCGCCACGTCGCCAAGGTGTCCTAAGTACGCAGCGGCCGTCTTCCTGGCGGACGGCGCAACCGTAGTCGTGACGGTGACGGTGACCGCCGTCGTTCGGGGCGGCTGCGTGCACACGCCCTGCACGCACAGATTGTAGTCGTAGCAGTCCGCATCGACTTTGCACCCGCCACCCGTGTACGCCAACGTGCACGTGTGGTCCTTCTCGCCCACCAGCTGGCTCGAGTTGAGGATCGAGGGCCGATAGACAAACTCGGACGAGCCGGGGTCGCACGAGCCGGAGAAGCAGTCCTGGTTCTGGCGGCAGGGTTGGCCAAAGGTCAGGGTGCCAGGCGCGGGCGGGGCGAGGCACAGACCCGACGTGCCGCAGATCTTGCTTGCGCACTGGTTGGGTGGGGGCGGGGTGGACGACGTGGGTGTAAGCGTCTCTGCTGGGAATGACCATCATGAGGTACCCAGGGGGCAGGGAACGTACGTACCTGGTAGTTGATCGTGCATCGATCGCCCGGTGAGCCAGGCTGGCACACGCCGTTGTGACACGCGTCAAAGCTGCAGTCGAGCAACGAGCGACAGCCCTTGCCCCCCAAGGGGATGTAGTCGCAGAACTTGGGCGGCACGTCGCGCTTCTGCGCCCGAGACGACAGGGCGAGAGGCTCGTTCAGGCTGCGTCGGCTCCCACCGTCACCGTAGTCCCAGCCTTGGAAGACGCCTTGACGATCGTGGTCAGAAATCTGCTCGACGCACGTGTTGCTCACGCACTGCTCGTTGCTGGCGCAGGGTTCGGCAGGGTACTGCGACCCAGCCGTGGGCGTCGTGCACTTGTCGTTCTCGCACACCGACCCCGGCCGGCACTGGTTCGAGAGCTTGCACGCGTCCCCGTCGACGCTGAGCGTGCACTTGCCCTTCTTGCAGATCGAGTCTTCGCATTCGCCCTGGTTCGCGCAAGCGTGTCCGATGGGATAGCGAGCGCAGATCATCGAATCGTAGTACCAGTTCTCGCCGGGACAGAGCACGGGACGGCCGTCGGGAGTCTCGCACCCGCATCCAGAGGAGGAGATACACCGGTTCGAGATGCAGTCCCGGTCCACGTTGCATCCTTCGTTGGGCTTGTTTCGAGGGCGTGCCGTGGAGGAGCATACGCCCTGGCTGCAGTAGTCCTTTGTGCACTCCTGGTCGAGTCCGCAGTTCGAGCCGGGCGGATACTTGCACAAACCCGCCGCATTGCACTGCAACCCAGTGGCGCACCGCGTCGTGGCATTGCACTGGCCATACAACTTGGACGGCGTCGTGCACTTCTTGTTGCCCTTGGGTCCGGCACAGTTGTACGAGTCGCAGCTGGCATTCTCGACGCAGGCGCCGCCGGTGACTTGGCGTTGGCACAGACCGGAGACGCAGTTGCCCGAGTAGCATTCCGCGCTCGACGCGCACTGGGAGCCGACCGACTTGGTGCCCGTGGCCCGTCCCCAGGATGCGTCTGCAACCTCGACCGCGTCCACGCCGCCGATGTCGAGTGGCGACGCAGTGACGGCGACGAGCAACGACGCCGCTGCGAGGACGAGGGTCGCCCTGCGCCACAGTGAGATGGAGGACACCATCTTTGACTCCTGACTGCTTGTCCTGGCCGAAAAGGCGAGTGGAAAGAGGGAAAAGGGAAGAGGGAGAACCTGACAGTGGGACTGGGAACAGGAATAAGCGTGTTAGCGATGCCCCGTCGCGTGTTCGCCTTTTGACCTGCCTTCTGGCCTTGGGCCGCCGTCGCCCGTCGTCGTCCGTTCTCGCCCCCTTGTGCGAATCCTTTTGCCGTCCAGATCGCGTCGTCTCCGCTAACGGCATACGGCGGGCGAGGAGGGGAAGTTTGAGAGAGCGGCGACGGTCGCGTCCCGTACGGGAAGCTGCGGAAATACGGATTCCGCTACGCTGCCAAGAACAACGATCCGCACGACAACGGGATATCGTACGGATGCCGACGAAGGAGGTCACCGACACGAGGAGAGGCGCTGCAGAGAGTCCAGAAGGCGTGTTCATGAAGTGACCACCTCACTTCAGCCTCCTCGCGACCTGGTGTCGCCTTTTTCTTCTGTCTCTCCTCTTTCTCTCGCGTTCCTCCTCCTTCTCCCTCACCTGTTCCACCAGCTGACCCGCGCTGGTGAACAGGTGAGTACTCCCTTCCCTTGTCTTCCTCTCTAGTTCAGACGAGCTGACCCGCGCTGGTGAACAGCGCGTCAATACATTCCTTGTGTCTGCTAGTCCGCGCCTACGGGCACTTCAGTTGGTAGCTTCGCCTTCCCAACGACCTGAGTCTTGAACATATCAGACCGGTTTTAGGGACGATCCGACATGGCACCTCAGACCCGCAGTCAAGCAACAGAGGATGGGCCATCTACCGCCCCTGGCTCCAATGTGGCGCCAGAGCAGCAAGTTGGCCTGCCCACTGCAGCTGCTTGGGCCGAGCTGTTGAAGAGCAATGCGGACTTGCGAAGGGAACTTGACGCGCTTCGTGAGCAGGTGTCTCACGTAGCCCCACGCGAACAAGTCATGTTGTCAGCAACGGAGCAGGGTGCAATCCATCTTGTAGACTAAGGTCGCGGACGACGGACCACACCCACCTGCGAGGACCAGCAAGGTGGGTGTGCGGACAAGGCGGGCAAAGCCGCACCGAGGACTCTTGTAGACTAAGGTCGCGGACGACGGACCACACCCACCTGCGAGGACCAGCAAGGTGGGTGTGCGGACAAGGCGGGCAAAGCCGCACCGAGGACCGGGTGTCGAACTTGCGAGCGGGCGAAAGGGAGGTACTGGTTGGGGAGGATCCCACAGGATCCAGCAGTTCGGGATGGGACGGTCGGACCAGGTAGTACAGCTCCGCAGTGGAGCCGAAGGGACCTGCCGCCAGAACTCTGACCTATGCTGCTGGATCAAGGGGGGACCGAGCCAACCAGCAGTGTCCCAGACGGGCGCTGAGCGAAGTAAGATAGCGGACCGTTGGGGCAGACGGCCGGAAGGAGTAGTAAGGACGAAGGGCAGGGGAGAGGACGGGACGTGAAGGACTGGATAGATTGCCAGAGGGGGGAGGAGAAGGGAAACAGGCTGGTTATATAGCTTTGGGGTCAGGGAGAGAGCCCGAGGGCGCAAGCTGGGGGAAACGAGACAGGGAGACTATATGAAACGGGAACAGCTTCCGGAATGAGGAGGCTGTGCCGGGCTAAGGGAGGGCTGTGCGCTGGAATGAGGAAAGCTGCCGTGCCGTGCCGGAGGCTGTGCTCCGACATGCCGCTATAGCCGGAATGAGAGTTGCACTGTCAGCAGTGCTGACTGACTCACAACACTCCCTCTCAGGCAGCACCTGCTGAACCTGACGCCGTCTTGATGCCAGAGATCGGCCGTACACCGAGTGCTTGGCGATGCTTGACAAGTACCGGGGCCGGAGTTGCCTTGGTGAGGATGTCGGCTGCTTGCTCCGATGTGCCGACGTACTCCAACTGAATCGCACCAGCCTCGACTTGCCATCGGACGAAGTGATACCGGATGTCGATGTGCTTGGTGCGACGGTGCCAGCCAGGGTTTTGCGCGAGGGCCAGCGCTCCCTGGTTGTCGCCGCCGAGTCGGATCTTGACCGAGTCCGCTGCTTGCTGGTCGTATGCCATGATGGCGGTCCGAAGCCAGATGGCGTCCTTGGCGGCTTCCGTAAGTGCAATGTACTCCGACTCCACCGAGGAGAGGGCGACGCACGTCTGCCGCAGAGAGCCCCAGCTGACCGTAGCGCCGTAGAGCTGGAAGACGTAGCCGGACTGCGACTGACGGTCTTCGTGATTGCCGGCCCAGTCGGCGTCCGAGAAGCCGACAAGCTGAGGTTCGCCGTCAACCTTGACGGGGGCGAGGACCAGCCCAAGGTCGCGCGTCGCCTTGAGGTACCGAAGGACGCGCTTGGCAACCTTGAAGTGCTCTTCGGTCGGGCTGCTGCAGAAACGCGAGAGTGCGCTGACTGCGAAGCTGACGTCCGGACGTGTGGAGAGGGCGATCCACATAAGACATCCGACCAGAGCTTGAAACTGTCGCGCTTGGTCCGGATGTATCGCAGCTCCCTCTGCGACGAGCTTGGTGCCGACCGCGATTGGTGTCGGCTCCAGACGGCAGTCGGTCATGCCGAAACGTTCGAGCACCGTGTCGATGTAGTGACCTTGGCTGAGGACGAAGCTGCTGTCCGTTCGCTCGACCTTGACGCCGAGGACAGAGCTAGCCGGGCCGATGTCGGACATCTTGTAGGCGGCCTTGAGACCATCTCGAACACCGTCGATGATGGCCCGCGTCTTGCCGCCGATGAGGAAGTCGTCTACGTAGACGAAGACGATCGTGCGCGTATCGTCGGACTCGATGCGCACGAAGATGCCCCAGTCGGCGTCGCTGTGCTGGAAGCCGAGGTTGTTGAGGACCTTGACAACGTCCAGCCACCACAGTCGTGCCGACTGCTTGAAGCCGTAAAGACCCTTGCGGACTAGAAGGCCGGTCGCCTTCGGGTTGGTCTTGACCCAGCCTTGCGGAAAGCTGATGTAGAGCTCGCGGTCCATCTCCGGGTTGAGGAAGGCCGTCTCCGCATCCATCTGCCAGACGATCAGGCCGTAGACGCAAGCAATGACGAAGAAGATTCGCATGCTGGTCATTCGTCCGACGGGAGCGTACGTCTTGTCGTAGTCGATGCCGTACCGCTGGGTGAAGCCGCGGCCGACGAGACGAGCCTTGTGCTTGACAAAGTTGCCTTCTGCATCGCGCTTTGTCTTGCAGACCCACTTGGTGGAGACGACCTTGGCGCCGGGAGGGAGGACCACCTCCTCGAGCGTGTCGTTCTTGATGAGCGACTGGAGCTCGGACTCGAAAGCCTTGGCCCACTCGGCCTTCTCCGGAGTGCGCATTGCCTCGTCGTAGCTGGTCGGGTCGTTGTCCAGCAAGGAGATCGTGCAGAGATGTCCCTCCGACTCTTGGCAGAATGTCGCGTAGTGGTCGTAGAACCGAGCCGACCGCTGCCCGCGCCCAAGACGAGCGAGGAGGCGCCGTGTACCCTCAGGTCGAGCAGTGACCTGTGAGGGTGGGTCGAAGTCCACGGTGGTGTCCGGCTCAGAGCGCTTGATACCCCGAGGACCAGAGGTAGGCTCGTCGTCGGAGTCGTACTCGTACTTGACAGCTTCGACTGAGGGCTCGTCGTCGATGTCGAGAATGCTTGCATCCGGGACTTGTCCCGGAGGGACATCGACGTCTTGAAGGACTGTTGGTGCGCTCGGACTTGCACCGAAGGAGACGTTGCGTGAGTAGACGATCTTGCCCGTTTCCTCGTTGAGAACAGCATAGCCGCTGCGCTCGGAAGGCCAGCCGACGAGTCGACCCTTCCAGGCCTTGGGAATCGACAAGTCGGACTTGACGCGGTCGGCTGCCGGAATGTGCACCCAGCAAGTCGAACCGAAGGCCTGCGCCTTGCCGAGGGAGGGCTTGCGCTTGTGGACCCATTCCCACACGGTTCGACCGTCGTCCACCAGGGTGACCTTCTTGAGGAGGACTGCCGCGAACATGATGGCGTGGCCCCACCAGATCGCCGGCATGCCGCTGCTGTGGAGCATGGCGGCCGTCATCTCCTTGAGCGTCCGGTTCTTGCGCTCGGCCACACCGTTGAGCTCCGGTGTGTGCGGCGGGGTGATGTGGTGAAGCACCCCGTGCGAAGCGGCCCAAGTCGTCATCGACTTGTTGACGTACTCGCCGCCGCCGTCGGTGCGTAGGACTTGCACCTTGGCGTTGAAGGCCCGCTCGACGACCTTGACCCAGGCGACGAAGCGATGGAGAACCTCTGCCTTTGACCGAAGGAGGACCACATCGGTAAGGTCGGTGAAGTCGTCGATGAAGGTGGCAAAGTAGGTGTAGCCACCGTGACACGGTCGAAGCGGGCCGGCCACGTCCGAATGCACGAGCTCAAGGGGCTGACTCCCTCTGAGCGGTGCGTCGTTGAACGGATGCCGAGTTGCCTTGGCCTTCTCGCAGCTGTCGCAGCTGGGCTTGGCTTCGTTCATGCCGGACACGGAGGGCAGATGACCGGACCGGATCAGCTTCTTGATCGTACTGAAGCCGAGGTGACCGAGTCGATGATGCAGGTCGAGCATCGGACTGCCGTGTTGCTCCGCCGGGGCGAGGACCTGCCCTGGCGAACCGTCGTCGGACTTGTCGAGACGGACTTGTAGGTATCGCAGAAGTCCGATCTTGACGAGAGGCATGCGCCAGTCGAGGTGGTCCTTGTGCTGCAAGGTAGCCACGTCGGTCTTGTTGTCGATCATCTTAATCCAGCTGCGCTGTCGCAGCAGCTCCTCCGACAGGAGATTGACTCCAGCTCCCGGGAGGAGGACAGCGTCCTTGAAGGTGATCCGTCTGCCGGACGTGACGGAACCGTGGATGTCACCGACACAGTCAGCAGTTTCCTGCCAGCCGACTGTCTTGAAGCTGACCGAGGCGATAGGTCGAACGCCGCTGAGTAGCTTCTTGTCGGTGACGATGTGCCGCGATGCGCCGGAGTCGATCAGGAAGAGGACCATCCTGTCGTTGGTCGCGGTGGCCGAGTTGGCGTGCTCCAACACGGCGCCGAGCATATCGGCCGCATCTGGCCAGGTGCCACCGAGCTCTTGAGCAGCTGCCGCCTTGCCAGAGGCCCTTATCTTCTTCGGCTGCCTGCAATCGCTTGAGACGTGGCCCTGCTTGTGGCAGTTCCAGCAGATCGGACCTTCGCCGGGACCCAGGTGACTGGTGTCCGGGCAGCTCGATCGCTCGTGCCCACGAGCTCCGCAGCCGTAGCACAAGGTGCGCTTGTTGCTGCTGCTGCTGCTGCTGCTGCCGGAGTCGATCTGCTTGGCCTTGTCGATGCCACGCTTGGACTTGCCCGAAGCTCGGTTTGCGACGCCCTTGATGTTGACGCTGCGTTGCGGCTTGGCCAGACTTGCCATCGCCATCGCATCGGCCGTGCGAGTGGCGGACCGCTGCCGAGCTGCGTCTTCCTCGTTGTAGAGCCGGACAAGCTCGAGGAAGGTCTGCTCTTCTTTGGGCACTTGACGCCAGTCCGTCCGGACCACCCGAAGAGAGTAGGGCAGGGTGTCGAAGAAGTACTGGCAGGTCAACTTCTCGTCGTTGGCCCAGTCGAGCTTGGCCGCACCCGCTTCCGCCAAGAGGTCCATGAACTTGTTGAGGTGCTCGGCCATGTCGCCGCCTTCGTCGAGGAAGAGGTTGGCGACCTTGCGATTGATGGTTGCTCTATGCTCTGGTGTGTCGAGCTTGTTGAGGTCGGCGAGGAGGGCCCACATCGCCGTGCTCGAGGGCAGCCCGCGGATCAGGCCTTGAAGAGCTCCTCCGACCGTCTGTCGGATGAGCGACATCGCCTTGGCGTCCCTGTCCTTCCAGGACTCCTGCAGCCGGAGGTCGATGCTGCTGGGAGCCGAGGGGAGCTTTGGAAGAGGCTCCGTGCCGTAGATGATGTTGAGGGCGCGAATGCCGAGGAGGATCGGCTCGATCTTCTCGCGCCAGGCGAAGAAGTTGTCGATGCCCGTGAGGGTCGGGACCCCAGACGGGCTGACTGTGTTGTCGACCATTGCGTAGGACCGCTGCAGCAACTGCGAGGACCAACAGTGCCACCGGACGGGTCGAGAGGACGAGGACGGACGCGGACGGACGCGGACGAGGAAGCAAGACCACAGTGGTGAGCTTCACAGACTCTTAATCTCTTGTAGACTAAGGTCGCGGACGACGGACCACACCCACCTGCGAGGACCAGCAAGGTGGGTGTGCGGACAAGGCGGGCAAAGCCGCACCGAGGACCGGGTGTCGAACTTGCGAGCGGGCGAAAGGGAGGTACTGGTTGGGGAGGATCCCACAGGATCCAGCAGTTCGGGATGGGACGGTCGGACCAGGTAATACAGCTCCGCAGTGGAGCCGAAGGGACCTGCCGCCAGAACTCTGACCTATGCTGCTGGATCAAGGGGGGACCGAGCCAACCAGCAGTGTCCCAGACGGGCGCTGAGCGAAGTAAGATAGCGGACCGTTGGGGCAGACGGCCGGAAGGAGTAGTAAGGACGAAGGGCAGGGGAGAGGACGGGACGTGAAGGACTGGATAGATTGCCAGAGGGGGGAGGAGAAGGGAAACAGGCTGGTTATATAGCTTTGGGGTCAGGGAGAGAGCCCGAGGGCGCAAGCTGGGGGAAACGAGACAGGGAGACTATATGAAACGGGAACAGCTTCCGGAATGAGGAGGCTGTGCCGGGCTAAGGGAGGGCTGTGCGCTGGAATGAGCAAAGCTGCCGTGCCGTGCCGGAGGCTGTGCTCCGACATGCCGCTATAGCCGGAATGAGAGTTGCACTGTCAGCAGTGCTGACTGACTCACAACAATCCATACCTCCGAAACAGAACGCCTACCGCCCCACTTGACACGGGTTACCGGGAGTCAGCCCGCAACCGGGCCACTCCCGCTAACGGAAGATCACCCACTACCGGGTATAGCCGGTCCACTCACCACATCAACAAGCCCGATACTTACGACGGCGCCACGGGTAACGACCCGCGCGACTGGGTGCAACAAGTACGGGACTATATGACAATCCTCACCCTTCGCGAGCCCCATATGCCGGAGGCGGAGACGGTGATCACGGCTGCCGGTTTTCTACGCGGCGCGGCTCGCACCCGCTGGCGCGTAGAACGGGACTTGATCGACCAGCAAGGAGGGGAAGGCGGACTCCTGTCGTACACCTTTGACAAGTTCATCACTTGGGTCCTTCGGGAATTCAAGGACATCGACGGAGATCGGAAGGATCGCAAGGCATACACCACCTGCAGACAAGGGGCACGATCGGTGGCCGAATACGCCCAGGATTTCCTCAATCGAGTCTCGGTACTCCACAATCCACCCACAAATGCAGACCAGTTGGAGCGGTTCATCGATGGCTTGAATGGTCCCGCTTCCATCGAGGCCGCCCGCTTGGTGGACCCCCCTACCAACGTCCGGGAGTACATGTCGCTCATGATACGACTGGACGCACAGATTCGATCGGTGACGGCGGCGGACCGAGAGCGTCGAGCCCGGTACCGGTACGAACCCGGTCGTCCCACGCCCCCCGGTACCGGGTCCAACCCGGTAGACCGGGTTGCGTTGATGGCTATCCGGAATGATAGCTCGGACTCAGAACAGTCCGGTTCTGAGGATGTGGCTCAACGCGATGACAAAGGACGTAATCCAACCTTTGCCCCAGAAGAAATGAAGCTGGCGGCGGTGCGCGACGAACTGCGCTGTGTCCGATGTCAAGAGGTCGGTCATATTGCGCGCGAGTGTCCATCCGGACGGCGCCAAGAGCAAAACCACCTCCCCAAGAAGGGGTCGGGAAAAGGACCGGGCCGGGCGTGAAGGGCGTCGCGTTCGACCTCAAAGGAAGGCCCCCTGAAAAGCGGGCTCCGCCCTCCCCAAGTCGGGATCACCGGGTCGGTCGCCAAGTTAGGGGGACACACCCAATGAACCCGGAGAACCCCCAACAACCGGGCGACCGTGTTGGCCCCGGTGACGATCATGTACTGGGACAACAACTATATGCGCTGCTCAGCCGCATCGAAGGCGCCTCTCAGCGAAACGACCTCAGTGCGGGTCCCATCCTCCTGGACTCGCGGCTGGAGAGTACGCCTATCACCACCCTACTGGACACCGGGGCCTCCGACAACTTCATCTCGGCGACGCTCGCCCAGTCCGTGGGCCTACGACCGACGTCAAACGTCCTGACTCGACGTGTGACCCTACCGGATGGACGAACGTTGTCGATTCTGGGCAGGGTTACGGCAATGTTCCATTGCGGTGGCTTCTCCGCACGACTTGACGCGCAGGTGTTGGATCTCATGGGGTACGACCTCATCCTCGGTGTGGGGTTCTGCAAGCGATGGAACTGGAAACCGGACTGGAGTCACAATTGCCATCGGGTACGGGATGCGCGTGGCAGAACGCACACCCTTCCGTTAGCCCAGTCGTGGCCTAGACGCTCCTTGGATCTAGAACCGGTGCTAGCCGAACCTATGAACGGTCGGGAGTTACGCAAGATAGGCCGGCAGCCGGCGGCAACGTTGTACTTCCTCAAGACCAAAGAAGAGGAGGCCGGGTCCACCCAGTCACCGGGTGTTCCCAGTGACCTGCAAGACCTGTTAACCGGGTACCGGGACACCTTTCGGGAGGACTTACCCAAGAACGAACTGCCCGCCGAGCTATCACCACCTCGCGTACTCAAAGACCCCATCATCGACACCGGCGATGCCCATCCTATCAACCGTCCCGCATACGGCTTGACTCCCGCACAGCACCAAGAACAGATCAAGCAGATCCAAATGCTACTTGATCGCGGCCTGATTAGGGAGAGCAGTTCACCATGGGGCTTCCCGGTGCTGTTCGTTCCTAAGAAGGATGGGGGTTGGCGGATGTGCATCGACTACCGGAGCCTCAACCAAGTTACGATCAAGAACGGGTACCCACTGCCTCGGATACAAGAGTGTCTCGACCAACTTGGCATGGCCTCGTGGTTCAGCAAAATCGATTTGGTTTCGGGCTATTGGCAGTTGCGACTCGCACCCTCCGACGTGCCCAAGACGGCCTTCAATACTCGTCAGGGCAAGTACGAATACCTGGTGATGCCGTTTGGCCTGACCAACGCACCCTCAGTGTTCCAGACCATGGTCAACAACGTCTTGCGGCGGTTCCTCAACAAGTTCGTCATTGTCTACCTAGACGATATCCTGATCTTCTCCAACACCTGGTCCGAACACCTGGAACACTTGGAGCAGGTACTGGCGGCGCTTCGGGAAGCGCGGCTATACGCAAACCAGTCCAAGTCCTTCTTCGGACGTGACGAGATGGAATTCTGCGGCCACTCAGTTGCGCAAGGCACGGTACGACCATTGGATGACAAGATGAAGGTCATCAAGGACTGGCCAACACCCCGTACGGTTCACGACGTACGTGCATTCCTTGGAATGGTCAACTATTACAGGAGGTACGCTCGCAACTTCGCGACGGTCGCGGCTCCCCTGACGGACCTGCTGAAGAAGTCCAAGTACACCCGGTTACCCGGACCACCCGATGACCGGGCGGTCCCGGTAAAGCCGATTCCCAAGAACACCCCGGTAACCTGGACGGTCCAATGTAACTTGGCATTCTCCCAGCTCAAGGAGCTGCTCTGCTCGGCGCCCGCCCTCCGCCAACCGGATACCAGCAAGCCCTTCCGAATCGAGACCGACGCGTCCGACTGTCGGCTGGCGGTCCGGGCAGGCGGAATCGGCGGGCGACCTTGGTGGCAAAGGAGTGGCGAGGGAGGAGAGGTAAGGGAAGGGAAAGTAGACGAGAACTGGATTGCGGGAGCAAGGGGGGAGACAGCTGGAGGAGGGCCTCCTTATATACCTTCGAGGGGGGTGCTAGGGAAGTGTGGCAAGAAGTGGCAAGAAGGTTCGAGGAGGTTCGATATGGCGTGATCGATGACGTCATATGACGTCATCGATCACGCCATAGCAGATCTGGACGAGTCCGGCGATGACGTCATAGCGACGTCATACCAGATCGGGGATGACGTCATCGGCAATCGGGATGACGTCATCGGCAATCGGGGGGTGACGTCATAAGATCGGGGATGACGTCATAGCGGATCGAGTCGAGATGCGTGATGACGTCATAGTGACGTCATTGGATCGGGCATGACGTCATCGGATCGGGGGTGACGTCATACCTGATCGGGTGTGGCAAACCGGTGGCAACGCCGATATCTCGGCGTACAGTGGTCGTACGGACTCCGGGATTTCGCCAGTCGGTAGAGCTTGATCCGGACTACAGTCCTGGAGTATCAGCTGGGTCACGTGATCGACGGGGTCCGTGACAGTACCCCCGGGTTCAAGGCCGAGCGCCGTGAGGCCGGAAAAGTCGTTGGTGCCCGGGCTTGTCTGGGTGGGTCGTGTGGAAGTCGACGACGAGGCGATCTTGATCGGTGAACTCCGTTGCTGGAACCCAGGAGCGATCGTTGTCGTCGAACCCCTTCCAGTGGACGAAGTATTGAAGCTTGCGCCGGTAGATGCGCGAGTCGAGGATCGCTTCGACCTCCCAGTGCTCTTCGCCGTCGATGATGTCCGGCGGAGGGTGTTCCGGAGTCGGTCTTGATGGTAAGGTGTTGGCGAAATGCCGCTCGAGGAGTGAGACGTGGAAGGTCGGGTGGATCTTCATCGTATCGGGGAGACGAAGTCGGAAAGCGGAGCGTCCGACTTGCTTGTCGATCGGGAAAGGTCCAAGCTTTTTGGAGTCAAGCTTCTCGCAAGGTCGCAAGGTCTTGACGTTGCGACGGAGGAGCCAGACGAGATCTCCAGGCTTGAAGTCTGGCGCTGGGAGACGACGCTTGTTGGCCCAGAAGGAGTGTTGGTCAAGGGCTTTCTTGATGCTACGTCGCGCCGTTTCATGGATCTCTTGGAGGGTCTTGAGATGCTCCTTGGAAACAGGGACGCTGGTCTCAAGCAGCGTGATGGCGAGGCGAGGCTCGTATCCCTTGTTGGCGAAGAAGGGAGTCATACCGATCGAAGAGTGATACGTCGAGTTGTAGGCGAACTCGGCGAGAGGAAGCAGATCTACCCAGTTGTCCTGGAGGTAGTCGCAGAAGATCCTAAGGTGTTGCTCGACGACTTGGTTGACCCGTTCCGTCTGTCCGTCCGATTGCGGGTGGAACGCAGTCGAGAGGTTGGGCTTGATGTCGAGCATTTTGAGGAATTCCTTCCACCAATGTGAGGTGAAGGTCGGTCCTCGGTCGGAGACGATGTCGCTGGGTAGTCCGTGCTCGCGGAAGACGTGCTTGAGGAAATGGTTGGCGAGCGTCTTGGCCGTATCGGACTTGTTGGCCGGAATGAACTTGGCCTGCTTGGTGAAGCGGTCGACCACGGTGAGGATACTGTCGAACCCTTGTGATGGTGGCAGGTCGACGATGTAGTCCATCGAACATGATCGCCAGGGACCAGTTGGGACTGGCAGAGGCTGGAGCAAGCCGTATTTGGAGTGGTGCACTGCCTTGTTGCGCTGGCAGGCATCGCAGGACTGGATGTACTCCTTGACGAAGTGTGCCATGCGTGGCCAGGTGAAGTTGCGCCGAAGGATCTCGAGAGTCTTCGTGACGCCAGGGTGACCGGAGGTGATGGAGTCGTGGGCTTGCTGGAGAAGTTCCACCTTGAGTGGCTCATAGTCTGGGACGTAAATCAAGTCTTGGTGTAGGAGGAGATCATCTTGTAGTCGGTAGCCTGCGGGAGCGGAGGACCGAGGGTTTGAGTCCTCTAGGGCCTTGACGATCTCGAGTGAAGCCGGGTCGCTCCGGAGATGGTCCTTGATCGAAGCTCGAATGCCAGACGTGGCTGACTGCAGCGTTGCTGCGAGCGCCAGAGGCCGGAGGAGCTGTTGAGGTGTTGCTTCGGAGGCCTTTGCCCCCGCTGCGTAGTCGGGCCGACGCGACAGGGCATCGGGCTTGCCGTTTTTGTCACCAGAGCGGTACTTGATGACGTATTTGTGGCGGTTGATGACCTCGGACCATCGCGCTTGCCGCCGCGTGAGCGTCTTGGCGGTCTGGAAGTACTGAAGCGCTTGGTGGTCGGTCATGATCGTAAACGGCGAAGGCAGCCCCTCGAGGTAGTGTCGCCAGATCTTGATCGCTTCAACGATCGCCAGTAGCTCTTTGTCGTGTATCTCGTAGTTGAGCTCGGCCGGAAGCATCTTGCGCGACATGAAGGCGACCGGATGGAGCGTCTTGCCGTGGTACTGGGAGAGGATGGCGGAGATAGCGTAGTCGGAGGAATCCGTTTCGATAATGGTGTCGAGGTCGGGGTCGAAGTGCCGAAGGAAAGAGGCCGAAGTGAAGGCAGCCTTGATATTGTCGAAAGCTGCTTGAGCGGCAGAGTCGAAGTTGAAGTTGGTGTCCTTCTTGAGGAGCCGAGTCAGCGGCGTGATGATACGAGAGTAACCTTCGATGAAGCGCCGGTAGAAATTTGTGAAACCGAGGAATTGCTGAAGATGCTTGACGGAGGTGGGAGCCGGCCAGCTGGTGATGGCGTCGACCTTGTCCGGCGCCATCGAGACACCGTCAGCCGAGACGATCAAGCCAAGGAACTCGGTCTTGTAGACAGAGAACTCGCACTTCTCCGCCTTGGCGTAGAGACCGTGCTCGATGAGTCGCTTGAGGACTCGGCGCACGTCTTCATCGTGCTGAGCCGGGTCTTCGGAGAAGATCAGGATGTCGTCGAGATAAATCACGACCTTGTGATCGAGGAGGTCGCGGAAGACGTCGTTCATGAAGTGTTGGAAGGCGGCCGGGGCATTGGTGAGACCGAATGGCATGACGAGACACTCGAAGTGGCCGTATCGAGTGCGGAATGCCGTCTTCCACTCGTCGCCTTCCTTGATGCGTACCAGGTTGTAGGCACCACGAAGGTCGATCTTGGTGTATCGCTCGGCCTTGCGTAGCCGGTCGAGGGCCTCTGGAATGAGGGGCAGAGGGTACCGGTTCTTGACGGTGATGTTGTTGAGCGCGCGGTAGTCCACGCAGAGTCGAAGTGAACCATCCTTCTTCTTGACGAAGAGAATCGGAGAGCCGGCCGGGGATCTTGACGCGCGAATGAATCCTTTTGAGAGATTGTCTTGGATCCACTCGTGGAGCGCCTTGAGCTCCGGCTCGGAGAGCGGGTACAGAGGTCCGAAGGGTGGTTGCTTGCCGTCCTCGAGCTCGATGCTGAGGTCGTAAGGCCGGTGTGGAGGCAAGGTGTCGGCCTTCTTCTTGCTGAAGGCCTCGAGTAGGTCGTGGTACTGGTCTGGGACCTTCTTCTTGAGAGTTTCGACGTAGTCCGGAGGGTCGGGAAGGTCCTTGTCGAAGGGCTCGGCCGCGGAGTCCAGGTCGGTAGCGGAAATGCCCAGGGATGCTGAGCGCAGGAACAGAATGCCGGCATGGGAGCCGGGCAAAGACAGGGCGGCCTGGAAAGAGCCGAGGTCGAGGCTTGCGATGTTGGGGACCAGCGCTAGGGACTTGACAGGTTTGCAGGGCAGAGTGGTGTCCTTGAGCATGACTGTGCCTGCATGCCAGTCGATGTGAGGGTTGTGCTGGCGCAGCCAAGGCATGCCGAGGACGATCGGGTAGTTGCCGAGTGTGGTGACGTCGAACTCGACCGTCTGTGTGTGGCGGCTAAGCTCGATGTCGACCTTGCAGGAGTGTGTGACGAGGCCGGAGGAGATGGGACGACCGTCGATGACGAAGAGCTCGACGGGGTCCGGCTTGTCGTGCAGGTCGAGGTTGTTGGTCTTGCAGAAAACAGAGTCGATGAAGTTGGAAGTAGCGCCGGAGTCCACCAGGGCGAAGGTGGTAATCTTGATGGAATCCGACTGCCGCAGGGTCAAAGAGAGGATGATAGGATCCTCGGGCCCAGGAGCATGTGCCGCTTTGGTGATGGTAGCGCAGCGCTTGGAAGACTTGCCTGGGTGGGCGCGCTGGCTGGTCCCACTCAGGCTGAGCCTTTTTCCTCCTTGAGCTCGATCTTGCAGTCCGGAGTCAGAGTCGCCTGGATCCGTCCGACGGTGTTGCGAGGCTTTTCTGGACAGGCGTCGACTCGGTGTCCGGCCTTGCCACAGTATAGGCAGAGGTTGTTCTTGATGCGACGCTGGCGCTCGTCGTTCGTAAGAGGCTTGAAGCGCTGCGTCTTGACCGCATCGACGTCCATTGGGCGAGGGCCGGAGCCCGAGGCACCTTGGTAGGCTGATGTCGGGCGAGAGAAGCCGCGGGGAGCCGTCGAGATGCTCGGACGGAAGGTGGTGGTCGTCCGCGAGCGATTGTCTTGACGTCGCTCGTGGAGGCGATTGTCGAGGCGAATGGCCAGTGCCGACAGCTCTTGAAGTGTCTTCGGGTCGACATTGGCGAGAGCAAGAGCGTCCTTGACGTCGGACTTGAGGCCAGAGTAGAACTGCGCGCGTAGGGCGTCGTCGTTCCAGTTCAGGAATGCGGCGAGCTTGAAGAAAGTCGAAGAGTACGCCGAGGCGGAGCCCGTCTGGGTGAGGGTTTGTAGACGGGTCGTCATCGTGCGCTCGCGGTCCGGGTCACCGAGGTTCGTCAGGAGGTCCTTCATGAATGCCTCGTAGTCGTTGAGAAGAGGATCGTCGTGACGAAGGAGGTGGGGCTCGAACCAGGCGAAGGCCTGACCGCGCAGGAAGGATGCCGCAAAAGAAACCTTCTCGCGATCCGTTGGGAACAGCGAGGGGTTCGCCGAGATGTACAGGTTGACGTGCGAAAGGAAGGTCGAGCAGAGGTGCTTGTCCTTGCCGTCGAATTCCGGAGGCTTGTTCAAGTGCAGAGTTGCCGCAGGGGCGCGAGGTGGCTGCGCTTGTTGAACACCCAGGTGGAAGATCATGTCTTGAAGTTGACTGATCTGGTCGCGGAGTTGCTGAACTTCCGCGGCGGAAGCAGTAGGAGCGTTGGCTTGGTGGTCTTGAGCGGTGTCCATAGTCGGCTTGTCAGGTTGTCAGGTAGTCAGGTTGTCGAGGAGCTTGGGTTGGTCTTGAGCGTTGGTTGTCCAGGTGGTGGTGATTGGGGAGCTGGTCCTCGAGGTCAGGCTGGGGAGGGCCGGTATATATACCTTTGAGGGCCCCACAGGAGGTTGTCAGGTTGCTGCGCTGGAAGTTGCTGGAATCGAAGGCCGTAGAAGGTCCTCGAAGGCCGTGAGAGGCCGAGTCGCCGTGGAAGGCCGAGTCGCCGTGAAAGGCCGAGTCGCCGTGAGAGGCCGGATGGGGTGCGCACGAGGTCGCTGGTATGTCCTCGTCGCCAGGTTGCAGCTGGTCGGACAGGTACTGCGCTGGGGAAGACCGGATCCAGGCTCCGCCAGAAGCCATGGAAAGCGCAGTCGAAGGCAGTGACTTGCGGTGTTCGACGTGTTGAATGAGTTGTCGACACCGTGTCGCAAATTTGCTGGGGAGTTGTGGGTGTGATGTGTTGTTGTTGTTGTTGTTGTTGTTGTTGGTGGTGGTGTTGATGAGGATGTTGGTTGGCTGGGTGGTTGGCTTGGTGTTGTCGTTGGCCTTGTTCTTGCTGCCGGTGTCTTGAGGAGTGCTCTTCCAGTCAGCTCCGGGAACTTAGCAGACGCTCGAGGCGTTTTCCGGCAATGCCAGCATAGCTGACAAGGTTCCTACTGCTTTCCCGTGGCTTTGGAGCCAGTGGAAGGAGCACAACTGCTGTCTTGAGCGGACACCCCCGGCGTTCACCTCTCCACTGGGCTGGCCAGACCCTAGGAGAGGCTATTTGCCTATGTGGGAGCTGCTGGTATCTGGTGGAGCCTGGTATATGCCGCGGCATAAGTCATAGGACGCCAGACCAAAGGTTCTACCACCCAGCGGTCCAAAGCAGTGTCGAGTCGAGAGCCTTGACGGGTCTTGAGGTCGGAGGTCGCGGGCCGAAGGCCGGAATCCAGTTCTTCTGTCGGCTGGCGGTCCGGGCAGGCGGAATCGGCGGGCGACCTTGGTGGCAAAGGAGTGGCGAGGGAGGAGAGGTAAGGGAAGGGAAGGTAGACGAGAACTGGATTGCGGGAGCAAGGGGGGAGACAGCTGGAGGAGGGCCTCCTTATATACCTTCGAGGGGGGTGCTAGGGAGGTGTGGCAAGAAGTGGCAAGAAGGTTCGAGGAGGTTCGAGGAGGTTCGATATGGCGTGATCGATGACGTCATAGCAGATCTGGACGAGTCCGGCGATGACGTCATAGCGACGTCATACCAGATCGGGGATGACGTCATCGGCAATCGGGATGACGTCATCGGCAATCGGGGGTGACGTCATAAGATCGGGGATGACGTCATAGCGGATCGAGTCGAGATGCGTGATGACGTCATAGTGACGTCATTGGATCGGGCATGACGTCATCGGATCGGGGGTGACGTCATACCTGATCGGGTGTGGCAAACCGGTGGCAACGCCGATATCTCGGCGTACAGTGGTCGTACGGACTCCGGGATTTCGCCAGTCGGTAGAGCTTGATCCGGACTACAGTCCTGGAGTATCAGCTGGGTCACGTGATCGACGGGGTCCGTGACAGGCGCACAAGATTCTCGACGAGATCGCCCCGGAACTCCCCTTCGACAAGCGGCCCAAGCTTTCCAGCGGCTGGCTGACCCGCTTCAAGCGTCGTCAAGGCCTGAAGAGCTTCAAGCTACAGGTGAGGCCGCGTCTGCCGATGTCGTCGACGTCGATTCCGAGCAAAACCGACTTCAAGCTCTCCTCAAAGACTGGCCGCTGTCCGACATCTTCAACATGGACGAGAATTCCAGCGCGGCCGCCTCAGCCCACCCGATGCCGCGACCGTCGCGATCCCACCCAGCGCGCCACCGCCACGCCGACCAGGCGTCGTTGATGACGACTCCGACGCCCCATTCTGTCGAGGCATCGACAAACGACCGCAGCGATGAGGCCGGACCCGGCGCGGCAATGCTTCTGGTGATGCCGGCAGTGAGAGCGCAGCGCCAGGCCGCCATGTCGGTCTGCACGCGCACCGGCACGAACAGCGGGCGCAGCGCGGGGCGGCCCTCGAATGCCGCGATGAAGTCGTCGAGGGCGGCGAGGTGCGGCGAGAGGTCGCGGGCCACCGTGGCCACATGCTGGAGGCAGCCCAGAAGCTGGCGGGCCGCCGGCAACGCACAAGGACCCCGTCCAAGAAACGGAGCCAGCCGCTCGAGGTATCGCGCCGCCTTGTCCGGTGGCAGCGAGACCGTCATCGCCGCGAGGTCGAAGTCGAGCCCGAGATACCGCACCGTCGACGCGAACTCGGAGCGCTTGGCGGGGTGCCAAGGGAACCCAAGCGGCGCGGTGGCCGCCTCGATGGCCGCCAACTCAACGTCGGCGTGGGGCGGAATCAGGAAGACAAAGTCGTCGACCCACTTGAGCACCCGCAGACCAACGTCGTCCAGCTCCGCAAGGAGGATGGCCACGACCGCATCGGCTACCGCGCCCCACACCCCGGTCGCCGAACACAGCTCAAAGGGCAGGCGCGTGTCAATAGCGCACAAGCCGTCCGGCAGCAAAAGCACCATGCCGGGCCACTGGCTGGGGTGGGGGGGCACGGCACGGAAGGCCTCTTGCGCGTCCATTATAGCGGCCCGCGAGCCCGGGGGCAGTGAGCGAATCTGCAGCGGCAGGAAAGATGACAGCGTCAGAGAGGTCCACGAGCGGACAGGAAGGGGAGCCCCGACGGGCAGGCCAGCGGCCAGGGGAAGGGAGCAGAACGGTACGCACCGCGTCGACCGCTGCACGAAACCCCTGCCACAGTGTGACAAACTCGTCCGAATCGATGAAGTCGTTGATGGCAGGGTACGCGCCGCTGCGCGGAAAGGAGAAGTCCTGAATCATGCGCCAGGCCCCGCCTGGTTTTGGTACCAGGCCGAGGGGAGAAGTTTGAAAAGGGCCCAGCAGCGCTGCAACCTCGTCGGCGGAGTAAGGGCCGAGCAGTCGCCCCCGGTCCAGCTCCTTGCGCAGGCATGCCTGTAGCGCAGGGCCGTCCTGACGTGCCGAGGCGTGGTTGGGAGGAGCATGAGTCGCGCGCACCGGCGGTATGCCGAAGTCGAAGCCGTCACGTAGGCCGTCCAGAACCGCGGTGAAGGCGTGGGTGAGATCATGTTTGGAGAGGAGCGCCTCAAAGCCCGCGACGCTGAGCGGACTCGGCGCGGGCGCAAGTTTGAGCATTGTGCGTGGCGAGGCCGCAGAGCGAGCATTCGTGAGCGCCGATGGGACAGGGGCTGCGCTTGCAACCGTTCTTGAGGTTGTAGAAATGGCAGATGGTGCCCGAGTCACTGACCCGCAGCAGCTGTTTGGCGGGGCCACGGAAGGCGTGAGCGGGTTGTCCAGTCGGGGCTCGGTTGCACGTATGGAAGTCGTGCTGCTTGGCGCGGGAGCCGCAAGACAAACACGCGCCGACGCCCGCTCCTTGGACGGCGGCGCCGGACGGAAAGGGCGCCGTAAGCTTGCGACTTGTCGGAATCGACACCGCACCGCCCGCCGCCTGACCGCGCGAACCGGGCGCCGAGGACATAGCGGCCACCGCCGCTGCCGCGGCTGCGGAGGCTGCCGCGGCCGAGGCCGTCGCCTCTGCGGACGCCCGTGCCTGGTGCTCCTGCAGAACATCGAGCCAGACGTGCTCCTGCCAGCGCGTGATGTTGGCGCGACAACCATACGGATCCGCATAGTACCGGATGCGAAGGGCTTCGACGTACTCGGCTAGGCGCGGCCACTGGTGTGCAAAGCTGGCGTGGGGGTGTGAGAAGGCCTACTCAAACTGGGCCTCCCATGCCTCAGCCTCCGTCTCGAGGCCCTTCCGAACCACGGACGCGGCCGACGCGGCCACACGCCGCACCCACTTGAGCATCGTCCTCGCCGCTCGGTCCATCTCGTGATAGGATAGCTGACTGTCCAGCTTGCGGGGCGTGGACAACTCTTGGGTGAGACCAACCGATTCTCCGCCGCTCGAAGAAGAAGAGGTCGCGGCGCCAGATGCCTTGGCGTGCGCAAACCTGACACCTTCAGGCGTGAAGTACCACAGCGGCACGAACTCGCTCGACAGCAACTTCTTGAGGACATACGGCGGCGGAGGTGTTGCGCGCTGAACCAGGTCAACGTCCGGGGCAAACGGATTTGCGCCCTGCGGTGCCGAGACACCCGCCATTGCCAACGCAAGTGGATCCGGTGACGGCGAGGACGGACGGGTGCGCTTGGAAGCATGGAGGTCGGCGGGCGAGCGCTCCGTGCGCTTCATGGATGGAACGACCCGCGACGGCACCGGCTCCGCGTCACCCTCCGTACCGACCGGCGACGGAAAGAAGGCCTTGCGGACGGCCGCCCGCTGTTCTGCGTTGGCGGAGCCGAGAAATGCTTGAGCCTGCACGAACCAAGAAGGCGGAGCTTGAGTGGCCGGGCGCGACGGGAGGACGGGAACCGCGCCTGGCGAGCCGAGCGGCAGTTCCGAGGTGGCAACCACCGGCGCCACACGCATGGCAGTATTTGCACCTTCGGCCGCTCGAGGCGGGACGGTTGGCATGGACCGCGCGTACGCCGCCATCGCGGCCGCGTACGGCGACGCATTCGAAGACCTGGTCGGACCCACGCCCACCGCAGGGGGAACATGCGCGTTCGGGGACGGGGCGGCAGTCGTAGTCGGTGCCGGATGATGGACCGCTCTTCGCAAGGCTGCTGGAGGAGCAGACGCGCCCGCCATCAGCGGGGCGTACTGCACCGAATCCGACAATTGCTGCTGAGCCGCAACCGCACGCTCCATGGTGCGTACCAGGGGCGCTACCGCCGGACTCTCTTCCGACGCGTCCGAAACGGGGTCGGTGCGCGGCAGGGCTGGTAGGACTTGTCGGTGGTCGGACATGATGCAAGGCGACGAGAATGGGCAACTGGAAATAATAATCTGTGTACGACAACGAGCCAAGAGTGTACCACAAAGAGTGTACCAGCAGGAGCGGTTTGACGCGGACGCGGGCGGGATGGTGGTGGTGCAGCAGCAAAAGGCGCGCGCGCCTGCGCATCAGGTGATACGATCCGCAGATGAGACGCGCGCGCCCGGGACCACAGCACCATCCTCCTCGTCCTTCGAGGCCCGCGCCCGCGCATACTCCGCGGTCGACCATCAAATGCCATACTCCCGCGTAATTCCATGGCCGAGGCCTCTCCCCAGTGGGGGCGTATGTGAAATGAGGTGCAAACCCTTATTCCATATTCTCACAATGCCATAGGGGTCCGTGTGCTGTTCCAGCATGGATTTGCGGGAGCTGAGCCTCGCAACACCATGTTGCAGACTGTGTTGCTAAGCAGATCGTTGTTCGCACGCGTCATCAACGCGCTCGACGCGCCTGACGGCACCCTCTGCCATCTGTCTGAGACCTGAGCCCTCACCCTCACCTGCCTCTCCCAGCACCCCACCAGCAAACATGGCTAGGACAGCAAGACCCAGTCAACGAGGTGGCGCTCGCAGCAAGCGCTGCGAGCTCACACTTCAGGACAAGGTGAGTATTCTTGACTGGCTCGCACGGACTGGCGGTAGCCAGTCTGCGGCCGTCGAGCACTTCAAAAGCAGCTTTGCCGGAATCAATCAGCCTCTCGTCAGCACCCTTCTCAAGGACGAGCTGAAAATCCGCGCTCTGGCGGCAGACCCCAGCAACCACGCCCGCTACCGCCGCAGCGAGGCGCATCTGCCCGACCTGGAGCAGCGGCTTGCGCTCTGGGTGACGAGGGTGCTGCAAGACAATCGAGTGCGGCTCAGTGGCCCCCTAATCATTGCACAGGCGCACAAGATTCTCGACGAGATCGCCCCGGACCTCCCCTTCGACAAGCGGCCCAAGCTTTCCAGCGGCTGGCTGACCCGCTTCAAGCGTCGTCAAGGCCTGAAGAGCTTCAAGCTACACGGTGAGGCCGCGTCTGCCGATGTCGTCGACGTCGATTCCGAGCAAACCCGACTTCAAGCTCTCCTCAAAGACTGGCCGCTGTCCGACATCTTCAACATGGACGAAACGGCCTCGTTCTACAAGTAAAGTCGACTTCTCCATGTTTTCCGCAGAGAATCAGTGACTGACTCCGTGCCTTGTTTTGACAGGATGGTGCCGGACCGAGCGCTTCTTCAGTCGACAGCATCAAGGAGTGGACTCAAGCAAGACAAGGCCCGTGTCACGCTCGCCTTCTGCGCCAATGCGGATGGGAGCGAGCTGCTCGAGCCTATCATCATCGGCAAGGCCGCCAACCCTCGCTGTTTCAACAAGAAGTCAGCGGCGCAACACGGCTTCAAGCACTACTTCAACAACGGCAAGGCCTGGATGACGTCGGCAATTTTCTCAAACTGGATCTTCCAATGGGACGCGCAGCTGCGCAGTCAAGAGCGCTCGATTTTGCTGCTGGTCGACAACTTCAGTGGTCACAACATCGACAGCAGCGCGCTCACCAACATTCGTCTCGAGTTCTTCAAGGCCAACTTGACAGCGCACGTCCAACCTTTGGACGCGGGCATTATCCGCTGTTTCAAAGCTCGGTTCCGTGGCTTGGTCTTGTCTCGCGCGCTTGATCGGTTCGAGGCCGGCGAGCAAAACGTTTACAAGATCGATCAACTTACAGCGATGCACCTCGTCAAGCAAGCCTGGTTCAGCATCTCCGACTCAACCATCAAAAACTGCTGGCGGCATGTCAAGATCTTGCCCCCCGGGCCGGGCCAGCAAGACAGCGAGGCGGGAGAGGAGGGCACCGAGGAGGGCGCCGAGGAGGACAGCCTGCGCGTGGTCGCGGAGGACGTTGCGGTGAGCGAGCGAGAGGCCGAGGAGCTGCTCACACGCTTCTACGAAACGGGTGCGGTCGCTATTCACACCCGCATGAGCATCGCCGAGCTCCTGAACCCGGTGCAAGAGTCCGCCCCCTTCCTCCGCGGCCTCCACCTCCCGGACGACGACGACGCTCTGCTCTCTCTCTCCGCCGGTCACGAAGACGACGATGACGTGATCATGGTCGAGACGGTGGAAGACGACGACGATGTGGTCGCGCCTTCTCACAAGGAGGCGCTCGCGATGGCGCTCGGCCTACTGGACTACGTCGCGGCTCAAGGCGATCAGACGTGCAAGGAGCTGCGCATCGGACTGGTCAAGGTCAAAGACAAGATTCAACTTCGCCGTCAAGAGCTTATGACCCAAAGCACCATCGACGACTTCTTCGCGTCGTCTTCAGCACCGTCCACCATCGTCTCATCCTCCTCCCCGTCTTCTTCCCCATCTCCTCACACACCTTCTTCGTTTGCTCTTCCTTCTTCTCCTCCACAGCTCTGAGTGAGGTGAGTCGTCGCGGTCGGTTGTGCAGCTGCGTTTCTCACTGGTCTTTATGTTGACTTCTATCATTCATCGACACCTAGACATCATTCAAACCCTCAAGCACTCAAACCGCCTCGTTGCCGGCGCGCCGTCCGCCAGCGCGGGTGCCGGCGACACCTGTCAGGCGCGCGCGGGCACGGCGCGTGTGGGCAAGCCCAAGATGCGATGGTAGGTGCTGCTTGACTGATCGTAGCATGCACCAGATACTGACGCTGCTCCCTTCTCTCTGATCCTCAGGGTCATTCACATCATCATCGACGTCAAGACATCAAGTTCGTGGTGCCAGGAACACGTGACGGTGGCTTGGTGAGTCTCTTACGCCCGTACAGATTCAGCGTTGGCTCCTGACCCGGTGCCCTCTTCGTGTCCTCTTCCTCTTTTCCATCACATCAAGCATAGGCATCAGGGCACACAACCTTTTTTTCCTTCGGTGCGCGTGGTGCGCGCGGTGTGGTGTGGTGCGCATGGCGCGCTGGGTGTCGTGCGTTGCGCTGGTGCGCGTTGCGGACGGGGTGAGTGCTGCTGCTGCTGCTGCTGCTCGATCCCATCTAGCTATCTTTGCTGATGCATACCTTGCTCTTCCCGTCTCACACAAGCAGCAACAGCGGTGCTCATCCCGTTGGGCGTTGGTTCGGATGGTTGTCTCGCCCGGGTGCTCGTTGTCGGTGGCCGGTTGTACACTGTGAGTGGTACACTACTCTCACTCATGACGCGTCGCGACTGACATTCACTCTATGATCTTCTCTCAGTCTCATCAAGCACTTCTCGATGGTGCGCGCGCCGGAGCAGCAGCTGACGCTGGCAGAGCCTGGTGCGCGCACCGTCAAGGGGCCCTGGGTCAGTATACCCGTCGTGGATGCGTACCATGGGCATGGGCACTATGCTGACCTTGCCGCCTTACCTCCCTCATAGTCTCAGACACGCGTAGGACCACCCCCGGCTGCTTAGTGTTGCCAGTCGGTATGGATTCAGTGTGCTATAGACAACTCCCCCCTATGCCATATTCCCCTAATTCCATACCCCTTACCCTTCTCCCGACCGCCATGGGATTAGTGAGAGTCTACTGTACATAGGCAAGGGAAGGTCGCTGAGGAAAGGGCGGGGAAAAACAAGAGATCAGTGAAGGTGGTCAGTGTTCCAACCGTGTCGCAAGCACGGGGATGAGGTGGCCTTTGACAGTCCTGCGCCGCTCGCATCCGTTCCTTACTTCATTCCTCTGTCCACTGTTCTCTTTATAAGCGCTGTTCTCCCTCCTGCTGCGCACGAGGAGACGACGATATACACACTCTTTTGCTCTTTTACGACACTCGGGCCAACGACCCTGACAATTGGTAGCTTCGCCTACGTTTCGATCCGTCAAGATCGACTAGGGATTGACCGTGAGTCGATCCCCGCAACCACTGGAGGCGCTTGGGCGTACCTCACGCCCTCCAGGCTCGCCGTTGTGAGCTCGCTGTCAGCCGGATGCTGACAGCCGTCTTGCTTCGCGTGTCTTCCCGAATGGACAGACCGACGTGAAGTTCTGACATCGACTTTCGACCACGACCACGGCCACCATGGCGGATCCACGCCGAGGTTCGGACAACGTCGACCTCTCCAACGTCAACACTGCCCGAGGAGCTGCGGGTCACCGCGCGGCGTCCATGCCCTCCAGCTCGATCCCGGTGATATCCACGCGCGCTCGGGGGCGAGGTCGTGGGGAGACCAGTCAGGCCGAACAGCCGGCTGCTCGCTCAACACGTCCCGTCTCCCCGTCAGCAACGGTCTCACCTTTGGCCATAGGGGGTGGCAGCGGACCTACGTTGGGGGTTGGCGATGACCGCAGACATACAGTACACACTGCTGCCGAAGACCTTCGTACACCTCTCGACTTCGCGGAAACGACACAGACGGGGCATTCTTTTCGTCCCTCGTCGTCGCTCTTCCAACGGAGTGAGATTCTGGACACCGTCGCGCAAATGATAGACGACACTACCCAAGCGGCATTCGAGCAGAGTCGTCAAGCTACTCAGGCCGCAATCGAGCAAGGGCAGCGTGCGGAGCATAGAAGCCAGCAACTCGAGCGTCAAATAGAGTCCATGCAACAGTCCATGGTCACCTTGACCGCGCAGATCGCCGATGTGCTGGCAATAGGAGCGGGCGTACCTCCTCGAACGACTCAAGCTCGGTCCTCGCCGGAGACGCCTGCTCCGCCGGAAACACCTGGTCCAACCACTCCACGCGCGCAGCCTATACCCTTTCGGGCCGCGCTTTTGGCCAGGACAGTGCAAGCTCGAGCGCGACGCGGTGGGCGTCCTTCCACTGCGTCGAATATTTGCTTCGGGGTGTTGGACCGCTTGGCCCGCCGCGACGACGAGTCCGACTCCTCCTCAGGCTCGACACGGGCGACAGCGGCTGAACGCGTGCCGCATCTGCGCCCTCAACAACGGCGCGGCCGCAGCAGGACAACAGGGCCAGGTTCAGCATTCCCAAGACGGAGCAAATCGGATTTTTTGATCCCGCCAAAACCAAAGCCTTCACTTGGTGGCGCATGGTCGAGGGTTTCTACAATGCGGGTCTACATACGGAGCGGGAGATGCTAGCCGCTATGCAGGGCTGCATGCTCGGTGATGCGAAGGAGTGGTATACACACCTGTCGCCCAGGCCGCAGAGCCTGGAGGAGGTTCGGCTCTACCTGTTCCACCACTACATCAAGGAGGTTGCCTACGTCGAAGCAAAAATGGAGGCAAGACTGTTCGACCCGTCCAAAGAAAACCTGGAGACGTACTTGAACCAGAAGCGGGGGTTGGTGATGGACCTGCATCTGTCGAAAGCCATCACTCGGGGCGGGTTGGACCTGGCGGCGGACTCCCTGGAGGCGATCGTGACCTCGCATTCGCTGGTCGACCTCATCGAACAAGTCCACAAGGGTCTACCGGCTGACTGGGCCCTGTTGCTCGACTCGATCCGGGAGGAGGCGGAGGATTGGTCAGCGTACAGCTCGCGGATGCTGTCGAAAGAAGAAGCGGTTCGACGCGCGATCAGTACCATGGCTACAAGAGCATCCTCGCAAAGGCCGCCAATGACACCGGGTCGTCCGGCTCAGCCAGCCTCGGGGCCCGGCCTCCGATCAGTTTCGTCGTCCGACCCTTTTTCCTCGACGGCACCGACGCAAGCTCGGACACAGCAGCAGTCGCAGCCGCAGTCACAACGCAGCAGGGATGTGCAGGCCGGCAACTGTTTTGAGTGTCATAAGTCGGGACATCGACGTCAAGAATGCCCCCTTGTTCTAGCACGACTGGCCCGAAAGGTCACGTCGGCGATGATGGAGGGTCTAGTCGATGATCCCGACAATGACGCTGAGGAAGAGGCGGTCAAGGAGAAGGAAGCGGACGACGTCCGAAGGGTGGCTGCGGTCCGCAGCGTGTACGCACAAGGCATGTACCCAGTCCCAGAAGACGATCATGACGAACGCGAGGTCCGCACCTTGCATGCACGCTCCGTGACCAGGCTCACACGGACTCAGCAAGCGGAGGGGGGACTGTCATCGACCGTGTTACGGCGACAACACCCGGTCAGCGACACCGCTCGGTTATGGCTCACAAGGCGGCGGTCTGGATCGATCGTGAACGCGACGTCTTCGAGGTTCATCTCGATGGCGGATCGCCTATCAGCATGATTAGTCGAACGGCGTTGCGGACGATCAGCCCCACGGCCGCGGTACACAAGTCAGAGCCGGTCGAGATCCGGGGTTACAACGGTGGGGACGCTCAACGGCCTCTCGGGGTGGTCGTCTTACCCGTGCACTTCGTGGCGGAGCAGGGCGGTCCGGCAGTGCGCTGCGACATGGAGTTCCATGTGGTTGAGCATTGCACGGGAGGCTGGCTCATTGGCGTCGACAATCTCAAGGCCGAAGGGATCGATATGCTCTCCAAGACGGAACGGGTTGTATTCGAGAAGCATCCCGACGCCGTCGTGCGGCTTCTGCAAGGTCCCGCAAGATCCCCTTACGCCAGCAAGCTCGTCTGCGCACGAACGACGAGGATCGAGCCTTGGACGTCTTACGTCGTTCCAATTGCGCCCGTCGCATCCGACTCGATCGTGGATCCGTTCACTTTCATTCATGACGCGGATCCCAGCGACGTGGTCACGGTGCCGTCCTGTCTGGTCGGCGTCCACACCCGTGGTGTCGAAGTCGTCAATGCGTCCGACGAGGCGGTCTCTTTTGAGGCTGGCGACGTTTTGGGGGAATTGGAGCACTTGACTAGCGAGCACGAGCTCAAGCCTATCGACCTCACCGGGGTGGAAGAGGACGTGGCCGATGTGCTGCCCGAAATTGAGATCAAGGTGCCCAGCTCGCGCCAACAATCAGTCAAGGTCTCAAGCTCTCTGTCGGATCAAGAACGAGACCGCCTCGCCACTGTACTCAGCCGGCACGCGTGTTGACCCACCCCGACCGGCCCATAGGGACTTACAAATGGGAACAAATGACCCTACGGCTCAAGCCTGGCTTTGAAGCTTGGTCTCATTCGGAGCCTCCGCGCCGTACATCTCCAAAGCAACAGCGCGTCATCGAAGAGACCATCGCCGAACAGGAGCAGCTCGGTGTGTCTGAGCCATCTTCAGGTCCGTACGCGTCCGGGGTCGTTCTCGTACAGCAACGTGACAAGATACGGTTCTGCAACGACTATCGTCCACTCAACAAGGTCACGGTTGACGAGCACTACTCCATGCCCACGGCGGACGCCATTTTCGTCGCTCTGGGAAAGGCGGCCGTCTTCACCGTCGTGGACCTCAACAAGGGATACTATCAGTTCCTCATGGCGGACGAGAGCAAGGACTTGACAACGTACATTACGTTTCGCGGCCTTAGGCCCTACAAGCGGATGCCCTTCGGGTTGAAACAAGCACCTGCTTGGTTCCAAAGAGCCATGGATCGCGTTCTCGGCAATGCCAAGTGGCAGTTCGCGGTGGCATACTTGGACGACATTGTGGTTTTCTCTTCGACCTTCGAAGAGCACCTTGGCCATCTCGACGTCGTTCTCGGGGCCTTGACCGCGGCGGGTCTCACCGTCGCGCCCTCCAAGTGCTTCTTTGCCTACGGGTCCGTCTCTTTGCTCGGGTACCGTGTCTGTTCCCTCGGTCTCACCACCGACGCGGAGCGCACACGCGCCGTCACCGAGTTCCCGGAACCTACGACGGCAGCTCAAGCACGGCGATTCTACTACATGGCAGCATGGTACCGCCGTTTCGTTCGAGACTTTGCAAAGCGCGGACTTCCCATCAACAAGGAGTTCACAACCGTGCCCTTTCGATGGGATGCCGCGGCTCAAGCCGCTTTCCTGGACATCAAGGCCGCTATCACTACGGCACCGACTCTGGCACGGCCCGACTATTCGAAGCCTTTCATCTTGTCGGTAGACGCGTCCAAAGATGGCCTGGGCGGCGTGCTGCTTCAGGTGGGCGATGACGGACACGAGCATCCCATCGTGTTTTTGTCTCGTCAAACGAAGGACGGGGAGAAGCGCTATCCCCCCACTCACCTCGAGTTGATGGGGGTGTGGTGGTGTCTGCGAAAAATGCAGCATGTGAGGTCCGTACAGACCACAATGCTCTTCGGTGGTTGTGGAGCCTGAAGAGCGAGGCCATCGTCGAACACCGCGTCCAGAAGTTCAAGCTTGCGCTTGCACCTCTCGAGGGCAAGGTCTCGATCTCGTACACGAAGGGGTCAGATCATGCGGTCGCCGACGCCCTGTCCCGGGCGCCGGTTGCCGACATCAACGACCTTCACGCGCACTCGGAGTTGCTCTTTGACGCGCCCGAGTACGTTGACGATGTCGTTTGCGCTCGTCTCGTCAGCGCCGCGCGTTTGAGTCCATCGGAGGTGGAGAGCTGGGGCGTGGCGTATGCGAAAGATCCGCGCTGGTCGCGCATCTGGGTCAAAGCCACGCGCTCATCCACGGCTTCGGTCGCTATCGGCGGTTCCACGCCTTTCGGAACTACGGCCAAGACTACGGCGGGCACGGCGAGCATGATTGATGGACGGGTGGCGGCGGAGGTTGGTACTGGTCGGGCGGCTGTGGGCGTTGGGGGGTCTGATGCGGGCGAGGGGGCGGACACGGTGACGGTTGGGGTAGCAGATGCGGTGGACGGTCGACTATCGGAGGCGGTCACGGGGATGGATGCGGTGGCGGAGCCCAAGGCGGCCGTGGTTGAGGGAGATGGGACAGCTGGTGCGGCAAAAATTGTGGCGGTTGGTACCATGGCGGCGGGGGACGCTACGGGGGTGAAACGACGACGAGCGGCGCGATTGCTCGGGACGCCACGGCGGTGGACTCGACGGGGGCAGCAGAAGAGACGGCGGGCGCGGCTGGCGCGGAGGGCGGTCGGACAAGTACGGGTGCGGCGGAGAAGGAGAAGACGGGCGCGGGGGCGGATGGTGCAACGGGCGCAAGGGCGGTCGACGCGGTCGCGGCTGGCTCGGCCGCCACGCTTCGACGCTCCGCTCGTCTCCGGGTGGCTCGTGTCGTCCATAGGGGCAAGACGGACCAAGTCTTCTACGCGTCGGACGGGTTCTTGTTCGTTCGATTGGGCGATCAGGTCAAGCTCTGCGTGCCCAAGGACAAGCTGGACGGCCTCATCCACGAGTACCACGCTACGGCTCGGGCGGCTCATCCGTCGGCGGAACGCACCTACGAGATCATGTCCAGTCACCTCTTCGGGCATGAGCTGGCCAAAGCCGTCACTGAACACGTGCGACGTTGCTTCGAGTGTCAAACAAACAAGCCTCGTCGACACAAGCCGTATGGGGCCCTCGAACCCATCATCACCCCGAGCGAGCTCTTCAACACGCTTGGAATGGACTTCATTTCGGGGCTTCCAACTACACCGGCCGGCTTTGACGCTATCATGGTCGTCGCCGACAAATACTCGAAGGTCGCTTTCTTCGTCCCCGGCCTTATCACCGACACGGCGGCAGACGTGGCGCGTCGACTCGTCACGTCGGTGTACCCCGTCACTGGCATTCCAGCGTCCATCATCTCGGACAGGGACGCGCGTTTCACCTCCTCGTTCTGGACCTCGCTCACCTCGGACCTCGGCGTCACCTTGCGGATGTCCACGGCGAACCACCCGCAGACGGACGGGCAGGTGGAACGGCTGAACGGTCAGCTGGAGACGATGCTTCGCCACTTTGTGGCCATCGACCAACACGACTGGGATCAGAAGTTGCCCATTCTAGCGATGGCCTACAACGCACAACCCCATGCGACCACCACAGTCAGCCCCTACAAGCTCGTGTTTGGACGCGAAGCCGCCATTTTTCCTCTGCGACGCTTGGCCGAGTCCCAACGACCCAACAACGCCACCGCCGCCGACCTGTTCGCCGTTCATGCCGACGCGCAGGCGGCGTCCGAGTTGGCCAGTGCCAAGTACAAGACAGCGTACGACGCCAGACATCAACCCATCGAGTTCGCTCAAGGAGACGCCGTGTTGGTGGATGCCAAGCATTACCGCGTCCAGCTGGACCCCACCCAGCAGAGCAGGACGAAGCTCGAGCCTCGTTACCTCGGTCCCTTCAAAAACAAGCGTCGAGTCGGTCGTCTCGCGTACGAGCTTGACACGCCCGCGTGGTTTCGGTCACATCAGGTTCTGCCGGTGTCCGCCCTCGAGCCTTTCCAGGGCGACCCGGACAAGGCTGTGCCTCGACCCGTGGTTGGCGCGTTGGCAGAAGGGGCAGCGCATCAAGAGCGCCGGGTGCTGGCTTTCCTGGGCCGGAGACCGACCGAGCTCGTCGAACCAATGGGCGGGTGTCGACCCCACCTGGCAGTCGGATGACAAGCTCGCTGGCCTGACTTGGGCTCGACGCGACTTTGAGCGACGTGCTCGCACTGAGCTCCGGCTGCCACGCCTCCCACGCACTGCGACCATCATATTGCCCGGAGCACAGCGGCGCGCCGACGCCCTCGCCGCGGAGGACGCGACTTAGGGTCTGGCCATTCTCTTGCGGACAAGAGGCCGTTCTCGTCGGTGGGCAAATGTCACAACCGTGTCGCAAGCACGGAGATGAGGTGGCCTTTGACAGTCCTGCGCCGCTCGCATCCGTTCCTTACTTCATTCCTCTGTCCACTGTTCTCTTTATAAGCGCTGTTCTCCCTCCTGCTGCGCACGAGGAGACGACGATATACACACTCTTTTGCTCTTTGACGACACTCGGGCCAACGACTCTGACAGTCAGTTGTGCATGCATACATGAATGCCGCTGCACGGCGGAAGCAACTCTAGAGGATCAGTTCTTCTGCTTCTTGTTGCTGTTCCCCAGTTGCCGCGCGCGGGAACGGGACATCTTGGGCCGCGGCTACTTGAGTCCTCGACGCTCATCGAGATGTGCTGTTCCGTGCGGTACCTTGAGTCGCGACGCGTAAGTCGTGACCCCACCAGCAGCTGAAGCTGAAGCTGGGCAGGCGGGGCTGATTCTCGCTCAGCCGTCTTGATGGCCCGACAGCTTGGGGTCGACGAGGCCGTCCGAGAATGGCGAGAGGAAGAGCAGGGGTGGCGGTGGTGGAAGTCGTGCGGATGGTCGGATAGTGGCCGCACAATGCCAAAGGCGTCCTTCTCCTGACTTCTCATCATGATGGTTGTTGATCAGGACGTGGGCCAGGGAGTGGAGCACATACATCCATACTTGCAAAGTTGCATTCCATGCGCCGCTGAGCGCGAAGTAGAAGGCCCATTCTGGGGAGAGTTGGCCCATAGACGCTAGGCTGGGGCCAGGACGGACGGCTGAGCAGCGGCGCAGCATCATCTGACCATCGCGAGGGCAACGTGTGCGTCGAGTCCAAGCTTGAGCCTTGAGATTCCAGCTTCAGCGCTCAGCGCGACACTGTCACCGTCTTGTACGCCGTCACCGTAACGATTCCGTCGGTGCCAGGGCCAGGTGCAGCAGTGGCACCGATGCGCGCAGCCGGGACCGTGCCCGCTTTTGCCATGGCCGTCGTCGTCATCGACACCAGCCGACTGCCCGCTTTGGAGGACGCGGTCGCCTTGACGGTTGTTATGAGTCAGTCAGCACTGCTGACAGTGCAACTCTCATTCCGGCTATAGCGGCATGCCGGAGCACAGCCTCCGGCACGGCACGGCAGCATAGCCTCTTCATAATCGAGTCCATTCTCGTCTCTCTGCCCACCCTCTGCCCACCATCCTCTCACTCTCTATTGCTCGCGCTTCATCTCTCCCAGCTTGCGCCTCCTAGCCCTCTCCCAGACCTGAAAGGTATAAAACCAGCCTGTCTTTCGCTCTTTCCTCCCTTTTCCAATCAACCAAGACAGCCAAGTGGCTATTTCCTTCGTCCTACTCCCCTGTCCGCTCCGCCAGTTCTCTTCAGGACTTCATTCTCTTACTCCCCGTCCGCTCGCCCGCACATCACCTTGTTGGTCCTCACAGGTGCTTGTTGCTCAACAGTCCGTTGACACCACCTCGCTGGTCCTCGCAGGTGAGTGCTGTCCGCTGTCCGCAACCTTGATCTACAAGAACGGTGACGGTGACGGTGACGGTCCTTGTCGACACGCTGCTGCTCGCCGACTTGGTCGTGTCCGACGGGTATCCGCACATGTTGTTGCTGATGCAGTATCCAATGTAGCAGTCCGAAGGCTTGCGGCACCCGCCTCCCGGAATCGCGCGATTGCACCCAGTGTCGTTTTCGGTCACACGTTGGAAAGGGTTCTGCAGCGAGGGACGCGAGATTGACACCTCCCGTGTTTCGGTGCATTGCTGTGAGAAGCATTGGTCCGGACGCGTGCAAGGTTCGCCGACGTCCAGGTTGGCACCTGAGGGAGGATCGGCGCACTTGCCCGAGGTGCTGCACACCTTGCTCTTGCACTGTTCGACGTCAAGAGAATCAGCTCGGTATGACAAACATCGACCGATAATAATGCTGCTGGCTCTACTCACCTGGTAGTTGATGGTGCACCGGTCGCCCACCTCGCCCAACTTGCAAACGCTGCTCTTGCACAGCTGCGTCGCACAGTCCGACAAGGTGCGGCAGCCCGTTTGCCCCTCTTGGTAGTAGTCGCAACGACGCACCGGACCCACCGAGGGCGCCTCCGGAATGTAAACATCGTCACCGCGCTTGTTGGTGGTGCGGCTGCCGCTCGTGCTGACCCTGCCGTTGTTGACCCCCTGCGAGTCCTTCGGAACCACGTAATCCAAGCACCGCTTCGTCTTGCACTGCGCGTCGATGGCGCAGACCTCAAAAGGATAAAGCGTCCCGTTCGAGGGCGTGCTGCACACACCCGCAGAGTTGCAAATCGCGCCCGTGGTGCACTTGATGTCTGGCGAGACGCACCTATCGCCGTTCTAGCCCGCAACGCAGATGCCACCTCGACAGAAGCTGAACTGGCACTCGCCATTGTTGGAGCAGGCCTGGCCGATGTCGTACCGCGCACACACCTTGAAGCCATCAACTGTGCCGAGGTCGCCAAAGTACTCCGTGCCGGTGCTGCACGGCACAATGCTGCCGCTCGTGTTTTTGCACTGGTAATAGTACGATCTTCTGCACGTTCTCGAGCGACAGTCGCTGTCGTAGTCGCACACCGAGTTGGGCTTGAGGTTGGGGCCTACCGTCGAGGCGCAAGCGCCGCTCTTGCAGTAATTCTTGGAGCACTGTTGGTTCGACGAGCACGTTGCGCCCGGGCTGTACGTGCAGGTGCCGGCGTCGCCGCACTGGAGACCCCTCGCACACGAGGCGGTCGACGTACAGATTCCGTACAACTTGGAAGGCGTCACGCATTTCTTGTTGCCCGTAGGACCGGCGCAGTTGTACGACTGGCAGTTGCTGCTTTGGACACAAGCGCCGCCTTCAACTTGACGCTTGCACACGCCGTTGGCGCAGTTGCCCGTAGCGCACTCGGAGCTGGACGAACACGGGGAGCCGATGAGCTTGTCACCCGTGGCTCGAAGCAACAACGGCGAGATCGCAGCTGTGTCGAGCTCGAAGTTGAAGGATGAGCCGCCAACGAGGTCGACGGCCAGGTCGCTGACGAGTAGAAGCAGAGCGACCCTGCGCAGCCAGGAAGCGGCAAATCGCATGGCGAAGTAGTCCCTCGAGCGACGACGAGAGGTTTCTGAATCTCTGGTTTCTGAACCTCCGGTTCAGATCTTGATGTCGATGCGTAGAGTAGTAAGAATTAAGGGGAGGAGAAAGAGGAGGGGCCTGACCGACCAGAAAATGTACTTACGGCCGAAGCGACGACAATACCCCGCGTCCCGTGACTTGTGGAGATTACCACCACAAATCTCAGCACATAGGGAAAAATCTGAAACTCGCACTGCGGCTCTGGTCTCTGAGAAACATTACCGATCGCTTTGGACCCCTAAGTAAACTTGTAGGGAAGGACAAATGGGCTATACAAAGTGCCAGTGTGATGTTAGATACGCATACTGGAAGAGGAGCTGTGTTGGTGTTTACGTCGTGATCCAAAGTGTTGGCTCAGAAATTCGGCCTGACACCTGGCCAGTGCGGAGTCACTCCAAACATACAGTGACCCGCCCCGCTACACAAACCACTTTCCCAGTACACAAGGTGGCCCTCCCCGCTAACCACCACCACAGCTGCCCGCCCTGCTACACAGACCACTCTCCCAGCACACAGGTTGGCCCTCCCCGCTAGCCGCAAACAGTGTGGACCGCCAAGTGCCGCACAGTGGTGAGTTGGTGACTGTCAAATTGTCAATCACACCAAAAAGTCAACGTATGCCAAGTACACTTCGCCCAATCGGGGTCTGCACCATGTGACGTCCGCCGTTCAGCCCAGCATGCGCCCGCGTCAGCCGACGCGTCAGCCGACGCGCATACAAAGGCGCGTCACGGAAAGCCCCTGTCACATTCCCTTTGAACTGAACGTCTCATCATCCTCTCCCTCCTTTCTACCTGGCCACGTCTATATAAACCCATCGTGTTCGACCTCTTCCTCTCTCTGGGAATCATCATTCGATTCACTCGTTCACTCTCTCGCTCATTCCTACACTCTGTTACCGGCCGACCACTTTACAACCTTTCGAAAGGTTGACCCTCTCAACCTACCACGTAGTCAAGCACCAAGTACCAACGCTTCAAGAATCAAGGGACGCCTTGCTTGAGTACTGCTGGTCAGTCTCACCAAAGCCTCGAAGTCATCAGTCGCGGCTGACGACTTGTTCGGGACCTACACCGCACCGACGGCATCCCGTAGGACAACCCCTGTCACTCACACATTGCGACAACGAAACCGACAAGCACCCCAAGTACGAGCCAAGAATTCAAGATGGCGAACATCGAAGACTCCATTCACCAAGTCCGAGCCCAACACCAAGACCCCGCGTCGCAAGCCACGGCCTACGAGACCCTGCTCCGCCAGCAGTTCGAGGCCGCTCGCACCGAGCTCGCGGCGGCCAACGCCCAAATCGAAGCCTTGCAAACGACGGCCAATGTCGCCCAAGTCACGGCCCAGGCCGCTCAAGCCACAGCCCGGGCGGCTCAAGCTACAGCGGCAGGGCAGGTGCAAGCTCTGGCAGCTCAGCACCCAGTTCTGGCGCCGGACACGGCTGTGGTTACAGGAGGCACGCAGTTCGGGCGAAGAACGCGAAGACCCGCAAGCCTGGATGGCCATCGCGGGATTGAAGTTCAACACATTCGATGGCAACTACAGCAAGTACATCAGCACATTCAAGAGTCTGGTAGCGCGGCTTCAGCCGGGGGATATGTCCTTGCTCGACCAGGTCAGAAACCTGGCGCGACCGCTACCTCTCGACGCACAGATTTACATCTACAATCGCGACACGAAGAGCGTCCGGGAGGCAATCCAGTCCCTGGAACGCTACGACGAAATGTTACGGACCGTCAACAGCAACTTCAACAATCGAGGTACACGTCGAGTCAACACCTTCGGTACCCAGACCGGTGCACGTGTGCCGGCGACCAACTCGGGGCCCGTCCCAATGGACCTCGACCGGCTTCATCTCAATAACGCCAATGTCAACAAGACCGCCACGGTGGGCCCCTGTTGTGGCTGCAACCGTTACGGGCATCTTCAGGCCGACTGCCCGACGCGGCGCCACCCTGCAAACCCATCAGAGTCACGTCGAGGACAGCCCGGCCGTGGACGAGGCGGGTATCGAGGCGGTTAAGAGCGCGGAAATCAGCAACGCCAGACACCCGCCACACCTCGGAACAACAGTATCCATCTTCTCGACACCATCGACCCAGACCTCGACAACATCAACCCTGACCTCATGGATCTCTTTCAACTCGAACATGACGACACCATCCTGCGCGGAGATAAACGACAGCCCATTACCGTACGAGCAGTAGTGGGCGGCCAACCCGTCGTCGCTCTTTGCGACAATGGCAAGTTCCAACTTCATGTCCCTTACCTTCGCCCAGAAATGCGGACTGGACCTAGAAGGACCAGCCCGCACGGTATGCTAAGCATTTGACGCCAACAACAAGACCTTCGGCACCACCACGACCTCCGTCAAGGTCCCTCAAGCAAATTTCGACAAGATACAGTTGAAAGTGGCCCAGCTCCACAAGTGGGACGTGATCCTCAGCATCAACTTCATGCGACAGTACAACGTACACTTCGACTGGCTTACCGACACCATCCTCGTACAGTCGGGGGAAGAACAACTGGTGGCCCTCGACACCGAGAGCCTCAAGCACCAGCTCGAAACGCTTCGACAACGGTATGACTATCTCTTCACGCCACCCACATTCCCACCGGCTCGAAAATGGGACCACAAGATTCCAACTGGACAACACGAAGGAGTCCGCCAGCAAGATCGACCCCGGTCACCACCCGAACATCAAGCAATCCGGAAGTTCGTCGACGAGGGTCTCGCCAATGGCACCATTGTGGAGTCGAAGGGGTCCCCTTGGGCCTCCCCGCTCGATCCCGTCAAGAAACCTACGGGAGAATACCGGCCTTGCGTCGACTACCGAGTCCTCAAGTCCGTGACAACCAAGGACTCCTACCCGCTCGTACGGATCGACGACTGTTATCAATTCCTCAGCAACGCCAAGTACTTTACCTCTCTCGACCTCAAATCCGGATACTGGCAAGTTTGCGTGGCTCCAGCAGACCATGACCAGACAACGTTCATCTGCCGATACGGCGCTTTCAAGTTCACCTTGATGCCCTTCGGATTATGCAACGCGGCGGCGACGTTTCAAAACATGATGAACGACATCTTCAGCGACATGTTGGACGTCAGTGCCCTCGTCTATTTGGACGACATCGTCATCTTCTCACCCACGGCGGAACAGCATGTCAAGGACGTCAAGCACGCTCTCGAACTCCTCAATCAACATCAACTGCACCTCAACAAAGACAAATGTGTCTTCGGCGCAACATCACTCAAGTTCCTCGGTCACATTGTGGATCGTCATGGCACTCGGACCGACCCTAGCAAAACCCAAGCCATCAAGACTTGGCCGCGACCCTCGACCATCACAGAGCTCCGCAGCTTTGTCGGTACGTCCACTTATTACCGTCGCTTCGGGAAGGACTTCTCGAAAATTGCTGCACCCCTGTTCAGCATCATGGTCGGAGCAAAAAAAAAGGCGCAGCTCAAGTGGAACGTACAAGCAGAAGAAGCGTTCACGGCGCTCAAGATGGCTCTGACTTTGACCGACCTCCTCCTCCACCCAATCCCGGGCGAACGGCTCGTCATTGACACGGACGCAAGTGACATCGCCGTCGGAGGCGTCTTACAGCAAGAACAAGCCGGAATCGTGGACCCCAAGGTCCCAGTCAAGCGCAGCAACCTCCGACCCATCGCGTTCGAATCCAAGAAACTCACCCCAACCGAACAACGATACAGCGCGCAAGAGAAGGAGCTCCTCGCTATCAAGCATTGCCTCGAGCATTGGCGAGGATTCATCGAAGGATCACCCATCGTGGTCCGAGCAGACCACGAGCCGCTGAAGTACCTACGACAACAGAAAGAACTTGGGAAACGCGTCCGTTGCTTCGCCAATGACATTGAACACTACGACCCACTCATCATCTACCGACCCGGCATCGAGAACACCGTCCCCGACGCACTGTCCCGGCGTAGCGGTCTCTCAGAGCCCCTCCATGATGAACAACCGTTGTTCGTCCAAGTCACGAATTTACGCAACCGCACCATCCCAACCATGACTTACAACACCAGACCAAGACCGACACGCTCGGCAGCGCAAAAAGAAGAAACCGAAGCAAAGAAAGTAACCAAGAAGAAGACAGAAACAAAACAACAAAAAGCAGCAAAAGAATCAACCGAGAACGCAGAAGAAAAGATACACAAACACACGATCAGTTCCATACGCCCCCTCAAGACCAATACGCCCACGCCACCGCCGCAACTCCAACATCTACGGTATCAGTACCCTCAACCTCCCCAAGCACCTCGCCACCATCATCTACAAGACCACAAGCCCCATCTTCGAACACGCCTTCGGACACTAGTACTACTTCAAGCGCGGGACCCCTTACGGACACTCCAGTCGACACAGAAGCAGTACGACCCACAATTCAACAAGCACAAGACATCGTCAAGGCTCTCAAGAACAACCCCCCTCGTCCTGGCTACACCCTCGAAGGCGACATCCTTTACTTCACAAAAACGAACAGCGCAAAGTTACAGGTACCTCAAGATCCCGGTCATCTTCGGCTCCTTCTACACATCATCCACCTCGATCTCGCCCACCTCGGTGCCGAAAGCATCGCCCACGCGGCGGACCGCGGCATCTGGCTCGCCGCACGCGATATGGACGAAAACATCCACGTCGTCGTTGCGGCATGCGAGCAATGCCAGCTCGCGGCCCGGCCTGGCCCACCCGACGCATTCCACATGATGCAGCGCCTTCCCGGAGCCGGACTTCTCGACCTCTGGGCGATGGACTTTGTTGGGCCCTTGCCCACCACCCGCTCCGGCAATCGCTACATCTTGACCGCCATCGATCACGCATCCAACTGGCCCTTGGCCGTCGCACTCCCTGCTCGGTCGACCACGGCGGTCATTCAACTCTTCGGCAAGCTCCTCACCGGGTACGGCGAACCGGGTGCCATCCTTACCGACAGCGGCGCCGAATTCACCAGCGACACCTTTGAGGCCGTCCTCAAACGCTTCGGTGTCAACCATCTCCGCACCAAGCCCTACAATCCGCAAGCCAACGGCAAAGTCGAACGAGTCAACGCCGAGCTCGTCAACATGCTTCGCAAGCTCCTCGTCAAGACCACCACTGCGAATGGTCGCCAGTGTGACGACTTTATCCCCTCAGCCTTCCTCGCCTACCGCGCTCATCCCATCAAGAGCCATGGGCGCAGTCCCTTCTTCTTACTTCACGGTCAAGATCCGCGCCTGCCCAGCCAACCCATCACACACATCTACAATCCGCCTACCGCTCAGGAACACGCCGCCCTCCAACATCACCGCGACGCCTTCGCCCGCGACCTCCCTGATCGCCGCACGCTCCGCGGACCACGAGCGTCACGTATCCGCTGCACGACACAACCGTCAGTACATCGAACAGGGACTTCGCGTCGGCGATCGTGTCCTTCGCGCCAAACACGATCGCAAAAACAAGTTGTCGCCCTTCTGGGACGGCCCCTTCATCCTCCACGGTCTCTTCCAAGGCTCAGCCCAGCTCCAAGCCTACGATGGTTCCGTTCCCCAACACCTCGTCCCCGTCCGCGACCTCCGCCTCGTCCAAGAGTCCGCGGACCGCCCGCTGCGATGGCAACTCACGACTACCTCTCGTCGCCTGCAACACGACCCTCGCTCGCGTCGCCCCGCCCCGGCCCCGCGCGCCTTACAGACCCCGACCGCGCCTGGACGCTTCACCGGAGCTCAGCGCTAGCCCCGGGGACGTGTGAGGTCCGTCCTTCATCCCAGCATGCGCCCGCGTCAGCCGGCGCGCATACAGAGGCGCGTCACGGAAAGCCCCTGCTATATTCCCTTTGACCTGAACGTCTCATCATCCTCTCCCTCCTTTCTACCTGGCCACGTCTATATAAACCCCTCGTGTTCGACCTCTTCCTCTCTCTGGGAATCATCATTCGATTCACTAGTTCACTCTCTCGCTCATTCCTACACTCTGTTACCGGCCGACCAACCCACAACCAGCCAGTATGTCTACACTTGTGTGACTGTGGATGAATTGTAGAGTATGGGCTGCAGCCCGTAGCTACGGACCTCGAGCGTTTGAGAAGGCAGCGAACCATTGTTTTACAGTATACTCCCTCTTAAGCTATAGCCTCGGAAGCCATTTTCTCTCAAAATTCCATAGCTGAGCCGTCTCCCGAGTGGATGCGTATGGGAATCTGACTCAGAAGCCTTAAGCCATACTCTCACAAGCCATGAAAATATGAAACGCTGCCTCAGCATGGCTTGGAGGGAGCAAATTGCTGCGACACGGTGTCGCGAAATGAGAAATGGAAGAACGGCGCGTGGCCAGCATGGGGGCGCGACGTGACCACACCGCTCGCTGTCCGCGTTTTGGTTCTCGACATTGACCTCTATGACCTCCTGACAGCAGCAATGGCAGGCAAAACAAGCAACTAACCCGGCCAAAAACACTCAGTATCGGAGCAACGAGGTTCAGCTGCCCGAGCTTGAGGAGCGCTTGGGGCTCTGGGTCACCAAGATTCTGGCCGATGGCAGGGTCCGGCTCAGCGGTGCACTCATTGTTGCACAACCGAACAAGATCCTCAATGACATCGACATTCCTCTCGACAAAAGGCCAAAGCTCTCAAGTGGCTGGCTGACCCGATTCAAGAGCCGACAGGGTCTCAAGAGCTTCAAGCTGCACGGCGAGGCTGCCTCGGCCGACCTCGTCGATGTCAAGAGCGAGCAAGACCGACTTCAACTCCTCCTCAAGGACTGGCCAGAGCAAGACATCTTCAACATGGACAAGACAGCCTTGTTTTACAAGTGAGTGGACGCGCGTGTGCTTGTGCCGTGCGTTTTGGCATAACCGTTGCTGAATCTCAGTCCTTATTTTGCTGCTGCTCCGGTCAGGATGGTGCCGGACAAGGCGCTCCTTCAAGCCTCGTCCTCAAGGAGCGGTCTCAAGCAGGACAAGACGCGCCTCACGCTTGCCTTCTGTGCCAACGCGGACGGTACGGAGCGGCTCGAACCCATCATCATCGGCAAGGCCGCCCACTCACGCTGCGTCAACAAGCAGTCCGCGGAGAAGCACGGCTTTCAACATTACTTCACCAACAGCAAGGCGTGGATGACGGGCGCCCTCTTCTCAACCTGGCTTCTCCAGTGGGACGCACAGCTGCGTCTTCAGAAGCGCAAGATTTTGGTCCTTGTGGACAGCTTCAGCGGCCACAACATCGACCTTCGTTCGCTGACAAACATCCGGCTCGAGTTCTTCAAGGCCAACCTGACCGCTCACGTCCAACCTCTCGATGCCGGCATCATTCGTTGCTTCAAGGCCCGCTTTCGCGCCCTTGTCCTCTCGCGCGCGCTCGATAGGTTCGAGGCCGGGGACGAAGACATCTACACGATCGATCAGCTGACAGCCATGCACCTCGTCAAGGAGGCGTAAAGCAGCATCTCGGCAACCACCATCAGCAACTGCTGGCGGCACGTCAAGATTCTGCCGCCGGCGCCGGGCGAGGACGGCGCGGACGGCGACGGAGCTGACGACGAGGACCGGCATGAGGAAGACCGCTCCGGCCCCGCCGACGTCGTGGCGAGCGAGCAAGCTGCTGCTGAGCTGCTCGCTCGCTTTTACAATACTGGCGCCGTTCCGGTCCACACGCGTATGAGCATTGCTGAGCTGCTCAACCCGGTGCAGGAGTCCACGGCCTACCTTCGCGACCTCCACCTTCGCCCGGCCAACGAGGGCGAGGTGGTGGCCGACCTCCATCACGACGACCCGGACCCGGAGGTCTTGGTCGACGACGGCGACGACGACGTCGTCGTCGTCGCTCCATCGGCCAAAGACGCGCTCGGCATGGCGCTTGGCCTTCTCGACTTCGTGGTCGCTCAAGGCGACCCGGCCTTCAAGAACTTCACCGGCGTCCTCGCCAAGATCAAGGACAAGATTCGACTTCAACGTCAAGAGTCCATGGTCCAACCGACCATCGACTCCTTCTTCGGCTCTTACTCGCCGCCCGCCATTCCGTCCTCCCCTTCCATTACCGCCTTGTCGTCCTCTCCTCCTCCTTCTTCTCCTCCAGCTTCTGGGCGTTCTTCGCCGCAGGAAGGCCAATTTTGAGGTGAGTTGCCCCTTACCCCCGTCTCTGCAACCATCACTGACAGCCACGCCCCTCTCTTCAACCTTTCAGACCTCCACAAGCATGGAGGCGCGTGCGCACATCGCGCGGACACGGTAGGCTGCTGCTCGTTGTGGCCTTTCCATGCAGGGCGGTCAGTGCTGACGCTCGTCAGTTCTTCTTATGCCCTCAGCAACATCACCAATCGCGACAAGGTCAAGAGGTCAAGACCTCAGTGTGCGGTGTGGCGGCAGCAACGGTACGTGGCCCTCTCATGCGTGGGCCGCGCCAACAACGTGAGTGGTGCTGCCAGCAACGTGAGTGGTGCTGCCGTGCACGATCACCAACACCATCAAGCTCACTCCTCTCTTCTTTACCTCTCTCCCCTCAGGCCAGCCACAAGACGATCACCCCCTGGTCGTGTCCCTGGTGGGCGTGCTGCGCGTTGGTTGGCTCCGTTGAATGTGGTGCGCGTCGCGTCCGGGTGAGTGCTGGACCAATCCACCATTGATGCACTCTCACTCACTCTCATTTGCTCTCTCTTACATACTTATCTTCAAGCATCATCATGACACGCGTTGTCTGGTTCGGACGGTGGTCTTCTGGGTCTCCGTGTTGGCTTTGGCTTTGTGAGTGCGAGAGCAGTTGTTCATTGCGTTTTCATACGTCGCTGACGGTCACACTGTTACTTCCTCTCAGTCATACCTTGTCACTTCCAAACATCAAGCACCAGGTGGCGCGCACATCCTCGCAGCAGCTCAGCAGTCAGTCGGGCTGCTGCGCGCGCCATCTGGTGGTGCCGGTGAGTCTATGGAATCGGTCCTTGGTTCTGAGCTGCTTGACGCTGATGAGCCTCGTTCTCTCGTTCTCCTCCACGTCTCCCACCCCTACCTCACGCGTACGCGCTTCTGTAGCACCCTCACACACTCCTATAGACGTTCAGATGCATTTAGTGTCATGTTATCTCTCTATTGATGTTCTCCCTCTCATGCCATACTCCCTCCGAGCCATACTTTTGGGCCTTCTCCCGACCGCTATGGCTTAAGAGGGAGTATGCTGTAATTCTCATTCGTGGACGTGCGTCAGAGCTCTCTGAAGTCTGGACTCCGAGGCTGCGCTCGTACCGTGGCAGCGTGGCACGTCGCGTTAATCATCAGTTCTTCAGCACTCACTGGTCAGCAGTCACCAGACTCCAGCTTTGACCCGTGCTAGCATGCTGCTTCGCAGCCGCGGCTCCGAATGACCGTGTGTTTCTCCTCCTTGCACACTCCCATTAGTCTAGAAGCAGGAAACCTTTACAATTATACATCTGCCTCTATTCTCGATCATGACTCCTGGCTCATCAGCAATTCAGGATTTACATGCACATCAAGGCCTCGCAAGACCATGGGGGTCTCGGTGGTGCTCCAATCGCTCGGGATGCATGACAGGATGCCGGTCGAGCAGCTCACAAGCCCGGATCCCAAAGTTCGCATTGTGTCCGATTTCGTTGCCGCGTACGAGGATGAAAATGGAGATAGAAATGCAAATCAGCAAAGGGCAAGCATTTCAACCCATGTCGAGATCATCAGAACGACGACGATGAGTGCCGCATCTCGAAGCACCAACGCGTACCGCGCCACTCGTACGCCTAGTAGTGCCCGACTGCTGTGTGACCGTATGAAGATTGTTCTCAATTGAAAGGGCTCCCGTGACGAAACGTGCGAAAACCATTGGTTTTGATGCGTGATTCCCCTGGCAGACTACCTGACCACGTCTTTGCATGGATTGGACCAATGTTGAACAATCTGGGATGTGCTGTCTGGCTGGCCGAGCGAATGTTTGAGGCGGCGCGCTGGGAACTGTGCATTGGTCAAGCTGGAATGCTTCACATCATAATGAGGTTCAGAACTCCGCCGCTCGTCGGCCACCCTCCCAATCATGGAATTGCACGAACTTGACGCACTTACGGCCGACGACCAACTTCAAGCGGACGGCGCGTGACGCGCGAGGATCCACCGAACCACCACCATTGTAGCATAGAACAAGAACCATGCGACCCGTGAGTGATGCTGCTCGGTATGGAGCATAGCACACATTGACTGACTCTCAAGTCAAACTTTAACAGATGACAAGGAAGCCATCTGCGATGCACTTCGAGCCATCCACGAGCTCAAAGGTGACTTTCCGCCCCTCACCCGGCTGGGCCCACCCGACAGCCTCGTCCCGGCTCCAGGGTTGCCCGTCTTCAACGGTGTATACTGCCCCGCCTGCCCATATGCCCACCGCAACAAGGCCGCCATGTACGTCCATGTGCTACACAAACATCCCAAGTCGGGCATCGATCAGCTTCTCCACAATCATGTTCAGACGTGGATGCCAAAGCACGGCAGCAACAAGGTGTTCTGGCGCGTCAGTCTGAGTCTTGCCCAGGCCGACAACGTCGCCCCGGCTGACGAGGACGACTCTGACGACGATGCCGGGGACAACAGCCAAGATGATCAGGAGGACGTTGATGGGGATGCCGACTTTATAATCATAGGCGTTGCTACTCCTTTTGCTGCCGTCTTGGACCCGCCTGCCGACACCGGCATCGCCGACCATCCCGCCGCCTGGACTGGCTTATACGACACCCTCATCCACGATGAACTACAACCGGTCAAGGAGAAGGAGGTCGCCAATTTCATTTCCACCGAAGCCACCCAGGCGTTCGCCGCTCTGCTCGACAACGCTGGCTACGAAGCCGATGTTGTCGAAGGTACCGCAGTCGGGTTGGCCGCTAGTATGGGAGGGGACCGTCTGGCCGGCTGGACGCGTCTCCTTCATGGACAGGACCGTGCGGCCTTGTGGGCCGCCATGGTCGAGCCCGTGGCCAAGGACGGAGACGACCTCAACTCAGTCGGCAGCATGACCGAACCGTTCATCTACCCATACTCAGATATGGTCCACGCGGCGCGGCAGGCCCTACTCGAGGCCACCACACCGCGGTTGCAGCAAGTGAATGCCTATGTCATCAACCGGAGCCTGGCTTCCCGACAGCTGCTTCATGCTCGCGAGCTTGTTGCTGCACCAACGGGAGCGCGGTGCTTCGATCTGCGCGAGTCCCGTTCTGTGGCCAAGCACGCTGCCACCTGGGGCAACCTGCTCGCCATGGTCTGGATCATCTGGCGACACCACGCCTGGGTCAGATCCGCTCCCGATGAAGCACCCAGCGAGTTAACTCAAGGCCTGTCGAGATCTTTCAAGGCCGTCAATCACCGCTCGGACAGCTCTTGCTTGTGCGAAAGGACGACCCGGACACAAATCGCCGGGCCAACATTCAGCGCGAGGTGCAAGCCACTGTCTACCTGTTGAGCGTGGCAATTGCGGTCGTCCGGGTTCGAGATGTCGGTATCGACTCGCCGTTGCTTCTCGGATCTGCCGTTCTCGGATTTGACCCCAAGAACGGCTTGGCTAGTAGAGGTCCCGGAGCACACGCTGGCACGCTCTCGCAGCTCGTCTGGTCGCTCAAGGCTTCCGTCGTAGGGGCTGCGCTAGACCGTGTCGGCGCTGGTGATGTCGAAGGTCGTCTCAGGGCCATCAAGATATTGCGCAAGTCCTACCTGACACGCTCGGGCCCAGACGATACGGAGAAGGTCGCCGCCGTCCTTTACTCCCACCACGTTTATGCTATGCAAGTATCCCAGACCGGGACTGGCCCCAAGGACTTCATGTGGACAGAGAAGGGCGACCAGGTTCTCGCGGATTCGAACGTGATCAAGATGGCCAACTTCAAGGGTTTTGTTCGACGTCAGGTGGAAGCAGCCGCTCGGGCTGTTGTGGCCATCTACGAGCACGCCAACGTACCACTGGAGCATACACTGTTCGGCAGCCTTCCCGTCATCTTGGATGACACGGGGTCGCTAGCTCCAGGCTACAGCTTCCACAACCATCTCCCAAACCGGGTGCCTCTGTCCGTCGCTTCGTCACGCCGGACCTAACAGTATTCTCTACCAAACCTGTCCCGACCTGTTCCCAACCTGTACGCAGGCCAGCCATTCACGTCCAGGTAACACAGTCGCTGAAAGGGCATGCATGCATTGAAAGAGAAGGACTAACGCGTCGCCGGGGATTGCAGGCGCCGGTCCATGCGGTCCTCTTCCGAAGTGCTAGTGCCCCATGACTGGCTGGCTCGGGGCGTCGTTGGTGGCGGCGTGGATGTGGCCCGCGACGGCAAGGGCGTCTTGCTGCGCCGTCGCTCTTCGTACTCCTATGACCGTAATATGAAAACTTGGTTCCGATGCGGAGCAGTCCACAACCACTCACCCTTTCCTTCTGAAGTGCTTGCTTCGCCCGCCCCTCTGCCGACCGGCCGGCGCTGCGGTTGGTCTTGGGGCTCGCCGCCGCCGCCCCCATCGCTGTCGGCGGTGGTGTCGGTGTTGGGCCTGGCGTCGGCGCCGGCGTGGATGTCGACGTTGGCCGTCGCGCAGCGGTCGTCGCCGATGTGGGAGAGTCAGGAGGGGCGCGCCATCCAGCGCGCTCCGGCTCGCGGCTGTAGAACCTCTTGTAGTCTTCTTCAGCCTGCTTCCTGTCTCCGAACCGGCCCAGTGGGACCCAGGAGTTGCCCCACTGGACCAGCAGCTCCCTGTGCCCGTTCCTTGGGTTCTTGCACGCGTCGAGGGTCTCGTCGACGTCCCAATCCTTGTTCGGCGCGTATGGCTGGACCTGCTGGATACGATGTGGCGGCATCCTGACGAGGCGGTGAGGGCGGTGATCGAGGTCGTAGAGGTTATTAGCAAGACGAGCAGCTCAGAGTTAATCTCTTCCAACTCAATCCCTGCACGTGTAGAAACATCATCTACATTCAACCATTGAACACAAGTTGGTCGTCGGCCGTAAGTGCGTCAAGTTCGTGCAATTCCACATCCTCTACAAACAGGGTTGAGATCTGAACCAGAGGTTCAGAAACCAATCGCCGTCAAGGACGACAAGATTGCGGACAAGGGCCCCAAGGTCACCGAGCAAGTTCTCGTCAATGAATATAGGCTTCAGCTTCAAGACGTCACCGCGAGCACGGCAAGGCCTGCAATCACCCTCGACGCGTCCGGCAAGGACGGCAAGGTGGTCAAGGCACCGAAGCGGCTCAAGATCAAGGACAAAGGCCGCCCTGGGGCAGCATCACGACGACGGCTAGGCGCGGAGGCCCCAACATAAGGCTCGACACCGTCGTCAAGGTGGTCCAGGTCGTCGGCAACGTCAAGGTCATCGTGCCAGACGGCGAGAGGGCCCGACCGACGCCGACCCGGTCAAGGGCCAACCCCGTCAAGCACCACATAGAGCTGCGCCAAGGCCGATTACGCGCGCTGGAGCGCCGTACATCGTCGCGCGCGTCGTCAACGTCGGCGAGCCCGTGAAGCTATGGCGCTCGACGGCAAGATGGTCACGACCGACGTCAAGGTCGATCAACGCCGCTCCAGACACGTCATTCAAGTAGCAAGGGCACTTCAAGGCACCGCAAGGTACTCAGCAAGGCCCGACATCATCGAGGACGCGTTCGGCTTCGGCGCCGACGTCGTCAAGCTCGTCATCATTGAGCAAGGCAGCAAGAGGGCCCGCGAATGAGGTGAGTATGACACATCGGCGCCTCAACTGAGTCAAGCAAGGCTCTGACCCGCTTCAGGGCATCGCAAGCAGCACCTCAAGCACGAACAGCAACTTGGACGCGTGAGACATTGCCGTTCACGTTGACATCGTCGCCGTACACGGCTATACATGGTACATTTCGTACACAAGGACGACGACCACGACGCCGACGACGACGCGACGGTACCATCTCCAGGCCATCATCTTCTGATCACTTGACGACCTACGAACATCGTCAACGTCGAGCGGAACAAGAACGCTCTCAAGTCGCGCGCCATAGCGCATGGTCACACGCGCCTTCGAGATCCTCATCACCACCTCCCGAGCCCCAGCATCCAGCATCCCCCCCCCCCCCCTGCCCCGCCGGGAGGGCCGCCGAGCGCCTCGCGCACGGACACCCAGCCAACCTCATCCGCACCACCTCTCCCGCTCAAGACCAGCTCCTCCGGCCACCCCGCCCCGTCCCTGGCCCCCGCGACCCAGCCTTTGGAGGCTACGGCGGACCTCTTCAACGACTCTGGCCCAGAGGTGCGCTGGAGCGATGAGCCCATGGAGGTGCGGGACTCCGTCAGCCGTACCCCCACGCCCACACCGACGTCAACGCCTAACCCGACGCCGGGCCCCGCTAGGGGCCAGAAGTCCAAAGAAGTCCACTCGTCGCCGCGCAAAGACACCGAGCGCGCGCGCAAGCAGGCCACCCTGCCCTCCCGCCAATCCAGCCGCATCAAAAAGGGCGGTATTCAGCCGGCCTCGCCCTTCCAGCGTGTAGTTGAGGGGGTGCGCCGCACCACGACGGAACCGGCCCCGCCCAGCTCACAGCCGCGCCTTCAGCCGCCGACGTCGCCCGCGGCGGGACCGGCCGCACCGGTGGCGATGGGCCCACCGGCGGCCCCCACCCTCCGGACCTTCACCTTCCAGGCACCCGCCGGGACCAGCGCGCTTTCTTCGCTCGAGGCGCAGGCCCTGCGGAGCGTCGCAGCGTACCAAGAGCGTCACAACACGGTCACCTCATTTGTGACCACTCTAACCCAAGGCCTCAAGAAGATGGACGCGCTCACCTACATCCCGAAGCCCAAGCTCGCGGCCGCCCACAGCCTGGCGTTGGCCTTGACCCGCCTCCTCCTCGCCGGCGAAGGCAGCCATCCCCCTCACACGGACCTCCTCGCCCAGCTCGACCAATGGGACCCAGCAAAGCCCACCGCCGCGCCCGGCCCACCCGCTGCCTCCCTGCCACCGAGGTCGACCGCACAGCAGCCGCCCCCCGCCGCGGACCCGGCCTCGCCCACTTCATACGCGACGGCCGCTCGTGCGGGCAAGGCCACCGCCCGACCCCTTCGCCCCCTGGAAGGCTTGCGCACTCAAGGGGCGCCAAGGGTGATGCAGAACGTTTTGCTGAGAAGGGTGGCAGGACTGACGACCGCACGTTTATTCGCATCCCACAGGAGGATCCCCTTCGCAAGAAGGACCCGTCGGCCACTCGGACGCGCATGGAGAGGGTGCTCTCCCGGCTCTCCCTCCCCGGCAAACTCACGATTGGACGCGTCAAGGCAATGCACTCGGGCTTCGCGTTCACGCCTGGCCCGAACTGTAAGGCGTCAGCCTTTGAGCCCGCCTACGAGGCCCTCCGCCAAGCGTTCCGCGCCACAGCCATCGAGGGCCCCTGCGAACACACCCGCTACGTGCTGCGGGGCGTGGCGGCGCAAATCATAGTGGACGGCGCGGTTCAGACGGTCGCGCCGGAGCTTTTGGCCTCCCACCTCGCTCAGGCGTTCCCGGACGCAACCTTACCGTGCCCCCCGCGCTCAATGTCGCGTCCAGAAGAAAGCTGGGCGCTGTGGGTTCTCACGGTCGCCAGCGGGCCCCTCCAGGACGCCGATGGAGGCCCCATTCGGGCCAGGCTCTCGGTCATGGACCGGTCGTGCACGATCCGGCCCTACCGAACCAAGAACGCGAACTGACACTGCGCACAGTGCCTGTCGCTACACCACGAGACCCACAACTGCCGCGCCCCGGCCTCGGTCTGCGCCCATTGCGGCCTGACCGGACACCTGACCTCCGCCCACGTCTGCAACCTGTGCCCAGCTGACTCTTCTACGCCGTCAAGAATTGCCTGAGACTGAGAGCACGTCGCCTCTTCGTCCGGCAGGCTCGCTCTCTCCTTCTCCTTGGGGTCGCACGTCAGCGTGTGTCACACACACACACACACACATATATATATATATATATACCATGCTTTTCAGTGCTCATCGTTCACCGCGCACGTTGTGGTCGTCGTATCAAACAAATATCAGCCGCTCCCTTATGGGATCCAAGCCAGGCCCTGTCGCCTAAAGACTTTGACAGGTATTTAAGCTATCCGCTGCAGCTGCCGATTCCATGATTCTTTCTCACGCCGTCCTTTCGCCATCCTGGGTGACGTCGCTGCAGGCAAAGAGCAGGGCATCTGAATGACATCAACTTGAGAATCTTTTGTGACTCAGCGCACGGCGCCGGCGCCGAGCGGACATGTATGATAAGGGAGAGGGAGAGAATAGAAAGCGAAGGTTGGGCAGGGAAAGACACTACGCCAGAAGACTCCTCAGTCGCTGAGCTGTTCCTCCAACCGGCGGATCTTGCGCTTGAGGCGCTTGATCGTGGCCATGAGCCGCTCGTTGTCGTCTTCGAGGTCCTCAATGTCGTCCTCGAGCTCGACGATCCTGCGCTTGCGGCTGCCGGCAAAACTAATGCGTCAGAAGATGTTGTGCTGGGCAAGGAAACTGGGTACTCACCTCGATTGGTGGTCTCCGTGTGCATCCACCTCGTTCGCCCTCATGGTGTAGGACGATACGACGGTCGAGTCGCCGACCACCAACCACTCGTAGTTGCGCCCCCCCCCAACGTGCCGAGTGTTCGGCGACGCATCGGGAGGGGGCGAGAAGGGCTGTGGGTTGCCGCTGCCAGTCGAAGGCGAAGTCGACCGGAAAGACTCGCGCGTGGGCGGCATGGTGGTGTTGGTGGTGTTGGTGGTGTTGGTGGTGGTGTTGGTGCTGGAGGAGGAGGAGGAGCAGTTGCTTTCTCCTGTGGTGAAAAGGTGGGCAGGGTGCTGTAAGAGGGGAGTCTGTGAGTACAGGGCTGAGGTGCGCTAGGCTGTGAAAGGAGAGAGCAATGGGCAAAGTCTAGAGAAGGAAGCATAAGCTGGCAAGGCAGTCCACAGGTGGATCCAAGGGGCAGGGAAGGGAGAGGGGCGGCTCCGGTGCCACTGGTGGTGCGGACATCGATGAGGACCCCAGCACGGCGGCGGAGAGGAAGACCGACCACGGTGCGCTTGTCATCGAAGTGAGTCAGAACACCCTCTCCAGTGACGTGAAGCTCTGGCTCCTCTGCCTTCGTCGTGGTCGTCGTCGTCGTGGTCGTCGCCGCCGGTGGCTGGCGGACCCCTACGCCCCGTAATTGAATTTGTTTGCATCTCGTCGCGGAACGCCACAGCCAGTATTACGAGTACAGTCCATCCTGGCTAAGCCGATAGGGTTGGCTCCAGGCGCAGCGACCATAATCATGGGCGTGATCACTATGAGAAGCCAGGCAGTGCAAGTGAATGTCAGTACATTGAGGATGGAAACGGCACTGTAGCAGCACCAGGCAGCTGACGGTGCTCAAAAATGCATGCTGGAGCAAAGGGGAGAGAACATCAGGTGTTCTGAAATGCTGCCCGGTCATGGAATGTGGCTTGTTGCGGCACTTTCAGAGTTCAAATTGACCTCCGTAAGCTAATACGGGGGCGAAGTCGTATGGGATAACAGGTCAGGCAGGGATGCCGATATTTTCATACGCCCAACTGCGGACCAGCACAATCCTACCGAGTTAACCAAGATATCGGCTTACGGGCTATCAGGTTAGACAGGGTGGACTGTACAAGTGCTGCTTCACCAGTTTGCGTGCTCGCCGACCCTGAACCACTGCATCTCCTCCCGGAGGAAGTGCAGGACGGGTCCAAGGGTTGCGTCCAGCTTGTCTTTGATAACCTGTGAGCTTTTGAAAGTTTAAGTCAGCGTTCTCAGTCCACCCTTCGCGTTAATACGGGGCAAGAGGGCGTCCCAGCGTGTCTGGACCTGTACGTAAGTGATGAACAGAATCTCCACGCGGGAGGTGACGTAGCACGTCGACTCGTAATGCCTATATGACGCGACGCGTATCCTACCTATGATGGGCCGCGGGTCCTTCCGAGCCCGCGGTGTGACCGGCCCGGGGTCTGAGGATGCTCAGGTCAATATTGTTGAGATGTTCAACCGCGCTGTCAACCGCCTCAAGCGCGACCGGCCCGTCTTCCTCCTCCTCAATCACATGGAGCACGGTCAGTACGCGCATGGCATACTATAGAACACGCAGAAGTTGACTTGACCCCCCTCCCTCCCTGTGCTTGGGCAGACCGAGGTGCCGTTGGACAAGAGGACCAAGCTTTCGAACGGCTGGCTTCACGCCTTCAAGAACCGCCACGGTCTCAAGTCTTTCAAACTGCACGGCGAGGCCGGCTCAGTGGCCGTTGTGGACGTCAATAGCGAACAAGAGCGGCTGCGCACCCTGCTCCAAGGCTGGCCACCTCAAGACATCTGGAACATGGATGAGACGGCATCCTTCTACAAGTGAGTTAGCCGTTACAAGTCATGAACCGTGCTGACGTGCTTTACTTCTTTTACTTTGAAGGATGGTGCCGGACCGAACGTTGATGAAAGCCAACACGACCAGGAAGGGACTCAAGGCCGACAAGACTCGGATCACCCTTGCTTTCTGCTGCAACGCAGACGGCAGCGAGCGTCTCGACCCCGTCTTCATCGCCAAGGCCCGGTCGCCTCGCTGCTTTGGACGGTACCTGCCCGGGCAGCTCGGATTCAGCACTTACTATCACAACGAAAAGGCCTGGATGACGGGCAAGATCTGACCTAAACCACGGCATGGTACGCTGCTGACTGATCTACCACAACATGGTACGCTTCTTATCTTGCCACGACATGGTATGAATCAGATGAAGCGTACGGCATTCATCAGGTAACATCGGCCATGACTGACGCGTCAGAATCGCGAACGTGTCAAACTAGTGAGAGGCGGCGAGGGTGACTGCTGAGTGCTGAGCTCGGAGCTGCTGCGGATAAAGGAGCAAGGGAGGGTAAAAGGGATGGAAGGAGGAGAGGAGAAGAGGGTTCGTTTGAGGTCCACGCACCTCATTGCCGCCGCTCAGCTGGTGTAGGACGTGCGGCAGTGACGAGCGTCGTGGCCAGCATTGCCACACTTGTTGCAGAAGGAGGGTAGGCTCGTACGACTTGAGGATGAGCCTTGGCTGAATGCTGCCTCGCGGCGCTTCTTTTGAGGTCGTCTTTGCTGAACGCGTGAGCTTGACTCGGGCGCGTCGAGGTTGTTGGACGCAAGGTCATCCAGCTCGGCGACGACGTACGGATTGGAGTATGTCGCTCGCCAGTGTACCGTCGACCAGTACGCGTGCGCGAGAGCCACGGCAGGTCTCTTCACGGCTGCCGCAAGCGCGGCAACGTGAGCGCAGGGCAGCAGCATCAGCTGCGGCACTCCGCATGTGCACGAACTGCAGCTGCCCACGACATCGGCATCGGCGAGCTGAACGTTGTACTGCTTGACCGAAGAGCCGACGACTAGGCCGGACGAGGTGCTGGCGGGAGTGCAGTTGAGTTTGCGAGCATGGTGGGTGGCCTCGACGAAGAGGCTGTGTGGGTGCGGTGCCAGCACTTGCTTCCAGGTCAAGGCTCGTTCGCGCCGCGCATGAAAGTGTCCCATCTCGTACGTGTGGACGGCGGCAAGCAGCTGCAACGGCGGCAGCTCCCGATGCCGGCGCAGTGCAGAGTTGGCGATCTCGGAGAGGTTTGATGTGACGTGGTCAAATCTGCGACCTGGAAAGGCATAGCAGGTCCAGAACCGGTGCGGAATGCCTTGCCCCTCGTCGTCGCTCAAGTAGGCCGCCGCCGCTGGCCAGGACACCTTGAATTCGTCCATCAGCTGCGTGAACTTGGCAGTCGTCTCGGCGTAGACGAGCTTCCAGAAGTGCTGCTGCGCTGCGGCTCCATGGTGCCTTTTGACGTTCTCAGCAAGGTGCCAGCAGCAGAAGCCCTCAATGGTATTGGGCAAGATGTTCTTGATAGCGTTGAGAAGGCCCTTTTGCCTGTCCAAGATCATAGTAGTTGATGCGGTGCCGATGGATGGGAAGGCGTCCAAAAGGGCGCGCAGGAACCACTCCCAGGTTGTTTGGCTCTCGTTGCGTACCAAAGCCCAAGCCAGGATGACCAGGTTGTTGTCTGCATCCATCGCGGCCGCCAGGAGGAGGATCATTCCGTGCTTGTTTTTTGTTCAAGTGACATCGACGGCAACGAAGGGTTTGCAGTGCTGCCAGGCTGCCCGCACAGCACTTGAGCAGACGAAGGCGCAGGAGAACCTCCCATCTCCCTCGCCGTGGGCGACGTGCGCGTCGGGATCGTTGCCCTTGACGCGAGCAAGCCAAGCCTGGATCTGACGGAACTCTGCAAGCTGGTCTTCGAGTCGTGAGCCAAGTATGGCCAGCCGTGTCTTGTTGACGGAGCTCTGAGGCACGCTGATGCCGTGCACTTGCTTGAGATGAGCCATGATTTGCGCGTCTTTGGTCGAATGGTCGACCGTCATATGCTTGCCAATCTGTGGCGAGTACGGAGGATACGATGTCAGTCGACCTGTCACGGTGCCAATGCTCTGACTGCACCTCACCAGCTCAACCAAGTACTTGTGACCGTTGTGCTTTGCCCGAGCTGGGTCGCTGAGACCTACGCAGACGTGTCCCTCCTTGAAGACGGATACCTCGAAGCGTTCTGTCTCTCTGTTGAGCTTGCACCGCACGCGGAAGGCGCAGTCCTTGCTTCGCTGGCATACAGCAATGGCCCAGTCCCTCTTCAGCGCCTTCCATTTGTGCGGGAAGGCTTGTTCGAGAGCGTAGTCCGTGACAGCGTCCTATGAATTGCTGTATGTCGACATAGGACGCGCCGTGCACCAGTGGCGTACGACGCTCACGTATAGGTGGCATGTCCGCGCAGCAGCAACTTCACGCACGTCGCTGATTGCGCGATGCGCGTAACGTCAACTGGCTTGCTGACGGCTGTAGTGGTGGTCTGGTGGGCGTCGTGATGAAGAGCTGCTGCTGATGCTGATGCCGGACGCGCTCGATTCCGATACGACGCGTCCTCACCCGGCGCGGTTGCGCAACTGGCTCGCACCATACCATGTCGTGGCAAGATAAGAAGCGTACCATGTTGTGGTAGATAGTCAGCAGCGTACCATGCCGTGGTTTAGGTCGGCAAGATCTTCCAAGACTGACTCTTCAAGTGGGACGCCCGGCTTCGTGCACAACAGCGCAAAATCCTGCTGCTTGTGGACAACTTCAGCGGACATACAGCCTGCGACGACGAGCTCACCAACATCCGTCTTGAATTTTTCAAGCCCAACCTCACGTCGCACGTCCAATCCCTCAATGCGGGCGTGTTCCGCTGCTTCAAGGCCCGTTTCCGTGGCTTGGTGTTGGCGCGGGCGTTGGAGCGGTACGAGGCGGAGGAAGACGACATTTACAAACTTGATCAGCTTACCGCGATACGTATGGTCACTCAAGCATGGAGCAGTGTCAAGGCGACCACCATCGCCAACTGCTGGCGACATGTCGGCATTTTGCCGGCCACCCGCACCGACGCGAGCGGCGCGGGCGGTCGCTGAGGACGAGCAAGAAGCGGCGGAGACGCTGCGGCGTCTATACGATGCCGGCTCGGTGCGACCGCATGCGCGAATGTCGATTCAAGAGCTCCTCAACCCGGTCGAGGAGGCGCGGCCGCCCCTCGAGGACGACGGAGAAGAAGCGGTGGGCGTGGAGATGGACGAGCAAGACGTGGTCCAACAAGAAGAGCACATTGATGCGGTCGATGAAGTCGAGGAGCCCGTCGTTGCGCCGACTGCCAACGAGGCAAGGAGCATGGTGCTCGGGCTCCTCGACTTTGCCGCCGCTCAAGTCGATCCATACTTCAAAACGGTCTTGACGCCCAAGCTCTCAGAAGCCAAGCACAGGATCCGGCTGCTTCAAGTGCAAATGATGCAGCATATTACGTTACATGCGTTCGTCCAGCGACGCCAAAGCACCGCAACCGGCAGCAGCACAGGCGCCGCCGCCACCACCACCACCACCACCATCAGCTGCACATCAGGCGGAAGCAGCCCGTAGGTGAGTGTCTCGTTGCAGCGCGCCCGGTGAGCGGCTTGCCCTTGGACCAGAATTCAGGCCCTGACTGACCTTTCTTGCCTTCCCTCACACCTTCAGACCTCAACTTCGTCATATACGCGCGTTCTCGCGCCGTACGCGGCGCTTGTGACTGCTATGTTGGCTGCCCGTGTGTACCTCTCTCTCGAAATACCCTTTCAATAGCATACCCGTCCTCTGACTTCGGACCGGTATGCCCGAAGGCAGGTCCTACTGTATCGCCCCCGCTGGCACCGGCGCCTCGCCCGCATCTTCCCTATCTTGAAAGATGGGAAGAACACAACGGGGGGTCCGCGGTCGGAAGCGGATCGACAATCGCCTCAACCTCACTATCCTCCAGCTCAATGCTGGCCGCAGCAAAGACGCGACTAGTGCGGCCCTGAAGGAGGCCCTGCGCCAGGGAGTCGACGTTTTGATGATCCAAGAGCCAGGAGGCTTCTGCCGCCATGCCATCGGGCGGCCGCTGCCGCGTATTTTGTCCACGGCTTACCAAGTCTTTCTCCCCATCCTACAGCACGCCGCCCGACCAAGGGTGGCCACCTACGTCAAAATCCACGAAACACCCTGGTCGCCAGTCTCGAGGGCGAACCTCACATCCGGCAACGCGGACATACTACTGGTTGACGTGCGCGCCACGGATGGCAAGCAAATCCGACTTCACAACGTCTACAACGCGCCCGCCAACTGCGAGCGTGGAGGAGAGGGCGCTTCCGCGCTCCTCGGCCTGCCGTTCACTCCTCAACCCGCCCCCGCCTGTGGCGACTTCGACCTCCACCACCCAGACTGGTCCACGGCGTGGTGCGCCAGTCGCTCCACACCGGAGGCGGAGGCGCTCGCGAGTTGGACGACCACGCAGGGATGGCACCACCTCCTAGACGCGGGCACCGTGACGCGCCCCTCGGAGTCTGGGGGCACGGCCATCGACCTGGCCCTGGCGAACGACCCCCTCATCCGTCAAGGCTGGAACGTATCCGCTGAGGTCTACGAATCCTTCTGCGGAGGCTCGGACCACCTGCCGATTCTCGTCCAAGTCGCGTGCGGCGCTGGCGCGCCCCAGTCCAGGACGCTCCGGTTCCGATTCGACCGCGCCGATTGGGCCAAGTTCAGAGACACGCTCAAAGCCTCAGGCCCTGCCCGCCTCGCCCGCTCGGAAACGGTGGTACGGCAAGCCACTGTGGACCGGACCCTCCCGCCGGACGGCCGTCACGCGACGCTTGACGATTTTGCCAAGGCGATCCAACACTGGGTCTACCACGCGATGGTGGAATCCATCCCGAGAACCGCTTCCACAGGGCAATGTCACCCCTGGTGGAATCCGCAGTGCGAAGCTGCGAAACGTCGCCTGGTGGAGCTGGAGCGCAAACTGTCCTGCTCCTTGACTGCCAACATCGTGGACCTTCCACTACTCGAAGAAGTCCAACAGCAACGACTCGCGACCAAGTGGACGTACCGGGCGGTCAGCACGGAGTACTTCCGCAGCCGCGCGAACGAGCTGCAGGGCGACGACATCTGGGGGCGAGGCGCTGGGGCGAGGCGAAACGCAAGTACGCCTCCCCCGCCCTCCGAGACGCGATGGGCAACACCCATACCACGCCGGCGGAGAAATCGGCGCTGCTCGCCGCCACACTGACACCACTTCAAGGGGAAACGGACATGGAAGCACTCCTGGACGACGTCCCTCCCCGGGTCGACCCTCTCCGAGACGTGCCTGTCACGGCGGACGAGCTGCGCACGGCTATCTGGGCGGCCGGCCCGAACAAGGCCCCTGGCGCGGACGAGATCACGAACAGAGTTCTCCGCCAAGGATGAGACGTCATAGCCGGCCCCCTCCTTGCCCTGGTGCGGACCGCCTACGCCATGGGGTGGTACCCGTCGGTCTTCAAGCACGCGGTCCTGGTCGTACTGCCAAAGGGGGGCCGCCGGGATCCTTCCCTCCCGGGATCGTACCGGCCCATCGCCTTGCTGCCAGTCATAGGCAAGGCTCTCGAGAAGATTGCCGCGTCTAGGTTGACCTGGCTGGTCACGACCATGCACCTGGTCCGCAGAGACCAGTTTGGTGCCCTGCCTCACCGATGCACTGACGATGCCGCTCTCTCTCTGGTCCACAGTGTCCAGCACGGCTGGTCCCAGAGTACAGGCGCCCGGCGACTGACGACCTCGATGCTCACCGCCGATGTCGTGGGCGCCTTCAACAACGCGCGCCCGGACGTTCTGATTCGACTGCTCTGGCGCCTGGGCCTGCCGACCGCGCTGGTGCGTCTGGTTGCGCGCTGGCTGTCAGCTCGGATTGCCTCCATCAAGCTCGACGGCTTTACCGGCGAGCCCTACCAAGTCCAAGGAGGCCTGCCGCAGGGATCGCCCCTCAGCCTCATCTGCTTCGTGCTCTACATGAGCCCGTTGTGGGAACGCCTCCCGCCTGGGGTCCGCCTGATAGGATACATCGACGACCTCGGCTTTGTCACGCAAGCCGCCGACGTTCAAGCCAACTGCGACACCCTTGTCTCCGCCTACGCCGCCGCCCAGGAATGGGCGACCGAGGTGGGCCTCTCCTTTGACACCGTGAAACGAGAGCTGATCCACTTCCCTCCTAGAACCACGAAACGTGCGGACCGCCCGGCCCTGCTTCCCGTCACGCTGGCCGATGGAAGCACCGTGGCTCCCACGGAGTGGGACTCCTCGGTGCGGTGGTTGGGCCTCTGGCTCAATCCGACCCTCAACTGGACGTACCACGTCAAGGCCATGTGCACACGCGCAATGGGCGCGGTGTCCTGTTTGCGCATGCTGGCCAACACGATCCGCGGCCCGTCCGCCATGCTTCTACGTCGCGTGCACGAAGCCTGCGTCCTCCCCATCCTCAGCACGCGTGCGCGGTCTGGTGGCGGGGCATCACCCGCCAGACGGACAGCGGCGGTCACACCGTCCGAGTCCCAAACGCGGTGGCCCTGTCAAAGATGCTAGACGGCGTCCAGAACCAGGCCCTTCGCGTCATCCTCTCCGTGTGGCGCACCACCCCGATCCAAGCCCTCCAATGCGAGGCAGGTTTGCCCCCCCCCCCTTTACCTGGCCCTGGACGATACCACGCACTGATTCGCTCTTCGCCTTCGCCCTCTCCCGTTGACCCACCCTTTTGTTCGCATCCTTCCGCAGATGGGCGCGCCGCCGTACGGGCGTGCCTCCAACACCACCCTCCTCGACCTCGCCCGTGCCTCTTCACAGGTGGAGGTGTCCCGCGCCGGACCAGCCCGGCCGTGGGCCCGGCCACTACCATCCCCGGCTTGGAGCTCGTGCTTCAAGGGGGCAGATCAAAGGAGGCCGCCGCGGCGCAGCATCGCCCGCGGATGCCAGGCGACACCTCCACGGTGGACGCCTACACTGACGGCTCCAAGGATGGTGACCGCCTTGGCGCCGGTTTCGTCGTGTTTGGCACTGACGCGGCCGGCGGCGAGCAGGTTACGCGCCGGAGCATCAATATGCAGGGCCAGGCGGAGGTCTTTGACACGGAAATCTTTGCCCTCCTCCTTGCCGTCCAACAGGCCATCGATCTTGCTTCCGTCTCTGACGCGTCACACATCAGGACCTTCACTGACAACGTCTCTGTTCTGCAGGCCTTTCAATCCGGCAGCAGCAACTCGAGCTTCCTACGCCTTCGTGCCCTGCGGAACCTCGTCCGCACCTGGCTGGCGGAGAATCGGAATCGGCGCATGACCGTCGCCTGGGTGCCGGGCCACCAGGGGGTGGCCGGCAACGAGGCCGCGGATGCGCAAGCAAAGCGTGGACTGGATCCCCTCCGGGCGAGGGCCAGCGCTCCCTGGTTGTCGCCGCCGAGTCGGATCTTGACCGAGTCAGCTGCTTGCTGGTCGTACGCTCCCTTTCGCCCGCTCGCAAGTTCGACACCCGGTCCTCGGTGCGGCTTTGCCCGCCTTGTCCGCACACCCACCTTGCTGGTCCTGGACCTGCCGCCAGAACTCTGACCTATGCTGCTGGATCAAGGGGGGACCGAGCCAACCAGCAGTGTCCCAGACGGGCGCTGAGCGAAGTAAGATAGCGGACCGTTGGGGCAGACGGCCGGAAGGAGTAGTAAGGACGAAGGGCAGGGGAGAGGACGAGACGTGAAGGACTGGATTGCCAGAGGGGGGGAGGAGAAGGGAAACAGGCTTGTTATATAGCTTTGGGGTCAGGGAGAGAGCCCGAGGGCGCAAGCTAGGGGAAACGAGACAGCGAGACGATATGAAACGGGAACAGCTTCCGGAATGAGGAGGCTGTGCCGGGCTAAGGGAGGGCTGTGCGCTGGAATGAGCAAAGCTGCCGTGCCGTGCCGGAGGCTGTGCTCCGACATGCCGCTATAGCCGGAATGAGAGTTGCACTGTCAGCAGTGCTGACTGACTCACAACACTCCCTCTCAGGCAGCACCTGCTGAACCTGAGGCCGTGTTGATGCCAGAGATCGGCCGTACACCGAGTGCTTGGCGATGCTTGACAAGTACCGGGGCCGGAGTTGCCTTGGTGAGGATGTCGGCTGCTTGCTCCGATGTGCCGACGTACTCCAACTGAATCGCACCAGCCTCGACTTGCCATCGGACGAAGTGATACCGGATGTCGATGTGCTTGGTGCGACGGTGCCAGCCAGGGTTTTGCGCGAGGGCCAGCGCTCCCTGGTTGTCGCCGCCGAGTCTGATCTTGACCGAGTCGGCTGTCTCTTGGTCGTATGCCATGATGGCGGTCCGAAGCCAGATGGCGTCCTTGGCGGCTTCCGTAAGTGCAATGTACTCCGACTCCACCGAGGAGAGGGCGACGCACGTCTGCCGCAGAGAGCCCCAGCTGACCGTAGCGCCGTAGAGCTGGAAGACGTAGCCGGACTGCGACTGACCGTCTTCGTGATTGCCGGCCCAGTCGGCGTCCGAGAAGCCGACAAGTTGAGGTTCGCCGTCAACCCTGACGGGGGCGAGGACCAGCCCAAGGTCGCGCGTCGCTTTGAGGTACCGAAGGACGCGCTTGGCAACCTTGAAGTGCTCTTCGGTCGGGTTGCTGCAGAAACGCGCGAGTGCGCTGACTGCGAAGCTGACGTCCGGACGTGTGGAGAGGGCGATCCACATAAGACATCCGACCAGAGCTTGAAACTGTCGCGCTTGGTCCGGATGTATCGCAGCTCCCTCTGCGACGAGCTTGGTGCCGGCCGCGATTGGTGTCGGCTCCAGACGGCAGTCGGTCATGCCGAAACGTTCGAGCACCGTGTCGATGTAGTGACCTTGGCTGAGGACAAAGCTGCTGTCCGTTCGCTCGACCTTGACGCCGAGGACAGAGCTAGCCGGGCCGATGTCGGACATCTTGTAGGCGGCCTTGAGACCATCTCGAATACCGTCGATGATGGCCCGCGTCTTGCCGCCGATGAGGAAGTCGTCCACGTAGACGAAGACGATCGTGCGCGTATCGTCGGACTCGATGCGCACGAAGATGCCCCAGTCGGCGTCGCTGTGCTGGAAGCCGAGGTTGTTGAGGACCTTGACGACGTCGAGCCACCACAGCCTAGCCGACTGCTTGAAGCCGTAAAGACCCTTGCGGACTAGAAGGCCGGTCGCCTTCGGGTTGGCTTGACCCAGCCTTGCGGAAAGCTGATGTAGAGCTTGCGGTCCATCTCTGGGTTGAGGAAGGCAGTCTCCGCATCCATTTGCCAGACGATGAGGTCGTAGACGCAGGCAATGACGAAGAAGATTCGCATGCTGGTCATTCGTCTGACTGGAGCGTACGTCTCGTCGTAGTCGATGCCGTACCGCTGGGTGAAGCCGCGGCCGACGAGACGAGCCTTGTGCTTGACAAAGTTGCCTTCTGCATCGCGCTTTGTCTTGCAGACCCACTTGGTGGAGACGACCTTGGCGCCGGGAGGGATGACCACCTCCTCGAGCGTGTCGTTCTTGATGAGCGACTGGAGCTCGGACTCGAAGGCCTTGGCCCACTCGGCTTGCTCCGGAGTGCGCATTGCCTCGTCGTAGCTGGTCGGGTCGTTGTCCAGGAGGGAGATCGTGCACAGATGCCCCTCCGACTCTTGGCAGAATGTCGCGTAGTGGTCGTAGAACCGCGCCGACCGTTGCCCGCGCCCAAGACGTGCCAGAAGGCGCCGGGTACCCTCAGGTCGAGCAGTGACCTGTGAGGGTGGGTCGATGTCCACGCTGGTGTCCGGCTCAGAGCGCTTGATGCCAAGAGGACCAGAGGCAGGCTCGGTGTCGGAGTCGGACCCGTCGGACTCGTACTTGACAAGCCCGACTGAGGGCTCGTCGTCGATGTCGAGGATGCTTGCATCCGGGACTTGTCCCGGAGGGACATCGACGTCTTGAAGGACTGTCGGTGCATTCGGACTTGCACCGTAGGAGACGTTGCGGGAGGAGACGATCTTGCCCGTCTCCTCGTTGAGAACCGCACAGCCGCTGCGCTCCGAAGGCCAGCCGACGAGTCGACCCTTCCAGGCCTTGGGAATCGACAAGTCGGACTTGACGCGGTCGGCTGCCGGAACGTGCACCCAGCAAGTCGAACCGAAGGCCTGCGCCTTGCCGAGGGAGGGCTTGCGCTTGTGGACCCATTCCCACACGGTTCGACCGTCGTCAACCAGGGTGACCTTCTTGCGGAGGACCGCCACAAACATGATGGCGTGTCCACCAGATCGCCGGCATGCCGCTGCTGTGGAGCATGGTGGCCGTCATCTCCTTGAGAGTCCGGTTCTTGCGCTCGGCAACACCGTTGAGCCCTGGTGTGTGCGGCGTGTTGTGAGTCAGTCAGCACTGCTGACAGTGCAACTCTCATTCCGGCTATAGCGGCATGTCGGAGGACAGCCTCCGGCACGGCACGGCAGCTTTGCTCATTCCAGCGCACAGCCCTCCCTTAGCCCGGCACAGCCTCCTCATTCCGGAAGCTGTTCCCGTTTCATATAGTCTCCCTGTCTCGTTTCCCCTAGCTTGCGCCCTCGGGCTCTCTCCCTGACCCCAAAGCTATATAACCAGCCTGTTTCCCTTCTCCTCCCCCCTCTGGCAATCCATCCAGTCCTTCACGTCTCGTCCTCTCCCCTGCCCTTCGTCCTTACTACTCCTTCCGGCCGTCTGCCCCAACGGTCCGCTATCTTACTTCGCTCAGCGCCCGTCTGGGACACTGCTGGTTGGCTCGGTCCCCCCTTGATCCAGCAGCATAGGTCAGAGTTCTGGCGGCAGGTCCCTTCGGCTCCACTGCGGAGCTGTATTACCTGGTCCGACCGTCCCATCCCGAACTGCTGGATCCTGTGGGATCCTCCCCAACCAGTACCTCCCTTTCGCCCGCTCGCAAGTTCGACACCCGGTCCTCGGTGCGGCTTTGCCCGCCTTGTCCGCACACCCACCTTGCTGGTCCTCGCAGGTGGGTGTGGTCCGTCGTCCGCGACCTTAGTCTACAAGAGATTAAGAGTCTGTGAAGCTCACCACTGTGGTCTTGCTTCCTCGTCCGCGTCCGTCCGCGTCCGTCCTCGTCCTCTCGACCCGTCCGGTGGCACTGTTGGTCCTCGCAGTTGCTGCAGCGGTCCTCCGCAATGGTCGACAACACAGTCAGCCCGTCTGGGGTCCCGACCCTCACGGGCATCGACAACTTCTTCGCCTGGCGCGAGAAGATCGAGCCGATCCTCCTCGGCATTCGCGCCCTCAACATCGTCTACGGCACGGAGCCTCTTCCAAAGCTCCCCTCGGCTCCCAGCAGCATCGACCTCCGGCTGCAGGAGTCCTGGAAGGACAGGGACGCCAAGGCGATGTCGCTCATCCGACAGACGGTCGGAGGAGCTCTTCAAGGCCTGATCCGCGGGCTGCCCTCGAGCACGGCAATGTGGGCCCTCCTCGCCGATCTCAACAAGCTCGACACACCAGAGCATCGAGCAACCATCAATCGCAAGGTCGCCAACCTCTTTCTCGACGAAGGCGGCGACATGGCCGAGCACCTCAACAAGTTCATGGACCTCTTGGCGGAAGCGGGTGCGGCCAAGCTCGACTGGGCCAACGACGAGAAGTTGACCTGCCAGTACTTCTTCGACACCCTGCCCTACTCTCTTCGGGTGGTCCGGACGGACTGGCGTCAAGTGCCCAAAGAAGAGCAGACCTTCCTCGAGCTTGTCCGGCTCTACAACGAGGAAGACGCAGCTCGGCAGCGGTCCGCCACTCGCACGGCCGATGCGATGGCGATGGCAAGTCTGGCCAAGCCGCGACGCAGCGTCAACATCAAGGGCGTCGCAAACCGAGCTTCGGGCAAGTCCAAGCGTGGCATCGACAAGGCCAAGCAGATCAACTCCGGCAGCAGCAGCAACAAGCGCACGTTGTGCTACGGCTGCGGAGCTCGTGGGCACGAGCGGTCAAGCTGCCCGGACACCAGTCACTTGGGTCCCGGCGAAGGTCCGATCTGCTGGAACTGCCACAAGCAGGGCCACGTCTCAAGCGATTGCAGGCAGCCGAAGAAGACAAGGGCCTCTGGCAAGGCGGCAGCTGCTCAAGAGCTCGGTGGCACCTGGCCAGATGCGGCCGATATGCTCGGCGCCGTGTTGGAGCACGCCAACTCGGCCACCGCGACGGACGACAGGATGGTCCTCTTCCTGATCGACTCCGGCGCATCGCGGCACATCGTCACCGACAAGAAGCTACTCAGCGGCGTTCGACCTATCGCCTCGGTCAGCTTCAAGACAGTCGGCTCGCAGGAAACTGCCGACTGTGTCGGTGACATCCACGGTTCCGTCAAGTCCGGCAGACGGATCACCTTCAAGGACGTTGTCCTCCTCCCGGGTGCCGGAGTCAACATCCTGTCGGAAGAACTGCTTCGGCAGCGCGGCTGGCTCAAGATCGTCGACAACGACACCGATTCGGCCTCATTGCGACACAAGGAACACCTCGACTGGTGTATGCCCCTTGTCAAGATCGGACTGCTGAGATACCTTCCTGTCCGCATCGACAAGTCCGACGACGGTCCGCCAGGGCAGGTCCTCGCCCCGGCGGAGCAACACGGCAATCCGATGCTCGACCTGCATCACCGGCTCGGACATCTCGGCTTCAGTACAATCAAGAAGCTGATCCGGTCCGGTCATCTGCCCTTGGTGCCCGGCATGAACGAGGCCAAGCCCAGCTGCGACAGCTGCGAGAAGGCCAAAGCAACACGGCACCCCTTCAACGATGCACCGCTCAGAGGGAGCCAGCCGCTTGAGCTTGTGCATTCGGACGTAGCCGGACCTCTTCGACCGTGCCACGGTGGCTACGCGTACTTCGCCACCTTCATCGACGACTTTACCGACCTCACCGATGTGGTCCTCCTTCGGTCAAAGGCAGAAGTGCTTCATCGCTTCGTCGCCTGGGTCAAGGTCGTCGAACGGGCGTTCGATGCCAAGGTACAAGTCCTACGTACCGATGGCGGAGGCGAGTATGTCAACAAAACTATGACGACTTGGGCGGCATCGCGTGGAATCCTCCACCATATCACGCCGCCACACACACCGGAACTCAACGGTGTGGCCGAGCGCAAGAATCGGACGCTCAAGGAGATGACGGCCGCAATGCTTCACAGCAGCGGCCTGCCGGCGATCTGGTGGGGTCACGCGATCATGTTTGCCGCTGTCCTCCTCAAGAAGGTCACCCTGGTGGACGACGGTCGAACCGTGTGGGAATGGGTCCACAAGCGCAAGCCCTCCCTCGGCAAGGCGCAGGCCTTCGGTTCGACTTGCTGGGTGCACGTCCCAGCCGCCGACCGCGTCAAGTCCGACTTGACGATTCCCAAGGCATGGAAGGGCCGACTTGTCGGATGGCCTTCGGAACGCAGCGGCTATGCGGTACTCAACGAGGAGACGGGCAAGATCGTTTTCTCCCGGAACGTCTCTTTCGGTGCAAGTCCGAGCGCACCAACGGTCGTTCAAGACGTCGAAGCTCCTCTAGGACAAGGTCCGAATGCAAGCATCGGAGACGTTGATGACGAAATCATCGTCGAAGACATCAAGCACGAGTCGGACGGGTCCGAGTCCGACATCGAGCCTACCTCTGGTCCTCGAGGTATCAAGCGCTCCGAGCCGGACTTGACTGTGGATGTCAGCCAGCCCTCATCGACAGCCCAAGTCAGCGACCGTCCTGAGGGCGTCCGGCGGCTGCCAGCCCGAGCTGGCCGCGGTCAACGGTCGGCAGGCTTCTACAACCAGTACGCAACTCTCTGCCAAGAGTCGGAGGGATATCTGTGCATGATCTCCCTCCTGGACAACGACCCGACCAGCTACGACGAGGCAATGCGCACTCCGGAGCAAGCCGAGTGGGCCAAGGCCTTCGAGTCCGAGCTCCAGTCGCTCATCAAGAACGACACGCTCGAGGAGGTGGTCCTCCCTCCCGGCGCCAAGGTCGTCTCCACCAAGTGGGTCTGCAAGACAAAGCGCGATGCAGAAGGCAACTTTGTCAAGCACAAGGCTCGTCTCGTCGGCCGCGGCTTCACCCAGCGGTACGGCATCGACTACGACGAGACGTACGCTCCAGTCGGACGAATGACCAGCATGCGAATCTTCTTCGTCATTGCTTGCGTCTACGACCTGATCGTCTGGCAGATGGATGCGGAGACGGCCTTCCTCAACCCGGAGATGGACCGCGAGCTCTACATCAGCTTTCCGCAAGGCTGGGTCAAGCCAACCCGAAGGCGACCGGCCTTCTAGTCCGCAAGGGTCTTTACGGCTTCAAGCAGTCGGCTAGGCTGTGGTGGCTCGACGTCGTCAAGGTCCTCAACAACCTCGGCTTCCAGCACAGCGACGCCGACTGGGGCATCTTCGTGCGCATCGAGTCCGACGATACGCGCACGATCGTCTTCGTCTACGTGGACGACTTCCTCATCGGCGGCAAGACGCGGGCCATCATCGACGGTGTTCGAGATGGTCTCAAGGCCGCCTACAAGATGTCCGACATCGGCCCGGCTAGCTCTGTCCTCGGCGTCAAGGTCGAGCGAACGGACAGCAGCTTTGTCCTCAGCCAAGGTCACTACATCGACACGGTGCTCGAACGTTTCGGCATGACCGACTGCCGTCTGGAGCCGACACCAATCGCGGTCGGCACCAAGCTCGTCGCAGAGGGAGCTGCGATACATCCGGACCAAGCGCGACAGTTTCAAGCTCTGGTCGGATGTCTTATGTGGATCGCCCTCTCCACACGTCCGGACGTCAGCTTCGCAGTCAGCGCACTCGCGCGTTTCTGCAGCAACCCGACCGAAGAGCACTTCAAGGTTGCCAAGCGCGTCCTTCGGTACCTCAAAGCGACGCGCGACCTTGGGCTGGTCCTCGCCCCCGTCAGGGTTGACGGCGAACCTCAACTTGTCGGCTTCTCGGACGCCGACTGGGCCGGCAATCATGAAGACGGTCAGTCGCAGTCCGGCTACGTCTTCCAGCTCTACGGCGCTACGGTCAGCTGGGGCTCTCTGCGGCAGACGTGCGTCGCCCTCTCCTCGGTGGAGTCGGAGTACATTGCACTTACGGAAGCCGCCAAGGACGCCATCTGGCTTCGGACCGCCATCATGGCATACGACCAAGAGACAGCCGACTCGGTCAAGATCAGACTCGGCGGCGACAACCAGGGAGCGCTGGCCCTCGCGCAAAACCCTGGCTGGCACCGTCGCACCAAGCACATCGACATCCGGTATCACTTCGTCCGATGGCAAGTCGAGGCTGGTGCGATTCAGTTGGAGTACGTCGGCACATCGGAGCAAGCAGCCGACATCCTCACCAAGGCAACTCCGGCCCCGGTACTTGTCAAGCATCGCCAAACTCTCGGTGTACGGCCGATCTCTGGCATCAAGACGGCGTCAGGTTCAGCAGGTGCTGCCTGAGAGGGAGTGTTGTGAGTCAGTCAGCACTGCTGACAGTGCAACTCTCATTCCGGCTATAGCGGCATGTCGGAGCACAGCCTCCGGCACGGCACGGCAGCTTTCCTCATTCCAGCGCACAGCCCTCCCTTAGCCCGGCACAGCCTCCTCATTCCGGAAGCTGTTCCCGTTTCATATCGTCTCGCTGTCTCGTTTCCCCCAGCTTGCGCCCTCGGGCTCTCTCCCTGACCCCAAAGCTATATAACCAGCCTGTTTCCCTTCTCCTCCCCCCTCTGGCAATCCATCCAGTCCTTCACGTCTCGTCCTCTCCCCTGCCCTTCGTCCTCACTACTCCTTCCGGCCGTCTGCCCCAACGGTCCGCTATCTTACTTCGCACAGCGCCCGTCTGGGACACTGCTGGTTGGCTCGGTCCCCCCTTGATCCAGCAGCATAGGTCAGAGTTCTGGCGGCAGGTCCAGGACCAGCAAGGTGGGTGTGCGGACAAGGCGGGCAAAGCCGCACCGAGGACCGGGTGTCGAACTTGCGAGCGGGCGAAAGGGAGGTACTGGTCGGGTAGGATCCCACAGGATCCAGCAGTTCGGGATGGGACGGTCGGACCAGGTAGTACAGCTCCGCAGTGGAGCCGAAGGGACCTGCCGCCAGAACTCTGACCTATGCTGCTGGATCAAGGGGGGACCGAGCCAACCAGCAGTGTCCCAGACGGGCGCTGTGCGAAGTAAGATAGCGGACCGTTGGGGCAGACGGCCGGAAGGAGTAGTGAGGACGAAGGGCAGGGGAGAGGACGAGACGTGAAGGACTGGATGGATTGCCAGAGGGGGGAGGAGAAGGGAAACAGGCTGGTTATATAGCTTTGGGGTCAGGGAGAGAGCCCGAGGGCGCAAGCTGGGGGAAACGAGACAGGGAGACTATATGAAACGGGAACAGCTTCCGGAATGAGGAGGCTGTGCCGGGCTAAGGGAGGGCTGTGCGCTGGAATGAGGAAAGCTGCCGTGCCGTGCCGGAGGCTGTGCTCCGGCATGCCGCTATAGCCGGAATGAGAGTTGCACTGTCAGCAGTGCTGACTGACTCACAACATTGAAGTGCTGCTTGACGTCGTACAAGTAGTCGGAGAGGGCGCGAGTGTTGCGAGAGCCATTGAAAGTGCGAGGTTCCGGGAGCTTGGGTGCCTTGACCTTGAACGACGAGGCCGAGGAGGCAGCAGCACGAGCTTGTTCAAGCTGGGCCTTGAGCGAATCCAGCAAGGCTTTGGCCTCAGGCGAGGCGGCTTCGTAGATGGCTTGAGGGGTGGCGGCGGTCGACATGCTTGACGAACCGGACGTCTCAGGGACGACAAAGACTTGGAAGGGTGCAAGGAGAACCCGCAGGAGCTTGAGTCCGAACATCTTGACAATCGCTCCAGACCAAGACCCAGGATGGCCGAGCAGATTCGGTGTTGGACAGTCAACCAGGTAGTACCGCTCCGCAGTGGAGCCGAAGGGACCTGTTGCTAGAACTTTGGCCTAAGTCTGCTCGACGTCGCCAAGGTCGAGGTTGGGAGACGAAGGTGGTCGATGGGGTCGGAGGTCGAAGGTCGGAGGATCTTGATGCGAAGCTACCAAGTGTGACAAGGGCGGATCAGGGGCAAGAGTACGAAGAAAGAGTATGGGAGATTGGGGGATGTCTGGGTGAAGAGCTAAGTACAGGACTAGGTGGAAAGGGGCGGTATATATACCTTCGAGGTCAGGATAGCGAGGAAGAGGAGCGAAGGAGCGGACTGAAGCAATGGAGTGGCTGTGAAGTAGAGGGGACAGAGGCGAGGGGCTGGGTGCGACGAGACGAGACACTGGAACGGAGAGCGGAGGTTGCTGCGCGCCGACTGCGCATGGCGTGATTAGCGCACGTTCCTGACCAAGTGGGCTGATCTTGACGATGACTCGGTCTTGGCGAGTATTGCGTGCCTCGGAGATAAGCCAGGGTGGGGGTGAAGGTCCGTGCTTCGGGCGTAAGCATTTCCTGGAGTGGTGTCCACAAGTGTCCATAAGTGTCCACAGGTGAGTGTTGAGGCCGAGCCTTGTTACACCACCGCCAGCACCACCACCACCGCCACCCCTCTGTGAGTATCACCGGTGCGGAGACGCGCTGAACACTCTTTCCCTATTTGCCAGCTCCCCCTCCTCCTCTTCCAATCCCAGCTCCCTTCTCCCTCTGCAGACTTCCACCGGGCCGGTTCCTGGCGGTGGGTCGTCGGTGGCCTCGGCGCGAACACCGGCTGTGCCTGCGCTCAGGTCCTCGCGCCGGCGCCCGCCCACGACCGCGAGCAGCAGCTCCTCGCCTCCGGTCCTCACCTCGCAGCAGCACCAGCAGATCCTCGGCGCCTGCCCCCTCGCGCCGGCTCCGGTGCCAGCAGCAGCACAAGAGCCTCGCTTCTTGTAGACTAAGGTCGCGGACGACGGACAACACCCACCTGCGAGGACCAGCAAGGTGGGTGTGCGGACTAGACGGACGAAGCCGCACCGAGGACCGGGTGTCGAACTTGCGAGCGAGCGAAGGGGAGGTACTGGTCGGGTAGGATCCCACAGGATCCAGCAGTTCGGGATGGGACGGTCGGACCAGGTAGTACAGCTCCGCAGTGGAGCCGAAGGGACCTGCCGCCAGAACTCTGACCTATGCTGCTGGATCAAGGGGGGACCGAGCCAACCAGCAGTGTCCCAGACGGGCGCTGTGCGAAGTAAGATAGCGGACCGTTGGGGCAGACGGCCGGAAGGAGTAGTGAGGACGAAGGGCAGGGGAGAGGACGAGACGTGAAGGACTGGATGGATTGCCAGAGGGGGGAGGAGAAGGGAAACAGGCTGGTTATATAGCTTTGGGGTCAGGGAGAGAGCCCGAGGGCGCAAGCTGGGGGAAACGAGACAGGGAGACTATATGAACGGGAACAGCTTCCGGAATGAGGAGGCTGTGCCGGGCTAAGGGAGGGCTGTGCGCTGGAATGAGGAAAGCTGCCGTGCCGTGCCGGAGGCTGTGCTCCGACATGCCGCTATAGCCGGAATGAGAGTTGCACTGTCAGCAGTGCTGACTGACTCACAACACTCCCTCTCAGGCAGCACCTGCTGAACCTGAGGCCGTCTTGATGCCAGAGATCGGCCGTACACCGAGAGCTTGGCGATGCTTGACAAGTACCGGGGCCGGAGTTGCCTTGGTGAGGATGTCGGCTGCTTGCTCCGATGTGCCGACGTACTCCAACTGAATCGCACCAGCCTCGACTTGCCATCGGACGAAGTGATACCGGATGTCGATGTGCTTGGTGCGACGGTGCCAGCCAGGGTTTTGCGCGAGGGCCAGCGCTCCCTGGTTGTCGCCGCCGAGTCGGATCTTGACCAAGGCGGCTGTCTCTTGGTCGTATGCCATGATGGCGGTCCGAAGCCAGATGGCGTCCTTGGCGGCTTCCGTAAGTGCAATGTACTCCGACTCCACCGAGGAGAGGGCGACGCACGTCTGCCGCAGAGAGCCCCAGCTGACCGTAGCGCCGTAGAGCTGGAAGACGTAGCCGGACTGCGACTGACCGTCTTCATGATTGCCGGCCCAGTCGGCGTCCGAGAAGCCGACAAGTTGAGGTTCGCCGTCAACCCTGACGGGGGCGAGGACCAGCCCAAGGTCGCGCGTCGCTTTGAGGTACCGAAGGACGCGCTTGGCAACCTTGAAGTGCTCTTCGGTCGGGTTGCTGCAGAAACGCGCGAGTGCGCTGACTGCGAAGCTGACGTCCGGACGTGTGGAGAGGGCGATCCACATAAGACATCCGACCAGCGCTTGATACTATCGTGCTTGGTCCGGATGTATCGCAGCTCCCTCTGCGACGAGCTTGGTGCCGACCGCGATTGGTGTCGGCTCCAGACGGCAGTCGGTCATGCCGAAACGCTCGAGCACCGTGTCGATGTAGTGACCTTGGCTGAGGACAAAGCTGCTGTCCGTTCGCTCGACCTTGACGCCGAGGACAGAGCTAGCCGGGCCGATGTCGGACATCTTGTAGGCGGCCTTGAGACCATCTCGAATACCGTCGATGATGGCCCGCGTCTTGCCGCCGATGAGGAAGTCGTCTACGTAGACGAAGACGATCGTGCGCGTATCGTCGGACTCGATGCGCACGAAGATGCCCCAGTCGGCGTCGCTGTGCTGGAAGCCGAGGTTGTTGAGGACCTTGACAACGTCCAGCCACCACAGTCGTGCCGACTGCTTGAAGCCGTAAAGACCCTTGCGGACTAGAAGGCCGGTCGCCTTCGGGTTGGTCTTGACCCAGCCTTGCGGAAAGCTGATGTAGAGCTCGCGGTCCATCTCCGGGTTGAGGAAGGCCGTCTCCGCATCCATCTGCCAGACGATCAGGTCGTAGACGCAAGCAATGACGAAGAAGATTCGCATGCTGGTCATTCGTCCGACTGGAGCGTACGTCTCGTCGTAGTCGATGCCGTACCGCTGGGTGAAGCCGCGGCCGACGAGACGAGCCTTGTGCTTGACAAAGTTGCCTTCTGCATCGCGCTTTGTCTTGCAGACCCACTTGGTGGAGACGACCTTGGCGCCGGGAGGGAGGACCACCTCCTCGAGCGTGTCGTTCTTGATGAGCGACTGGAGCTCGGACTCGAAGGCCTTGGCCCACTCGGCTTGCTCCGGAGTGCGCATTGCCTCGTCGTAGCTGGTCGGGTCGTTGTCCAGGAGGGAGATCGTACAAAGATGTCCCTCCGACTCTTGGCAGAATGTCGCGTAGTGGTCGTAGAACCGCGCCGACCGTTGCCCGCGCCCAAGACGTGCCGGGAGGCGCCGGGTACCCTCAGGTCGAGCAGTGACCTGTGAGGGTGGGTCGAAGTCCACGGTGGTGTCCGGCTCAGAGCGCTTGATACCCCGAGGACCAGAGGTAGGCTCGTCGTCGGAGTCGTACTCGTACTTGACAGCTTCGACTGAGGGCTCGTCGTCGATGTCGAGAATGCTTGCATCCGGGAGTTGTCCCGGAGGGACATCGACGTCTTGAAGGACTGTTGGTGCGCTCGGACTTGCACCGAAGGAGACGTTGCGTGAGTAGACGATCTTGCCCGTTTCCTCGTTGAGAACAGCATAGCCGCTGCGCTCGGAAGGCCAGCCGACGAGTCGACCCTTCCAGGCCTTGGGAATCGACAAGTCGGACTTGACGCGGTCGGCTGCCGGAATGTGCACCCAGCAAGTCGAACCGAAGGCCTGCGCCTTGCCGAGGGAGGGCTTGCGCTTGTGGACCCATTCCCACACGGTTCGACCGTCGTCCACCAGGGTGACCTTCTTGAGGAGGACTGCCGCGAACATGATGGCGTGACCCCACTAGATCGCCGGCATGCCGCTGCTGTGGAGCATGGCGGCCGTCATCTCCTTGAGCGTCCGGTTCTTGCGCTCGGCCACACCGTTGAGCTCCGGTGTGTGCGGCGGGGTGATATGGTGAAGCACCCCGTGCGAAGCGGCCCAAGTCGTCATCGACTTGTTGACGTACTCGCCGCCGCCGTCGGTGCGTAGGACTTGCACCTTGGCGTTGAAGGCCCGCTCGACGACCTTGACCCAGGCGACGAAGCGATGGAGAACCTCTGCCTTTGACCGAAGGAGGACCACATCGGTGAGGTCGGTGAAGTCGTCGATGAAGGTGGCAAAGTAGGTGTAGCCACCGTGACACGGTCGAAGCGGGCCGGCCACGTCCGAATGCACGAGCTCAAGGGGCTGACTCCCTCTGAGCGGTGCGTCGTTGAACGGATGCCGAGTCACCTTTGCATTCTCGCAGCTGTCGCAGCTGGGCTTGGCTTCGTTCATGCCGGACACCGAGGGCAGATGACCGGACCGGATCAGCTTCTTGATCGTACTGAAGCCGAGGTGACCGAGTCGATGATGCAGGTCGAGCATCGGACTGCCGTGTTGCTCCGCTGGGGCGAGGACCTGCCCTGGCGAACCGTCGTCGGACTTGTCGAGACGGACTTGTAGGTATCGCAGAAGTCCGATCTTGACGAGAGGCATGCGCCAGTCGAGGTGGTCCTTGTGCTGCAAGGTAGCCACGTCGGTCTTGTTGTCGATCATCTTAATCCAGCTGCGCTGTCGCAGCAGTTCTTCCGACAGGATGTTGACTCCGGCACCCGGGAGGAGGACAACGTCCTTGAAGGTGATCCGTCTGCCGGACTTGACGGAACCGTGGATGTCACCGACACAGTCGGCAGTTTCCTGCGAGCCGACTGTCTTGAAGCTGACCGAGGCGATAGGTCGAACGCCGCTGAGTAGCTTCTTGTCGGTGACGATGTGCCGCGATGCGCCGGAGTCGATCAGGAAGAGGACCATCCTGTCGTCCGTCGCGGTTGCCGAGTTGGCGTGCTCCAACACGGCGCCGAGCATGTCGTCCGCATCTGGCCAGGTGTCACCGAGCTCTTGAGCAGCTGCCGCCTTGCCAGAGGACCTTGTCTTCTTCGGCTGCCTGCAATCGCTTGAGACGTGGCCCTGCTTGTGGCAGTTCCAGCAGATCGGACCTTCGCCGGGACCCAAGTGACTGGTGTCCGGGCAGCTTGACCGCTCGTGCCCACGAGCTCCGCAGCCGTAGCACAACGTGCGCTTGTTGCTGCTGCTGCCGGAGTCGATCTGCTTGGCCTTGTCGATGCCACGCTTGGACTTGCCCGAAGCTCGGTTTGCGACGCCCTTGATGTTGACGCTGCGTTGCGGCTTGGCCAGACTTGCCATCGCCATCGCATCGGCTGTGCGAGTGGCGGACCGCTGCCGAGCGGCATCTTCCTCGTTGTAGAGTCGGACGAGCTCGAGGAAGGTCTGCTCTTCTTTCGGCACTTGACGCCAGTCCGTTCGAACCACCCGAAGAGAGTAGGGCAGGGTGTCGAAGAAGTACTGACAAGTCAACTTCTCGTCGTTGGCCCAGTCGAGCTTGGCCGCACCCGCTTCCGCCAAGAGGTCCATGAACTTGTTCAGGTGCTCGGCCATGTCGCCACCTTCGTCGAGGAAGAGGTTGGCGACCTTGCGATTGATGGTTGCTCTATGCTCTGGTGTGTCGAGCTTGTTGAGATCGGCGAGGAGGGCCCACATCGCCGTGCTCGAGGGCAGCCCGCGGATCAGGCCTTGAAGAGCTCCTCCGACCGTCTGTCGGATGAGCGACATCGCCTTGGCGTCCCTGTCCTTCCAGGACTCCTGCAGCCGAAGGTCGATGCTGGTGGGAGCCGACGGGAGCTTCGGGAGAGGCTCCATGCCGTAGACGATGTTGAGGGCGCGAATGCCGAGGAGGACCGGCTCGATCTTCTCGCGCCAGGCGAAGAAGCTGTCGATGCCCATGAGGGTCGGGACCCCAGACGGGCTGACTGTGTTGTCGACCATTGCGTAGGACCGCTGCAGCAACTGCGAGGACCAACAGTGCCACCGGACGGGTCGAGAGGACGAGGACGGACGCGGACGGACGCGGACGAGGAAGCAAGATTAAAGTGGTGAGCTTCACAGACTCTTAATCTCTTGTAGACTAAGGTCGCGGACGACGGACAACACCCACCTGCGAGGACCAGCAAGGTGGGTGTGCGGACTAGACGGACGAAGCCGCACCGAGGACCGGTGTCGAACTTGCGAGCGAGCGAAGGGGAGGTACTGGTCGGGTAGGATCCCACAGGATCCAGCAGTTCGGGATGGGACGGTCGGACCAGGTAGTACAGCTCCGCAGTGGAGCCGAAGGGACCTGCCGCCAGAACTCTGACCTATGCTGCTGGATCAAGGGGGGACCGAGCCAACCAGCAGTGTCCCAGACGGGCGCTGTGCGAAGTAAGATAGCGGACCGTTGGGGCAGACGGCCGGAAGGAGTAGTGAGGACGAAGGGCAGGGGAGAGGACGAGACGTGAAGGACTGGATGGATTGCCAGAGGGGGGAGGAGAAGGGAAACAGGCTGGTTATATAGCTTTGGGGTCAGGGAGAGAGCCCGAGGGCGCAAGCTGGGGGAAACGAGACAGGGAGACTATATGAACGGGAACAGCTTCCGGAATGAGGAGGCTGTGCCGGGCTAAGGGAGGGCTGTGCGCTGGAATGAGGAAAGCTGCCGTGCCGTGCCGGAGGCTGTGCTCCGGCATGCCGCTATAGCCGGAATGAGAGTTGCACTGTCAGCAGTGCTGACTGACTCACAACATCGCTCTCCAGCGCTCCTCGCCCGCCCTCGGCCCCGGCCTCGCGCCTACGCAAGCGGCGGTGAGCTTTTCGTCCCTGGCGCGTCCAGCTACCGGGGTGCTCACTCCCATATCTCTCCTCTCCAGCCCTCAACACGCGTTCAGGCAGTGCGCGCACCTCGCATATCTCATGACCATTCCGTTCTACATCTGCTGCTCAATGTACAGTCTGAGGTTGCGCTCATGAGAATCCTTAAATGGCTATCGGGATCGTTGTGAGGTGTGAGAAAAGAGACCTTGACGCGTCAAACCTGCGCTCCCTCGGCGCGGCCGGAGGCACCCGACCTCGATCTTGTTGTCTCTATATCCGTCCAATCCACCTCTTCGTTCAAGTGCAGAAACTCCCACACTGTGAGCATTGCAGGCGGCGGCGGAAGGCCGACAACAGCTAAGAATCATCAAATTCTTACAGAACCAACACTGTTGGTCGGGCTGGCGGGGAAGGCCAATCCGGCGTTCTGTAGCGGGGAGGGCCAGTCTGGTGGCATCCCTAGCGGGCGGGGCAAACCGGCCGCCATCTCTAGCGGGCACGGTCAATTTGCGGTACTGAATTTTCGTGCTTGCTAGCGGGGCGGGCCACACTCCATCACACTAGTGCGAGGTCGAAACTTGGCCAAAGACGGTCAAGAACGAGGAGGGCGGCTCCAGTGTCCAGTCACGCTGCTGGCTCGGCGCTACGGAAGGCTCTCTGGGCACCTGAACACACAGAAGTTGTCGAATATTCAGAAGCGTCGTCGTTCACCGGGTATGGCGACTCACCGAGCGGAAGCGGAGCGTCTGGAATCGAAGATAATGCTTGTGAAGAACAACGAGAGTGAGCGCAAAGTGTCAAGGGAAGAGGATATGGCTGTATGACATCTAGCTTTAACGGTGTCGATTCCCGGTGGGGAGCGACTTACAGTGTCATGGGGGCGGCCTCGTCCAATTCGTGGACGTCGGTGTCGTCTGAGCTGGCGGGCGCGGGCGCCGCTGAGCGCGGCTGGATCAGCCATGTCGCCGGGCCCGTGCAAAGGCAGGTCCACCACTTGCGCGTAGAATCGAGGTATCGCTGACAGCGATGCAGACAGTCGGCCGACGGAGGCAATGGAGGCCGTCCGAGCCATCGCAGCAGGGGCCAAGATGCCTTGAAGGAATCCGAACGAGACCGTCGGAGCCGCAGTGGGTAGCGTCGAGACAGAGTGTAGCCGGAGCAACCAGGGCAGAAAGTGAAAGTGGCTTGTTCTCTTCTGCCCTGACGGTTGACGGGAGAGACCCCGTCCTCAAGGGCGTTGGAAAGGTCGGTGCACGCACTGAAGCTCAAGACCTTCGAGATCCACGTCGTTGCGCAGGAGCCGTCTTGCGCGGCGCAGGAGCCTTCTTGTGCGCATTCGCCTTCTCTTTCGGGCGGGCGTCCGCCGCTGCTGGGCTTGTGATCGGCGCGGGCGTGTTGGTGGAGTCGCACGAGCACGCCCTCGCGAACGGTAGCGCGACCGGCTCGATTATTGGTGGCCCCGTCGGCTGCGCCACCTTGTCTTCAGGTCGTGAGCGACGCTCGCTGTGGTTGGCCCAAGTGTCGGTCAGGGCGCCGGGGTGGTAGGCATGTTGGCCCAGTAGCCACGCCGGTTTCTGCGATGAGGCATTTGCAGGGAAGGCAGTCGACGTATTGCGCCTGAAAAGGCACCGATACCGTCGAGGACCGCGCCGAAGTGCACGCCCGTCTGCCTGTAGAAACGTCCGTTCGGATGTTGATGCGCAGCACGATGATTGTTGGAGCGTGTCAACCCCAGGCACCGGGGTACGTGGGCTGGCGGTCTCGTGGGCGGGAAGCCGCTAGGGCCAAGGCGAACGAGAGCGCTTGGCGACGCGCGCGCCGCTGGTGAAGGTCGAGAGCCAAGGAAGTGAGGGCAGGCGTGGTGACGGCGCGATGGGGCTTTCAACTTGCACGACGTGTTTGATGGTGGTGGGAGGTGTCATCATCTGGAGTCGACGAGACCGATGCTGTCCCAACACCAAGGGAGGCGTGGGAATCCGGCCCCTCCACTTGGCTCATCTACATCCTCATCTCGGCCACCATCTTGTCCTTCCTTGCTCTCTCCTACGTATCCTTGACATTGTACTCAGCTTCCCTACCAAAAACAAGTTTGGGTGCAGTGAGGATATCAAGCATTGTCCATTGCTAGCTTGGGAGCACAGCCAGAAGGAGAACAGTATTGAGGACGTGGACGTACCCGTGGTAATGTTGTCAACGTTGAGCATGTAGTAGTCGGCCGTACGCTCGGCAAAGTTCTGCTGCCACTTGACCGTGACCACCTTCTCGGCCGCCTCGGCGTTGAAGAAGGGCACGAGGAGCTCGTCGCCAGCGTTGATGGGGCAGGGCATGGTGTGGGAGAATTGGGGGGGTTGAAGAAGTGCGAGTAGGCTGCGACAGGCAGGAGTGGGAGTAAGGTGGGAGATGAACTGTGGATGGTGATGTGAGCAGGATGGTTCGGCTCCCTCAGCCTGCCCTCTTATACCTTTCCTCAAATCATCGTCCCATGACCCAGCCGTGGAGGGGCATCTGTTACTCGGCACCCTGCAACCTGCTTCGAATGGCCGTCGATGTCAGGGAAGCTGTCGCGAGCCTGGGCACGCGCGCAGACATACTGTGGTTCTTGGGTAAGCTGTCGGCCGCCACGCCGCGGATATTGTCTCCTCAGCCACATTGCCGACAGGCTGAAAAGCCCTGAGAGCTCGGTGAGAAGGGCCCCATTTGCCGCACGCTCGTCGTGAACCTTGCTTGCCCATGTTTGGACTCACGCTCCCGTCTTTTGTACACACAGGGCTCCCTGAATGCGCGGAGGCGCGGCAACAAGTTGGGCGGACATCTTCACGACGATGCGAACCTTCTCCGTAAACAAGCAGCTTTTTGCCGGCATCGTGGTGTGCGTGCGCGCGCAGTCGGTCCTCGAGGTCGCAAGACCCACGCACGCGTCGAGGGAGTGCCTCGACATGCTGACCTCGAAAAGCGTTGTCGTGAGCGGATGCTCGACCCAGTGACCTCCGATGACCTTGATCCCTTGTGTCAGCCACAACCTCTTGCCGAGGCTTGGTGTGAAAAGGGTGGTTGAGGCAAGGAGGCCCGGCATGAGTCGCCATGGACGCTCAACGAAAGCTGTGTGGCAAGGCTTCCCGTGTCGGTGTCACGTCGTGTTTGCGGTCGTTTACTTGAGACGAGGTTGAACGCTGGCGTCGAGATGCGAGGTCCCGCTTGGGGCGCGGACTGTCACAGCTCACTGCTGCCATGTGTCCAGAACCGAAGTCTTTGACTGCGTCCGTGACCGTGCGTTCGTTTGAAGACTTTCACTCCGTGCGTTGGGCGCAAGTTCCAAGCATTTGCTGGAATATTGACCAGACATCCGCCTTGTGAGCTCGATTCTCGCGTTGAATGTCGCCATGACTGTTTGCCGTGACATACCGGTGGCGTGGTCGCCCATACGAGGAGGTGGCACGGACTGGCGCAGGCGAGCGACCGAGAAATGCGAAGGCGAGCGCGATGAGAGGGGCTTGTGCTCCACGATGTGATGGTCCCTGACAGCCGGGTCTTGGAGATGCACGACTGCTGGTTGCTGTCGAGCTGTCAAGCACTTCGCGGATTTTCGGACATTCAGCTGTGCCCGTATCGGATATTGTGTCGTTGACATCGACGGCAGAGCCTGTGACCTTGGTGCTGGTGTGTGTGAACTTGACGGGCGCGAGATCGAACAAGAAGTGTGGCTGTCGGAGCTTGGATGCCCGCAGAGAGGCGCTCAGACGGCGAGTCGTGTACAAACTCGAGTTTGTCCGCGCGCACTGTGCTTTTTTCGTAGCCACCGCCCACCGCTCCTGCGACGCCGCGAGATGTTGAGCATTGTGACCGCGCACGACACGTTGCCAGTCGCATCTGCCTCGCGGCGCAATCCTGTATGGAGAACGTCCACCTTCCTTGTCGTATGTACGTGGCTGCCACCGACAATTCGTCCTTCCGACGGTGCATGACCAGGACAGGGGCTTCGAGGGTCGAGGTGAACGTGGTCTGCCGTGGATGAGATCGTTGAACGCAGGCTTGAGCGTAAAACTGCCGTGGCAGCAGTTGCGCTTGAGTCCGAGACCGCGTGACCCTCTTCAGAGAGTCGGGTGGGCGTGCAATGCCACGAGTGCGGTCACAAACTGAGTTGAGGGAGACGCCAGACTTGCGGATGTTTGACAAGTTGGAATGCCGGCAAGCGGGACGAGCATCTGGCCATCGAGCAGGGCTGCCAACGGCATGTCCGGGCTTGAACTCGACTTCCTTGGCCAGTACAGGTCTTCAGGGCACACGCGGCGCTGTCCGAGGAGTCGCCTTGACGATGACCGGTATGCGTGCCGCACGGCCGGCGCTGTTGACGAGCAGATGGATGTTGAGGCTGGGCTCGGACAAAGCTGTCTGTGAACTTGGCGTCCTGCGTTGCGACCGAGGCTGGCTTGCCGCGCCGGGCTCAGGCCATGAAGCAGGCACTTGGAGAGATGTTGAGCGCGTACGTGCTGCCGCCAGCGTGAAGCCCCAGCTCGAGCCTGCCTCGTCGCGGGACGCAAGGTGCCGTCCTGGGTGAGAAGGAGAGACGGCCGTCGCGTCAACAAAGGCGGTACCATGAGCAACGATGAGGGTGCGAGTGGACTCACGATGCGGTGTGTTTGGCGACAGCATTGCGCGGGCTGCGCCTTGCCCAGCAGCACCCGGACATCGTCCCTGGTGCGCTCCGACGTGGGCTCGAGGTGCGACTGGCTGGTTGTCGGCGGGGAGGGCGGCCGGGTGACCGCTGGGCGCGCCTCGCTGCACCGCCCGCAGGCGCTCCTTCACATCGCGGGGCGAGGCTGTGGTGCTGCGCGCGTGTCCCACAGCGCAGCGGGGAGGCACTCGTTGCGGTGCTGAGGCGGTGTGTGCTGCTGCTGCTGTTGGCAGGTTGGGTGTTGTCGTCGTCGCTGCCCGACTTTGCGCTGCTCGTTGCTCCGCTCGATGAGGTGCCGTCAGCCGGGCGACGTCCACGACGCGTCGCGAGCGCGTCCCCAGCTGCCGGCGGTTCGGCTTTTGCAGCAGCCCCGCCCGCATGGCGCACCGAGCTTGACGTGAACACGATCGACGAGATGTCAGTTGAGACGCTGACCCAACTCCTCCTCCTCCCCGACGACGACGACGACGACGACGTCCAGCACCTCGTCCTCGACACTCACAGACCAAGATGTCGAGGTCATCAGCATCGTCAACGACGGTTATGGCGGAGCAGCAGGAACAGCAGCGCATCAAGCCATCATCAGCAGCAGCGATGCCGGAACTCACCCCACGCGTACCACCACCACCGCCGGCCAGGGAGCCCGGCGCCGTCATTGCCACCTCGCGCTGGCGGCTCATCAAGTACCACATCCTCGCAGCCATCCTCCGCTTCTTCAGCGCCATCACCCCTCTGTACACCTACCACAAGCTCAAGGTGAGCAGCAGCGCTCCGTGTTCATGCCGTTGCCTACACTGAACGCCCTCTCTCCTTCTCAAAGTACGGCTTCCCAAAAGGAACACGAGTCAAGAAGACCAGGATTCCAAGCAGGGAAAAGGGACGATCCATCAAGGCATACGTATATCAACCAGCCAAGGACAATGCAGCATACCAGGCCCGACTCAAGGCAGGCGGCGGCAAGCTCCCCGTCCACATCTCCATGCACGGCTCCGGCTTTGTCCTCCCCGTTTTAGGGAGCGACTGCGACTTTTGCGCCTTCCTCGCCAACGAGCTCGGTATCATTGTCATCGATAGCGACTACCGCAAGGCCCCCGTCCACCCCTTCCCCGCTGCGCTCGAGGATGTGGAGGACGTGGTGCGCTTCGTCAAGGGGGCGCCGGAGTCGTTCGGGTACGACGCGGCCAGGGTGAGCCTGGGCGGTTTTTCGGCAGGTGGGAACCTCGCCCTCTCCGCCGCTTGCACCCTCAACCTCGCCGCGCGTCAATCCCAGACTAATGTAGACGGCTCCTCATCAACATCGTCTCCAGCATCTCCCTCAAAGTCGGTCATCACAGCCGTCTCGACCATCTACCCAGCCTGCGACCTCACCATCCCACCCTGGATGCGCAAACCGACCCCGCAATCCGCCTACGACGCCGGCATCGTCCTCCCGTCCTGGGCGGTCCGCTTCTTCCACGGATCCTACTGCCAGCGCGCGGAGCACTATTCCGACTGGCGCGCCTCGCCCGTGAGCGCCGACGAGACCCTCTTCCCGCCCCACGTCTTCATCGCGTGCGGCGATGCCGACAAGCTGTACGAGGGCGCGCACAAGCTGGTGGAGAGGCTGCAGGGTGCCGGGCATCCGGATACGACGTTCCTCACGCTCGCGCGGATGAGCCATGGGTTTGACAAGATGACGAGGAGGGGCCAGCCGGGGTGGGACGAGCGCGTGCGGGCGTATCAAGCGTATGCGGACTGCGTTCGGCGCGGGATCGAGGACGAGTCGGCGGCGGAGTGATGGCGCTTCTCTATTCTCGAGGATGACAGGGTGGACTACTTTGTACGATGATAGATAGGACGGACTACGAATGGGGATGCTACTCCATCACACGAATGCAAGGCGGTCGCCTCCATCGCCGGCCCCTCCCCATGGTGCGCCTCGGCTACATGCTCATCATCCCTTATCCTTTCCTCGGCAGCTCCACCACGACCTCGACACCGAAGGAACTGTCTATTAGGCGGAGCGAGCAATCCCACGAAAGCGGGACATCCACAGGATGCGCCACGCGCGGAGGGGGATGGGGGAGCGGGATAGCGAGAAGACAATGATAGCAGAGAAGAGAGAGGAAATAGGCGGCCCATAGCGTGCGCGCGGCGGACCTGGGAAGCGAGCGAAGCGGCGAGCGAGAGATCTACTAGAGACTTTCCGGGGTCGGAGTCGAGAGAGGCACGTCCGAAGCAAACGTATTCAAGGAGAAAAAGGGAGCGATTCTGGGTCGGTTCGGCGGGGGTCGGCGGGGGTCGGTGGGGAGCGGGTCCGTGATCAAGGGGATCCTGCCGCTGCCACTGCCACTGATACTGATACTGACAGGTTGGAGGCGGCTGCTGCTTCTGGTGCTGCGCCGAGGCTCCGTGGGATCCGAGGTCGTGAGACGGTGACGAGCAGTCGAGGGCATTGAAGGCGGCTGCCTTCCTTGGCTCAGGCGGAAGGGACGAAGTACGCGACCTGGTTGCGGAGCAATACGGTCAGGGTTCACGGGCGACGAGCCACGGGGCAAGGGAGAAAGGGGGAAAAACTCACCACGACATCGAACGAGCCGTACGTGGCCTTGAATGTTTGGGGGTCGGCCGACAGATAGATGTACGAGCTCGACTGCAGACAGAGCACGTTCGGAATGGTGACGGTGTCTTTTCGTGCGTGCGATGTCCCATCGAAGCAGCGATGGGCGCATTGGGAAAGAGGGCCGGAACAGTCAGCTTCTCATGGCGTACAGAGTGCGGCAAGACGTGCGCGGGCGGTGGGGGGGCGGCGAATGAACTCACTGCCATCGCTATTGACCCAGCTGGCGCTCACGCGGCCGTCAGATGCATTGATGTACCAGATCTGGCTCTGGGTGATGCCGGTGCCGTACGAGGTGCCCTCGTTCGATCGCTGTCCTTCCGGGACTGCAGGAGCGGAAAGGGACCGAGGGCGGAAGCGTCAGCGCAAATCTTGCCCCAGCGGGGACAGTGGTTGGGTTACGCACCCTGATCAACATTGGCGACGGTCACGTAGCTGGGACGCAGGTGGAAGTGGGCGATGGGAATGGGTCAGCCTCGAGAAAGTAGCAAAGTCCAGTCCAAGCCACCACCCATCTGACTCACTTTGAGCTTCCCGTCGCGAGATCGCCATTGCCTGAATTGGCGAGCTGGGTTCCGCCCAGGAAGGCATACGTCTGCGGGTTGACCAGTGGGAAGTTGATGGGCCCGCCTCCAGTAGCCAGGATGCTCGCTGGGACCGTCGCGAGGAGCGCATCGTCGAGGGAGGTCGTGATCGCCCCTGCTCCGTACGCTCCGTTGCCCTCGGCAATGTAGCCGTAGAACGACTGATCGGACTGCTTCACCAGCCTGAAATAGCCCTGCACCGAAGCGGGCGCCGTCGGCGTCGGCGTGGTCGTCGTCGTCGTCGTGGTGGTGCTGGTGGTTGTATCAGTCGTCGTGGTCGTGCTGGTGGTTGTCTCAGTCGTCGTCGTAGTCGTCGACGTCGAGGTGGGCGTGTCCGTGGGCAGGGTCGTGCTACTGGTCGTGGTCGTGGTCGTAGTCGTCGACTTCGACGAGGTGCTGGGCACGGGCAGCAGGACAGTCGCCGTGCGTGTGACCGTGTTGAACTTGGTGCCGACGACGGTGGCCGTGGCGGGGACGAGGGAGGACGAGGTGACCTTGATTGTGGAGGTGACGGCGGATGCGGTGCTCTTCGAGGTGCGGACGACGGTGACCGTCGTCGTCGGGGTGACGGCGAGCGTCTTGGTGATGACCTTGGTGGCGGCGCCCTTGGTGATAGGCTTTGTCGTCGTGACCGTGCGGGTCTTGGTGCACGTCTTGGTGCTGACCAGCGGCGAGCAGGCCTTGGAGATCTTGCCATCGCAGTATTGCCGCAGGTAGCTGGGCACGTGCTCGTCGTACCTGCGCGGGACGGGAGCCTTGGTGGTGAAGGAAGTCACCGTCCTGGGGCAGAGAAGGCAGAGGAGAGGAGAAAGTCGGGCGTCAGCTGCATGTCCAAAGCAAAGCCATCCGCGGTGGGCTGTGTATGTGTGTGTGTTTGACTCACGCGACGACTTTCGTCTTGGTCCGGGTGACGAGGGAGGTGATCGTCTTGACGGTCGAGGTGGACGGCACGGGCTTGACGATGGTCTGGGCGACGGTGGGCGTGACGGCGACGACGCTGAGCTGGGAGTTGGTCCGGGTGATGGCTGGCAAGGCGGTGCGAGTGACGACGGTGGTGCGAGACACCGTCGTCGACGGCACGGTGGAGCTGCCGGTGACGCTGACGGTGCGGGTGACGTACGTGGTGCGCGGCTGGATGTGCAAAAAGGTGGTGCAGAAGTCGAGGCCGCACTGTCCGTGGGCCTCGATCTTGTTGCGGATGTCGTGGATCTCGCCGCGCGCCTCGAGCTCGAGCTCGCCCTCGAGGCCGCCGCGGGCGAGAGCAGCAGGGGCGCGGTCCACATCGACGGCACCGGCGGCAGCGAGGCCGGGCACGGCGGAGAGCACCGCGACGGCGGCGGCGAGGAGCGCGCCTGGCAGTTGGATGAGCATCGTCCGCGTCTGTAAGCGGGAAAGAGGGAAAGTAGGAAAGTGGGCAAGGAAAGGAAAGGAACGGAAAGGAGCGTAAGGCGCTGAGAGCAGCGCCGAAGGAGAGCGTAACGAGGGAAGGGGGAAGCGGGAAGGTGGTGGGTGGGTCGATGGTGGTGGTCACGACGAAGGAGCCCTGGCGCCTGCCTGGAGCCTGGAGGTGCACAGGGGGGAGGAAATCAATATACGAGAATCAGGCACCAGACCGCCTCAGTCGCCAGTCTGGCCGACAGACTGGCCGGCCAGTCCGTTGAGGCTCTCGGCGATCGGCACGCTGCCGGGCGCGGGCGGGACCGCGCGGCACGAGGGCGGAACCGCGCCCGAACACACGGCTCCTCAGTCCTCTCACCTGCAGGCCAGAGTGATCTGCGGTGTTGCCCGCATAGCTACTCGTACACCCACGTTGGGACCTGGACGACCTACGATGGATGGATGCGGTTGCTACTCTATAACGTACTGATGCGAAGCAAAACGTCTTCTATGTGTCGAATGTACATGAGGGCTTGCCCAGCGCACGATCTGCTCATCGTTCATCTGGTGCAGTTCGCACCGATGCCAACGCCAATGTAGAGACCAAAGTATGGCCCTGTACAGCACATCAAAAGACGGCGTCAGCAACCTGTCCTGCCAGCTCCATCCAGGGGCCGGGTAGAACCCCAAGTAAAAATACTCACCGGCGTGGTCGAGCATGGTATAGTTCGGGCCCTCCCCATTGGCGCACTGGGTGTTCTCGCGTCCCGCACAGAACAACGCCGGCGTGTCAATCGTAGACTTGGACTGCGTAATGTGAATCTCGTTCTCCCTGTGGCGGAGACGCACTGCGTGTCAGTTTCAATCGGGAACGCGCAAGGGCAGGGAGCACGACTCACGAGTGCTCATACCCCATCTCCATCGGCAACAAGTGCACGAACAAGTCGCGATGGTTCGTAATCCGGCTGTAGAAAAAGTTTTGCGCCCTCCCCGCCGAGACGAGGTTGTCCACCAGCCGCGCAAAGACGGGGTTGCCCACCCTCGGCTGGCCCGTCACGCTCACCTCGACAGCAATCGACCTGGGCACGATGCCGCGCAGCGCAATGCCGTCCAGCAGGGCAATGGCCGCGCCGAGCGAGTGGCCCGCGACAAAGATGCGCTGGGCGCTCGGGTAGGTGGCAAGGGCGGCTAAGACCGCGGCTTGGACGTCGGGGAAGGTGGCGGCCCATGCGGATTGAAAACCCATGTTGACGATGGCGTAGTCGACCTCGTCGCTCCCGGAGAGGGCGGGCCGGATCAATGAGCCCATCGTGCCGATAGGGACGACGGAACCCGCTCGTGGGCCCGAGACGCGGGATAGGGTCTTGCTGAGTTCAGGCCTGAGCCTGGCGGGAAGGAAGCTGAAGACGTAGAGCAGTGTGGCAAACTGGGTAAAGCTGTTGCGAGGAACGGCTTCAGCGTCATTCATCATGGGTGTGCGTCAGTCGATGAAGGACTCACTCGCTTCCCTGACGAGAGAGGACGATTTCGCTCGTGGCCGGATTCCATCCGACGAAGAAGCGCTGCTTGGTGCCGCCCGTGCCGCCGTTGTGGGTGATGACAAACTGCGGATTGGCATCGCAGTACGGCCCACATGTCCAGTTGCCGCCCATGACAGACGGGCAGTAGGCCGCCCCGGCATAGTTGACCGTCTTGTCCTGTACCGTGCTGCGCATGGACAGGGGCAGTGGGATGGGCTCGACGGTCTGAACGAGGGGATAGGCGGGGCTGGAGGCATTTGCCGGTGGGAGTGGATCTGGGTTTTGAGAGCCGGAAAGGAAGCGGCCGAGGAAGAGTCCTGGATCCGGTGCTTTGAGGATGGCGGGGAGGTCGATGGTCAACGCCTTGACGAAGGGCTTGAAGCCATTTGTAGAAGAAGCCTTGCTCAGAAGCGGCGACCGCTCCGCCGGCTCTGATACTTGCGACGCCGCAGTGTTGAGGACGAGGAGCGCGGCGATGACAATGGTACGACTGAGGTTCATGACGATGTCGCCAATCATGTTGGGATGAACAAGATGGGTGGAGAGTGTCAGCTCTAGGAAACGAGCAGGGGCGTTTGGAGGACGAGGAGGGGAAGGGGGGACATGCGTACCTCGATCATCGTTGGTCGCATAGCTTGCTGTTGTCCTCTTAAGGGCATCTCCTTGACCGCCTGGAGCACAGAGGCATGCTTGTGCGCGATGATTGAGGGTCCAGCGATGGACTGCTCATTTGATGATCCATTGGGCATGCATACGCGGGCGTCGAGCGCGCGGCCTGCGCATGTCCACCGTTGTCGATATCTTCGTCGCATTCCGATTTGCCTCATCGCCTCGCCGCGTGCCTCGCCACCTCACGCCTCACGAGCTTGCCGATGGATAAAGGTGATTGAGTCTTGTCCCCTGCTGCGAGCCGTTTGCATTGCTGCATGGACGGGAGGCGCGTGTAAGATGAGCCAGAATGATTTCCCTCTGTGCCCAAATGGATGCTCACCTTCCTTTGTGCGTTGAGCGCGCCGCGCCTGGCTGCTTGGCCTGCTTGTCGGCCGTCGGCGGTGAGGCACGATGCATCTGGCATGACATGCCAGTTGGCATGGGCCCAGGCGCACCTTGTCCCCGTGTGTTCAGTGTGCACGCGGGAACGCTAGCGCATTCATCCTCGAGCGCATCCATCGTTGTCGACCGAGTGGCGAGCCGGGGCCCCTCGACTTGAGAGTCGCAACGGCACGTTGCCTCGTTGCCATTCCTTGTGCCTTGTCGCCTCTTCTGGTTATCAGAGTTCAGGCCGGACGAGGTGCCCACGCGCAGTGTTGCGCCTGGGAATTTAGGGATGGCCGATGCCCATGGAGGCGGGTTTGCGAACCATGGTGCAGCAGGAGCTTGTGAGACGTTGGCCCGCCTCGGGCGGGGCATGGCATCACTGGCCCATTCGTGACAACGGCCGCGTGCCATCGTGCCATGGCGGCCTTGAGAGCGGGGTGCGCGACTGCTGCGTATCTCGGCATGCTCATCGCCGTCGTCGCCGTCGTCGTCGGGCTCAGTCATCGTCGGGCAGCACGCACGCACGCCTTCGGGAGGGCCGCACAGCCGACCGACATGCGCTGCGGTCGCCCACTTGCCGCTGTCCCGCTGCCGCGCCTGTCTCAGCCGCACAATACAGCAGCGCACGTGACGCCCATCCCATCGAGCACGGCGCTTAACGCTCAACGCCATCAACGATGTCAGGATGCGAACAGCGCATCATGCTGGCCCACCCGTGAGGAGCGGGAGAAGGTGGGCCAACAGGAAGGGAGTTGCGGTGGGTGGGAGGCTCACGGACAGAAGGTAATGATCACGCGGTGATCAACTTTCCCGCCGCCGGCCACCGGCAAGTAGCAACAGCCGTCGGCGCGGCCGCGCACGGACGCAGTCATGATCCATCATCATCATCAGCCGTCCGCCCCCCTTCGCACTCGTACCTCGTCCTCGTCCTCGTCCTCGTCCTCGTCCTCGTCCTCCTCCTCCACGACGACGACGGCAACCCCGACCTCGACACGCTCCAAGATGGCATCCAAGCTGCTGACACCGCTGGCCGGCGCAGGCATCCTCGGCCTCGCCGTGCTGTACCAGACGCACCTGTCCGACTCCCTCTTCGCCTTTGCCGGCATCGGACGCAGCGTCGACCCGCTCCTCGCCCAGGCCGCCAACGCAAAGTGCGAGGTCATCCCCGAGCTCACCGCCTGCGAGGACGCATGGCTGCACGAGGAGTCGGGCCTCCTCTACCTCGCGTGCTCCTCCCTCCCAGGACGCAGAGCCTGGCTGCCCACGTGAGTTCTCTTTACACCGTTCCACCTGCACCTCATGCTGAATCCTTCCTCTCGATCACAGCATGGACCGCCTCAACGCCAAAGAGCGACCCAAGACGGATGCCATCTACATCCTCGACACCAACGCCAAGGGCCCCGCAGCATCACGCATCACCAAGCTCCAGACGCCCGACTTTTCCGGCATCAACGGAGACGGCACCCTCAACCTCCACGGCATTGGCGTCCTCGAAGTCCCATCCAAGCCCAACGCAGCCGACAGCGACGGCATCGCCATCGACGCATCGTACAGCCCACCCACCCTCTATCTCTACATCAATAACCACCGCCCGCCCCTCGACCCTGCCACCGGCCAGCTCATCGACGCCCACAAGACGGGCGCCAACTCGACCGTCGAAATCTTCAAGACGACGCTCGGAAGCCCCACCGCGTCCCATGTGCGCACCTACGCCCACGACCTCATCGCCACCCCGAACCGCGTCGCACCCGTCGGACCGGACTCGTTCCTCTTTGTCAACGACCACGGCCTCCTCAAGACGGGTCTCGTGCGTGTCTTCGTCGATGCCTTCCTAGCCTCCTTGCCGTCCCTTGGCTGACCCCTCTCTTCCTCTCTCTTTCTCCCTCCTTTCACTCCTCCCCGACAGCGTCGACACCTGAGCATGGTATTCAACGACGGCAACGTGGGCTACTGCGACCCTCAAGGCTGCAAGCTCGTCGTCTCCTCCCTCGGATACCCCAACGGCATCGTGGCGAGCGCCAAGCCGCGGCAGTACTGGGTGCCCACCATGCGCGATGGCAAGCTCAAGCTCTTCGAGTTCCAGCCCAAGGATCAGTCCCTCGTCTCGGTGAGTCCTCACCGGTCTGCAATGTTGTGACGCGACCTGCTGACCTCTCCCTTCCCTCTCTCCTCCTCTCTCCTCCTTCACCCCACTCTCGACGCTGCACACGCCCGCCAACGCACACACAGCTCGACGACATCCACCTGGACGGCCCACCAGGCTACCCCGCCGACAACCTCGCCATCACCACCTCGACCGGCGCCCTCCTCACCGCCTCCCCCACAAGCGGTCTCCACGCCCTCCTCAACCACTTTGCCAACTTTGAGAAGCTCACGCCCACGACGGTGCACCGCGTCACGCTCAACGACGGCCGCGACAAGTTCTTCGGGAGCAAGTACAAGGTCGAAAAGCTGCTCGAGTTTGATGGGGATAAGTTGGGCGGGTATACAACGGCTGTGGAGGATGGGAAGCGCGGGAGGGTGTGGGTGATGGGTGTGGGCGTGCCCCATGTCGCCGTTTGCTCCCTGTGATTGGCTCTTACGACGGAATCGTTAGTCTGGCTGGCGGAATGGAGCGGGAACCCGCAGCACGTGTTTGGGTTGTGGATATAGGACACGTCTTGAATTGCTCATGAACCGTGTACGAGAGACGTGGCGCGACTTGTCCCGGCGCTCCATTCTCTATGCGCATCAACTCCCGCCCAAGCGCAGGTGCTGTAGAGCGCGGGTACTCTTGGGTCCGTGAGCGCGTCAGGGGCCAGGGCCCGCGCCTCGTTGTCGTTCGTCGTCCTTGCTCAGCTTGCAAACGGCCGACTGGGCCAAGGAGGGGAGGCTCAATGGCTCGACGTGGACTAAGGGTCCACGCGGTGCGCGTGAGAGTAATGCCGGACCGGACCCATCTACTGAAACCCCTCCTCCTGGTCACGCAGCCGTCGACCGCCTGCGCAGCCTCGACCCGGCCTCGCTGCGCAGCCCGCCGTGAAGCAAGCTGGTGAAGGACGCCTCGAACGTCTCTTGCGTGATCGAGAAGATGCTCGTCGTGCCAAAGAAGATGCTCACGGTGGAGGCGAGGGCAAAGCCGACGATTTCGACGTGCTCGGGCTCGTTGCGCTCCGCCGCGGCGTAGATGCCAATCACGAAGTACAAAGTGGCGATCAGGTAGCCGATGCCGCCATAGACCACGCTTGCTGTGAGAATGGTATGAAATGGGCAATTTCAGTACGCGGACCGCTGAGTTACACATGTACACTGCTTCACGCTCACCGGTCTGGACTGCACATCGTCAATCGACAAAGTGAAGATGGCATCAGCCACAACGCGTCGAGCAGAGAACCAGGAAGGGAGGGAGGCTGCTCACTCTGAAATTGGAACAGGAGCTTCTTCGCCGTCCTCGTACCGAGAGACGTAACCGTTCTTGAAGGCTTGACTGGCGGGAAGTACGAGTGCGCAAGGTCCTGCGCAACCTCGGCTTGGCTGAATCCTTGGGTCGGCACATGATCTTCAGCATCGGCTCCTCGTGTTCCTGGGCGTCGGAACTTCTCGATCGTCTTGCGCGCAAAGCCGTCCAAGGAAGTTGGACCATCGGACCTCATGGCGGCCGCGTTCATCGTGCTCGCACTTGGACGTTCCGCCATTTTCTCCTCGACGGCCCACTTGACCTTCGCGCATCGCTGCGGCGCGCCATCTGCTTGATCGGACTCCTCCGTGGAAGTGATGCTGTTGAGGGCAATGTTCGACTCGGGCGCGGGTCGGGTCGAAACAATCTTCTTGACTCGGAGGCTCTTGCGAAGGTCGAGGATGAGCAACGAGGCGCAGACGGCGTACAGCCCTGCGAAAATGACGATCGTGGCTGCCCAGATAGCCATCGTAATCGATACGTAGTAGCAGCCTTGGAGGGTCTGGATCCAGATCTGGCAGGACAGGCGCAAGTGAGCAGAACGTTCAAGGATGGCACGCGCGCCTCTGCCTCACTCACATATTGAGCGTCCACAAGCATGTCTCGACTGAGCTCCGTCGCCTGACCGTACGTGCTGTTCCAATCGTACCAGGCAAGGCGAGCGCGCTCGAAAGCCGAGTTGCAAAGTATGCAAGGTGCAATGACGGCGACCGCCGGTGCGAGCGGAAAGCAGAAGCAGACGATGTTGATGATCCAAGCCGGACACCAGCTGCTGACGGGCTTGCCGGGGGCCATGAGGTTGTCCAGTCGAGCCGCTGCAATGCCCCAGGCTTGATACCACGCTGCGAGCGGGATCGGACTCCACATGAGCCCAATCCAGAGGCCATTGTTTTTGATGGGTTCGCGGCGCTTGTCTGCGACGTAGTTGAGCGACCAGCTTGTCACCAGCACCCAACCGAAGATTCCGATGAACACAGTCCAGCTGACGTGGACGTTGGGCACCAGGAACCGACTGTGACCGCGATTGACGATCCGAAAGAGCCACCAACGACGCTGCCAAATCTGGTGCGCGATGTAGAGGGTCATCGCCACCTCCAGCGTCACGGTGTAGGTGATGAAGACGAGGAAGCAGATGTCGGCTGCAGAACTGTGTCGCCATAGGATCGAGTCATCGATGAAGGCGGAGACCTCGTCGACCCTTGTAAAGTTGGGTAGTCGAGCACGATTGGGGCCATGGTTGCGTGAGAAGATCGTCGGCGGTGGCGGTCCCGAGAGGTTGAATCTGGTGTAAATGTCGGTCATTCTGGAGGTAGAAAAGCTTGCAAAGGGTGTTCCCGACTGTGCTGGGAGCGCGCGCTTCTTGAGAATCTCCTCCGCCTTTTGAGGAGCCAGGTGTGTCTGCGCTTGCAACTGGACAGGTGGCGCCAGCGATACCTATCAAAGCAATGCGACGCTCACAGCGTCAATACAATGCAGCCCTCCAGAGAAATTGTGCTACTTACTATGCCGAGGGGATCTGAACGTCCATTTGCTGCGTCCTGAACAGCGCTCGGACCTTCTGTATTTGAGGTAATGATCTCTTCCCACGGCTCGGACCCATCGTGATGTCTGACAGCGCGGACCCATCGTATACTTCGCCGTACAGCGATGACTTTGGCGATTTGGATGCCCTTGAGGAGTCGAGCTCGTCCCGTGCTTCTTGGCCTTCCTTCTCGGATTTGAAAACTTAGTCATCACGATCTCGAGCATCATATGGGCGATGGTCCCGTCCCGCCTCGCTTCAAGCCAGATATCGATACCAGCGTAGTAGCCCAGCTTGGTCTTGCGAATGTCTGGCAGATTTCTGTGTAAGAAGTTGCTGATCCATGGGAAGAGGACAGTGTATGAGATGGCTGTGTATGGATAGAGAGCTTAAGGTCAGAACGCACGCCTCCTCTCGCAGCGGGTTACGGCGACACCGCGACTCACGATCAACGGTGCGCATCAGACAGATGAGTGCGAGCTTGACGACGGGCAGAGGCGTGACCTCACCGCACCGGCCGCTGGGCCTGTCCGCCTCTTTGCTGGCGTCGGGCTGCTGAGGTGGTGATAGCAAGGCATCGCGCTCGTGATTGGAAGAAGCTGCCATCAGGATTGACCGCCTTGCTCTTGGGTGAGGGCAGACTACGTGTTTCCTCCGTCCTATTCGTGCCGCGCTGGCTACCGCTTGCTTCAATCGCTGGCTCGTCGTGGATGATGGTCGTCAGGATCGAGGTCGACGAAAGAGGAGGAAGAAGAAGAAGAAGGGAGGGATGTGGTCCTGCTCAAAATAGAAGAGGCGACATGATGATCAGCGCTAGTCTTCGGAAGGAGCAGCCCAGGAATTACTTAGGAGACGGAGACGAGCATGTGTAGTACACAATACTTCTTCTTCGTCCACCCGCAGAGAGATGCAAAACGACCTGCTGAGCCAGTGCAATGGGAGGAGGAGGCAGAGCATCAACGGCTGATACGACGCATGAGCTTCGGCCTCAGCGCGTGTCGATAATCACACTCCCGGCGTGTATCACAGGATCATCTTGACACCTTGCTCGAGCCGTCCGCTGTCGACGCCGCTGCTGCTCCCGTAGCGGCGGCGTCTCTCCTGCGCAGGTCTTCGGTGCGCTCAACGAGCCGCTGATAGAATGTTGCGTTGAAGCCGTCTGCGCTCATCTTGGGTCCGCCTGGAAAGCCTGGTGCTGGCCTTTGGACACCGCCATCTTTGACGTCGCCCATGAAGACGTACGGCTTGAGCTGGGAGAGGCCGTTCATCACAATGTGCGTCAGCGCGCGCGAAGGTCGTGCCAGTTCCTGAGCTGCGTCTACGGCACGTACCTGGATCTCTGCGAGCCCTGGCGGCACCACGAAGCACGGTATCCTGCTCTCGTCGAGCCTGTCCGTCTTGAGGTTCCAAGTCTTGATGCGGCCATGCTGGTCGTAGAGAGTCCGCCCGTTCTTGTCGGTCGAGGCGATTCGCTTCCTGCGCATGATGTTTCCCGTTCGTGTACCTGCAAGCAAGCATCAGAGAAGGGTCGATCGAGTTCAGTGATGGGCTCTGGGGACGCGGAGATAAAGGAGGAGTGCGATGCTCACCCTTGTAAAAGTCCTTGTTGGCGCGCTTCGAAGTGAGCGGCAGGCGGAGCGCCTTGCTCCACAGTGATCCTGTGCCGCGCATACTGAGCCGCTTCCGCTTGCAATGTCGGAAGCCAATGTCGATGTCGGCGCTGACCACGTCGTCGTCGTCGTCGTCGTCCTTGCTAAGCTGTTCGAGATGAGATCTTCGAGGTTTGGTGAGGTGCCGGGGGCATGTCCGGCCCGACCGCCCGGCATGTTCATCGGCTCCCGTTTCGGTTCCAGCACGCGCCGTCATCGGACGCGCCCGCTTCCCAAATTTTCGGCGCCTGAGCTCGACACCAACAGCGACGAAGTCGATGAGGACGACGACCACGACCACGACGACGAGCAGCAGCAGCAGCAGCACCTCGAGGCTCGTTCCCGTTACAATAGCACATCTCAAGTCACAACATTCGCACTCCCACATCGATGCCAGTCTCAGCGTCCAAGGCCAAGCGCCAGGCCGAGAAGGCGGCAAAGGCAGCCGCCAAGGGGGGCGACAAGGCGAGCAAGGCCACCTCGGAGACGAGCGCGACCGCCGTCGACTCCACCGCGGGCGACGAAGGCACCAAGGGCGTCATCACCGACATGAAGCAGCTTGCCCTCGCCACCGAGCGTACAGCGACAGGTGTCCTTGTCTCCGACCCTCAGAGCCGCGACGTTCATATCGACCAGTTCACCCTTTCCTTCCACGGCCGCCTCCTCATCGACTCGGCCAAGATTGAGCTCAACTACGGGCAAAGGTGAGTAGATTCTCGCCAAATCATGCAGCTGATGCCCAGTGCTGACGTTCATTCTTGCTGTACAGATACGGTCTGCTCGGCGAGAACGGCTCAGGAAAGACGACGCTCCTCGAGGCGCTCGCCAACCGCGACGTCGACATCCCAGAACACATCGACATCTACCTCGTCCGTGGCGAGGTCGAGCCATCGGAGATGAACGCGCTGGAGACCTGTGTTGCCTCGGCCAAGGCCAAGGTCGCCCGCTTGGAGAAGGAGATCGAGGACATGAGCGTTGCTGATAACGTTGACACGGTCGCACTCGACCTCAAGTACGAGGAGCTCGAAGACATGGATCCGTCCATGTTCGAGGCCAAGGCTGGCAGCATCCTCTTCGGTCTTGGCTTCAGCAAGGAGATGATGGCACGTCCCACCAAGGCCCTGTCCGGTGGCTGGCGCATGCGCGTCTCCCTCGCTCGAGCCCTCTTCACCAAGCCTCATCTTCTGCTTCTCGACGAACCGACGAACCATCTGGACCTCGAGGCAGTCGTGTGGCTGGAGGCCTACCTCTCGACTTACAACCACATCCTCGTCTTCACCTCGCACTCGGCCGACTTTATGGACACGGTCTGCACGAACATCATGGATCTGACGCTGCAGAAGAAGCTCACTTACTACGGTGGCAACTACTCGACCTACGTCCGGACAAAGAGCGAGAACGAGGTGAATCAGATGAAGGCTTACCACAAGCAGCAGGAGGAAATTGCGCATATCAAGAAGTTCATTGCTAGCGCCGGTACCTACGCCAACCTCGTCAAGCAGGCCAAGTCCAAGCAAAAGATTATCGACAAGATGGAGGCTGCCGGCTTGATTGAGCCCGTGCTTCAACCAAGGCAGCTACGATTCAATTTTGAGGACGTGCGAAAGCTTCCGCCGCCCATCATTGCTTTCAGCGAGGTCAGCTTTGGCTACGACCCCAAGCAGCTCCTGTACAAAGACCTGGATCTCGCCGTTGACATGGACTCCAGGATCGGAATGTGAGTCAGAGACTGCGTCAATGACGCACATGTAATGTCTCACTGACCCACTTCTACGTGTTGCAGTGTCGGCGCCAACGGTACGGGCAAGTCCACGCTGCTCAATCTCATCACAGGCGCGCTCCAGCCCGTGTCTGGTAACATCAACCGCCACCCGGGCCTCAAGATGGCCAAGTACTCGCAACATTCCGCCGACGCGCTGCCCTACGAGAAGAGCCCGCTGGAGCACATGGAGAGCATGTTCAAGGAAAAGTTCCCCGACAAGGAGATCCAATTCTTCCGCCAACAACTCGGTCGGTTCGGTCTCTCGGGCTCGCACCAGACATCGCCCATCCGGACCCTGTCCGACGGCCTCAAGAACCGCGTCGTCTTTGCACAGCTCGCGATGGAAAACCCGGACATCATCCTGCTCGACGAGCCGACGAACCACTTGGACATGGGCTCCATCGACGCGCTCGCCATGGCCATCAAGGAGTTCTCGGGCGGCGTCGTCATTGTCTCGCACGACTTCAGATTGCTTAGCCAGGTCGTCGAGGAGCTGTGGGAGGTCAAGAACCGCGCCATTACCAACCTGTCCAAGCAGGACATCACGATTCAGGAATACAAGAAGCAGCTGATGAAGGTGCGTAGTCCAGCTTCAATCCCTGCAACGCACACGCAGATGTTGACAATTTCCCTTTCCCTTCAACAATGTCCAGGCATCCGCAGAGCAGATCGAGAAGGCCAAGTTGACGGCCAAGAAGGGCTGAACGTCGTCGTTTTGTCACTCCCGTCGCCTGCTCTTTCCCCTCCCTTTCACCGTGCGTAATGTGACGAAGCCCAGTTATAGATCGACGAGCATTGGATAGTACATTCGACTACAAGAAAAGCTTGCAAAGAAGGAGCAACAACGATGGGGACGACAACAGGTAAGGAATCGTGGCAGAAGAGAATCCTAGGATTCGCAGCGGGCGGGCGAGAGAGTGAATGAGTGAGTTACCGTGCTTGCGGCAAAGTTGGTGGCGAGATCGTTGGTAGGAAGTCGAGTAGAGAGTGTGTTGCTGGGCTTGCGGCGCGGTTGTTGAGATGGTCCTGCCGTTTGTACAGAAGCGCGCGTAAGAGTCCAAGTGTCGAGTTGAGAGACGAGAGCGGCTGAAATCGCTTGAAGATGCTGTATTCGGCTGTCGAGCCGTAGATTGTTGCAAAAAGTGGGATCGGAAGACTGAGGATGTGTATGTGTGTGTGCGTGTGTGTATACCGGACGTACCGCTCAAGCGTGCCCGCGCAGTCGAAAGACGTGGCAGGAAGAGGCGGAGGTAGATATCGAGCATTGGAAGACTGTACCCAAACGGACGAGTGCGGCTTGTAAAGATCCTAGTCGGCCACGGGCCGATGTCGATTGAGCGAGGCTTTGCGCTTCATCGCCCCAATTGCCGTGCCGAGGACGCTCAGCGGGCCGCTACTGCTGTTGCTGCTACTACTGGAAGTCAGCGTAGAGGTGCTGGGTCCGGCTTGGCGATGGGGCGGCGGATGCATGGCCGGGTCGAGTCCGTCGGGGAGCTGGACGAGCGAGACGCGCTTGGCAGCCGCCGTCTTGCTCCATTCCTCCGCCTGTTCGCCGGGACAGAGGCGGGCATTGTTCAGTGCCTGACTTGAGGAGCCGAGTGTGCGGTCGCGGTCTTGCAAGTGCCCTGGAGTTGACAATTGCTCACGGTCGTCGTCATGTGAACGGATGACGGGAGTGAGCTCTTCGAAGAGATCGAGGCCTTGCAGCCGCTGGCCATGTTGCGCATCGTTGACGTGGTCTTGACCAAATCTGGACGATCCCACTGGCGCCCGTCCGGATGCATTCCCCATCGCAGCGGCGAGGCTACCCTGGGAGCCGGAGGTCCTCTGACCATTGGAACCAAAGAGGTCCAGCTGGGAGGTGAAACTCATGCTGAGGTCGAGCTGCGGTGGAGTCGAGTCCACACGGCGCAACATCTCGCTTGAGTCGCCAGCATGCGGATCGTCCTCGGCTTGTTCGTAGTTTGCCATCGGTTGCGAGTTCTCATGCGAGATACCATCGCCCCCGCTCGTACGACCAAGATCCGCCTCGCCATTGACGCCGTCAAAGCTTGGCGCCGACCGAAGTCCAGCATTCGGAATGAACACCATCCACGACGGTGCGACGTGGTTGACGTGCTCGAGGTCACGGCTGAGCACCTCGAAGCGCGACGTCCACTTGGCGACCTGAAGTCGGCGTTCGCGGATCCGTTCGGCCACTGGAATGGCAGCAACTTCGATACGTTCGCGCGTGGCACGTTGGAAGGGCGTCAGCATCGAAAAGTGTCGGGCCGTGCGCAGCTCCTCGTCGAGCAGCTTAGTGCTCTCGTCCAAGCCAGCCTTTGCCTGGGCGACAAAGGACTCCATGGTAGCTTGTGGGGAGATCAGGCAGCCGCCCGCTTGGTCTGCCGCGGTGCCGTCCCGACCTGATGTCGAGCGTATGACGTTGGACGTGGTCGAGGACGAGATGACGTGCATCTGCGAGCCATCGGCACCGTGTCGGCGGAGGGCGCTGTCGGTGCGGCGAAGATCATTGGCCGAGAAGACTTCGTCTTCGCTGTCGGACGGGCGCGCGCCAGACTCGCACAAAATCGTGCCCAGCTGTTGAACGTCCAGGCGTCGATCGCCAACGGACCGATACGCAGCGCAGTAGTTGATCAACGCGATCCAGTCGTTCATGTCCTGCTCCGTTGCCGCTTGCAGGAGGAAGTGCCGCGACTCCCACGTCGAGCTGTCGACCTGACCACCTTGCTGAACATTGTAGCGGAACCAGAATCGGAATATCCACTCGCCGTTTGCCGCGTGGCCGTCGTCCCGGACGGCAACAGCGTCCGAGAGCGGGATGACAGTGTCCGGCTTGAAGTACGAGACTCGTGGCGAGATCGTGAAGGAACGCTTTCGCAGGATGGCGTCGGCGGGAGCCGATGTGGTGATCGACTGTTCCTCGTCGACAAAGTCGGACATGGACCGAGGCACCAGATCAGGGTCGGTCCACCACTCCCCAACCTGTTCTTCCATCTGGCTCTCCAGTGCCGACGTCCAGACAAAGTCCTTGAAGAAGAGGGCTTGGGACCCCGAGAGGACCAGACCCCATTTCTTCCACTTCTTGCCGTGCGCTTTCTTGGCCATCTTGGCGGGTTCGCCACCTGCGCTGCCAATGGGAGGCGCGAGGGGTATATCGTCTTTGCGAAGCACGATGCCAGCTTTCGGTACCTTGATCGTGGCCACCGCCTCGAGGTGATCCTGCACCGACGATGTGCCGCCGGGGAGGTCATTGTTGTTCCAACCGGCTCCAGCGGCCGGACGCCGCTGTTGGACAATCTCGAGCAGCGGGGCGTGGACGAATGTTCGTCGAATACGACCGCTGTCGAATTCAGGTGCCGTGCCGAACACGCTGTACGGTGTTTGTGTCGGTATCAGATGCTCCAGGTACGGACGGCACTCGCCGAGGGTGCCCTGTTGAGACATAGAGGAAGACGGTGGTGAGAACATGATCAAAGGGCGAGGAATACGGCTCTGTCCACTTACCTGCGCGATCAAAAGGTAAGGATCAATCTTTGTCCGACTGCCTGAACCTCCAGCCAGCATCGTCGATGACGAGTTGGGAAAGTGCGTCGCTCCGCCCGCGCTCGCAATCAGCGAACCAAAGCTGGCAGTGGCCAGGTTGCCGCCGGGGGTCAACGATCCCAAGAGGAGATCGCTCGTGTTGGCCATCGACATGGCCATCGAACCTTGTCCGAGTCCGGCGAGCGAAGCAGACGAGGCGCTGCGAGAGTTGTGTAGACTGGGTGCGGCGGAAACATTGGCTGTTGGAGGGCCACCGGTCGGCAAGGCTGCCACGGCCATGTCCGTCTCCTCGTCGACATGTATGAACTGAGTGAAGGTCGTATTGTCGAAGAAGTACTGCAAACCACAGACATCGTCGAGTGAGCAAGTCTGGACTTCAGCATGAGACTCGAAAGCCTGACGTACCTCCAAGATCTCGGTTGGCACCCCACTGGTCGACGTGTTCTTGACGTAGTCAGCCTTGCTCATCTTGTGCTTCGCATTGCGGTTGAACGCGTCCGTGTGCAGCATCATGAGGGAGAACGCAAGGATGTACGGTTCGTCTGCGAAAGACGGAAGGTCAGAACGTGGGCGTAACTCGGAAGTGCCAAGAAGCAAACGTACCTTCGCTCGTGTAGATACCCTCATTGCACTCCATGTAGCGCCTAGCGAACGCCTCCATGACCCTGTCGATCTGTTGCGTCTCGCTGGGCAGCTTGATGTCCATCAGCAGCCTGCGCAGTGCAATGTCGAGCGGGTCCGACCCGAAGGGGAAGCGGCGCATGAACAGCTTGAGCGCCTCCCGACGGATTGCCGAGGCTCGCTCGGGCGCCAGAGGACTGGCCTCGGCGGGCGCGTCGCCGCTTGACGCCGCTGTAGCGTCCTGCACAGCGACAGGATACTTGAGCGTGGAGGTCGAGGCTAGGAACTTGACAATGTCTGCGCGCAGCATCGTCTTGGAGAGCATAGCGAGCAATCGCGGCGCCTCAGCCTCCGCCCAGAGGTCGATGTCCTCCACTTGTGACTCTTCCGTCTTCTCCTGAGGTGAGACGCGTGAGACGGACGTCCACGGTGTTGATCCTGGCACTTGCAAGGACATGTCCGAATTCTCGCTCAGGTCGCCGATGGCATCGCCCAGGCCGGGCAATGACGTCGAGGAGCGTGAACGCTGGACGGTTGCAAGCGGCTGCACTGTGTGGCCACGCCGCGGAGCTGGTGGTACATCCTCCCGATGACGACCCGACCGCGAAGCAGGGCGAGACTGTGATGCTGATCGTGGCAGATATGCTTCCGACGACGTGCTCGCTTTGCGCGGTCGGCGTTGTCCCAGCCTCTCTTCTGACTTGGCGTGCTTGAGCGACTTGGCACCAGCTGGCTTTGACTCTCCGAGCAGGAAGTACCGAATGTCTTCCTGGGCCTCGTTATCCCTGGCCTTGATAGCATCCACAGCAGCAGCAGCGGCCGCTTTGACCTCTTCCTTGTCCGCGATTGCTTCGTCATTGGCCGGACCCGCTGTTGAGGCAAAAGCCTGACGCAGTGAGCCCTCATCGCTCTTCGCATCCGGGTTCGTCAGCTCTGTGGGCCGATCGACCTTGGACGGTCGGCGAGAAGGTCCGTTCCGCTCCACTTTCACCGTGGTCGGGCTCAGCTCCAGATCGACCGCGGATTGCGACCGTGTTCGACTGCCCGGACCGTCCAGTGACATTCGACTTGTACCACTACTAGAGGCGGGTCCACCTGCCCCTCCTCGTCCCGCAACCTGACTCCTTGAAGACGGACTGGCGCTGATGGAGGAGGCCGCACCATCCTTGCCAGCCATGCCGACGAATGGGCTCGTCAGGCTGGCAAACAGGCTGCTTGTTCTTTGACGTGTGTTGCCCAATACGGAAGCGCTGCTCCCGCCACCGACGTTGCCGTTGCTCAACAATGCCGCTGTGTTCGTTGCGCCAGACTTTGGAGTCGAAGCAGCTCCCACCACACTGCTGAAGGATGCCTTTCGCGATCCTAGCGCTGCTCCAGATGCAGCGCCACCCCCAGCAGCCGCCGCAGCTGCTGCAGCTTGCCTCGATGCGCTCGTGAGACCGACATCGCTTGTATGACGTGGCGAGGGAAACGAAGCCCCGTACTGCTGCTGCTGGGGCGTCTCTTGTCCCATCTGGCCCGGTGCAAAGGAGTACGAGAATGAGGATCGCGGTGATCCTGCCAAGCTCGCAGCGGCGCTCGATGAATCGGTAGGACCGACACTCCCCTTCGTACCCCCGGGCGAGATGATTCCCAGGCCAAAGCCGATGCTCGAGCTCGACCCGAAGCGTTTGCGCATGAAGCTGCTCTCCGTCGCCCTCGGCGGATATCGCTTGTGCTGAGGAGGCGGCACGTAGGTGCGGGCGACGGCCTCTGTCAACGTCGGTGAGAGCAGTTCCGACGGTGACATGAGAGGCAAGCCCTCCCGCTGTGTGCCATCAGTGGCATGTGCCAATGTCGGGAACTCCGTTGTGCTGTGCCGCGAGGTAGAGTTGCGACGTCCTGCGGGAGGGGTGGCACCGGCTGGAGTTGGCGCACCATACCGAGAGGCGGGGTATGACGAGCCTGACTGAGCATCTCCGGTAATGATAGACGGTGAGGGCAAGGGCGATTGTGAAAATGGGGCCACCGTCCAGCCAGCCGGAGCCGGGATGGGCAACGGTGATGCAGCCGCCGTGCTGCCCCCGGCCGCTTCTGGACCCTCTCTGCCCTGCTGATGTGGCCCGCGTCTTCGAGATGAGCTTGAAGGACGCCGTGTCATAGGTGCCTCGTGCGGAGCAAAGTAGCCACCCTGGTTTTCCGCGCTCAGAGGCGGGCTTGCAGCCTGACCTTGGGACGAACTTCCGCGTCGTCTCAGCGCAAAAGGCGCGGCTGATTCCTTGCCACTGCCGGCCAATGATGACCGCGATGCAGATGACATCAGTGACCCTTGAGCAATCCGTGCAGGGCCAACGTTGCCGGCTGTGCTGAGGTGTTCTGGACTGCTAGCCTTGTTTTCGGACGCGAGAGTTGGCCCTCTCGAGCGTGGGTCCGGAGAGCCAGACGCGGTTGCATGACCTCTCGACGTGAATGTCGAGTCGGCGCTTGGGCTGAGAGCATCCAAAGGAAGGGATGCCTCCTGACGACTTGCTGGGAGTCCTGGTACGAGCGGGGATGCGCTTCCACGGATCGGCACACCATGGAGTCGAGAGGAGGAAGGCGGCCCCGACACCATGGCATGGTTTCCCTCCGCCGCAAAAGGCACGTCCTCCTGCGCATCAACTCTTGTTGTCAACCCATGAGCGCTGTTTCTAGGGCTGCGAGGAGTCGAAGACGACCGGTGCCCTGAGCTCGAGCCCGCTTGCTTGGACGGCAGGGTCGGGATGGGCAAAGACGGATCTTGTCTTCTGTACATATCCTTGAGCGCGTTTGAGCTCACACTTCTGGCGCCTAGCAGACGCTTGAGCGGCCGGATGGTGTCTGCCAGTGGTGAATCTGCGCTAGGGTCGTAGAACGAGGAATTGACGCGATCTGTTGTGGCCGGACTAGCTTCGTGTGGCTGTTGGACTCTCAGGCCATGGCCCGACGCAGAGTGCGTATGTTGGCTGTGCGCTGCCGTCTCGGCCGTTTTGGGACGGCGGAATATGGAAGGTGTCCTCCGCGCTGCCACTGGCGCTGGGGTCGACGATGGTGGAGTCCCACCATTGCTGGGGGATGCGACTGGCACGGCACCGATTGCGTTGGAGCTGTGATCCAGGATCGACATTCGATTGGGCGAGTAGTGTGCGGATGAGCCAGATGCTTCGTTGGCGAAATCGGGCCGAGGAGGCATCGCGACTTGCAACTGCTGTTGCTTCTTCTTGCGCCCAGGCAACTTGCTAAAGAAGCCAGACGGGCTCGGCGCTGCGGGCAACGGTGTGGCCGAGGCGCTTGAAAGCTGTGCAGTACCGACATGAAGTGGAGAGCGCTGGGAGGTTGAAGAACCGTGAGCTCGTTGCTGTTGCGAGCCCTCGTTGCGCCGTCGCGGCGGAAGTGCCTCCTTCTCGCCGCCAAAGCTTCGCCTTCCCGTGCTGTCATTGGACGCGTTACCGCCGAGCGCAACCCAAGCGTCAGCGCTGCGGGAGCCGGATGGGTCGGACGGCCTCGTGCGCGCATAGCGAGAAGATGAGGTGAGGACCGAGACCGATGGTTCCGATTGGCCCCTCTTGGTGTCCGACCTGGACACTGCGACCTCTGTCTGCTGGGCGCTGGCAAGAGAACGCGCGAGGGAGAACATGGCGGCGGCGCGTTCTCAGACGCGCGGCGATGGCGGCGCTGTCCTTGGCTTGCTGCTGCTGTGTTCTGCGCTCGAGGTCCAGCCTGTTGCGTGTGGTGCGGTGCGGTTGTGTGGGCGTGCGTCGGTGCGTCGTTGTCAGGACGACTCGACGTCGCTGATCCCCCGCTCTGCCAGAGCGAAGCCAGGCGCGCCGTTGGACGATCGTCTGCTGCTCGAGTGGGCCGCTGCTGCTGCTTGAGGCGTTGCTGGTGCTGGTATTGGTGCTGGTGCTGGTCGTCGTCCTCGTCGAGATCCTCGCCATGCGCAAGTGGGAGCTCGCCAGCAGCGCGCCCGCCCGCGAACGGACAGGGCGGGTGCGCGCGCTTCGGTGCGGTGCTGCTTCGGCTGGCATCACGTGGTGTGCGTCGCCAGAACGTTGCGCATCGATTTCAAGAAGACGCGCCACGTTGGCAAGGCGCTCACGAGTGTTGGTCTCCGCGGCATGTTCTCGACTCCTCGCACAACCACATCCTCGACGTCGACCTCGCACTCCTACGAGTATCATCACCCCAAGCAACATGGCCACTGCCACGCCCACTGCCCTCGGCGCCGCCGCCGGCGCAGCCGCCGCCCCGACATCCTCCGGCCTCGCCATCGTCACCCCGTTCGAGGACCGGCCGCTGCCCAAGACACTCTGCCTCTTCGACGTCGACGGCACGCTCACCGTGCCCCGTCTCAGCGCCAAGCCAGACATCATTGCCGCCCTTGCCAAGCTGCGCAAGCGCTGTGCCGTCGGCGTCGTCGGGGGGTCGGACCTCAAGAAGGTCAGGGAACAGCTCGAGGTCGAGGGCGTTGCCGACTGTGAGTGTGCCTCCGCTTGGGCGGCCCCCTTCCTTCATCTCTGAGAAGACACAGAGCTGAACCACTGCACACACAGTGACACAGTTCCTCGACTACGTCTTCTGCGAGAACGGCCTGATCGGATTCAAGCTGGGCAAGGAGCTCGAGCGGGCATCCTTCATCAAGTTCATCGGCGAGGACAAGTACAAGAAGCTCGTCAAGTTTGTGCTCCGGTACATCTCCGAACTCGACTTGCCCATCATGCGGTGCGTGGCATCTGTATCCTCGCACATATTCATATGTTCCGCTTGCTGATCCAATGCTTGCTTCCACAGAGGTACCTTTGTCGAGTTCCGCAACGGCATGATCAACGTCTCCCCCATCGGGCGTAACGCGTCCACCCAAGAGCGCTTCGACTTTGAAGCCTACGACGCCCAGCACAAGGTCCGCGCAACCTTTGTCGAGGCGCTCAAGAAGGAATTTGGCGACTACGACCTGACCTTCTCCATTGGCGGGCAAATCTCGTTCGATGTCTTCCCCAACGGGTGGGACAAGACGTATGCGCTGGGCCGGATTGAGAAGGAAGGGTGGGAGGAGATCCACTTCTTTGGTGACAAGACGTACGAGGTGCGTCCGGCATGAGCAGACGTGGTGGCTTCCCATTGAGAGAGGGGCTGAAATGTGCTTGTCTTTACTTTCAGGGCGGCAACGACTACGAGATCTTCACCGACCCGCGCACGATTGGACACGCCGTCGACAGCCCAGCAGCCACCATCGCAAAGCTCGAGGAGCTCTTCCAGCTTTCCAAGCATTCTTAAGCGGGCGGCATCACTGTCGAGTCCTGCACCGGATCACATCAAGCCCGGCAGTGGTACATATTCCCCAACCCGTCTCCTACCCTGAGCTTCTAATCTATTGCTTTTACACGAGGACAACGGAATCGATGACCGAGTAGCCCACCGCAACGCCGCCTTCGTCGCTCTCGCGCCCCTTGGTCCTGAGTAAATACCCGCCATAGCCCTCATGCACCATGTCCAACCCCGCGGACCCTCCCCCGCGCAGGGTCGCAGGTCCGAAGAGCGCCGTCGAGTAGATGCCGAGCTCAGAGACGACGTCCGGCGCGAGCTGAGGACCCTCCTCGAGCCCTGCGCCCGCGCGCATGAGGTAGTTGCCCACCCCGCTCGGAGGCTGGATGAGCTCCATGAGGATGTACCCTTCCTCCGCACCTGGACCATGTTCCTCCGCCAACTTGTCGAGGAAGGCGGGGATATCGTGCCGGTAGACATTGTTACCCCCTCCCTCGCGCTGGGGCTTGAGCACGAAGCGCGCCGGCTCGGCACGCGCGAGACGGAGGCCTTCGCGGCCCAGCTCGGAGCGCGAGTCGAGCGGCCACAGCCCGGAGAAGGTCGAGCGGAGGAGGGCCACGTCCTCGTGCGTGTACACCGCCGTGCCCTTCTTGGACCCCCTCGCCGCGTCGTCGGTGGTGGAAGGAGCAGAAGGGAGCAAGAAGGATTCGAGCACGCCGGGCTCGGCGAGGACTTGCTGTACCTTCTTTGCGCCCGCGAGCTGCAGGGCCATGGTCGGGCACTTGATGGCGTTGCTTCGTTCCAGGAGCGTGCGCATGTCCCAGGCGGGCGAGTTGGGGGGATAGTCGCCGGGTCCGTAGCCGGCACGAAAGTAGACGACGGAGATTTCTACGCCTTCATCGGAAGGGGAGGACGAGGAGAGGGAGCTGTGACCAGAAAGTCGAACGCGCAGTGTTCGATCTTCGCCTACCAAATTGGCCCCCCAAGATGAGCCGGTCTTCGTCGAGCCTCCACTGACACCGACGCCAGCCAGTTCGTCAAAGGTGGCACGAAGGACCCTCACGCCATGCGCCGCTAGCAGCTCGTACTCCAGCCAGCGCTGATCGAATGCGTTGCGCTCGCCCGGCTGTACGACGAAGAGGATGGCAGGTGCTGCCGGAGTCGTAAATTGCGAGCTTGACCCCGTCGTCGTCGTCGTCCCTGCTCGTACGTACGCTTGATGCCCCGCCGCCAGGCCAGCCGCGAGCGTCTGCAACGCACGGTTGGGAGGAAGAGCTGCCGACCCTTGTCCATCGGCTGCCTCGATTGGCCCTGCTCCCAGATACTGAGGCGCCGCACCAAAGTAGGCGCCCGTCGAAGCATGCACGAAGCGATGCATCTCGGCCGCGCGCGTGCTCAGCGCACCGAAGGACGCCGAGATGGTGTTGAACTCGACCTGCTTGAGCTCGAGCGCTGTTTCCTTCCCTGTGCCGCTGTCGACGTCTATGTTGGACAGAGACGGGGACGGGGAATGGAGGAGGTAGTCGGACCGGAAGAGGCCCAAGTGGAGACGGTGCCCTATCCTCGTAGCGCTCTTGTCCGACCCTTCGCGCAGGAGCTCCTCGCGCACGGCTAGGTACCTCCGCCAAAGCTCGCCCTGGAACTCGTCTACGCGCGCCACCTCGGCCCCGATGACGCGCGTGAGGAAGTCGTGGTCGAGGGTGAGGGCTGCGTACAGATGTGCGTAGAGAGCTGGTAGCGAGTGCGCCTGGGCTTTGGAGGAGATGGGCGGTAGGGACGCCGGTTGCTGTTGGCCATGGTGGATCGGGCCGTGAGCGCGCTCGAACAGGGCCCGCGGGAAGGGCGACGGCAGCAGCGAGCAGGGCGCGTGGATCACCGAGTCGGTCGGCGGCGCCGTTGTCGCTCCCGAGGATTTCGATGCTGGCAGCGGCCGATACACGAGACCGTGGGCGAGGGCATAGTCGGTGCCGGCACTTGCGAGGGCGCGCAGCTGGTCGGGCGTCAGCGCGGGTGGCCAGGCTGGCAACGCCGTTGCTGCCGGCACTTGAATCGTCGCACTCATCAGAGTGGCCACGGCGTCGGACGCTGGCGTCGCCGCTGTCCTTGTCGATCTCGTCCTCGTCTGCGTTGAGGTCGCCGGCGTCCAGGTTGTCGTTGTTGGTGGTGGTGATGGCGAGATGATGGTCCAGGCGAGCGGCCGCTTGGCAACATATCCAATGGCTGTTGTCGGACCGATGTGCCGGCGCCCCATCGGGCTGATGCATCCCAAAAACTTCCCTGCCGCCCGCACTGAGCAGCAACGATCTCGACGACCTCGACGGCGCCAAAGACCATCTCGACCTCGACCTCGACCTCATCTTCTCACCTCTCTCCCCGGTTCACTCCCGCCAGCGCCGTCTTCCACAATGCCGCAGGTCAGTGCTTTGACTCTGCTGTGCCGGCTCCATGACAGGCAAGTCGCTGACGTTCACCATCTCGGATGTCCATCCACAGAACGACTACATCGAGGAGAGCATCCGCAGACATGGTCGCCGTATGGACCATGAGGAGCGCAAGTGAGCATCACATCCGTCGTATAGCAGAGGAGAGCATCAGGCACTGACCAACGGCCTGCTTCCTTCCCTCGAATCACAGGCGCAAGCGCGATGCTCGCGCTGTCCACAAGGCCGCCACCGTGGCCCGGCGCACAACGGGCATCAAGGCCAAGATGCTCAACAAGAAGAACCGCACCGAGAAGATCCAGCTCAAGAAGACGCTCAAGGCGCACGACGAGCGCAATCTCAAGAAGAAGTCGGCTCCCTCCGAGCTCGACCCGAACACGGCGCTTCCCATCTATCTGCTTGACCGCCAAAACGAACGTGATGCCAAGGCTCTGTCGAGCGCTGTCAAGGAGCGGAGGAAGGACAAGGCGGCCAAGTATGCGGTGCCACTTCCCAAGGTGCGTGGTATTGCCGAGGACGAGGCGTTCAAGGTGATCAAGACGGGCAAGCGCAAGGGCAAGGGGTGGAAGCGCATGGTCACCAAGGCGACGTTTGTTGGGGAGAGCTTTACGAGGAAACCGCCCAAGCTGGAGCGCTTCATCCGGCCGATGGGACTGCGGTACAAGAAGGCGCACGTCACCCATCGTGAGTAGGAGTTGCTTCTGGTTGCTTTCACTGTGTAGGACGAGGTGCTGAGGACGCGGACCCTCCTTTCGCTCCTTTTCTCCTTCGCAGCCGAGCTCAAGGCGACGTTCCAACTGCCCATTATCGGTGTCAAGAAGAATCCTCAGTCTCCGCTCTATACCAGCCTGGGTGTGCTCACCAAGGGTACGATTATCGAGGTCAACGTGTCCGAACTCGGTCTCGTCACTACGAGCGGCAGCGTGGCGTGGGCCAAGTATGCGCAAGTCACGAACAATCCGGAGAACGATGGGTGTGTGGTGAGTGCGCTCCGTCCTTCTTGGACAGTCGATGCGCCAAGGAAGCCGCTGATTCCGTGTCCCTATCTCCTTCAGAACGCCGTCCTGCTCGTCTCGTCGTGAGCTTCCACGGCGCGGCTCCGCTCCCAGGGCACGCCCGGCCGCGGCGGGTCTAGCGCCAGCAGCGTTCCAACCGTGTACATTGTCACCCTCCCCCATTCACGGCCCTATGTCCGACTTGCCGGGTCGGCACTCGGCAGCAGTTACGGTCTCTGCTTATCCATCCCGTGTACAACTTGCAACATTCGCTTCTTGTCGATGTGGCAGGGGGGTTTCCTATCAGAGGCTGCCGGCACCTGCTGCGGTGCGGTGCGGGCAGCGGTGCGCTTGAGAAGGAAGCCACCCGCCCGACCATGCGCATGGTGAGTCTTATTAGCACGCGTGGCTGGCTGAAGGCTGTCCAGTGAGTGTGCCTGTCAGCGTCGATGGGCGATGGGCATCGTGCAGACCTGGTGCGGGGCGGAGTGCAAATCGGCCCCCGTCCCTCATCCTTGTTCCCGGCTGGGAAGTGGGAAATGATGACCACACCTTGAGTGGTTCCATTCTCTACGAGTAATCATCGTCGTGGTTCCTCCTCCAACTGACGGCAGGGGGCCGTCAACGCAGCAAGCGGTATGAGACAGCGCAGAGTGGGCGTGCGCAGTCCATTTACGGTGCTGTTTGCTCTGTGCTCTGTGCTTCTGACCGGACGAGGTGGGAGAGGATAACCACTTGCCAAAGTGCAGGTGCAACTCGACAAGCGGCCACGGGTCGGCCTCCTTCTCCTTGCTGAGGACGACCATCACCCACGCGCACCCCTTCACCTCCAACATCGTCGGCCCCCGTCACCCTTCGACACCAGCACCGACCGCACGCACGCACATTCGGGCGTGTGCGCGCGGTGCCGCAGCGACGGCCAATGTTCCTTGGTCTGTAAGTCCATCGTCGAAGCAAGCAGCAAGCAAGCAGGCAAGCAAGCAAGCACAACTCACCGCACCATCACCCGCGGCCATCGTAGTCAACACCGACCATGTCTAGGCCAGGCAGCCCACGATCCAGTCTCGGCGCCGTCGTCGAGCGCGCCATGCCCTCGCAGCAGGTGCGGGCCGTCGACGCAGCACCCGAGTCGAGCTCAGACGGCTACTTTGATCCTGCGTGCATGCCCAACACCTGTGCCAAGATGACCGCATCCATGGCCGGCACTCACCACGACCAAGGAGGAGCAACAGGAGCACCTACGGCGCTCAAAGCAACCGCCGTAACGACAATTGTCGGTGCACCGAACAAGCCAGAGGCATTCACCGCCTCGTCTTGGGCGTCCTGGCTCAGTGCATACTCCAACGGAGCATGGGTCTCCTCGCCGTACACACAGCACCCGCCCAAGCCCTCCTTGACCAAGACGGCGTCCTCGTTGTCCATTCCCACCTCGGAGGCGGGCAGCAGCGAGACGGGAACGTCCATCACCGTCCCGTCGTCCATGCCTTCCCGACCCTCGCTCATCCGAGGCCCATCTTCGTATGTATTCCGTCGGCTCGCATACTGTCTTAGACGCCTACTGACTTATCGCACCGTCGTTACAGTTTTGGACCAAATGGAAATGGTCGCCAGCCAGGAGTCTCGTCCGCCAAGAAGTCGGCATCGGTCCAGATTACAGCTGCGACCAAGGAGACGGCAAAGAAGAAGGTCAAGATCTCGCCCGATTCCTCACTCGACTTCTTCCTGGACCATGGCTACTTCCAGCCTCCCGCACCTGATACAGCAACGCGTCGCCAACGATGCGGTGCCCTTCGCCGCTTCGGCTTCCTCGCCCCGGATCAGCGTCCTACCCTGCAACGCTATGCCGCCCTCGCCAAGGCCGTCTTCCGCGTCGACTTTTCCGCCGTCTTCATGTCGAATCTGCGGTCAAGCTCTGATATGTGCATCGCAGCAAGTACAGGCGCGCCTACCAACCCCACTGTGGTGCCCATCAAGCAGACCATCTGCGGACACGCCATGCTGATTCCGGACAAAGTCCTCGTCGTTCCCTGTATTCAAGACGAATGGTGCTTGAAGGGCCTACCATGTACCCAGCCTGGCGGCTTCCCAAACACGCTCGAAGGGGAGCCACTGTCCTTCTACGCTTCGGCACCGATTCGCGTGAACCCGACTGGGCCCTCGCCCCTCAAGAAGGACTCACATGCGAACAAGACGGTAGCCATCGGACGGCTCTGCGTGCTTTCGCGGCGACCACGATACAACTGGACCGAGGCCGACTCTCACCTGCTGATGAGCATCGCCACCATGTGCGCGGAAGCTCTCGAGAACGATTACCTTCAACAGCGCGCGATCAAAGTGTCCGAGATGCAGCGGGCGATCTCATCCCTCGCTCGGACGTTGGACGAGGACCAGGAACAGGCTGATGAACGCACGGCTACCGGCCTCGCTGCAGCCATGAGCGCGGTCAACGCTCGGGACGGCCAGTTGAGAATATGTCCTCATCGAGTCGAGCAGGCTTGTAGGCACCTTCGCAAGGCGCTCCACGCCGACAGTGTCACAGCTGTGGATCTCTCGACCTTCAAGGTGTCTACATTGTCAGAGCGGCGCTCGACATCCGGCACCAGCTACCCGCTAACGCCATGGCTACCTTCACCCTCGTCCTCGACGTCCTTCGGTTCCGTTTCCACCGAGACCTCATCCGGTGAGGAGCGCTCGCACCCTAGTCTGGGTAGCTCACCGGAGGCAAACAAGGCACCGCTATTGGGCGATACCGACTCAGCGTATACAACGCCAGGAAGTGTGCAAACTCCGTCTGCGTTTTCAGCCAAGGAAATGACTCCCATGGCATCCACGGCAAGTGCGTCGGGAGGCAATCATTCTTATTGGCACTCGCACCAGCAGTCCATGACCTCGTCACGCACCTCGGTCAGCGGACCCGAGGCGGGCGGCTCCATATCGCACTCTCAACATCAGCGCATGCAACACGAGGTCTGCACCCAGCTCTGCGACGCAGAGACGCCCAAGATTGTCACACATCTTGGGCCCCCCGAGCTGGCGCCTCAACTGGACGGCGTCCTTCAGAAGAAGTCATTGTCCAAGTGGCTGACGCGCTGGCGGCGTGGCCGCAACGCCCTCCGACCACAACTCTACCAGCAAAGCAGCCTCGACTCAGACTCCGACGACGCAGAGGAGGAAAAAGGGATTGGGGCCGCAGGCACTCCGGAGGAGGGCAGCAGTCGCGCAGGCGGACTACCGCGCGATCCTGCTGATGCCGCAAGATGGGAAAGAGCATCAGTGCCCTCACTGTCGGCAGCACCTGCCTTGGGACCCACAGGTGCCGGCAGTACCGCACCACAACGGAGCCAAGCTTCGAACCCGTTCCATCGAGCATACAGCCTTGGTCCGGCGGATGGTTTGCCGACAGGTCCTCACACCTACGCTGTGCGCAGTCACCCCGGCACGGGCACTCACAGTCCCATGCTGGGGACAGGCGCCAATGCCTCTGGCCGCTCGTCGTCCTCAATCAGCTTCTTCACCGACAGCACCGGAAGCGGCACGGACGCCAGCAACCCGCTCGGTCTCCTCCTTCCCCACGCCAAGCAATACGCGGCGTTACCCATCTTCCCCATTTCGCGCGGCAATCCCGTCGTCCTTCTCATCGTCACCTTCCTGGACGATGCCGTCGTGGAGGACTCGGAGCTCCTCTTCTTCGAGAGCGTCGGTGCGGTGCTGTACTCGTCGTTGCTGGCCCAACAGGCCCGCGCCGTCGACCGGGCGCAGCTGAGCCTGATACGCGGGCTTCAACACGAGTTCAGGACGCCTCTTCATGGCATCCTTGGCATCGTGGATGCCATCCAGAGCCACGAAGAGCACGGCGATACCTCGATCTCGTCCGATCCGGCTCTCCTCAACAACTTGCTGGAGAGCATACGATTGTGAGTACGATGAAGCTTTTGACCCATTGCAGGTAGCATCTGACACCTGTGTTCATTTGATAGGGCATCGAGCTCCCTCAATGGCCTGCTCGACGACGTGCTCACGTTCGGCGAGATCACCGGCATTCAAAAGAGCGGCCACCAACAAGGCGACATCAAGGCTTCGGCTGTCGATGAGCTCGACCTGGGAGACCTGCTGGAGGAGGTCGCGCTCGAGGAGCTGCAACTTCGCAAGATGTCGTTCAACCAGAGCGAGGCCATTCGTGCCTCGAATGCGTCCGTCTCTGATGGTGCATCCTCACACGGCCACGGTGCATCGATGGGGCCTAGGATCCAGGCTGCTGCGGAGGCGGCACGACTGGCAGCGCTGCAGAGGCAGGTGCAGGACGGCATCGCGGGTCTCTCACTCACCAGTGGCGGCGCGGGCGAGGCGATGGAGGTGCGGCCGCTACAGGACCACCCCACGGATGCGTCCAGTGTCGGCGACATGGAGGAGCTTGGCGACGACGGTGCTGGCTCGCGTACCGTCCGTCCTGGATCGTCGCGCACCTCTTCGATGCGCGAGCCCGAGCTACCGCCCGAGCTTGTCATCGACACTCTCGAGCTGTACGACCGGTTCCGATGCGACCGCACCAAGGTGCAAAAGGCGCTGCGCAAGATTGTCAGCAATGCTGTGCGCTTCACCGTCCGTGGGGCTGTCAAGATCACGGCGAAGCAGCGTGCGGAGGAGACTCCTAACAAGCAGGTCATCGTCGACATCGAGGTGGCCGACACGGGTCCCGGCATGTCCCAAGACTTTATCAACACCAAGTTGATGGAGCCATTCGTCAAGGGCTCTGCCTTCGACAGCGGCGTCGGTCTTGGCAATGTCATCGCGGCCTCGCTCGTGAGCCAGATGGGCGGAAACCTCGCGGTGGCGTCCGAAGTAGGGATGGGCACCAAGATCACCATTTCGCTGCCACTTACGCCCCTGGGCCCAAACCGGATGACGATGAACTCGGCCGGATACGCATGTCATGCGGTGTTGTTCCTCAGCTGCGACAACGCCGGCATCACTTCGGCGTGTGACCTGCTGCGCAAGATGCTGCGCTCCAAGAATGTGCTGCCCGTCGAAGAGATTGGCGGCTTGCCCGACCTGCTCGTCATCCCGGAGCGCGTGCTCAACGCGACGTACTCGGCCGAGGCATGGGAGGGATCCGGCTTGGACGACTCGGTGCGCAAGGCGCTGCTCACGCTGCCGCCTCAGGCTCGCATCCTCGTCGTCAGCCGAGGCGACACAGCGGCGGACCGGATCAATCTGGGGCCGCTCGGGACGCGGCCCATCCACGTTGTGGAGATGCCATACGGACCCTCGAAGCTTCGTGCGCTCGACGACTTCTTACAGCAAGACAAGCCGTTCGTGCTGCGGGCCCCGCCTTCGCAGACGTTCTCATCGCAGCCGAGCGTAACGAGCGAGAGGGCGATCAAGCCCAGCCTGAGCAACGAGGCTGCGACGGCATGTCGGCCCAAGTTGGAGTCGGCTGGCACAGGCGACGGCTCGAATGCGACCGAGGTGCCGACAGCGAAGACGGTAACACTGTCCGCTGCCGAGTCTGCCAAGGCTTCCGGAAACGACCCAGGTGCTCAAAATCCACCATCTATCTCAACCGACTCCAACGTGACGTTCAAGGAAGATGACGCGGGCAAGGAGGGTTCTTCATCGGTTGAAATTGGATCCAAAAGCGGCGCCGAGCTCCGAGCAGCAGCGGAAAATGCTACAAAGGCGGCCAGCGATCTTGCCGAGCAGAAGGCCTCTACCATGGCGTCTTCCAATGGCAAGCGACCTGACAAGCTATCGCGGGACGACAGCGAAGAGCGTGGACAGCTCGCACAAGAAGCTGTGCAGCAGATGGCCCATGCCGCTCAACAGTCGTCGGGCGATGACGACTTCCGCGTGCTCGTCGTGGAGGACAACCCGATCAACCTCAAGCTGCTGACGACGCTGTGCAAGCGGCTCAAGATGAAGTATGAAGAGGCCAAGGACGGCGTGGAGGCCGTGGTCAAGTACATTGCCTTCCGCCCGTCCGTCGTGCTCCTCGATATCAGCTTGCCGGAGCAAGACGGCTTCGAGGCGGCCGCGCAGATGCGCGCTCACCCGCCCTTCTCCGCCCACCCGCCGCGCATTGTGGCCATCACGGCTCTGAGCTCGGAGGCGGACAAGATTCGCGGTCTGACGCAGTGCGGTATGGACACGTGGCTGACCAAGCCTGTGTCGACGCGCGCGCTGCAGAAGGACCTGTTGGAGCTCGAGTCGAACTGGAAGGCGCTGCATGCTCGGTCGGCTCCTCCTCCTCCTCCAGCAGCGGCAACAGGAGCGGCGACGGCGGGCTCAACATTGTCGACGGCTGCAGAGCAGGGGTGACGGGTTCGGCATGAGATGCCTTCACCTCTCACTCTCATTTCGGCTTCGTTCCGCCATCTTATTGATACAAGGTCTGCCATGACTTGCCCGATCATGGCCATCGGCCATCCCCATCCCTATCCCCACTGTTTTCTGATTCGGCGTTATGCGTTATGGGCTTGCCGTTGGAGATGTCAGCGGACTGTCAGATTTATATACACCTCTCCCTCCTCCTCCTCCGAGTGACCCTCCCCGTTCCGGTAGATTGTCAAGCAGGCCGTGCTCATACATACGGGTCATGTGTACTTGTACGCGCTCAAGGAAGGGGCGTGATTTTTAGGTGAGGAGGCGGTTTGTTTGTTACGGTCGGCGCATTCGCGGCGTTCAACCGCGGCGGCAGCAGGGGCCAGTCGGGCAGACGACGCGCGAGCCAGGCGCCCGCCCGCACCCTCGTCCAGCTCGTTGGACCTCGACCGGGACGCGGTCGGGCGCACGACCAACACCATCACCATTCACCTTGCACCACCGCGTCCACACCGACCTCGTCTACGCTCCCCCTTTCGCCTTGGCCTGGGTACAGGCTCGAGCACAGGCACCAGCACGGGCACGGCTGGCCCCATGGACGCCCTCGCGAGGCTGATCGACGCGCTCCACATCGACCGCGAGCTCCTCTCCAACCTCGCCGGCTCGGCGTCGTTCTCCATCTGGCTCTTTGCGCAGACGCCCCAGGTGAGTGCGCGTGACACTGGCCGTGGAGCGTGGAGCGTCGCTGCGGCGCTTGTCGTTGTGCGCGCGGAGAGCTGATCGTCTTTGCTTCTGTGACGCGACAGATCTACGAGAACTATGCGCGCGGCTCGGTGCAGGGCCTGTCGCCCTTCTTCCTCATCCAGTGGATGTTTGGCGACCTGACCAACCTGTGAGCAGCTCTCATGGGCGCGCTTGCGCTTTGGCAGAGATGGGAATCGCTGATGCTCGTCCCTTTGCTGCTAGCATCGGCGCGGTGTTAACGCACCAGCTGGCGTTCCAGGTCGCGCTTGCAAGCTACTTCTGCTTCATCGATACCATCCTGCTCCTCCAGTTCTGGTGTGCGTATATCCTGGACGCGTCCCTGCTGATGGGCTCTGGGCTGACTGTATCATCTCTGCTTATGTCTAGACTACTCACGGACAGACAAGGCCGACCGACTGAGCCCGCTCCGGCCCATCTCCGTCGAGGAAGCGGAGCGGCTGCTCGAGGAGCAGGAGCCCCTCACGCCGCTCACGCCCTCGCACTCGCGCCCGGACACGGCCAGTCTGCGCTCCAACTCGACGCGCTCGCGATGGGGCTACCACTCGATGCGCCAGGGCTCCCTCCCGCGCAACCGCGAGCGGAGCCAGAGCACGACGGGGAGGAAGCAGCGCACGAGACTGACGAGCAACGCGACGACGAATACGGTCGACTCGTCCTTGACCTCGCTCTTCTCCTCGCACGACGACTTACGAGCGTCTCGCCCGGCGGGAGCGGGCTCGGCCGGCGGGCCGTCGTCGCGAGTGTCGCAACGTCACCGCTCACCCGATGAGGGGGAGGAAACCAACCCGCTCATCGCCTCAATCAGCGCCGGGAGCGTCACCTACCGCGCGCTCAGCCATGCAGCCATGAGCGTCGCGCAGATTGCAGACGAAGCGGCGGAGCGGGAGCGGGAGCGCGAGCGGCGGCATCAACATCAGCAACATCAACAACAGCCTTCGTCGACGCACCGGGGCCGCGAAGTGGCGCGCATCGATAGCCTCGTCCGCCCGCCTGGGCGGGAGGGCAGTCGGGGCCGCCGACCCACTCCTGCACAACGAGCGCGCTCGGAGCGGAGCGTCGGCCGGGCGGGCGTGGGCATGGTGCTTCTGAGCGTGGGCATGCTCTTTGCCGTGGGACGGCGAGGCGATCAGGACGCATCACTCTCATCAAGCGTATCACTACGAAGAACGGCCGGCGTGGCCAGGTGGACTCAAGGATCTCTGGAGCGGACAAGCCGATGGGGACGAAGTGAAGTGGATGTGCGATGGCGGGAGCAAGCAGGGACGGGCGACTCGGAGAAGAGCGCGCCGTCAATACGGACGGAGGACGGCCTATCAAGATATCTGGACCCGGCAAGACCACTCTTGCGAAGACGACGTGGGCGCCAAGAAGAAGACGAGGGCAAGGGACGGGATCATCGACATGATGGGCACCATCACCCGCCCGAGCCTCCGTCGTCACTGAGCCCAACCCCACCACCTACACCTACGCCCAACCCGGGCAAGCCTACGACGCCAACACCCGGACGGGAGCGGCCCATCAAGGAGCCGATCAACTGGGAGCAGCTCGTCGGACGCACGTCGGCGTGGACATGCACAGTGCTGTACCTGACGTCGCGCCTGCCGCAGATCTGGACGAACCACGTGCGCAAGAGCGTGGAGGGGCTGAGCATGCTCCTGTTCATGGCTGCGTTTCTGGGCAACTTGCTCTATACGGTGTCCATCTTGGCGAGTCCGCGGGCGGGGACGTGGTGGACGCTGTTTGGGATTGGTGTGGGAGGCGGTCCGGACGCGTTGGCGACGTGGACGAGCACCAACCACGCCGGCGATGGGCTGACGGGGGCGAACAAGGCGTTCCTCCGGGAGAGCCTGCCCTTCCTGATCGGCTCGTTCGGCGCGAGCTTCTTCGACGTTACGATTCTGAGTCAGTGGCTCGCGTTCCGGTGATGGACCCAGCGCTTGCTTCCTTACCTTGTTGCTGCCCCCTCTGTGTGCCGTCGGCCATGGCTGGTTATTGTGGATTTGGTGGACCTCTCGCTCAAGCTGTATTCCCTCTTCCTCGCCGTCATCCCATCGTCGTCGTCGCTGCCGCCACCTGCTCGCTGTTGAGGGGATGGCGTGGACGGTGAAGCGGTGATCATGGCAGAGTGACGAGTCATCCCGGAGCGATAAGCGCTTGGCCTGGCCATGCGGAGAGAGGAGGGAGATGAGAAGCAGCCGTCGCTGCTGCCGTCGTGTTGATCTTCCCCTTCTTCCTGCTCGTCCGCATCTTCCTCAACGACGACGGCCACCACCTCGAGTCGCTGCCATCGTCAAGGAGCGCAGCGCAGCAACACCAGCATCGACATCGACGTCGAGCGCGCCGCCGTCGTTGGTACTTAGCATCAGCAGCAGCAGCAGCAGCACGCGAGCCAAGGACCTCGAGCCCAAGCAGCGACAGCAGCAGCGCCCATCATGTGCGGCATCCTTGGCTGTCTTCACCACCCCGACGCGGCCGCGTACCGCCCGCGCATGCTCCAGCTCTCCCGCTGCATCCGCCACCGCGGCCCCGACTGGTCAGGCTGCATCGTCACCGAGGAGGGCGGGTCCAAGGGCTCCATCCTCTGCCACGAGCGGCTCGCCATCGTCGGCGTCGACACGGGCGCACAGCCCCTCATCTCCACCTACGACGACGGCAAGGTCCTCCTCGCCGTCAATGGCGAGATTTACAACCACCGCGCCCTCCGCAAGGGCCTCAAGGACACCAAGGCCGAGTTTCGCACCCACTCCGACTGCGAGGTCCTCCTCCACCTCTACCGCGAGCACGGCGCCGACTTTGTCCATCTCCTCGACGGCATGTTCAGCTTCATCCTCCTCGACACCTCCGTCACCCCCTCGCGCTTCATCGCCGCAAGAGATCCCATCGGCATCACCACGCTCTACCAGGGCTGGTCGTCCAAGTACCCCGGCGCCGTCTACTTTGCCTCGGAGCTCAAGGCGATCCACGAGGAGTGCGACAAGGTCCGGTCCTTCCCGCCGGGCCATCTCTGGGACTCGTCCCTGCCCGACGGCCAGGAGACGGTCCGCTACTACAAGCCGACGTGGTGGAACACCGACTCGACCGACCAGGCCCTCCTCGCCTCCGGCGGCCAGCCCGACCCGACCCCGTCCAACCCGGTCGACTACAAGCTGCTCCGGGAAACGCTCGAGATGGCCGTGCGCAAGCGCCTCATGTCCGAGGTGCCCTACGGCGTCCTCCTCTCCGGCGGGCTCGACTCGTCCCTGATCGCGGCCATCGCGGCGCGCGAGACGGAGAAGATGGCCGAGATCCAGCGCAAGGCGTTCGAGGCGGTGCGGGCGAAGCGTGCGCAGCAGAAGAGCGGCACGACGTCGCCGGCGCGGCGCGAGTCGAACGCGGCCGCGCCCGCGCCGACGGGCTCGACGCACGTGGCGGGCGTGCACACGCTCCACCCGGGCGACAACGAGCCCGGCGTCGGGCTGGACAGCTTTGACAATGTCCAGGACGAGCAGCTCGCCGAGCTCGCCTCGTGGCCGCGTCTGCACAGCTTCTCGATTGGGCTGCCCGGCTCGCCCGACTTGATTGCGGCGCGTCGCGCGGCCGAGTACCTGGGCACGGTCCACCACGAGTACACGTTTACGGTGCAGGAGGGCCTGGACGCCATCTCGGATGTCATCTACCACCTCGAGACGTACGACGTGACGACGGTGCGGGCGTCGACGCCGATGTACCTGCTCAGCCGCAAGATCAAGGCGATGGGCGTCAAGATGGTCCTGTCGGGCGAAGGGTCGGACGAGATCCTGGGCGGGTACCTCTACTTCCACGCTGCGCCGGACCGGGTGGCGTTCCACGACGAGTGCGTGAAGCGGGTCAAGAACCTGCACACGGCCGACTGCCTGCGCGCGAACAAGAGCACGATGGCGTGGGGGCTCGAGGCGCGGGTGCCCTTCCTGGACAAGGCCTTCTTGGAGGTGGCGATGAATGTGGACCCGCAGGAGAAGATGTTCTCCAAGGGCTCGTCGCAGGCGCACGACGCCGAGGGCCGGCCCAAGATGGAAAAGTACATTCTGCGCAAGGCGTTTGACATTACGCCGCCGCCCGCCGCGCCCGAGACGGACCCGACGCCGAAGCCGTACCTGCCTGCGAGCATCCTGTGGCGGCAAAAGGAGCAGTTTTCGGATGGAGTGGGGTACAGCTGGATTGATGGGATGAAGGCGCATGCGAATGCGACGGTGCCGGATGGCAAGTTTGCGGCGCGGGCGGAGCGGTATCCGGTGGATACGCCTGATACCAAGGAGGCGTACTGGATCCGGGAGATCTTTGAGGGCTACTTCCCCTCCGAGACGGCGGCGCGCACGGCCGTGTGAGTTTTCAGAGAAGCTGGCTGGCTGGCGATGAGAGGGTGTGGTGTGTAGGGTTGGCTGACTCTGATCTCTCGTCCTCCCGCTTCAGACGCTGGATCCCGCGCGGAGACTGGGGCTGCTCGTCGGATCCGAGTGGGCGCTCGGTGGCGATCCACCAGTCGGCGTACAGCCTCGACGAGTGAGGCTTCCCTCTCCCGCATACACTCACAGGCATGGAGCATCGATCACCTCTCTCGACAAGGATACATGGCCAAGGCGCCCGACTCGTTCCGTTCGGACCTGCCCATCCTTCCATCCTGGGTCCGGAGCGTGCGTGCGCTGGGGCCTGGGATGGTGGTCACAATGGATCCTGTGCTGGCCGCTCGCTCTCTTATTCTCGAGACATACTCCATGCCTCGTCGTCGTTGCTTTGGGCCGTCGAGAGGCGCGGGCGTGCGGATGATCGGCGGTGCAGGCTGGGATCGAGAGAGAGTACTCGTAGAAGGCGTGGATTCATGGATGGATGCGGCCATGGCGGACAGTGAGTGGGAGCGTGGTACTGAGAACGCGTCTGGGTGAGGATGGAATATGGAAGTATGTACCTGCACTCGATACGAAGAAGGTGTGTGTCAGATTATCGAAGGGACCAACTCCGCCGACTGAGTTGAGCGTTGAGCTTTCCTTGTCCTTCACCACCACCACTTGCTCACTTGCTCACTCTCCTCCTCCCCCTCCGTCTGTCTCAGCCGCGTGGGCGGTGGGTTCGAGTCGCCAGTCTGCGCTCTGCGCGCGTGGGAAACAGCAGGCAGGCATTCCTGGGTGAGTGGGTCGGTATGTGTCATTCAGGCGTGCGTGGGTGCGTGTCGCCGTGAGCACTGCTGACAACAGACAGCCAGACAGGCGATGCCAGACGGTCTCGCTCGTCTCGGCCAGCTCACTGCGCTGCCAGCCGCGCGCCTGGACGATGAGGGATGCTCACGGCGGGCTGCGTGTGTCCAGGAATGCGCAGTGGCCAGGGATCGTCGCCCCTTCGGAGTGGGATCTGGTTATATATCTGCCCTGGACTCGTGCACGCCGCGCTCACCCGTCGGTCCTCCTCCTCCTCCTCAGCATCCTCTTCCCCCTCGTCCTCCTCTTTGTTCCCACAGCGTGGCTCCAGATTGCCATCTCGCACTCGCTCGAGGCGCAACCGCCTCACCGCCTCAACCGTCGCCGCACTCCGCCCACGCTCCGACCAACAAGCTCGTCAGGGAAGGGGCCACACCATATCGCACCTGTCGCCATGCCACACTCTCCATCACAGCCACGGCAGCACCAGCGCACGCCTTCCCTCGCCCGCTCCATCGCCTCCCTCACCACGTCCGACGCAAGCGGCATCAAGGCTTCCGTCAGCAGCATCGTCAGCAAGGTACGCGCCGGAGCAGCCGCGCGGAGCTGGACATCACCCTCCTCAGCCTCGTCCCGGCATGCCAGCTACCATCCCGCCGCCTACGAAGACATCGAGATCATCTGCGACGATGGCCCGGACGACGACGGCAACCACAACGACGACGCGTGCCTCCTCCCAGCCGGGTTCGATCTGGTCAGGCCGTCGCTCGACCTCCATCGTCAGCATCCATCGACACCCCCCACTCTTCGCCATCGACCCGTAGAGGCGCGCAAGAGCGTCACCCTCGTCTCCAACCCGGCCACTCTTACACAAGGCAACCAGTCCCAATCAGCGCACCAGGACGAGCGCCCTGATAGCGACGACGAGAACGGCGAGGCAGGCGAGCAAGGCTCCGAGGACGAGCACGGGGACGAGAGCCACGACGAGCAAGACAACGACACGGCCAGCTCGCACTACGAAGCAGCTTCGCCCATCGTACCGACCAGTGAAGCCTTCTACACGCCTCGAGGCAGCACATCAGGACCCAGCGGCGGCGTCGGCGACGTTGGCTCGTCGTGGTTGTCCGACCTCGCCCCCGCTCCTCTCGTCAAGACGGTAAGCGCGCGTCCCGACTCCCTCCCGCGCTCAAGCAGTCAGCTCGGCGTCCACCACCCTCCACGCGCCCTGACAGTCTCGCCTCGGCCCGTCGCCAGCACCAGCCTCGGTTTCGCTCACGGCACGGGCATCTCGGCGCGCCGACACTCTCTCCTCAACGAGGAAGCGCTGCTCAAGGGCCGTCAGCTCCGCGCACCCTCTAGGATGGAAGACCAGCGACGACCTTCGACGGACGCGACGATGGCGATGACGATGGCAATGGCGACGGCACCGTCGTCGATGCCCAGCGCTCCTACGCCCGCGCCCAAGAATGAGCCGGAACGACGACGATCGGCCAGCGTGGCCAGTCCGCAGGGTGCATCGCACGAGGTGCTGACGCCGACCATTGTCACGTCCACGTCCGAGGCGGAGGCCTTGCCCGTCGCCATGGCCGAAGACGCGGACGAGGCGCGAAAGCGGCGGACACGAGATGCTGAGGCCGCCACCAACACCACCACCCAGGCTGTGCCCACGCGCTCAGCACCCGCACCCGCCCCCGAGGACGATCGCGAGACGCTCCGTCTCCGCATCCTCCAGCTCGAGAAGGAGCTCCTCGTCGCCAAACAGACGGCGGCGATGTGGAAGGCCAAGTACGCGGGTGCCGTGGCGCCCCACACAGGTACCGCCGAGGTGCCCGTGCCCAAGAAGCGCGAGGCGGCCAGGCAGGGATCATCGGTGCAGCAAGACATCGACGATGCTACCTTTGCCGATGCGGACGAGGAAGAAGAGGAGGTGGAGGAGGAAGTGGCTGAAGAGCTTCATGATGGCGCCAAGGACGTCGATGCGGAGGGCAAGGGCACGGGCACGGGCAAGGGCACGGGCAAGAGTAGGGACCCGCCCTACCGGCCTCTCAGCGTGTCTGAGAACCTCGACTACATGGAAGCGGCGCGGAATGCAGGCATCGACGCTGCTACGCTTCATGCGATCACCGGCACCGCACCCAACGGGAGCGTCAAGCGCGGATCGCGCCCGCGCACGGCCGTGGCTGCCGGCACGGGGTTGGGTCTGGCGAACATGGCGGCGGGTCTCAAGGCCAAGCTCAAAACGTCCCCAGCTGCGATCACACCCGGCGCAGCGACCAGCGCGAATGGAGAACATGCAGGAGGAGGGGGAGAAGGAGGAGCCAAGTCGCCCAACAGCCTGCACCTGCCCGCGCTCAAGCTCTTCACGCGACGCGGATCGTTGACGCCCTCGGTGAACAGCGACGCGCCTGGTTCCTCGTCGACGACGACGACGGCGTACGATGGCCTCGCTTCGCCGAACGGGACCTCCCCGAGCCGGCGCTCGTCCCGCGTGCTGGACACGGCCGCGCTCAAGCTGCTCCGGCACAACACGGTCGATTCGGACAGCGCCCGCTCGGGCGGCCCCACCAGCACCAGCACGAGCACCACCCTCGCGTCGCAGACGGAATCGGGCCTGCGCGATCGGAGCGGGTACGTGACGAGCAAGATGAGCTTGGGATCGTTGGGGTCGCGGGTGTCGAACTCGCTTGCGAAGTCGGGCGCGAGGCGATTTGTCGGCGGTGGTGGTAGTACTGCAACAAGCGGTGCTGCTGCTGGTGCAGGTGCAGGTGCTGCCCACGCGACGGAGGAAGGCGGGACGGCAGCGGGTCCCATCACGACGAGCATGATCAGCCATCCCCTCCCCGCTCTTCCCCTCGAGGCCGACGAAGACGCCGCCCACCAGGCCCAGCAGGCGCCTAGCAGCACGACCGAGTCTACGCCCCGGCCCGTATCGATGAACGCGTCTACGCCCGGCGCGCCGGAGTGGCTCGAGTCCATTGCTTTCGAGCCGCCGTCGGACTCGGACTCGGAGTACGAAGAGGGCAACGCCGTGGCTGGCGGCCGACGTCGGCGCGGCGAGGACAACGACGAGACCAACGACGACGACGGCTCGACACGGCGCTTCCCCTTCAGCCGGCCCGAGCTGTCGGCCTCGATGAGCTCGGCGATTGCGAGCTCGACCGTGTTGGACCGGTACGCGGACATGGCGTTCCGGCCCTCGCACTCGACGGCGTCGACCTCGGCGGCGGTGGAGACGGAGGTAGACGTGGATGCGGATGCGGATGCGGATCGGCCCCCGCGCGCGGCGACGATGGATGACTTGTTGAGCGAGGGCAGGATGTTGGCTGCTGCTGAGGGGGGTGGAGTGGGGGTGGATAGCGCGCCGGGTCGGGCGCAGAGCTCGAACAGCTTGCGTCCTCTGCAGCGCGCTGCGAGCGCGTCGACGCTGTCGGCCAGTGCTGTGTCCAAGGGGCAGGGTGGACGTTCCGATTCGGGTGAGTACCACGATCCTCGAGCATCTCTGGACATCTTGAGGCTGACTATGGAACTTCTACGTACAGCAGCCGATAGCCAGGCATCCATCGACAAGAGCGACCAGCGCTCGCTGCGCTCTGCAGCATCCTCCCGCCAGCTGCGCTCAGCCTCGGCACGGTCCGACCGCCCGAGCATCCTCGACGCCGGCACGGGTCCCAACGAGAGCAGCCCCCGCGCCTCGCCGCTCAGCGGCCTCGTCTCGACCCGGTCCACGACGCGCAGTCCGAGCTCGGTACGGAACCGACCGCCGCTGCCCGGCGCGGTCCTCGGCATCGGGGCCAGTCCGCTGGGCATGTCGCGCTCGTCGAGCGGGCACAAGGTCGGGCATGAGGTCCATGTGTCCCTGCCGCAGAGCCCGGCCCCGCTCTCGCCCGCGCCGTCGGCGTCGCCGCCGCTTGTCAACCCGCCGAGTGGGGGCACTTCGGAGACGCCGGCTGGGTCGACGGATTCGAAGGGCCCGGCGGTGTTGGGGCAAGGTGGCGATAGCAAGGGCAAGGACAAGGACAAGGCCGCCGTGCAGCTTCCTCGTGCGGTGGCGGAGGTCAAGTCGCGAGCTTCGCCTGTACCGACGGCCAGCGCCAAAGCGCCAGCTCCCGCTGCCGCCCCTGCCCCTGCCCCTGCCCCTGCCCCCGCCCCCGCCTCCGGACCCTCATCGACGTCCTCGGGCGGTGGATCGTCCTTCACCAACCCGCTCAAGCGCTTCTACCGCCAAGCGCTCATCCCGCGGCGTTCGGCGCACACGATGAAGATCCCTTCGCCGGATCTGCCGAGCTTGGTGCCCTCGGGCGACAGTCCGGAGCGCAAGTTGCGCGGGGTGGCGTCGTCGCCTGATATGGGGTCGCCTACGCGGTCCAAGGGTGGTCGGTCTCCGGCTGGGTTGGGCGGTGTCGGTGCTGGGCCCATCTTCAAGGCTGCCACTGGCACGGCGGCGAGTGCGGTAGTGGACCCCGAAGAGGAGGAGGAGACCAACGAGTCGCTCGCGTCGGTGCCTTCGTCCAGGCCGAGCGATCGGAGTCTCCGGAGCGCTCACTACCCGTCCATGGCGCTCCAGCTCGACTGGCTCCAGGCGTACATGACCCTCGGCGACGGTGGACAGGAGCAAGCCGCCGCTGCCGCTGCAGCAGCAGTCGCACCAACAGCGCCGACGACGACGGCCAAGAAGACACAAGGCCCCCCCTCGTCCTCTTCACCGACCCAGCCCAGCTCAACAAGCAAGCCCACGTCGGCGTCGGCCAACTTTGCACCCATGCGCCACTCGTCGTCGGACAAGTTTCCCGAGGAGAGGGACATGTGGCTGGGCGAGGTGGCGGGTCTCGTCTTTCCCAGCATGCCCTCTTCGGAGAGCGAAGGGATTGGACTCGGCATCGATATCGACACGGGTGTCAGCACCATCGCCACCTCGTCGACAGCCAACGCGGCGCAACAGACCAAGGTCGCGTCGGGCAAGGACAAGTCGGCTCTTCCCCTGCCGCCGCCCGTGCCGCCAGTGGTGCCGCCCAAGGGCGAGCTCAAGTATGCGCACATTACGCCGCCTGGTTCGGACGCGGAGTGAGCGCTGGATACGTGATACCCCCTTTCCCCGCCTCTTCTCGGCCGCCTCTCGTTGATACCTTGCCTTCCTTTTCTTGGTGGATGATACCGCTTACTCTGCCCCTCCTTGTTGTGCTCTGCCCATGCATCAATACGATGAGATCCGCCTTTCGTTGCACTTCTCGTGGTTGTAAGAGTACGAGTACTCGTAGGACTCCGTTTGAGGAGGGGGGAGGGGGTGCCAAATGTGGAGTGGGGATGGGAATGCATTCGTTACGCAACGCGATGCGCTTCCAAACGCCGGCGCGCTCGGGCCACCCTTTACGGCGGATCGACCTTGCCGCGCCGGCGGGGTCGATGCTTCTGGACGACGGCCACCATCCATCCATCATCCCATCCCATCCACGACTCTCTCCCACACACACCCGCCCCAGACACGCTCCGCTCCTCAAAAGCAGCAGCAACCATGTCAGCCATCGTGCTCACCGTGCCCCCGACCTACGGCTACGTCGGCCTCTCCGCCCTCGCCGGCGTCTGGCTCACCACCTGGCAGATGTACCTCGTCGGCCAGGCGCGCCGCGCGGCGGGCATCAAGTACCCGCAGGCGTACGCGGAAAAGGCCGAGGTGGCCGCGTCGCGCAAGGCGCATGTGTTCAACTGTACCCAGCGGTGAGTAGTGTGTTTGGATGTGACTGGGCAGGGATGGGCTTGGAGCTGACATGCCTCCGCCTCCGCCCCCTTCCCCTTCCTGCCGCCCCGATGCCGACAACGGCAGAGCCCACGCCAACACCCTCGAGTCCCTCCCCGCCTTCCTCCTCTCCACCCTCCTAGGCGGCCTCTCCGCCCCACGCACCACCACCGCCCTCGCCTCCGCCTGGGTCCTCTCCCGCGTCCTCTACACGCAGGGCTACATCACGGGCGAGCCGGACAAGCGCGCAAGGGGCGCCATCCCGGCGTTTGTGGCGATGCTGGGGCTGTATGGGACGGCTGTGGTGTCGATGGTGGACTTGGTGAAGAGGGGGGGTGGGTTCAAGTTGTGAGCTGAGCTGAGCACGGAGGCGGCGCGAGGCTTGGAGGCTTGGAGCCTTGGAGGGCCGCGGCGGCGCAAGGCTTGGAGGGCGGTGGCGGCGCGAGACGGGGGGCTTCCTAGGCCCTCCCGTTCGACTTCGTCCGCCCTCGACTTTCGCGACTCGGACCTACCCTCCTCGACTCCTCGACGACCCACGCAAGAACCAAGAACCAAGAACCAAGAACCAACCCTCCTTGCGCCTGTTTGCACCTGGCCCCCTGGCCCCCTGGCCCCCTGGCACCGTGGCACTCCGGAACGCGATCAATCCCTTTCCTTGCCAATCTCCAGCAATCTCAAGTACGAGGACGTGCCTCGCTGCTCACTCTCTTGCTTGCTTGCCGCTCGCCAGGTGTCCCTCGTACGGGGCGCCTGGGCGCCTCTCGCAGCAAGGCAGGTAGACGGGGACGGCGTCGGGGTATCGTAGGACTCGTAGGTACGACGCGTAGTTACCTACCCGACTCACTCTTCCCCCCGACCCCTGCCCCAGAAAAGGTGGCAGCGTATAAGGGGCGAGTAGATGGGGTAGACAGTCAGCTTACGTCTCCCGCGACGACGCAGGCCAGAGCCCCTCTCCGAGTCGAGTCGGCGCGCGTAGGAGGACGAGTACGGGTACGGGTACGACGGTACGAGGTTATCGATGAGCGAGTCTATATACTACTGCTCCAGACCCTCCAGATCCTCCTCCTCCGCATCCTCCAGATCGTCCAGACCCCCCGGATCGATCCTACCTCTTTCCAAGCCTTCATGGGAGCCGTCCCTCCGAGCCCTCCGCCAACCTGGGTACGGGCCGGGGGGGGGGGGGGGGGGGGGGGCAACTCGCAAGACCCGCCTCGACCCCTCCTCCAAACACCCACCCAACAGCTCCGTCTAAAACGAGAAGGACGCATCCCCAACCGCTCCTCCCCCGCCCCCCCACCACCACCACCACCCGAACCCTCCCTCGACACCTCCCGGATCATCGCCGAGCCCGCCGAGCACAGGAGGGGCACGTACGACGCCGTCGCGGCGCGCGGGCCCATGCCCGGTGGACGGGCGCTGAAGCGCGCGGGCGCGGGTGGGTGTGGTGGGCCTGCTCCTGCTGCTGCTCCTCCTGATGTTGAGGAGGAGGAGGAGGCTGCTGCTGCTGCTGCTGCTGCTGCTGCTGCTGCTGCTGCTGCTGTTGTTGTTGTTGCTGTTGTTGCTGAGGAGGAGGCTGGTAGTGGTGCGCCGGCGGGTGGTGGGGCGGCCCTCGTCGAAGTCGAAGACGAGGACGCGGTTGGAGCCCCCGCCGTCGTGGTGGTGGTGGTGGTGGTGGTGGTGCCCAAGACGGCTATCGAGCTGCCCGCCGCGCGGGAGAGCGCCGGCCGACTGGGCGTATCGTCCAACCCTTCGTCGTTGCTGTCCATCGGGAGGTGGAGGAGCGTCGTGCCCGCACCCGCACCCGCGCCCGCGCCGGTAGGCTTGGCAAGTCCACCGCCCATCCCTGCCGCCGACGACGCGCGCCCAGCGAGCATCATACAAGAAGCCGCCGCCGCCGCCGACTCGCTCTGCGTCCTCCCCAGCCGCGCCCGCGGGACGGGGCCCGACTTGGAGCGCATAAACTCGCGCCGGAACGTGCGCGTCTCCGCCTTGTGCTCGCTCGCGTACGCGGGGTCGACCTCGCGGATGTACTGGCGCGGGTGGCACATGGCCGGGTAGAGTTTGTAAAACGTTGCGTAGCCGCCGTGCAGGATGTAGATCTCGGGGTAGTGGCACCGGGGCCAGTCTTGGGCGAGGGAGCGGTCGAGGTCGCGCAGCGCGGCGGCCATTTTGGGGGCGCGCTTTTGGGAGAACTCGCAGTGGAAGATGAGGACGTGCTGCTGGGGGTCGGCGGGAGCGGCTTCTGCCCCTGCCGCCGCCGCTGCCGCTGCCGTCCCCGCCCCCGCCCTCGTCGTCGCCTTCCTGCCCGTCGCGGTCCGCGGAGGCAGCGTGTCCGAGTCGGCATGCAGCCCGGCCCGGGGAGTAAGCAGGTACGCCTTCATCTCGTCCACCGTGCGCAGGTTGACGGCGCCGGGGATGTGGCCGCCCTTGTACTCGTACGAGTACCGGCAGTCGATGACGGTGTACGAGCCCACGACGTCGTCAAAGCCGCCGTTGAGGAGCTGGATCATCGTCTCGGGCTTGAGGCGCCGCAAGCGGTCGTCGGCGCCGGCCTCGGAGGGGAGGAGGAAGCGCTGGACGGCGTCGGGCGAGTTGAAGTCGGAGGAGCTGTTCGACGTCGAGCCGGGGCTGGCCAGGTTCTGCACCGGTCGCAGTGCTGGCGCCTGGACAGGAGGCGGTTGCAGGTGCGGCTTGTTGCCGCCGCCGCCGCCGCTCGAACCCAGGTTCATCGACATATCAGCCTCCGTGTCCGGCTGCCGTGAGGACGCCAGGACCAGCGAAGGGGACGACTGCATCGGCCGCCGGATGCTCGGCGTCGAGCTGACCGTGACCGAGGGACCCAGCAGGGGGAAGTACGACTGCCGACCCTGGAGCGGTGAGGAGAGCGGCGACGACGACCGTTCCGACTCGGTCAAGGACCGATCGGCAAAGGCAGCGGCGAGCGAAAGCATCTTGCGCTCGGCCGCATTCCGTCGGACTCCAATCTCGACCCGCGAGGGCTGAGCCCGTGCCGGGGGACCGTCGAGGACCGAGCTACCGGAGATGTCGGCCAGGACGTCGCGCGGCGGCGGCGGCGGCGGCGGTGGCACCTCTCCACTCCTGCTTCTGGACAGGTCGGCCTCGCCACCGTGGACGCTCCTGTCGGCACTGCCAGACCCACTACTTTGGCTGTGGCCGAGGTGGAAAGACACCTCGGGGCTCTGAGGGTTGTTGAAGAAGTCGCTCAGGTCGCCCACGCACGAGATCGGCTGGCCCTCGTGCTCCTCCTCGTTCGCTCGCGCATCCGGCGAGTCGGCCATCATGCTCGTGTCGGGGGAGTGCGATGCCGAGGTACTCGGCATCGTCGGGATGGGGCCCGAGCTCGACTTGGGGATCCGGCCGCCCGAGGCGGTGGGCAGCTCATGCGCCGCAATGACGTTCTCCGGAAAGGTGGTGGAGTACGGTCCGGCGGATTGGAGAGGGGCCGGGATGGGCCGGGCGAGTCCAAAGACGGAGCCGGCTGCCGTCATGCCCGAGCCGGCGGCGAGGGACAGGGAGCGCTTGCCCAGGCCGCGGATCGGTCGTAGGCTCTGGGTAGGAGCGGTGGTGCCGGCGGCCATGGAGGCGATTGTGCTGCCTGTGCCACCGCCCAGAGCTGGGCCAGCGGAGAGCTTGCCGGCTCTCGAGGGCAAGGAGACAAAGTGCACGGCCGGAGGTCGATTGAAGGCGTGCAGCTCGGCAGCCGCCGAGGCTGCTGACAGCGTTGCGCTCTTTTGAAGCGGTGGCCGTTGTCTACGAAGGCCGATGGGTCACTCGTCAGTCACATTTGCGCAAAAAAGAGTTGCCCATGAGAGAAAGGGCCTACGTACCCAAGCAGCCCGGCGGAGCGGAGAGGCGGCTTGACCTGTCCCGGTCCCAGCGGAGGCAGAGGACCGGTCCGCAGACCGATGATGGACGAGCGCTTCTTCATTGGCGGTTCCTTGGTCGGACTCCAGCCATAGTTGGGGGAGGACGAGTTGTCGTCTCGAGCGGCGCGGCCACGGATCTTGGCACCTGTGCCGGTTAGGATTGGGCCCTGTGGTGCGAGGGGAGGCAGTCCTGAGGAGGGCCCATCGATGCCTGGAGCCCGGAAGGGCAGCATGGCTGTCGAGGCTGGTGGGAACATGGAGATGCCGAGGCCCGAGGTCAAGCCGGGGTGGTGGGATGGCCCAAAGGGGTTGCCGTGGCTGGACGTGTTGGCAGGGGCGCCTGTGCCTGTGCCTGTGCCTGTGGATCCCTTGGACGACTTGGAGGGCCCGGCGAGCTTGGGCGTCTGTGCGCCGACGTCTTGGTTGTGGTGGTCGTTGAGGGAGAGCTCGGTGCCGAAGAGCCTGCCCAGGGGCGAGAGCACGGTTGCGGCCTCGACGATGCTGACCGGGTCATGGTCCCAGTTGTTGGGGGTGGGCAGGGCACTGGGCACGGGACTGTCGTCGTCGTCGTCGTCGTCGTCGCTGTCGGCGAGCGGTGCTGAACGGAGGCCGGATGAGTTGGTGTTGATTGTGTTGGTGCCGGATTGCAGGGGCGAGGAGGAGGAGGAGGAGGATGCGTTGGCTGCTGCGCCGTCTGTTCTTGACGTTTGGCGGATGGTGTTGGGTGGACTGAAGCGGGAGGTCATGCCCTTGGCGGCGAGGTTGGGCGACTGGCGGTTGAGCTGGGTGCCAAGGGCGGCTCCCAAGGAGAGGGGCCTGGTTGGTGCTGCTGCTGCTGCTGCTGTTGAGACGACGGAGACGTTGCTGGTGGAGCGTGTCTGGACTGGCCGGGTGGAGACGCGGTGCTGGGTCGCTGGCTGTGGTGGTGCGAGGACGAGGCCGGCTGGTGAGGAGCGAGGGTGCGTTGCGCGGGCGTGGATGTGCTCGAGCGAGTCGGAGATGGACATGCTGGACTCGAACGACTTGTCAAAGTCGGCGGGCAGGTCTCCGTCGTCGTCGTGGGTGCGGGTGGATGGGACCGAGGCGGAGGGGGAGAGCATGGTGGTGGTGGTGGTGGGTGCGAGGGCGGTGCTGGTGGGCAGTGCTGAGAGCATGGTGGGTGGTGATGATGGTGGACCTCCAAGAGGGGGCAGAAAGGGGAGGGTGGTGTTGGTGAGGAGGAGGAGGAGGAGGAGGATGGTGACCAGGTGTTGGTCTCGGGGCTGCGATCACGGCGGTCTCCAGCACTGGCCCAGTGTGTGTGCCAGTGTTGTTCTCTCACAACAACACTCTTTCTCCTTTGGGACGCAGGCGGTTGGCAGTGGCAGAGGGGCAGACGCGTCTGGCACGCGTCGGCGGCAAAACTGCCCAGGCGCTTAGGAGACCAACACGTCGAACATGCCACGCACCACATTCTGCGCAACCACCGCTGACACTCGCCCCCGTTGCCGCTTGCACACCCGCCCTGACCCAGCATTCATCCATCCCCCAGCCAGCCCACTCCGAATGCGCATCCCACTCACCACTCCGTCACTCGACAGGGGGCGATCCGTCCCGCAACAGGGCACAGCACTGGCACTCCCACTCCGCCCTTGCCAATTGCCATCATGGCCAGACTGCTAAGATGAGTGCGCAGACTGGCCAGCGAAGAGGGACAACGGACCAGCGAGGACGAGCGCCAGCGGTACGGGCAGTCGGCACGTGAGCTTCCTTCCGACGCGTCGACCCTCAACGCGTCCGTGCACCAACACAACACAACATGGCCTCCACATCGCAAGCTCATCTCGACAAGCTCGTCCCTCGTCCCACCCCCGACCTTGCTCATGACCACCACCAACTCCCAGCATCGTACATACACAACCGCCCGCTTCCTGCTCACGCGACCACAGCCATGGAGGAGCTGCGTCGCAAAATGCTCGAGGCGGAGGCAGCCAACGGCGCCGCGCTTCCACCACCTCGGCAAGACCGGCACGCCAAGCCGCCCAGGGTCGTCTTGCAACCCGTCAGCGCCAGCGCAACACCCCAAGCTTCCTCCTCGGCATCTTTCTACAGCGCCCAGCATGGCGCGGACGGCACCGACGCCGCTCGCACACCAACCGGCACTCCCAAAGAAGTCTTCCAAGGAGCTCAGCCAGCGCAACCTCCCAGCTCAATCAGTCGGATGCCGCCCATCACAGACTGGAAGCAACATCAACAGCAACACGAGCCGCTCGCCACCAGCAGCTCCTCCGCCCTCGACTCCCTCCCAACGTACACCGGCCCCGCCCTCCCCACCTCCAACGCAGCCATCGACGCCGCCGAGCGCGAGAAGCAGCTCATGGACATGATGACCTCCATGGTCGCCCTCGTCGACGACGTCAGCGAGCAAGACCGCATCGTGCCCGGGCTCACGTGCAAGCTGATGCCCCATCAGGTGCAAGGGCTGCGCTGGCTCATGAGCCGCGAGGCCGGCGCGGAGAAGGGCGGCATCCTCGCTGATGACATGGGTCTCGGAAAGGTGAGCCTGCTTGCTTCGCTTGTACGAGAGTTATGCTGATCTTCGCTCCCCTTCTCCCTCCTCCACCAGACCGTGCAAACCATCGCCCTCATCCTTTCCAACCGACCCGGAGCGCTCAACAACACCATCGAGTACATTGTCGCGCCGGACGCAGAGGAACAGGACAAGCTCAACGGCATCATTCGGCGCAAGCCCGCCAAGAAGAAGCCCGTGGTCAGGAAGAAGCAGAAGAAGCCAGCACCACGGCCCAATCTGTCCAAACGCCACCGCACCACCATCGTCGATAGCGACGAAGAGGACAGGGACGAGCTTCAGCCGAACGAGGACGAGGACAAGGACGTTGGTTCGGACGACGGCGGAGAAGAAGAAGAAGAAGCTGAAAACGAGGAAGACGAACTCGACGACGACCTCGAGCGCGCCGACATCCGCTCCAAGACGACGCTCATCGTCGCGCCGCTCGCCGTCGTCGATCAGTGGGCGAGCGAGTTTGCGAACAAGAGCACAGAGGTGCCTCCGCTGCCGATCCGGCCGCTCAAGAAGGCTGCTGCTGTTGGGGACGATGACGATGCTGTGGATGAGCCACCTGGAGAGAAGGACGACGACGACGAGGATGAAGAGGATGAGAACATCAAGGACGTTCCGCATACCAAGCGGTTTCCGCCACTCAAGGTGCTCGTTCATCATGGTGACCGCAAGGCGAAATGTGAGTGCAGCCCACCCCGATCCTGTCCTGACCATGCCGCTGGAGCTGAGCCGTGTCGTGCCCTTCAGCACTTCGCGAGATGCAGCGTTACGATGTCGTCGTGAGTCTCGCCCCCACCACCCTGAAGGCTTGCCCTGTCTCGCTCCCAGACATGGACTGACGCAGGTAAGGCTGCAGATTACGACGTACACGACCCTGGCGGCGGAATTCAAGAATACGAGCGCTGGTGCGCTCGCGTCCAAGAGCAAGAAGGATGCCGATGACGCGTCGGACGCTGGCGGGTCCTCGTCAGGCAAGGCGTTGCTGTTCGAGATGGACTGGCTGCGCGTGGTGCTTGGTGAGCATTATTTCTAGATGAACCCTGCTGGCACCATTGCGGAACACTGATCGGCACTCTTTCCTTGATTTCGCCCCCCACCCCAGACGAAGCCCAGAACATCAAGAACCACACCACCCTAACCGCCAAAGCCGCCTACGCCCTCTCCCGCCGCGCCACCGCCCGCTGGTGCCTGACGGGAACGCCGATCCAGAACTCGGTGTACGAGGTGTGGTCGCTGATCCACTTTTGCGGCATCCGGCCGTTCCACGACTATGCGCACTTCAAGGAGAATATTGGCGAGGCGCTCGATCCGAAGAAGAAGGTGGTGCATCAGATGGCGGTCAATTGGGCGATGAAGGTGTGTCTGAGGATTCTGTCCTTGTGCAAGGATGGTATCGGCACGCGCTGACCTTGCTCGACATTGTCAATGTCCTCGTCCTCGTGACGATCTCAGCGCCTCCACGTCGTGCTCCAAGCCATCCTCCTCCGCCGCACCAAGGAGACGACGCACGAGGGCAAGCGCCTCATCGAGCTGCCGCCCAAACACGTCCAGCTCATCGAGCGCGACTTTGACGAGGCGAGGGAGCGCGAGCTGTACACGCGTCTCGAGACGCACATCCGCGAAACGGTGCAGGAGGCGGCGGAGGGTGGGCCCGGGGCGGGCCGGTTCCGGCAGATGGATATGCTCACCATGCTGATGCGGCTTCGGCAAGGTGTGTGTCCTTGGGTCGCGTCGCTGTTGGGGGCGTTGGCTGATCTTCGCGCTTGATGTCCCCCGCACGCACACTGCACAGCCTCGACCCATCCGGCCCTGCTCAAGGACAAGGTGAACCTCGACTTTGAGCCGCCCCCCGCGCCGGGGGCGTCCGCCTCCAAGGCGGCCTCGAGCGCGGCCGACGACGACGACGACGAGCCCGAGCCCGAGCCCGACGAACCGACCTCGGCGGCGGCGCCGGCGCCGACGGCAGCGGACGACCTCGACGGGCTCGCGGCCATGCTGGACGGCCTCACGGTCGAGGCGGACGCGACGGACTGGCTCAAGTTGCCGTCGACCAAGGTGAGCGCGATCCTGCGCATTCTGGACGAGGTCCGCGCCAGGGGCGCGGGGGAGAAGACGATTGTGTTTAGCCAGGTGAGAGGGGGGGGGGGGGGGGGGGGGGTTCTCTTCCGGCTTCTCTGGCCTTTCTCGTACGCGCTCAGTCTCTGACTTTTGCTGACTTCGTTGGTCTCGCTTCAGTTCACAGCCTTTTTGGACATCCTGGAGCCGCACTTGCGCGCCAAGGGCTTCAAATATGAGCGCTGTGAGTCCACCTTGTGCCAAAGCGAGGCTGCTTTCGATGCTGACTACGGCCCCCGAGCGTGGCAGACGACGGCACGATGCGCGCAGCCGCGCGCCAGCTGGCGCTGCGCAAGATGGCGAGCCGCACCGACAAGACGGTGCTCCTCATCTCCTTCCGGGCCGGCTCGACAGGCCTCAACCTCACCTTCTGCAACCACGTCATCCTCACCGAGGCCTGGTGGAACCCCGCCCTCGAGGACCAGGCGTTCGACCGCGCCCACCGCCTCGGGCAGACGCGCGAGACGCACGTGTACAAGCTGTGCGTGCGCGGCACGGTCGACGAGCGCATCCTTGCGATGCAGGCGAAGAAGCGCTCGTTGGCCGAGTCGGCGCTGGAGGGGACCAAGGCGAGGGCGAGGCGCAGGGAGGGGCTGGGCCGCGAGGAGCTGCTCAGGCTGTTTGGCGCCATGCCTGTGTAGGCTCCTGCTCTCCCATCTCGGCGCCTCCACCCCCCCCGCACCCCCCCCCCCCCCCCCCCCCCCCCCCTTTCTCCTGTGATGATCTTTATGATGTACCAACAGCGACCCCCCAGCATCCGTCACCCGTCCCCCGTCCCCAGTCCGTCCGTCCGTCCGTCACCTTCCCTCGCCCTCCTCGCACCGTGATCCCCAGCATAGACGCTCACGTCCGTCCGTCCAACGCCAATGAGATACCCACGCACTTCAGATTCAAGTTCAAGGCCTCGCAGGCTTGCGCGTGCTGATATTCCGGCGGTTGTACGCGTGTGGGATGCGTAGAGTCAGGGCCCAACAGCACAGCGAGAGCTGTCGCGTCGCGTCACCGAGATGTCAGATGCGCGAGCGATGTCAGCATCGCCTCGAGGAAACGGGCATCAGGGGCGGGGGGTGGTAACTCACAGCAGCCATGACCAACCACACCAAATTCCCGCCCACCACGCGCGGATGGCTGATCGAAAACGCGAACAGCGACGTCGAGAAGAGCGGGCCGAACGCCCGCGCCAGACTGGCCAGCGTCTGCGACAGGCCATGGAGCGTGCCGAGCGCCGACGCCGCGGGCGCCGAGTTGATCACCAGCAGCGTGGCCGACGCCGCGGCCGTGTTGGAGATCGTCTTGCAGGGTAGGATGAGGATGAAGACGAGCCAGGTCCACGTCTTGGTCCCCCTTGTGCGTTGGGACGCCTTGTCGCCCATCGCCCCCGTCCCGGCGCCCGCGCCCGCGCCCGCGCGCGCGGCGAGGTTGGCGAGCGGGAACAGCAGCCAGACGAGGGGGAGGAGGATGAGCACGCGCGTGATTACGTTTCGGGGCCCGCCGAGCTTGCGCTCCATGGGTGGGAAGAGGAGGAGCTGGACGAGGATCGTGATCACTCCTGTGTGTGTGGAGATGTGCCGTCGTGGTCAGTGCCTGAGTGTGAGGCTGGGAGGAGGGAGCAGGATGTCTCACCGTTCAGGGCGAGCAGGTTGCCAATGTCCGACTTGCTAAAGCCAGCCCCGCCGTCCTTGGGAGGCTCGTCTAGTCGTCGCAGCAGATAGAGTCAGCACCTGTCCATACCCTGCCATGAGAGACACAGTCGGGCTTGGGTTGGACTCACAGCACATGAGCGGCAGGAGCGCCACGTACGATATGTTGAGAAAGTTGAGCAGCATCTGGCTACTGAGCACGCGGAAGCGGTCTTTGCTCAGCAGCGAGCGCACGCTCGGCTTCGGCTCTTCCGGCTCGAACGCGTCCGACGCTGGTGTGTTGTCGACGTTACTTGACGTGCCGTCCGGCTGAGTGTTCAGAGAGCCGTAGATGTGCACAGATCGCCGTGACGACTCGCGTCGTACGCGTCGTGCTTCGTACAGGTAGCCCTCCGACAGCCTGTGTTGGAGAGGTGGCGTCCTGGTGCCCTTGGGAGATTCGTCCTCTTGGGCTGGTGTTGGAGATGGACGTCGCGCTGCTATCCTTCTGGAAGCGGCCTCGTTGGCTGCCACCTTGGACGGCAGGGTCTCGGTGAGGAAGAAGAAGCCGAACACGGCGGCGAGAAGGTTGAGCGAGCCCGCTGCGGCGCCTGAGTGGTGTGGTCAAGAATCATTGTGTGAGGCGCGTGTCTGATGATGAGCAGACTCAGCAGGGGTGAAAAGAACTCACATGGCAAGAAGTACGGGTTGTCGCGCCAGAAGGGTGTGTCGAAGACGGCAGGCAGGGTATCGGCTGGCTCGGACAGCCAAGCTCCCATGACGGGCCCGAATATGCTTCCGACGGCGTAGCAGAGCGGGATGAGGGAGAAGGCTCGCGCTTGGTTCTGCGGGTGGGAAGAAGGGTGTGAGGAATGGCCAGGTGTTGCGGTGATGGTTGCCCACATAACGACTGACCGTCTCATCGGTGAGCTCGGCGAGGGTGCTTTTGAGCACGCCAATGTTGCCGTTGAGCGCGCCGGCAATACATCTGGGCAGTCAAGGTGTCAGTGGACGCGCGTTGCTGAACAGGCAGGTCATCGTGACCAAGGATCGACTGACCTTGCGACGATCATACCGGTAAGGGAGTGTGCGAGGCCAAAGGCAGAGATGGAGATGGCTGTGCCTGTGAGACCAGTGATCAAGACGGGCTTGCGTCCGATGCGATCGCTGAGTCTGCCCCATTGGAAGACTGGGAAGAGAGGATAGGACACGGTCAATGGCAGTCATATACAGTAGATGTGCTCGATGCTTTCTCACTTGTCATGAATTGGACCAGGGCGAAGACGCTCTCTACGACGCCAGCGTAGTAGCCTAGCTTGGTTTTGGGACGTCCGGTAGATTCCTGTGTAGGAAGTTGTTGATCCATGGGAAGAGGACAGTGTACGATATGGCTGTGAAAGAGTAGAGAGCTCCTGGTCAGAATGTCCCGCAGCCTGAACGGCGCCGCCGCGACTCACGCTCGGTGATGCGCATCAGACAGATGACTGCGAGCTTGACGACGGGCAGTGGCGTGGCCTCGCCGCGTCGGACGTTGCCCCTGTCCGCCCCCTCGCTGGCGTCGGGCTGCTGAGGCGGTGGTAGCAAGGCATCGCGCTCGTGTTGGGAAGAAGCTGCCATCAGGACTGCCCGCCTTGCTCTTGCGTGGTCCTCTTCGTGCCGCGCCGCCGTACCGCTTGCTTGCTGGCTCGTCGTGGGTGATAGTCGTCAAAGTCGAGGTCGAGAAGGAGGTCAGGAGGGGGGAAGATCTGGTTGCCGACCTCATGTCGCTGACGTGCTTTGGGGAGGGGGAGCGCATCGGCACGTCGGCATCGGGTGTTGCCGAAATCACTGCGCAACGAACGCGTACTCGTACTTCGTAGCACGGACACCACCCCCATCGGCCTCGCCCACCTGTCCATCTTCATAACCCACGACCACCATCACCATTCACAGTCAAGCCATGATGCTCCCTACGGAATACTGAACTGCCACCACAAGGTGAGTGCGCCTGGCCGTGAAGCATTCCGTGATCCCCAGCGGGATGAGATTGAAGGCACGTGCTGGGACCCGAGCCCACACGGCGGATCTGCTGTTGATCCTTCCTCTTCCCCTCCTTCTTCTTCTCCTATTGCATCGGTCCAGTTCATCGTTCTGCATCTTCCAGTCTCTGTGCTGGTGGAAGAAGGAGGAGTGGTTGTGTACTTATACAGCTCGATGCGCACTCGTCTGCGTCTCCTGAGCGGCATCCTGCTCCCTCAGACGACGGGCGCTGACCTTGATGTCGCCTCTTCGTCTTCAGCAGGGTCTCATCCCCCTCTCCTTCCTCCTCCTTTTCGGTCTGCTCCCCTTTCTTTCCACCACTCGAGCCAGCCCGACCCTGCCGCCTTCCTGGACTGCGGCTCGTCACTTCATGACTGCACCCACCACATCGATGACCCACGCCGGCCAAACGGTCATCAGCGTCGCCAACGACCAGCCGGTTGACTACATTGGTGAGTACGCCCGGCTATGGCAAACTGCATTGCAGCTTCCCTCACCTGTGATCTTTGATACTACACAGAACCGATGTATATCAAGGAGATCGATGATCCGGACGGATGGACAAGGCCAGACTCGGATTATATTCCGCACTGGTACGCCACCATTGAGCATCGCGGCCGAGTGAGTGCCGTCATCGACGCGTAAAGATCTCAGAAGAAAGCAGAGCTCATCCGAACATCGCCTGATACCTCCGTTCCAGTCTCCATACCATCCAACCGACCCAGACGCGTACCCAATCTTCCGCAACGTCAAGGACTACGGCGCAAAGGGCGACGGTCAGACCCTCGACGACGACGCCATCCAGCGCGCCATGCGTCACGGCGGACGATGCGGATATGGATGTCCAAGCTCAACAACGCAGAATGCAGTCGTGTATTTCCCTCCGGGCACCTATCTCCTCTCAAGGCCGATACAGAGCTACTACGGCACCTCCATTACGGGCGATCCGAGCTGGCGTCCCGTCCTCAAGGCGGCCAAAGAGTTTAGTGGAAGGTAAAGTGATACGATGTCCGACTTTCGCAGCACTACAGAAAGAATATGTTAACACGTCGTCTCCCGTATCACAGCGCGCTTATCGACGAGGACCCGTACGACGAAAACGGCAAGCTGTGGTGGATCAACCAGGTCAGTCTGCTTTCTGGACCTTCCCGTTCGTTTTGTCCTTGTCCCTATGCCACGCATGACGCTCACACGGGCCTCCTACGTACGCGTCCGTCACAAACAGGACAATTTCTTCCGTCAGACGCGCAACATTGTGTTCGACCTCCGACAGCAAGACGACGGACGCACGGGAACGGGCATGCACCGGCCGACCTCACAAGCAACGGCGTTATCCAACTGCCATTTTGAAATGTCGACCCGGCCAGACACACAACAGCAGGGCGTCGTCATGGAGGCTGGCTCCGGTGGGTCGATGAGCCATCTCTCCTTTCGTGGCGGCCGGTTCGGTCTATCGATCGGGAATCAGCAGTTCACGGTGTGAGTTCACAGTCACCGCCTTAAGGACGAGATGGTTGCTGAACTGCTTGACATCAACCATGCACGTAGGACGAATCTTCAGTTTGAAGGTCAAAGCGAAGCAGCCATCAACATCTACTGGTCCTGGATCCTCCTCTTCCAGTCCATCTCGGTCCGAAACACGCCCACCGCCATCCTCGCGCCCACGGATCCGCACTCCACCATCGACGAGAAGCAATCGGGCCAGAAGGCGGCGAGCGTGTTGTTGGTGGATTGGCGGTGTCAAGACGTAGGGGTCGTGTTGAGGCTGGGAGCGCCTCGGTCGGGCGTGTTTGGACTTGAGAATGTGCGGGCGATGAGGGCCGGCGCCATCGTCGTTTCAGATGCATGGGACGCCGATGGAAAAGGCAACGTGACCAAGAAGGAAGGCCAGGCACAAGAAGTCACCCTGCCCACCACCGACGCCCAGGGCTTTACCCACGTTCGTGCATGGATGCAAGGTCCCGTGGTCGAGCGCGATCGAGCGGCGCGCTGGATAGAAGCCGAGATCGAGCCTGTTGAGCGACCGTCCGTACTGGTTGATGAGCGCTTCGATGACGGACGGTGGTTCACGTGTGCACGGCCCGAGTGTGAGTGTTCTTCCTCCCCTCCCCTCTTGGATCCTGCCTGGGCTGACTGTTCGAAAGACGTGATCTGCAGATGGAGAGGTGTCACTGGAGGACGTGATCGACGTCAAGACCCTCGGTGCCGCGGGTGATGGCAAGACGGACGACACGGCTGCGCTGCAGCGCGCCCTCGACCTCGCACACTCTAGATCGTCAAGCAGCCTCGTCTTCATTCCGCACGGCGTGTACGTCGTCACTTCAACTGTGGTGAGTAGTACAGCTATGCCGCCTCGTCACGTCCTGTTTATCATTCACATCGTCCCACGCTTGCGATCGCCCATAGCTCATCCACGCAGGCACGCGCATGGTCGGCGAGGCATACTCCATCCTCATCGGCACGGGCGACTTCTTCAACGACATGGACAACCCGCAGGTCGTCTTTCGCGTGGGCAAGCGACGGCGGTGCTCCTGGTGCTCCAAGTGCTCCGGGTCGCGAACCGATGGGCAGGGTGGAGGTTGCGTCTCGGACCCAGAGGACGAAGACGAGAAGGATGAAGAAGACAAGGACTTCGTGCACGTCTCTGACCACCTCGACTCCAAACCCAACGCCAACACCTGTCTCAAGCACACCAACGAAACGGACGAAGCCGAGGACGAGTTTGAATCAGCTGGCGTCGAGATCAGCGACATCATCTTCTCCACTCGCGGGCCCGCTGCCGGCGCCATCGTCGTCGAGTGGAACGTCCGCGGTGCCCACGAATGGCTGGTCGATCCGGACGCACAGGGCTCGGCGGGTGGGATGTGGGATGCGCATGTTCGGCTCGGTGGCTTGTGAGTCTATTTGCTCCTCTACCGTCATCTTCGGCCAGGCTGACCACGATCCAACCCGTCCGTGTCGGATCTCGTCGAACAATCAGCCGCGGGTCGGGGCTCGAAGGGGATACCTGCCCTCCCGAGGGCGCTGGCTCCCGGACAGGCACGGACATGGCACAAGCGCGCGCCGCCTTCCTCGGTCTCCACATCACGCCTCACGCCTCGGCCTACCTCTCCGCCGTATGGGTCTGGGCTGCCGACCACGATCTGGACCGCCACAAGCCGGGTTCCAAGGGCCAGATTGCGGTGTACAGTGGGCGCGGGGTGCTGGTGGAGAATACGCGAGGTGGGCCGGTGTGGATGTACGGTGTCGGGTCGGAACATCACCTGCTCGTCCAGTTCAACCTCTTCCGAGCCCGGAGTGAGTTTCAAACCTCTGCTGGGCCCTTCCGTCCTGTAGCTGCTTACCCCACGGCCCGTTGCTGGCTTCGCAGATGTCTACCTGACCGTCCCGCAGACGGAGTCGGCCTACTTCCAAGGTACATCCTGGCCCAGCGCTACCCAGTCCCAGCCGCCCCAGGACGCGTATTACGACCCGCGCTTCGACGTGCCCGTCGCGCCTACGCTCGGCGGCAACCTGGACGACCCGGCGCACAACCGCGGACTTGGCATACTCATCCGACAAAGTCGTGACGTGCTCATCTTCGGTGCGGGCCTCTACTCCTTCTTCAACAACTAGTGAGTAGTCCCCGTCGCCTCTTACTGCGGTCCGATGCTCATGGAAAGGTCCTGGATTACGGCATGATGAAAGCAACACGAGTTGTAATGCGAAGAACGGCGCCTGCCAGCGCTCCGTGCTCGCCCTCAAACGCATCAAGCCCCGCGCCAACGTGGTTCTGCTCGGCTTGAGCACTGTCGGGACGGGCTCGATGTTGGACTTGGACGATGCCCGCGTCGTCTCGGCTTCGTTCTGGCGAAATGGCTTCACGGCCACCCTGGGCAAATGGTCGGCGTAGGAGAAGCTCTTCAAGCTGCTCCCTAGGCCGAGTTGTGTGCCGCCATCGATCGCCGGCGGAGCCTCGTCGCCGCCTCGCTGCGCAAGCCGCCGTGAAGCAAGCTGGTGAAGGACGCCTCGAACGTGTCTTGCGTGATGGAGAAGATGCTCGCCGTGCCAAAGAACACGCTCACGGTCGAGGCGAGGGCGAGTACGATCATGACGACGTGCTCGGCCTGGTTGCGCTCCGCCGCGGGGTACAGCTGAATCATTAAGTACAGAGTTGAGATCAAGAAGCCAATGCCGCCGCCGATCACGCTTGCTGTGAGGAGGGCACGCATGGGTGTTGGTAGGAGACATCAAGGTAGTCAGCGATCAGTACACAGCCCACCCAGGTAGGCTCGCTCGACAAGACGCACCGGTCTGGACTGGACGTTGCCAACGGACCAAACAAGGATGGCATCAGTCGAACATGTCGAGGAGATTGCCAAGGGAGGTGCACCACTCACGCTGAAACTGGAACAGCAGCTTTTTCGCCGTCCTCGTACCGAGCGCCGTGACCGTTCTCGAGGGCTTGACAGGAGGGAAGTACGAGTGCGCGAGGTCCTGCGCAATCTCGGCTTGGCTGAACCCTTGCGTCGTGACATGATCTTCATCATCGACCCGTCGTGCCACTGGGCGGCGAAAGCTGCTGATCGCTTTGCGCGCGAAGGCGTCCGAGGTGTTCGTATCAGGGCCATCGGAGCCCGAGACGGGGGCATCCAACTGGCCCGCAGTCGGGTCTTTATTCACCTTGTCGTCGACGGCCCATTTGACCTCCACGTACCGCTGCGGCTGCGGGCCGCCATCCGCTTGATCGGACTCCACCGCTGATGTGATGTCTCTGAGGCCGATGGTCGACTCTGGCGTAGGTCGGGTGGAAACGATCTTCCTCTGTCGAAGGCTCTTGCGGAGGTCGTAGATGAGCAGCGAGGCGCAGAGAATGTACAGTCCTCCGAAGATGACGATCGTAACTGTCCAGACAACCATGGTGATCGCTGAGTAAAAGCAGCCCTGGAGGGACTGATTGTAGATCTAGAAGGGCAAGCATGGGTCAGCCGAGTCTATGGCCGATACGTACGTGTCGGTCACTCACAAATTGCGCGTCGACGAGCATGTCGCGGTTGAGCTCGGTTGCCTGGCCGTACGTCTTGTACCAGTCGTACCAAGCGATGCGAGCGCGCTCGAAAGCCGAGTTGCTAAGGATAGTAGGTCCAAGGACAGCGACCGACGGTACGAGCGGAAAGCAGAAGCAGACGATGTTGATGATCCAAGCCGGACACCAGCTGCTGACGGGCTTGCCGGGCGGCATGAGGTTGTCCAGTCGCGCCGCCGCGATGCCCCAGGCCTGGTACCAGGCTGCGAGGGGGATGGGACTCCACATGAGCCCAGTCAATATTCCCCAGTTCTTCTCCGGTCTTCGGTGCTTGTCGACGACGTAGTTGAGGGAACAGCACAATACCAGAATCCACCCGTAGATGCCGATGAACACCGTCCAGCTGACGTGGACGTTGGGCACCAGAAAGCGGCTGTGACCGCGGTTGACAATCCGAAAGAGCCACCACCGGCGCAACCGGATCTGGTGCGCGGTGTAGATGATCATCGCCACCTCGAGCGTGACCGTGTAGGTGATGCACACGAGAAAGAAGATGTCGGCTGCCCGAGTGTGTTTCCACAGGATCGAGTCATCGATGAAGGCGGCGACCTCGTCGACCCTTGTGAAATTGGGTAGTCGAGCACGATTGGGGCCATGGTCGCGTGAGAAGATGGTTGGCGGTGGCGGTCCCGGCAGGTTGAACCTTGCGTAGATGTCGGTCATGCTGTTGAATCGATGGGCGTGAGGAACTTGCAAAGGATGTTCCCGACTGTGATGGGAGGGGGGCGCAGAGGAAGTCCTTCGCCTCTTGAAGGATTCGCTGGGTCTGCGCTTGCAGAAGGATAGATGGTGCCAGCGATACCGTTCGCTGCAATGTGGCACTCAGAAGATCAATACCATGCCGCTCGTCAGCGCGATTGTGGTACTCTCACCTTGCCGGGCACACCTGAGCGTCCATATAAGCAGTGCTCGGACCTTCTCTCTTTGGAGAAATGACAGCTTGCAACGGCACGGACCCATCGCTGGGCGCGGCGTGCTTCGATGCTTGCCGGCATCTTGACGATCGAAGACTGATGTCTTCAGTGCGCTAGAGGTCCCGGCCTGCCGCCGTGCCCTCCGCGCATGATCAAGATCTTTCCCTCGGCGAGGCCGGGGGGACTCTGGTTCGAGTGCTGCTCGATGAATGCATTCCAGTCGCGGTCGCTTTGCGCGCCTGGGTTCCGCAGCGGCCGCTCGGGGTCGATGAGCCAGATCCACGAATTGTTGGCGTCGGTTGAGTTGTGCCACGCGAGTCCGAGGGAGCGGCGGGCGGTGTTGACCAGCTCCTTCATGGTGCGATAGCCGTAGCTTCTGTACTTGCAGTTTTGGTCGCTGAGCCGCTGGCCGAGGAGGCCAAAGCCCATGGCGACCCCGCCGTGTTGCTGCATGTGTTCTTGGATGCTCTTGATGATGGCGTTGAAGATGGCATTGTCCGCCCAGCCAGCGACGAGGGGCGGCTTGGGCGCAGGCGCAGGCGCGGGCGCGACGGGTTGTTCTTGTACCCGCTGTGGTACTACTGGCTCGGGCTCGGGCCTGAGCACCACCGACCCGGCGGAGGCGGAGGGCCCGGCGGACGAGGTGTCCGCAAAGGTGACCCGGAGCAGCGAGCGCCGAGTGCTACTGCTGCTGCTGCCGGGTCGCCTGAGGCTCGACCGTCGAGGCTGGACGTACGGCGCGTACGCAGAGGTCCGGGAACGTTTGGGCGCGCTCGAAGCGCTGCTGCGCTCGATGTCGTTGTTCCTCAGCCGGGCGACGAGGCGGGCGATGGCGGGCGTGTCCTCCAGCGGTCTGGAAGGCGGCGGCGGCGGCGGCAGGTCGAGCGGTTGTGCGCCGGGGGGGTGGTGAGCGAACCACGTCCGCCAGCCTGCGAGGTCGGAGGCGCCGGTGGGGAGGATGGGTTCGTCGAGCAGCGCGAGGGCGTCGGCCGGTCGGCGGCGATGCTCGAGGGCTGCGGCTGGTGGGCGCGCCGTGCTGGACATGACAGGCGGCGGCGGTGTCGTCGTTGATGTCGGTGTCGAGGTCGTTGTCGGTGTCGTCGTTGTCGACATCGGCGGAGGCGTGCGCAACGTGGTGGTGGCAAAATGAGACTGCGGTGCCAACAACGCGGACGACGCGCAGGCTCTCGACATGGACGACCACCATCATCACCATCACCAACACCACGCCATCAGCGCACAGAGCAGGCAAGGAAGCACACGCAGCCAAGATGCCCACCGAGATCCGCTCCGAAGCAGGTGCGCAGTCGTAGTTCCCCCTTGCCCATCGTGCACCTACACTGACCGCCTCCCCTCGCCTTGTGCCCCCTCCCCCTCCTCCCCCTGCTCACAGAGTTCGACGCCCAGCTCACAAACGCAGGCCCCAAGCTCGTCGTCGTCGACTTCCACGCGACATGGTGCGGGCCGTGCCACGCCATCGCGCCCACCTTCTCCTCCCTCGCCACCCAGTACGCCGCCAGCGCCGTCTTCCTCAAGGTCGACGTGGACGCGAATAAGGGCGTGGCGGGGCGATACGCGGTGAGGGCCATGCCTACGTTTGTGTTTATCAAGGCGGGCAGGGTGGTGGAGACGCTCCGCGGGGCGGACCCGGGTAGGCTCAAGGAGTTCGTCAGGACGCATGCAACGGGCGGCGGCGGGGCTGGGGCGGCCTTCTCTGGGGCTGGCTCGACGCTCGGCGGCAGCGGCTCCTCCTCAAGCGCGGGTAGGGGCTCGACGTCGGCCACGCCTCGAACGGCGCCCGGGAGCAATGTCCACGGCTTCGGAGCGAGGAATGTCCAGCTCGAGACGGTGCTCCCCTTCGCGCTCCTGGGTGCGTACCTCGTCTACATCCTCTTCAACTGAGTCCCCTCGTGTGTCCCTCCCCCCCTCTCTCTTCTTCCCGACTTGAATCGTAGCACGCTATCACAGGCTCTCTTCTCCAGGATGTGCAAGATCTCACGGGCAGACTTGTAAGCGACCAGACCCGTCGTGACTCGCGATGCAAAGCGGCGAGAGGGTGAGGTGGCCAGCAGTGTATCGTGCAGGGCAATGAATAGAGTACAAGTGACAAGGAACGGACGGCATCTATCATCACATATCACACGGCAACGCCGCCATCTTCTCCCTCTCCTCCTCCCTCCCCCTCTCCCTCCTCCTCCAGTTGTTGTTGTTGTTGTTGCAACCGCTGGCCCTCCTCAAACCGCCGCCGCCGCCGGCGCGACCGCTCCAAAGCCTCCCCTCGACCTCCCCGTCCGCATCCAACGCCCGGTGCTTGGCCCGCGTACGGGTACGCGTACGCGTACGAGGACGGGCGCGGGTGCGGGTGCGGACCGGGATCTCGGCCCAGCACTCGGAGCGACAGCACGGGCAGGTGACCCACCGGCCCTTCGTCTTGCGCGTCGTCGCCGGCGGAGCGGTGCGCGTCGCTCCCTCCATCGCTCCCGCCGCCGTCGTGCCGTTGCCTCCGTCCTTGGTGGTGGTGGAGCTGGAGGAGGGAGGGACGACAACGTCCGAAGCGGACGCACTGCCGCTGCTCGGATCCGGCCCGCGCTTGCGCTTGCGTTCCAGCACCTCGGCCGCGCCGAAGAAGTCGTCCGTCGCGCCCTCTTCGGGGAGGGTAGAGTGCGTTCCCATCTCCACGTCATCGTCGTCGTCGTCGTCACTAGCACCGTCTCCATCCTCCTCCTCGTCCTCCTCATCCTCGTCGTCGTCGTCGTCGGGCGCCAGCGCAGTGGGCGTGAGCAAATCATCCTCGACCCGCATCGCAGCCTGGAGACACCCTATGTGGATCTCGTGGTGGCACGGCGTCAGACGCACGAGCTCCGCGTCGTCGGGGTCGGGGTCGTCCGTCCCCATCGCGCCGCCCGCATCGTCGCCTCGCCCTTGCCCTTGCCCTTGTCCTTGCCCAGACGGCCTCGCGTTCGTACCCGACTCGGCCTGGCCCTCCATCCCGACCTGGACCTCGGCAGGATCAAGAGGGTAGCGCGGCAGACACGCCGCCGCGTCGCACCGCCACCCGCGGAGCTTTTCCCGATGGCGTATCTCCTCGCGCAGGGACCGCGCCGCCGCCTGCGCCTGCTTCTCGTCCACAGGCCTCTTCTCCTCCTGCGCGCCTCCCCGACGAGTCGCCGCCGCCGCCGCCGCCGTCGCGTTGGTAGGGCCACTGCCACCGCCACTACCACCGTTGGCAAGGAGGTGCGGCGGTATAGCCAGCGGCACCCTACAAAACGGACACGTCCACGCGCTCGGCTTGACGTTCTCGAGCCAGCCGCGGAGACACGACGCGTGGAGGGTATGGTGCCCCGCGCAGGGCACGGCGACGACGGCCTCGTCCTCGGCGCGCTGCTTGCCCACCACCCACTCGGGCTTGTCCTCGGCGGCGAAGGGCTCGAGGCAGATGCCGCACCCTTGTGTGCCGTGCGTGTCCATCAGGGCGTCGTCGTCGTAGTTGCCGATGTCGCCCAGGCCGAGGCGGGCCATTCGCTCCCGGAGTTCTGTGAGTGATGGTAAGGGCACGCGTCAGTCCATGGCACACTTCGAACAGGCTGGTCACCACCCAGAGAAGATGAACTCACCCGCATCCGCCCGCTCCAGCTCGGCCACATACTTCTCCGCCTTCTCCTTCGAAGGCTGCTCCTCCTCCTCGCCCGGCTGTCCACCCCCCTGCGCGGTGAAGCGAAAGAGCACCTGGAACGGCATGCCCGCGACGAGATGGGGCCGGTTCGCGCGCTCGGTCTCCGTCCGCGCGGGCGTGGCGTACTCGATGGCGGCGACGGGCCAGGCGAGGCCGTAGTTGGCGTCGTAGAGGATGGCAAAGTGGAAGGGGGAGACGCCGACGGGGACAAAGATGGGGTTGAGGGGCACGTGGCCGTTGGGATGGTGGTGCGCCCGGATCCCTGGTGCGGGTCCTGTCCCGGCTGTGCCGGCGTTTGTGGCATTGGCAGTGTCTACGCCACTGGCCGTGGAGTTGTTACTCGTGTTGGCACTCTGTGCGCCCTCAGCGGTCGGTGCGGTTGTAGGAGCAGGCGCAGGGGAAGGTGGTGCATCCGGTGTGATGCCCTCCAGGGGTATCGGGTGGAAGGCAAGCAAGGCCTGCCTGCCGTCTGGTGCGGTGAAGGGCAGCCGGAAGAGGACCACGTTGATGGGAGGCCCGTCTCCGGACCCGCTGTTGTTGGTGTTACCTGCGCTGTCCGACGTGCTCGTATTGGTAGAAGCGTCTGACCCTGACGGAGGCGCGTCTTCTGATGAGGCGGTCGGAGCGTTGGTGGTGGCGGTGGCGGCGTCGATGGGTGCGGGCGACTCGGTCGCCGGCTGTGCTGTCGACGTGTCTGGTCCCGCGCTCGTACTTGTGCCATTGATCTCTGCCCTTTCTGCACTGGCAGGTGCGTCGTCTCGAGGAGTAGGAGGTGGTGGGGTCATGACGCGCGCCGTTCCGAAGGCTGGTGAGGTGGGACGCGAGCCGCGTGCGCGGTTGAGCTCGTCGCTGACGGCGGCTGCGTGCTGTATGGCCTCTGCAAAGGGCGAGAGGGGAATGGCGGGTGTGGGTGACTGCGGGTCTGGCTGGGGATGTCGATCTTGCGTTGGGTTGCTCTCGTCTGAGGGATGAGCTGGGTCGGATGGTGCCTGGTCGCCGTCTGGGCGGTCCGTGCTGGCAGCGGTTATGTCTATGTCCATTGGTGCTGGGCCTGAGCCTGGCTGCTCTTCTTGCGGAGCCTGGGTGGTGGTGGTGCCGGTGGCCCGTCGGTAGGGATCGATGCGCTCTTCGGATGCGCTTCTAAACATGCCGCGGACCGCCTGTCCGATGGCTGCAAAGGTCGAGCGGCCCGAGGAGCGCGCTGCGTCGAGGAGATTGGGCGATGAGGTGGCGCGCCCTGTGCTCGACTCGGCTCCTCCTCCTCCTTGGTCGGTGCTGCTGCCTGGTTGAGGCTGCTGTTGCTGCTCTTGCGGCTGCTGATGGGATGACATGGTGAGGGTGTGTCGTGTCCCTCGCCGTGCTCTTGCTGGTGCTGGTGCTGGTGTTGTTGATGCTGCTGTAGCTGAAGATGAGATGCTGCTGCCGTCGTGCTCGTTGATGAGGAGGTGGGTGTCGTGTCCGGTGTGCGACTTGTCTCCTCGGCGCGGTGCTCGACGTCAATGTCGTCGTCGACGCCATCGGTGGTGGTGACGGGTGGAGCCTTCGATGACAGCCTCGAAGTCGTGTTACGTCAGCACCGCGCAGCTGCTCCAAAAGCGCTTTTGCTCTGGACATTGGAGTGATTTCTGTGGGCTGTCGGATATACTGAATAGAGCTCGCCCTGGCTGCTTGGTGATCATGAAAGGCTGATCCCGAACCCTGGCGCCTGGCGGGCGGGGGTTGCGGAGCCGGGAGCGGGGATGGAGAAGGAGTGGCAGTTGGCACGCTCCTCGCTCCCTTGCAACACCATCACCACCTCCTCCTCCTCCTTCACCGCTTCACCCAGCCTCGCTGGCCACGTCGGCAGGCACCCACGCGCCGCGGAGTCTCGCTGGGCGGGCAGCTCGCGCGCACGTCGCAGTCGCTCAAGAGGGGATACGAGCAACACCCTCCCGACCACCACCCACCCCCGTCACCCGCCACCTCGACGTCGTCCTCGTCGCCCTCGTCGCTGGCAAGCATGGCGTCGAGCTCATACGCACCGCCCTCCGGATCCATGCGCGCACGCGCAGGCGCCAGCATCAGCGCAGGCATCCACTCGGGACACCTCGAGGCACAGTACAGCGCACCACCATCGGCCTACGGCAAGGCCCACCCGGCGCAGCGACCGGGATCGCCCCAGCTCAAGCGACATGCCCAGCAGCAGGCCGCGTCCCCCGGCCCACTCGCCCTCTGGAACATGGGCAGGCAGGAGCTCAAGACGATGGCCGCCTTGACCGCAGTCGCATGTCTCTTCCGGCTCTGGCGTCTCTCCGCACCCAGCTCCGTCGTCTTTGACGAGGTCCACTTTGGCGGGTTCGCGAGCAAGTACATCAAGCGGCACTTCTTCATGGACGTGCACCCGCCCCTCGCCAAGCTCCTCTTCACCCTCGTCGCGTGGCTCGCAGGCTTCGACGGCAAGTTTGACTTTGCCGACATTGGCAAGGAGTACCTCGTCGGCGAGCACACGCCAGTCCCCTACGTCGCCATGCGCACCATGCCCGCCGTCCTCGGCGTGGCCACCATCCCCATCGCATACGTCTCCCTACGCGCTCTCGGCTTGCGCATCACCTCGGCCTTGCTCGGCGCCCTCGCCGTCCTCTTCGACAATGCCCTCACCACCCAGTCACGACTCATCCTCCTCGACTCGCCCCTCGTCTTCTTCACCGCAACCACCGCCATGATCTACATCACCTTTGCCAATGCCGACAAGCGCGCACCCTTCACCAAGCCATGGTGGACCTGGCTCTTCGCAACCGGTCTCAGCCTCGGCGCCGTCGCATCGTGCAAGTGGGTCGGCTTCTTTACCGTCGCCACCGTCGGGCTCTGCACCGTCGTCCAGCTGTGGAGTCACCTTGGCGACACGCGTCTGCCCATGTCCCAAGTCGGTCGACACTTCTCGGCACGCGTCCTCGGTCTCATCTGCGTGCCCTTCCTCTTCTACTACTGCATGTTCGGCATCCATCTCTCCATCCTGTCCTGGGGAGGTGACGGCGACCCTTTCCTCAGCCCCGAGTTCCAGCACACGCTCAACGACCACAACATGAACGACACCTTTGCCGACGTCAGTCTCGGCTCCACCGTCACCATTCGTCACGTCAACACGCACGGCGGCTATCTGCACTCGCACAACAGCAACTACCCCTCAGGCTCACAGCAACAGCAAATCACACTCTACCCTCACGCCGACCACAACAACGAGTGGGTCCTTGTGCCCGCCCCGCCAGAGCACAAGGAGACGGAGCTCGACAAGGACGGCGTGCCCATCGCCAAGAACAACACGGTCCCAGACTACCAGGCCCATCTCGGTGTCCCGCTCGAGTTTGTGACCCACGGCATGGAGGTCCGACTGGTCCACAAGTCGACGCTGAAGCGTCTGCACTCTCACGACGACTACCGGCCGCCGTTGACTGAGTCCGACTTTCAGAACGAGGTGACGGCGTACGGGTTCGTCGGCTTCCCCGGTGACCACAACGACAACTGGGTCGTCGAGATCGAGGCGGGCGAGCCGATCGATCCCGTCTCGACCTCGCGTCTGCGTGCCCTGCGCTCCGTCTTCCGGCTCCGACACTCGTTGACAGACTGCTACCTCTTCTCGCACAAGGTCGTCCTGCCCGACTGGGGTTTCCACCAGCAAGAGGTGACCTGCAACAAGGACCCGACGATGCCCAACTCGCTCTGGTTCATCGAGACGAACACGCACCCGCTCCTCGAGCGCGCGCGCGCCCATAACCTCAGCCTCGACGAGGCGCGGCAGGTGAACAAGGGCCGGACGCCCGAGATGCACAACTACCTCCGGCCGTCGTTCTGGAAGCGCTTCTGGGAGCTCAACTCGATCATGTGGTCGACGAACAAGGGGCTGACGAACCGGCATGCGTACGACTCGCGTCCGCACCAGTGGCCGTTCCTCCGCCGGGGCATCCTGTTCTGGGTCAAGGGTCATCGGCAGATCTACCTGTTGGGCAACCCGGTCGTGTGGTGGTCGGCTTCGGTCAGCGTGCTGGCGTACGTCGCTATGCGCGGCTTGCTCATGCTCCGCGCCAAGCGGGGGTATCGCGACTTCAACAATTGTGAGTGTGGCTCCTCGACGCGTGACCTCTCGGGACTGCTGTTGACTAGCCTTGACTTTTGCAGCGACGGTCATCTACTATGACCGGATCGCGGCGGTCGCGTTCACGGGCTGGGCGTTGCACTACCTGCCCTTCTTCATCATGCATCGCCAGCTGTTCATCCACCACTACCTGCCCGCCCTCTACTTCTCCATCCTCCTCCTCGCCACCGTCTTCGACCTCGCCACCTCGGCGCTCCGCCCCCAAGCCCGGCTCGGCGTCGCAGCCGTCTTCCTCTTCCTCGTCTTCATCGCCTTCAACACGTACTCGCCCCTCGTGTACGGCAGCCGGTGGACCTCGGCGGCGTGCGAGCGGTCCAAGTTGCTCAAGACGTGGGACTACGACTGCAACTCCTTCCCCGAGAGCAAGGCGGAGTACAGCGGCTTTGAGACGCATGTCAAGTTGGGGCCGGAGCATCTCGTGCATGTGTCCTCCTCCGCCTCTTCGGCTGGCAAGGCCGGCGTCAAGAAGCCGGGCAAGAAGGGTGGGAAGGGCAAGCCGGTTCCGCGGCCGCGGCCTCCGCCTCCGCCCCCTGCGGGCGTTGCGCCGGCCGATCATGCGGAGCATGGAGAAGAGCATCATGCGGAGGAGCACCATGCTGCGCACGAGCAGGAGCCCGAACACGAGCACGATCATGAGCACGACGACGAGGACGAAGAAGAGCACATCGAGACGACGCCCGAGGGCGCCAAGCCCGAGTTCCTGCCCGAGCCCGCCGGCCACGCCTTTGACGAGGCGCCCATCCGGCCGGACAAGAGCGTGCACGCGGCTGCGGCTGGGCCGGCGGGACACCCGCTCGCGGCGCCATCACAAGGGCAGCCTCAGGGAGGGAAGGGGGAGAAGGGAGCGGCACCAGCTCCCGCTGCCGCCTCCGCCTCCGCCAGCGGCGCCGTCTCCCCAGGGGCCTCAGCCAAGCCCGGCCCCGCGGCAGGCGAAGCAGCAGCAGCAGCAGCAGCCGACAAGGTCAAGATCGACATTGCGGGCCTCGACGCGGGCCAGCTTGCCAATGTGGCGCTCGAGGGGACGCAAAAGGGGCTGGCGGACGCGCGGAAGCAGGCGCTCAAGGAGGCGGAGGCGGCTGCGAAGGCCAAGGCTCAGGGGATGGGGGTGAGTGCTGTGCCTAAGGTGTCGGCTTGATAGGGTTAGTCTAGGATAGGTGGGAAGGAGGGAAGGTGGGAAGGAGGGAAGGACCGGACCGGACCGTACATCTCTACACGCTCGTCACCTATATTCTTCTATCATCGGATCGCAATCGGATGCGTTGGATCTCTTTCTTCCGCTCGCCTGGTCTACCTTGCAGGCCTCAAGCGAGGGCAGTAGAAGCTCCAAAGTAAGGCAAGGTTGGATGTGTAGTCGAAGGGAAAGAGGACGACAAACGATGGCCCCTTCCCTCCCTCCCACGCGCTCCTCACGCAAGCAAGCCCCAAAGCCCAAGCCCTCCCCCGGGGCGCCGAAACCCCAGTACTCACGACAACAAACTAACAAAATTAGACGGGAACGTATTCGCCCCCGGCCTCCGCCTCGCCTCGTCCAGAATCTCGCCGCTCCACCACCCGTCCGGCGCGGTATGCGTCACGGCGATGATGTCGCCCGCCGTAAAGCTGAACTCGGACGCTTGCGTCGCGGTGTAGTCGTACAGCGCTTTGACTGTTGCGAGTCCGTTTGGCAGTGGAGGTGGAGAGAGAGGGGGTCAGCTCGTGTTGCTCGCTCTACGCCTGTTGTGAAGGGCGCCAAGGACTTACCATAGAAGAGGATCGGATGGCCCGCATCGCTGAACTGGCCCGTCGGCGCGCTCACCGACGGCGCAGCGGGCGGTACAGGCGCTTGCACAGGCGCCGCCACCGCAGCTGGTGCGGCCCCAGGAGCCGGCGTAGCCGAGGGCGGGGGCGCACCTGGCATACCCACACCGGGCGCCATCTGCGGCTGTTGAGAAGCTTGCGGATGCTGTTGGAGCGCTTGGTGCTGGTGCTGGTGCGAGTGCACAGACTGTGCCCACGAAGGCTGCTGCGCCGGGTGTCCAAGTTGTGGTGCTGTTGGTGCGCCGGCAACGACGGACCCTGCGTGAGGCGCGGGCGACACGGGTCGCTGGTGTTGGGGTGGTTGCTGCTGCTGCGGTGGCGGCGGTTGTTGCTGTTGCATCAGGTATTGCTGCATATACGCAGACGCGGGCGTCTGTCCCGGTACTTGGGCATGCTGGACCGGATAGCCGTAATGCGCCGGCGCCTGACCTGGGGCAGGTGTAGCTGCTTGGTGATGCCATGGCTGTGCGACTTGGGGAGGGATACCTGCGCTGGGATGAGCCTGGTGCTGCTGATGTTGCTGTTGCAGGTGCGGTGCGGGCGTCGGCGCTCCTTGAGGAGGTTGGCTGTACATGCTCGCAACGGAGGCCTGCTGTGGCAAATGACCGTACGGCCCCATCTGAGCAGGTGGCTGCGTGGGCTGACCATAGGCAGACACGGGCGGCTGCCCAACACCATACTGCGCTGGTGGCGCACCGCCAAGGGGAGCTTGCTGATACACGTGTGGCAGCTGCTGCTGAGGCGGAGGAGCTTGGACGCTTGGTGTCTGGACACGACCGTGCGAGGGAGCTTGGGAATGAGCCACGGACTGCGCTCCAGGCGCGGTGCTTGACGCGCGTCGGAGATACTCTTCCGCCATCTGGTCATGTGTGACCGTGCCACGCGCATCGAGAGTAATGCCTAGCGGCGTTGTCGACCGCGGCGGTACCGCTCCCGGTGCACCCGTAACCGTGACGTTGCTCGCCACCCGAGCAGCATGCGACGATTGCGACGCGCTGTGATGGTGCGAAGCGAGACCGGCGCTGGGTCGTCCATAGCCTGCGGGACCGGACATGAGCGGCCCAGGTGAAGGCGATCGCCCGCGTGCCCCAATCCCAGCCATGCCCGCACTGCCCTGAGGCTGGAATGCCCCGCTCACCGGCCGGCCGTCGTGGGTGCTGCCCGCACGCGACGTCGCGCGACTGGCCGAGGAGTTCTGACGCGAGAGTGCCTTTCGTTCACCAGGGAAGGCCTGGCCGTATGCGCCTACCACGTCCTCGATCGATACGGATGTGCTCATCCCGCCATTGCTTGGCGCCGCTGCGTGCGACGAGGCAAGTGGACTCGGCGACCGTGGTGGAGCGCCCATGAACACCGCGCTTGGTGACTTGGGCCGGTGTTGCGAGGCATGCGATCGAGTCGAGGGCGACGGAGAGACAGCACGACGATGAGGATCGGCGAGGTCGGTGGACGAGGCTTGTGGAGACGCGGTCGCGTACGGTGAACTGAGCAGAGGAGGCTGATACTTGGCTGGCAAACTCGCAACAGTCGCAGCCGCCCTCTCGTTCTCGCGTTGGGCCGCAATCTCTTGAGGCGTCGGTTGAGGAGGTTGAGCCGGCGGTGCTGGCGATTGGGCCCTGGGCACCGATTGTCCACCAGACGGTCCGCTCACCGAGGCCGCCGCCATCGCGGGCGACATACCTGTATGTCCAGCCGCACGCTGACCTTGCATGGCACGCAAATTGGCCAGAGCCTTGGCAAGGGGGTCGTCTTCCGCGTCAGCCTCCGCAGCCACTGCAGACGACAGCCCTTGATCCAAGGCCTGTTGAGAGGCTCCCGCCTTCATGCTCAAGCTGGGTGCGCGGCTCAGGAACTCCTGACGCGACAGGCGCCGCTCTGGGCCGCCTACGCTTGGTCCAGGCTGCTTGGTCATGCCTGGTAAGCCCATGGCTCCTGGAGGGGGCTTGAAACCATTGACGCCGGGGTCAGTGAGGGTGACGCCTGCGCTGTTATCGCCGCCCGGTCCTCCTGGAGGTGGCGTTCGACCACGAGGAGGTTGCTGCTGCGGCAGGATCTGAGCCTGAGCCTGTTGTTGGAGCGGCTGCTGCTGTTGCATCGCAGCTTGCACTTGAGGTTGCAGAGGCGCGGTAGCTGGTGCAGCTGCAGGTGCTGTTGGCGGTGCCGCTGAAGGCGGTAACACAGGTGCGACAGCCGAAGCGATGGTGGCGAAGATCGGCATTGGTCGCTCCGAGGTACGAGTAAAGTGTGCTTGCTTTCCAGTGGGTCGAGAAGGCGGTGGCTGGCCCCTGGCGTAGTTGATGTACTCCGGCGGGTCTGTGTTCGAAAAAGATCATTCAGCCCTTCTTGATTCTGAGCACGAAGGGCGAGGCTACTCACCAGGGATCAGCGGACCCGTGGCCTCTTTTTGAATGAAGTAGCGGATATCCCGCAATGTGTCGCAGTTTTCCAAGGCGACACGTACGCGTTCGCAGGATTCGTCGTCGGCGACGCAGATGGCACTGACTCCGTTGGCGTAGTTCCACATGTTCGCCTTGATGAACTCGAGTCGCTCCTCCTCAAGGTCCTGGCACTGGTCGAGATAGACCTTCCACTCTCCGTTCCACTTGAGGGTCGTGTCCTTCAGCGCCTTGATGAAGTTCTGGTAATCCTTGTCGTTGATTCCAACGGTAGCCTGTGCCTTGTCGAGCTTGGCCGAGACCTTGTCCAAGTCACGCCCCTGGACGAGGCTCGACTGCGCCGTGTACCCATTGATCTTGATACAGTCCTGTTCGTACTTTTCCCGCGCCTTGTTGACATACGCTTCCTGCGTCTGCTTCTGCTTGTAGAGCTTCTCGATCTGGGCAGCCGAGTTCTTGCGCGCGCCTGCAAACTTGGACTGAAACTCGGTCACTTGGCCGTCGAGCTCCTTGCGGAGCATGTTGGACAGGGATGCGTGCGAGCGCGACGTCGCGTCGAGTTCGAAGCGCACCGTCTCGAGTGCGGCACGAAAGGCGCCCGTCTCGTTTGCTCCCAGTCCAGACGACTTGCTCAACTTGGCCAGACGCTTTGCATACTCAGCCTCAATGTCGGCGCGCTCCTTGTAAAAGGCGCGCAGCTCGTCCATCGTCTTGAGCGCCGTGCGCATACGATTCTGGATGGCTGGAAAGCCAGCATCGTTGGGTCCCCAGAAGGCATTGACAAAGGCGGCTGGGTCGCCCTGCTGTCCGACGTCGCGTGGTCGGCCGCCGGTTGGATTGGTGCTGCCGCCGCCGCCAAAGGAGCGCGACGAGCCGGCGGAGGACTCGCGGCGGTGATCAGCTGGCATCAGAGGGAGACGCGCTGAAGGTTGGGTCGAGTGGTGCTGAAGCCGGTGTCGGTGATGGTCGTAGTCGATGTGGTTGAGGTCGACGATGGCGAGGGGCACAGCCTTCGGTGCTGGGAGCTGACGCTGTTGTGGTTGCAACTTGCATCGCCGTCGCGTTGGACTCATCTGTTTGGGTCGACGCGTGCCGCCGCAGTCCATCACGTGCCTCTCGCGACGACGCTGGCTCGCGCACGGACTCACAACACTTCTGGCCTCCTCAAAACTGGCAAGCACCTGGGGACACAATGATACTGCGTGTCGATTACTCCTTCGCTGCCTGGAGGCGATCATGGATGTCGAAGGCATAGATGGGCACGTTGTTCTGCTCCGAAAGCTGCGTCAGCATCTGGATCTGCCCCTGCAACTCCTCGCCGGTGCGCAGACTCGTGCCGGCACCGCGGAGCGCATGATCGTGCTGCTTCTTGAACGCGCCACCCAGGTGATCGTTGACATCGACCAGCAAGGCTGCCCGCTCGATGGCAAGTCCTGCCTCGGTACCCTGAGCCGGCTGCTCAGCGATCCACTGGAAGGTCTGGTTGACCAGTGTTGGGGCTGACCGATTGAAGCTCTTGGATGACTCCGCCTTGCCCTGCGTCACGCGCTCCTCGAGCTGGCCGAGCGAAGAGGCGACTTGGACAAAGCCATCGATGAGCCCGGAAGGCAGCTTGAATTGGTCTGCGTACTTGCCATCGATGCCTTCTTGTGTCGCGCGCACCACTTCGACAAGGTCCCATTCCTTCTTGGGGTCGTTGTACTCATTCGAGTACCACAACCAGTTGACGCCGCGTCCGACCCGCTGTCCTTTCGGTTTGAGCTCCTTGGCAAGCGTGTCCGCTGCTCCCTGGAGCACGGCAAGCGCCATGACCAGCGCAGCTGGTTCGGGCCAGCTTGATTGCGAGAGCACCGTCCGACCGAGAAGCGGAGTCAACGCCTCTTCCCAGAGCTTGTCCTTGGCGCCTTGCGATGCAACTTGAGAAAGGTCTTCCAGCTCGTCTGCGGATGAAGCGCCATAGACCGCTGTGGCGAACCGGGCCAGGACGATGCCGTGGACCAAGGCGAGGTGCCAGTAGGTAGCCGTCCAGGACTTGGCATCTTCCGGCTGCGGCGTCACCTCACGCAGCAGGTGAGCTTTCACAGCTTCCACCAGTCGCTCGACCGTGCGGTTTACGACGGCTTGCCCGCCTCTGCGCGCCTCCTCCTGACGTGCAAATTCAGCATCGGCCGGGTTGTCCGCAGGAGTATCAGCTTGAACGCGTTCCGTGAGCTTGTGAGCGACCTTGGCAAGGAAGACGAGAAGCGTATCGATGTCTGCTGGTTGTGCCAGAGCATGAAGCAGGACGGCGTCAACGAGATGCTTGATGAAGTCCTCGCCGCGGAAGCTGGTTGCCTCGTTGGCGTACAGGGCGAGGAAGGCGTCGACATCCTGGTTCTGTACCGCCTTGCGCACGTCTGCGATGTGGATACGAATCCGCTGGAAGTTGGCTGTGTCCATGGTTGCTGTGAACGTAGCCTTGAGAGGTGTCTTCAGCTCACGCGGGCGCTGTGGTTGTCGTGCCCATCGTCCATGGCGAGCTCGGTGTCGACGTGTCCCGTTGGCAAAGTATTGACGTGGTGGGAACGTGTGGTTGGGTTGCAAGCAAGGCTCACAGTGGCGAGGTCAGAACGTCATGACGAGGCGGCGCCCCCAGCGCTTGAATTCACCGGAGCTCGCTTACGCCGTGGGGGCGTCACGTGGGACTACCGCGCGCGACGCGTCCGCAACGCGTCCTCTCCTTCCCCAGCTCATGGCAACATGCACAAGATCAACACACGACCGCGGAGCCCACACCCTGGGTGGTCCTGGCGGCTCACCACCACCTTCTCACCACTCACCGACAACACCTGCAAGGACGGCATCACGATGACCAAGTCGAAACACCCGCGCATGCCGCGCCTGTATCTCCTTCGCCACGGCGAGACGGAATGGAGCATCAGCGGACAGCACACAGGCCGCTCCGACATCCCACTTACCCCCCACGGCGAGGCCATCATGCGCGAACTCGCCCCACGCGTCGTATCCCGCTCGGACACCGACTCCAAGCTGATCGAACCAGCACGGATAGCGCACATCCTCGTCAGTCCAAGGAGGCGCAGTCAGCGCACCCTCGAGCTGCTCTTCGAGCACCTCACCCCGGAGGAACGTGCGGTTATTGTCAAGCCAGAAATCGTTCAGGACTGCAGAGAATGGGACTACGGTGGTGAGTGCATGGCTCCCATGTCATCAGCCACGAAGTGGATCTGACGATATGTCCTCTTCCTCGACCAGCTTATGAGGGCCTCAAGGTACGTATGTGCTCAGATCAGATTGTTGATCCTGGTGCTTACCTACCTATCGCATCCTAGACTGCCGAAATCAAGCTCAAGCGCCCCGACTGGAATATTTGGACCGACGGCACACCTGATCATCCTGACAAGCCCGACGAGCTGCCGGTGAGCAGCCTGCGCTTTGCCGAATGTTTCCCCACATGCTGACCTAGGTATTGCCATCTCCAGGGTGAGACAGCCGAGCAAATGACAGCAAGAGTGGACGGCGTTATCGCCAAGGTCCGCGCCCTTCAAAAGGCAGTCATCGAGGGTCATCCCGAGACATTGCATGACGACGCCGTCCTCAAGCACGGCGGCGATGTCATGATTGTCGCGCACGGTCACTTCAATCGCTGCTTCATCGCGCGCTGGCTCGGGCTCCCCTTGCCCACGGGTCGTGGCTTCGAAGTGGACGCAGGGGGAATGGCGCTTCTCACGTACACGCACAACAGCTTCGATGAGCCTGCGATTGGGGCCATCTTCAGCGCCAAGACGGGTCCCAAGCCCGTACTCGAGGCGGAGGAAGAGACACACCTCAAGACCACAAGTGAGTAGACTAGATTGAAAGCGGCAAGCTAATGCCATGGCTCAACTGACAGCTTGAGCGCTCATCCTCCTCAGTCCGACACGAGGAACACCAGTATCTTGCTTTGGTCAAGCGTGTCATCGAGGAAGGCGAGACGCGCCCCGATAGGACCGGAACAGGCACGCTCGCCCTGTTCGCACCCCAGCCATGCCTGCGGTTCAGTCTGCGAAACGGCACGTTGCCCCTCCTGACCACTAAGCGCGTCTTCCTCCGCGGCGTGCTTGAGGAGCTGCTCTGGTTTGTCGCCGGCAAGACGGACTCGAAGGTGTGTGTTCACCTTCCTCTCCTCTGGTTCGAATTCATCTCCATCATTCCCGGTTATCCACCCCACAGATTCTCTCAGATCGCGGTATTTCCATCTGGGACGGCAACGGCTCGCGAGCGTTCTTGGACTCGCGCGGTCTCTCGCGCCGTCGTGAAGGCGATCTTGGCCCCGTCTACGGCTTCCAGTGGCGACACTTTGGTGCCAAGTATGTCGACTGCGACACGGATTATTCCGGTCAAGGTGTCGATCAACTTGCCGAGTGCATCGAGAAAATCAAGAACAATCCGACAGATCGACGGATCATCATGAGCGCTTGGAACCCAACAGGTGAGTCAGTTGACTTCTTTTGCGCTTCGTGTCATCGACGGCTGATACCTGTGAAACTGTCACAGACTTGCACCTTATGGCACTACCACCATGCCACATGTTCTGCCAATTCTTCGTCTCCTTGCCTGACAAGGACGCGAATCCGTCAAGCAAGCCGGTCCTCAGCTGTCAGATGTATCAGCGGTCGTGCGACTTGGGTCTCGGCGTGCCGTTCAACATTGCAAGCTACGCCTTGCTGACGCACATGATGGCCAAGGTGACCGGCTGTGAGGCAGGCGAGCTTGTCCTCAGCATGGGTGATGCACATGTCTACCGTGACCATGTGGAACCGCTGAAGAGTGAGTTTGGGCCCCATTCTGCACCTAGACCTCAGATCTCACCCAGCTGACTCTTCATTCCTACAATGCGCGCCTCCATGCGCAGCTCAACTCACTCGCGAACCAAGGCCATTCCCGACCCTGAAAATCGCACGCAACATCACGGACATTGACGACTTTAAGGCCGAGGATTTCGTCGTCGAGGGCTACCAACCGCACGGCAAGATCGAGATGAAGATGAGCGTTTGACGGGTCACGCATCGATATATGGTGCTTTTGGAAACGATTGTGAGTGGACTCTTATCGCCTGGTGCGCCGCAGATGCTCCCAGCTGACGTTCACTCTCAGGGTGTTGATGCTATGCACGTATTGAGACGACAGCCGCATCAGGAAGGCGGCATCGGAGTCGGTTGTGATGAGAAGGTCGAGAGTGTCGCGCGTCCTCATTAGCGTACAGCCGCTCACACCCTCATCTTTACATCTCTGTCTCTTCCCTTCTCCCTGCCACAGCACCGTCTCTGCTCCAGCAGCAGCCTCGATCTGCGGAGCACGGCCTTCACATTCCGCTCCGCCCCTATGCCCGGCGTCCGCCGGTCCTCATAGCCGCCGCCCATGACGGCTGCGGGCTGAATGAGGCATCAAGGGTTCGCCTCATCTCGTCTTCGGCGTACATTTCGATCTTATCACCTTTCAATTCCAACGACGAAAGGCGGCTCAGGTCTTTGACGGGGCGTCGACCCTCGACACAACCGAGCGCCGCCTCCTCAGACCGCACCGGCTAGGCGGCAGGCGCGAAGCCGCGAACCCGTGTCCCCCTGCGCCGGCGGGATGGGTCCATTCACTTTCATCGCTGAGCGAGGGCGGATGAGGGGTGCACGGCCAGCAGGCAGCAAAGCTTCAAATGACACTTCCTCCAGGCGAGACACGCGGCGAGAGCGAAGAGCTTTTGCATCTCGTCCTCAGAGCGAAGAGCGAAGCGGTCGGATATCGAACATAATCAGGCTCCAATTGCGAAGCAAAGGGGGCTCAGGCGCATTTCGAAGCCTCCTCCTTCAAACCTGCTGCACAGCTCGCCGTAGCCGACTCGACATTGACGACGGCAACACCAGGCCCAAGCTACCATGTCGAGTGCGGCCACCTTCCCAAGCACAAGCGCGACCGGTCAACTATCCCCACCCAATTTCGGCACTCGCGACCTTCACCCGCCGAGGATGTCCATCGATGAGTCGTGCTATCCTACTTTTGTCACACGCGAGTCAAGACCAGTGCAGCAGATGCGCACAAACTCCATCAGCGACCAGTCCCAGACCGACGCGCTAATCACAGGGCCCGCACCGCAAGAGAAACCGACGACGTTGTCAATTTTACTCCTGGGCCAGGCGGGCGCGGGCAAATCTACGATCTTGAAGCAGATGCGGATGCTCTACAATCGCGAGGCGCACGATCGCGAGCGGCTTGGGTGGCGACTGATTATATTTTTGAACCGTGAGTCTGCATGGGCCGCTAGATGTGCTGATGGATCCCCGTAGACTAGAGCTGACGGCCTTTTCGGTGTGCTGAGTCTACAGTCATCAACTCTGTCAAGGCGATTCTCGACATCATCGAGCAAGACGAGGCCGAGCGCCGAGCGGAGCTCGCGCTGGACTCGCCGTCGCTCCACCAGGCGGGCGCAAGAACCCCAACGGCCCTGTCGAGCTCGGAAGCGTCCTTTGGTCGTTTCAGCCTGGTGATGCAGGCGCTGGGCACCTCTCGATTTCCACCACCTATCAGCACGCAAAGTGCCAGTCTCGCGGTGCCGTCAGCCGCGGGCCCGCGACCACCACCTTCTCCGATATCGTCCGCGTCACCATCAAGCCTGAACAACTCCAAAGTCCTCCGACTTCGACTCGCTCCGCTGTTCACGTTGCAGCGTGAGTTGCGTGATGAGCTTGGCGCGGTCGGGGACGAGGAGGACGCTTTGCGGACGCTTGTGCTCAAGGCTGGGTGGAATGGTCGGCTCTCGTCGTCGTCCGTCTCCTCGTTGGCGGGCTCGCCAAGGGATATCAGCATGACGATCAAGCCGGTGTCGGTACCGGCGCCTCCGCTCTCAGCTTTCATGAACAACACAAGTCTGCCGTCCAGCTTTGAAGGAACGGGGTTCGGACCCACTTGGGGCCCTCGTCCTCGCACAGCGTCCATCGCCTCCGAGGTGGCGGTCAGCTTCAACCCTCCACCTGCACCAACGCAGACGGCCCGCGTCCCTCGTCCTCGACACGGGTCTCGATCGGCCTTAGCGGGCTCACGCTCCATCCCGGCCCTGCTCAGCAAGGCCGTCGTGAGCGCCTCGGCTCCATTCCATATCCGCGGCAGCGGTGGCGGTGGGGGCGGTGGGGGCAGCGTCGTCGCTGGCTCGACGACGTTTGGCGCGAGCGACGCGCGGGTGGTCAAGCGGCTCAGTGTGGAGTCGGGCGATATGAATACCATGACGGATAGCGAGGCCGACCTGGTGGACGATGACGATGACGGTGAGGAGCCGGACGGGTTCTCGGCCTCGGTGTCGCCTCCCTTTCTGCCCAACCATCTGGGCCAGTCGCAGACGGGCAAGGAGAAGTCGCTGAGGAGGGCTTGGAACAAGAGGCGGTTGCAGGCCCAGCACTCCATCTCGACCATCATGGGCCGAAGCTCCGGGACGGGCTCGGCCGCGGCGGCGACGACGAGCATGGCGCTGCCCTTGACGACGCCCCCGCACAGCGCCCTGGTGTACTCGGTCGCGCGCAGGGTGTCCGTCGTCACGGCCCAGGTGCGCGTGCACACGCAGCAAGTGCAAGTCATCTCGCACGCCACCGCCGCCGCCGCCGCCGGCCGCGCGGATGCGCCGACGGGCGGGAGCGTGGTGGAGAGCCATGTGCAGGTGGAGAAGCACCGGCCGTGGATGCACCATCGTGGCAGCTCGGCGTCGTTTGACGAGAGCCATTTGCCGACGCTGAGCACGGCGGCCTCGTTAGGGCGGCCGTTTGTGGATGGTGATCCGCGTCTTTACAACCACAAGAACAACGGCACCTTGGCGGCCCCTGCTCATGGTGAGGTGACGGGACTGCGGCCGCAACGGTCCGCGCCGTCGGTCAAGAGCCTCAACACGGGCACGGTCAACGACGAGGGTCGCCAAGGCGGCACCGGCAGCGCCGGCATCATCTCGCACGGCTACTCCTACTCCAGCGCTCATCCGACCGCACGGCAAGACGGGGAGCAAGAGACGCTGCGCGACGTGTACATGTCCGAGGATCCGGACTCGTTCCATGCCCTGACGCGGGTGAGGTCGGCCGGGTCGGAGCGGAGTACCTGGTCGGTGATGTCGTCGCCGCTGCTGCACCATCATGCCTCGTGGGTGGCGGCGACACGTAGGAGGGCCGGTGGTGGTGGGTTGACGAGGCCGGTCCTCACGACGACTACGACTATGACTTGTGGGCCTGGCAGTGGTGGTGGCGGCGGAGGCGGAGGTGGAGAGGTTGCAGCTGGGCAAAGCCTGGCTTCCAGGTCGAGGTCGTGGACCTCGGCGGGCGTGTCGGTCGGGTCAGCGCAAGGGTACGGTCAGACGGTCGTCCCGCCCCACGCGATGATGGGAATAGCCAAGACGACTACAACTACGACTTCGTCATCGTCAGCTTCGTCCCTCGATGCCGTGGTCGCTTCGACGATGGGCACCGCTTACGACGGGCCGTACGCCCAACATCACCTTGATTCGAGCTCGCACCTTGGCGCCGGAGTTCGGACGGACGGGTGCTCAACAGCACCGACATTCGGTCCGCCTGCCATGCCTCTGCGTTCGCGAAGGGAGTCCGAGACGGCCGGGATGGTCTCGCCGCCCCCACCCTTTGCTCGGCTGGGCGAGATCGCAGAGGCCAACGCCAACGGAGGCGGTGGCGGTGTCGGTGGTGCTCGTCGGGACTCGTCGCAGAGCGATCGGAGCAGCCTGCTGACCCGGGTCCACTCTGGCCCCTGCTCTGGCTCCGTCTTGGGATCAGGGTCCGGGTCCGGGTCGAGTGGGCATGGGCGCTCGGAGATGAGCTCGATGACGTCCCGGGCGGCTTCGGACGAAGTGCCCGTACCGCCCTCGCCGTCCAAGGCGACGCTGCACGAGACGTCGGCGGCGGCGGCTCCGGCTCCGCCAGACTCAGGGGACACGGTAGGCTACCGACGGAACCACGCTGCGTCGATGGACGACCCGGCCGTGCTGCTGGCTGCGTGCAAGGAGGAGATCCGCGCGCTGTGGAACGATGCGGCTGTGGTGGCGTATCGCAAGCATTCATCCTTACCCGGCGAGGTCGACGTCGAGTAGTACGTACGAGTCTTGTTAGAAGGAAGACGCGGGACTGACCTCGAAATGCTTTCTACAGCCTGATGGACCATCTGGACCGCATCGCGTCGGCCGACTATGTGCCCACGGACGAGGACATTCTACGGGCGCGTGTACGCACGCTGGGCGCGGTGGAAGAGACGTTCCGGATCAGTGCTTCCCTGTCGGCGCGGCTGATTGATGTGGGCGGGAGCATCCACCAGCGCAAGGCATGGACGCCCTTTTTCGACAACAAGACGGACGCGTTCATCTTTGTGGCGTCGGTGGGTGGGTATGACGAGATGCTGGCGGAGGATGCGGGCAAGAACCGGGTGGAGGACTCGTTGGCGCTGTTCAAGGGGATCATGGAGAGCAAATTGTTGAGGCGGGCGTCGGTCATTCTGCTGCTGAACAAGGTGGACGTGTTGGCGACCAAGCTGGGCCGGGCTGCTGCGGCGGCGGCGGTGGCGGCGACGACAACGGCTACGCACGTCGACGGCGGCGGCATGGAGGACGAGCGGAGTCCTTTGGACGTTCGGACGCACTTTCCCGGGTACGATGGTCCGCTGGAGGTGGAGCCGGTGCTGGACTACTTTCGGACTGCGTTCCTTGCGATTGCCGAGGCGGCGCCGTACCCTGCGTCGGAGTGCGATGTGACGCCGACGCGGCCCGTGTTTGTGCACGCTGTGGTTGCGGTCGATGCTGGGGGTGGGCCGATGGGGATGGGGCGGGTGTTGCGGGATGTGATGGAGGTGGTGCTGGAGGGGCATGTTGCGGACATTGCCATGTTGTGAAGGGTAATAACATACTCAGCTTGTTCGTCTGCCTGCCCTACTCTGGGCGTGTGAGGATGCCATGGCTCTGTATTGATTGCCATTGGCAGCCATCAAGACGATGGTCTGCTATACAGGCATGGCAGGGAGTGTGCCATTTGTCGGTGGCAATGGTGGTGGTGTTGTCGGTGGCGACAGCTGTGGGCGTTGGGAGCGTGGGACTCGGCCGAGGCGGGAGTGCGAATCGAGTCATGACTCGACAGCCAGAAGCCAAGTGGAGGATGGGCTGCAGCCGCCCGCCCGCCCGCCAGCAAGACGCGGGTCTCAGGCGAACCAGCGGCGGAGTGATAAAGGGCGAGTGGTCACCTCCCTCCTTCGCCCCGCTCCTTCGCCCCCACCACCACCTCCTCATCGGTACTCAGTCCACCTTCTCAATCCACCGCCAAGCCGACTGAGTCCCACCCCGACTACACCGCTGCCCCAGCACCCCGTCAAAGACACCCCCCATTCACCCTCTCTGGCTCCCACTTCTCACCCACCCACACGATCCACCATGGCCTTCCAGCAGTGCGCCGCCCTCGTCTAAGCAAGACTACCACCCAGCAAGCAGTCAGAACCAGAACAACTACGCGCTCGACCTCCCCGTCGAACACGCCGTCTTGTCGGATTATCGATCACAGTCGTACTCCTACCAACCCAGCATCCCACTCGCGCCCCGCCCAGGCCCGAGCTCCCAAGCTACCTTTCCCCTTGCCAACACCAACAACGTAGGCCCAGCATGGCCTCCCCTACCGACCTCATCGGCGCCCGCCAGCGCACCATCCAGCAACAACAGCAACAACAAGCAACCACAGCAACACTGCGTATCGACCAGCAGCCGTGTTGTCGACCCCTCGACCAACAACAACTCACATAGCCTCCTCAACCTTCAGCCGCTTCTCAACGGCTACTCTTCAACACCGTCACCGACGAACACCACCACCAGCACGGACAAGTCGTCTGCTGCTCCAGCAACCTCGTCGTCTGCCTTCCAACTTCGACACTTGTACGCCGCCATCCACAGAGCTCGCACTCTGCAACAGCGCCAACGCAAGCTTGCCCAACAACAGGAACAGCTCCAGAAAGAGATCCAGCAGCACCAGCGTCCTCCCGCCACAGCATCCTCGGTCACAGCCCCCACACCGCAGGAAATCGCAAGCTTCCTCAGTGCGATCCACTCCATGACGGCCCAGCAATCTACCAACACCAACAACTTGCCAATCACCATGACAACCGAGTCCGACTACCCGCCTGCCCCCGTCGAGCTCCCATCCTGGATGCTCAAGGACGCAGCCGTGGCAGCCGCGGCCTCGGACATCGAGACGAGCCCAGTCTGGTCCACGCTCGCAGACGATTTCTCGCCCTCGGAGCAGGACCCATCGCCAGCACTGTCCGACGGACTCACCTTTGATGAGCTCCTCAGCTCATGCGACCCCAGTCCACTTCTGGCCGACGACATGGCCTACGTGGCTGGCTCGCTGGCCGAGGTGCCCCTCTTTGGTACATTCCCTTCCCTCCCAGGGCAAGACGCAGACGCCAAGATGATCACGGGCAAGCCGGCGGACCCGTCCAAGACGGCCACGGTGGCGTCGGCGCCAGCCGGTCCCATTGGCTTCAACGACTTTACCCTATTCCCTGACACGGCACCGGCGTCGGCACCTCACACCCAAGCTCACAGTCCCCATGCCGCCGCGCCCTTGCATCTCGCCTTTGGGACCAGTACGCCCCCCGGACCCGAGTCCGAGGACCCGGCTCAACTCCTCCTCCGGGCTCTGAATGCGGCGGCGGCAGCGTCGGCGCAGACCCAGTCTCAGCAGACCTCGGCTACGACGTCGCCGGTGCAACTGCACTCGACGGCGCCCTTGTCGACGTCGGCTTCCTCGACGGGTCGGCCGCCCCTGTTCCCGTCCGCCTCGGCTCCTGCCTCGTCTTTCACTTTTACGCCCCCTCTTTCTACTTCGACCACATCGACTTCCATCAACGCCACGACCTCGGCCGACACCTCGGTCGAGTCCAGCACCGCCAGCACTACCGCGGCCGCTACGGCGGCTGCTGTTGTACAAGGCAACAAGCGGTCGAGCTCGCGCAAGACGTCGGTCATTGGCGTCAAGCGACGGGCCGATGCGTCGGAGCTGTTGCCTCTGGATGCGCCCATCCAGGCGCGGTCGTACAAGACACCGTCGGCCACCTCGCGCAAGGAGCTGTCTTCGTCCTCGTCTCGAACGAGCAAGGATGCAGGCGAGGCTCCGACCAGCGCGGCCGACGCCGAGTCTGCCCCCGCGGACGCGAACCCAGCCGAGCCGACGGGCGCCGACCACCTGAACCCGCTCGAGGCGAAGCGACTGTCGAACACGCTGGCCGCGCGACGGAGTCGGCACCGCAAGGCGGAGGAGCTGCGCATCCTGCACGAGACGATTGCGTCGTTGCGGGAGGAGGTGTCCGGGTGGAAGCGGCGGTGTTTGCGGCTCGAGGCGGAGCGGGACGGTGAGCGCGGCGAGTGAGGTGGTTCGTCTTTTGTTCCCTTGTTTGGCTTGGTTTCCTTGGACTCTTTGGCTCCTTCCTTCCTTCCTTCCTTACCCTTTGGCTCCAACTCTCAAAAGGGTCGCATCGTGGATGCGACAGGTCTCCCTGCCCCGGCCGCCCCCCTTAGATCCTGGTCTCTCGGTCTCCCTTCCTGACCTGGCTACTGAATCAGAGTCCCGCGTTCTTTGGTCTCTTGCTGAACTCGTGCATGTGTGTGGTGTTGGAGGGGCGATGGGTGTCGCAATGAGGAGCGTGGCGTCGACGAGGACGGGGGCGGCGAGGACGCGCGTGCGATGACACCACCGCCATCTAAGCACCACCATCTAAGCACCACCAAGCACCACCACCTCGACCACCGAGACAACTTCGACAAGACGACGACCTCAAGCAGCAAGTCGCGCACATGAAACCGGACTGTACAATGGACCGCGAAGGACGGTGTGAAGAGGAGTGAAGGCCCGCACCCGCCGCGGCACCACCCACCACCCAGCCAAGCAGCAGGCAAGTCGGCATTCAGAAGCAAGCATGAAGCAGTCCACAGTCCACTCGGCTCGGCTCGGCCTGGTACCTACCTACCAGTAGACCTCACAGTGAACAGCTCGCCATCTCGGTCCTCGTGTTGGGGGGGGGGGGGTTGGGGCTTTGCGAGCTGGCGAGTTTGCGACGCTCGATGCTCGATGCTCGACGCTCGACGCTCGACGCTCGACGCCAGACCGCGCAGAGGCTAGACGCGATTACAAGGAGCGCTGAGCAGCGAGCACCCGGCGCCAGGCAGAGGCGAGAATCGTCAATCGAGACGCGCGGCCGGCGGGGGGCGCGACGAGTTCATACGATGCGTGTTGGTCGGCTTGGCGCATACGGAGTATGTACGAGAGACAATTTCTGCCTTTGGGTCCGGTCGGCTAGTGGGACTCGGGGTCGATGACTCGCCCTCTTCGGCTTCAGCTTCAGCTTCAGCTGCAACGCTTCTCAACCTCAAGGCTTCAAGCACGCGCCCGCCGCCGCCCGGAAGGGGCCAGGAGTTGGGACGGCGTGTACAGAGTACAGTACTCACCGGCCTGGTGAAGTAGCAATCCTCCCAGGGTTGGAGTCGAGCTCGTCCCAAGGTTCCAAGATCTCAAAATCCCAAGGTCCCAACTTCCCGACAATCCCAAGAAGCAAAGATCCCACCCGGCCGCCCGCCGCAGCCGGCCAGCCGCCGACTCGGGCCTTGGCGACAGAACGGACGAGGGGCCGCGGCGCGGTCAAGGAGTAAGGACGCAAGTCTGCATCGCGCGCGGTGCGTGGCGTGTGGCGCCTGGCGCCGGCGCTCTGCGCACTACCAACGTATCCCACTCATAATGTGGCGGGCAACATTGGACATGGGACGGGCAGTAAATTTTGCAAAAGGAGTCGAGGGACAAGCCAGGACGAGACGACAAGAGTCAAGACGCCCATGCCGCGGAGAAAGAGCCCTCGTACTTTCTGGGACTCGGCGTGGCCCCGGCCGGCCGCGATGCCCGACACCGCGGCGGCGGTCGGACTCCATAGTCCACACACTGGCCTCGCAGCTTGCATACGAGTGCGCTGGTGGCCACGTCTTTCGGGCGCCGGTTGGTTGCAAAGATGGAGCATGTCAGAGGGTGGTGGGTTGGGCCGCGACTTTGGAGGCCAACTGGCAAATACCCAAGCTTGCACAAGCGCTACAACGGTGACTTGGGGATCTGCGCTCCACGCTCCATTTCAAGAGTCAAGACGGACGACGCGACCGTTGCAAGTTTTTGTCGATCCACTGTCTTCCCTGCCGTGGGGAAGTGGGGAGAGCGTCCCCCAAGACGGGACGGAGGGGTCAAGGTTCCTGGATCTCTCCAGATCTCAGGCACGCCCGCGCGTCGCGCCCCTTTGACGCTCCGACCAGGGATGACGCTCAGCAAGAGAGGACGTTCGATGCGATGATGGACTGGCCCAGGCGTCCCCAACGACCGCTTTTTTCGCAAGAGGGCGGTGGCCGGTGGACCGGTGGCGCATGAACCAACCGATGGACTGCAGTCTGCACTTTACCCACTTTACCAAGGTCGGCAAGGAGGGGGAGTGGGACGGAGGTGGGCTGACTGGGACACAACTCACGAGGGTGAGCCTTGCCCTTCTTCCCCCGCGCAGTCGACAGTAATAGTGAGTCGGAGCCTCCAGTCCGACCTCATCGGACCTCGCCTAGCTGACAGTCACAACCATCTTCTGGATCGTTCTCACCTTGTGGATCTCCTCCATCCTGCAGACCTCAAACAGCCCAGCCCTCTGCAGTCGTCTGCTCTACACCGACGCCTCGACGGTTACGCTACGGGCTCACGTCCAAGGGGGTACGCGTACAAGTGCACAACTCCACTCCCACCATCGACATTCATTGGGCCGCCGCACAGCTCCCTCCCCTCCACGCAGCCAGACGGCGCTATCGCCGTCCCGCCCGAGGCGCTCGTCGTCCATACTACAGTACGGTACGTGCATCGTGCATCGCGTCTCATTGATGGGCCCTCTTGTTACAGGCTGCGTGCATAGAGGCTAGAGCAGGCCACTCTGTCGATGCTCGCCCCTTCGACGCCGGACCCACGCAGAGTCCAGAGACAAGTGGCGGGGTAAGATGGGGGGTCAATCTCGTCTGACTCTTGTTTCCGACTTGTCCCACTTGATGCTGGTGCATAAGAAGTGACGTTGGCATGGCTAATTGGCTCACTTCCTTCTTCCCTCCTTCTTGTCCCTCACCTCTCTGCCGCCCTCCTCCCTTCCCCCCTCCTCCCATCCTTATCCCTAGTCATCCCCGTCCTCCTCCTATTCCTACTCAAGATGCGCGTCTTGACCGCCCTCACGGCTGCCGTCGCCCTGGCCAGCATAGCCTTCGCCCTGCCCCCGACGTCGGAGGCGCCCGCCAAGGCGGCGCTGCACGCCCGTGCGGTGTACCCTGCCAAGGGCGAGCCTGCGTACTCGCAGAACCTGACAAGCTAAAGGCTGCGATTGAGTGTCTGAGCCCGTCAACGGTTGGCCAGGCTGCGGGTGGGGTTGTGCTCCTTGTTCACGGTGCGTGTCTTTGACCTCGAGTAGTTCTTGGGGTGGCAAGGTCGCTGATGAATGGATCGCTTTGATGGATCACAGGCACGGGTAGCACGGGCCGCGAGTCGTGGCTGAACGGGCCGTACACGAACATCCTGCCCAAGCTGTCGCCCGGCTTTGACGTGTGCCTGCTGACGCTCCCGTTCCGTGCGCTGGGCGATGCGCAAATCTCGGCCGAGTACGTCGTGTACGCGGTCAAGTCGCTTGCGATCAAGTCGGCGACGAAGAAGGTGCATGTGATTGGGCACTCGCAGGGCGGGGGCGTGAACCCGCAATGGGCGATGGCGTTCTGGCCGTCGATCAAGAAGAAGATCCAGACGTTTGTGGCGCTGTCGGGCGACTTCAAGGGCACGCTCGGCAACGTGACGGATGCGGGTCTGTCGACCAAGAAGCTGCCCGTGCTGTCGGCGTCGCTGTTCCAGCAGTTTGGCGGGTCGCACTACATGGCTGCGCAAAACCGGATTGCGCCCGGTGCGCTGCACCCGAACACGACGTCCATCTTCTCGCTCTACAACGAGGTGGTGCCGGCCAAGTCGAGCCGGATTGAAGGGGCGGCCAACTTTTTGATCCAGGACCTGTGCGGCAAGCTGTTGGTGGTGGACCACTTTTTGCAGATTGTCGAGTTCTCGACGTTCAACCTGTGAGTATCTCTGCAAAGGGGGAAGGAGAGAATGTGAGCTGACGATGGTCTTGCTGGATTAGGGCCTACGATGCGCTGTTGTATGGTACGGCATCGTCGACGCGGTTCAACAAGAAGACGCAGTGCCTGTCGTACGCGGACGGGAGCAAGAAGAAGCTGACGGACCTGCTTCCGAACCTGTATGCGGTGCTTGCGGATCTGGCGTCGATTGTGGCGCTGTACAAGGTGCCGGGGGAGCCGTACCTCAAGCCGTACGTGTGTGCGAAGGGCGTGGCGGGCGATGCTTCGTACTGTGCCGACTCGGGATACTTCCCTTGAGCGAGCACGGAGCGTCTTCCTTCCTTGGCCCCTTTCTCCTCCTCGTCCCTCTCCTCTCCTCACCAAGATCCGATCCCATTCCGCTCCTCTCACGACCTCCTCCGTTCCTCCCTTGTCCCTCTTCCCTACCCCTACCCTTGCTGCCCACGGCCCGATGCCCACTCCACTGCCGAGTATGAAGAGAATGAATGAATGAATGCGCACCGTTTGGAAAGGTGCCCTTACCCGCCAACTTGTTGCGTGGACCGTGGTGACTAGTATGACTGAGGAGGATCCGCGGGACGGGCGCGGCGGCGGCGTGGGCTGAACCTCCTGACATGAGATGCATGGGAAAGAAGATTCAGGTGAGGATGGATTCAACTCCGGGTGAGGGGCGAGGGCACAGTGCAGGGCAGGGAGGGCCAGGGCAGGGCGAGGGACGTTGGGCCGTCAGTCGGTCAGCGTAGAGGCAGGCAGACGTCGTGGTCCGTTGCTGTTGCTGTTGCTGCTGCTGCTGTTGCGTGGTGAGTGGGTGGTGAGTGGGTGGTGCTGGCAGGGGAGGGAGGAGGTCGGCCAGTCAGAGTCCATCCGGCCGGCCTCCTCTCTGCCGCTCGCTCCGTCACCGACTGCGAGCCCAACCCGCGTCGGCCTCATCATCCCCATCATTGTCCCTACCACCATCGACATTACCACCACCACCACCAACATCGACACTCTGCCCCCTGTCCACTCCCCCTATACGCACAGGGAACAGCCATCAGGCACTCAGCATCAAGGCCAAGCGGCAGAGAGAGAGCAGCTCAAAAGAGGCTCAGACAGCAGACCACCGCCCCTCACAAGCATACATACCTCGACAAGAGGAGGAGGGCAAGCAAGCCAATCGACACACCATGAGGGAGTCCAACTTCTCCAACCCAGCCACCAACAGGGCATGCGTGTGCATCTCCTCAGCCGTATACGATCGCAGGGGTGAGCATCTCGTCTTACTGCTGGTCCAAGCACACCCCTCTCACACTCATCCATCTCCTCACAGCCATCGACTCCACCTCGACCCTGCCCTTGATCAACTCGCTCAACCATCTCGCCTACCTCACCTCCACCTCACCACGCATCCGAGAAATGGTCACCCTCGACGGAGGGCTCGAGCGGCTCATCCAGATCCTCCACCGCGTGCCGCCAGCACCCTCCCCAGCACGGCCCGCCACCACACAGCTCATCCGGTCCATATGGAAGTGGAGCCTCGCCTTCCAGTGCGCCGTCAACATTGGCGTACGCGGCACCGAACACGTCCGCATCCGCGTCGTCGACGCAGGCATGGTCCCCATCACCGTCAACGTCCTCCAGTCCTATATCGCCGCCTTTGACCTCGCCCATGCCCAGGAGCGCGCAGCACGGCACGCTCACAAGGACGCAGCCGCCGCGTCCTCGGCAGCGCGGGCAGCCTCCAAGGCGGCAGCAGATGCAGCCGCACGCGCCTTGCTGGCCTCCTCTTCTTCCTCCTCCTCCTCATCAAATCAGACGGCAACGCTGCCCCGCAGCAGCATCGAGGCCGACTCAGCTTCCACCGCTGGTGCCGCCGCCTCAGCCTCGTCATCGTCCTCATCCTCAATGATCATGTCCACTGCGCAAGAGGCTCAGTCCTCTCGTCACCACCACCACTCTCAGCACGGATCATCAATGCTGCAAGCACAAGAAGGAGCATCAACCGATCTCAACATCGCCGATGCCTTCTTGACCGCATCCTCATCCTCCACCTCCCTCGTCTCGGGCCGTCGCAACGCCGTCATCCAAGACAACGGATCACTGCTCCCCGTACAGAGCACATCCTCCAACCCATCCTCCCGCTCGCCATCTCGATCACGAGCGAGCTCGCGGCATCGACACACCACGTCCTCCGCCAGCACCTCGGCACTCCGCAGTACGGCTCTCGCTCAGCAGCAGCAGCAGCAGCAGCGATTACTAGCTCTACAACAAGAACAGGAACGCGAGTCGTCCGTCGACTCGTCCCAGTCCTCGTCCTCGGCCCTGTACGAGGCCGTCGCCGTCGCAGGCCCAAGCCAGCGCTCGAGACGGCACCATACCAATGATACCGCCACCGAGATGGACACGGACATCCACTCGCAGGCCACGTCGGACTCGGAACGGACCGGCCTGGACGCCATGGAGGCCGAGGCTGAGGCCGAGACAGAGGTCGACGTCGAGACGGACACGGCGACGTCGACAGCTACGCTGGGGGGTGCCCGTCCCGACGCTGTTGCCTCGTCGTCGGCTGGATTGGGCATGGGCATGGGCACGCTGTTTGACAATGCCGAGTATGGGCTCTGGATCCGGTCCGGTCTGGGCGTAGGGGCGATGGGCGAGGACGATGACGACTCCTTGGCGGGGCCAGGGGCCGGGGCTGGGGCCGGGGCTGGGGCCGGGGCTGGGGCCGGGGCTGGTGGGGTTGGTATTGGCGCTACGGGTAGTAGTAGTGGCACGAGCGGGCATGCTCATGTCCAAGCACACGGACACGGACACGGTCACGGACACCCACATCCCCGCAGTCACCCTTTCCACCCGCACCACTCCCATCTCGGCCAGGGCGCCCCCGCGGTCCGACACCACGCCGACGACCCCATGACGCTCATGATCGACGCCCGCGGCAACCAGCTCGTGCCGGGCTCCCTGGCCATGAACATGGAAATGGACGACGGCGGGTTGGAGATGCCCGAGAGCGCGGACGGCGCATCGGGCCCGGGGCAGACTCATCGGCCGGCGCTGGGCCAGCGGAGGGGTACGTTGAGACCTCATGGTGCCGAGGCGGCGGCGGCGGCTGCCGCTGCCGCTGCCGCCGCTGCTGCTTCTGGGGCAGCAGCTGCGACTCAAGGCATGACGGCTGGCACGGGGCCTGTGGACGGTACAGGCACACCGCTCTATGCGGCCTTACCGGCGGGCCTGCGGACTCAGCATGGCCAAGCGGCGTCTATCCACCCTGACCAAGCTGCAGCAACTGCGGCCGCGACTGCGGTCACACCTCGAGCGCCCGAAGCCAGGCTGGGACGCTCGCATACTCGCGGTCGACGGTCGTCCCAAGGGCAAGGGGTGGCCGAGGGCTCTCGGCTGGGTCATGAGCAGAGTGTCGCTGCTGATGCTGAGATGGCGGCTGCCACGGCTGCGGCAACAGCAGCAGCAGCAGCAGCAGCAGGTCAAAGCCCCGGTCCGACACTCGCTCCTACCACGGAGCCAAGCGTGGCGGGTCTACCGATGTCGTCCCGCCCACTGCCCTCGATCATCTACCGCGAAGAAGAGGTGCTCCTCTCGCTCCAGCTCTTGGCATACGTGAGCAAGTACCCGCACGTCCGCGAGCTGTTCCACAGTCCCGAGGTGCTGCAGGGCCGCATGCCCGAGTGGTACTCGATCGTGGCGAGCGCGGCCATGTCGGCCTCGTCGGCGTCGGCGTCGGCTTCGGCTTCGAGTGGCGCGGGCGCAATGGGTGCGACGTCGTCGTCTGGGCTATCACCGGAGGCCGAGGCCCAGGCCGAGGCGCAAGCGGTGCGCGCGACGGCCGAGATGCTGAACAAGTACGCGACGCGGACGACGTCGTGGGACCCGTCGGCGCCGGAGCACAAGACGGTCTTCTCCATCGCGGAGCGTTTCACCTTCAAGCCGTCCAGCTCGCGCGCGGCGGTCAAGCGCTCGGCGCTGACCAAGGACATCCAGTACTGGGCGAGCGTGATCATGCGCAATGCGTGCCGGCGGGACGACGCGCGGGGCGGCATCCGGCAGTGCGCCAACATGCTGTGTGGCCGCTGGGAGACGTTCCCGCGCGAGTTTGCGAAATGCCGGCGGTGTCGCAAGGCCAAGTACTGCTCGAAGCAGTGTCAGAGCCAGGCGTGGGCGGCGGGGCACCGGCATTGGTGCAATACGGCCAAGGAGGACGCGGAGGCGGATGAGGCGCATTTGGGCAAGGGGGCGGAGAAGGCTCATCCTCAGGGTCAGGGTCAGGCTGGGGGTGGCGGTGCGCGGCCCGTGTCGGCTGGTGGGCAGGGTCAAGATCACGGTCAAGATGGGCCGGCGCCAAGTGACGACGCTGCCACTGCTGACGCCGCTGCGCAGGGTACGGACTCGGCCTCGCCCATCCGCACCGAGACGCTCGCTACGCCCCGGGCTGGGGCGGCCGACTCGGCGTTACCTCTTCCCAATGCGACGCCTACGCCTACGCCTACGACGACGCGGACGGAGGAGGCGGAGCAACAAGAAGGGTTGGCGAGAGGCGAAGCTTTCGTCCTCGATGACGCCGTTACGGGCCCGGGCTCGGGAATGGGCACAGGGACGACCACGTCGGATGAGGAGGACGGCGAGGAGGGCGAGGTGCGGATGGATGTAGACGGCGAGGGTGGCCTATGAGGAGGCCCGTTTGAAGTCCTCCTGCGTACACAAGCACGGTCGCTCGCTCGCAAGCACGGAGGCAAAGCAAGGCACGAAGACACACACACTCGATCCGGTAGATGATCTGGGACGGCCCTTGGGCTCTGCAACGACTACGACTACAGCTCCGACTCCGACTCCGGTCCCGACTACAGCTACAGCTACAGCTCAAGCTACATACTCGTACATCAACGCCTACCTTCTCCCCTCCGGCTCGACCTTGACTCGACTGCTCGCTCGGCATACAGCATCATCCTCAATCCTCATCCTCATCAGCATTACTCTTCCCATCATCATCATCATCAACATGATATCGTACAAGGGGTTCCAAGAGCGGTTCGTCGGAGCGCGCGCGCGGCGAGGGAGCAAGTCGGTTCGGAGAGGCCACACGCGGATACGCGGGTTCGGGGGATTGCTATTCCACTTCCACTTCCACTTCATGCTCTTGGAGGCGGGAGAGAGGGGGTGTCGGCGCGGTGCTCCGTCCCTCCCCGCCGGCCCCGGCCTCGCTCTCTCGTCCGTCCCCTTGCCTTGTCGTCGTGCAAGGTATACCACAGTACAGTAGCATCCTGCGCTCAGCTTCCGCCGCTCCGAGCACCGAGAACGGGGCTTGGGACTCTGTTGGACTCGTAACGAACCCCTTGGCCCCCTTCCGGCGCGACGCGTCGACGCGACGTTGCCGCTGATGAGGGGCGGGGCTTCTGTCCGCACTCGCCAGTCGCCAGACGCCACGGACGGACCGAACGCACGATGATGGCGATTGGGGGCATCTCGGACGCCGAAGAAGCACGGTGCCCTGCCCGGTATGTGTCGTACCCGGGTGTTCGGAACCGTGCCGGCTGACAGGCGAATGAATGTCGCTCCGTAGCGCGCTCGTCATTGCGTTGCTGCGTCACGCGTGCTTCATCTTCTGAAGGCTTCTGCCTGCCTGCCTCCAAGTCACACGAGGACTGTACGCGCATCGGTGGAACGGTGAGTGGCAGTCTTGGAGCGCGCGGTGGGAACGGATGGAGGCGGGTGTCTAAAGAGGGGTGGACGGGGAGGAGGCGCGTTCTGCGCTCGTACCTCCATCATCGACCATCAAGCACGGTCAGCTCAGCTCTCACCTTCTCTCTCCTCCCCACAGAGATCTCCTTTGCCTCTCCCTGCCCTCTCCCTCTCCCTCTGCCTCGCCTCTCCCACACAGGGTCATTTCACCAACGAAGCAAGGCAAGACGAAGAAGGATGACGTCCAAAAGCGCACCCTACATCCAACACCTCCTCGTCCGTCGCTCGCGCTACAACCTCACCAAGACGCCCGCCCTGCTCAGCGATGCCCAGCTGAGGGACCTCGTCACGACCGTCGTCAAGCACTCGCCCTCGTCTTTCAAGTGAGTTGGTCGGTCGGCGCGTCGCAGCACAGCGGTCGGAAGCGTGGTGGGACCTGTCCAAGCTGAACCCCTGCGATGATCCCACCCTCCTTCCCAAGCTCCCAATCCTCACGCGTCGTCCTCCTCCTCGGCACCGCGCACGACGCCTTCTGGACCGACACCGTCCCCGCCGCCCTCCGACGCACCCTCACCGACACCGACCCCGCCTCCCTCGAACGCAACCTGGCGCGCTTGAGCAAGTTTGCAAACGCGGCGGGGACGGCCCTCTTCTTTGAGGATGGGGGCGTGGTGCAGGCGCTCAAGGAGAGGACGCCGGCGTATGCGGAGCTGTTTGGGCAGTTTAGTGCGCATTCGACGGTACGTACCTTTGTTCTTTCCCTGCCCCTCCGAGCTTGACTGACAAGAAGGCTACGCGCACGCACGCACGCACGCACGCACGCACGCACCAGGGAATGGCCCAAATCAACCTCTGGACCGCCCTCTCCCTCGAAGGCTACGGCGCCAACCTGCAGCACTACGCCGCCGCCGGCCCGCCCTTCCTCTCCAAGCACAACTTGCCGCCGCAGTGGGTGCTCCATGCCCAGCTCGTCTTTGGCGCGTTGGCGGACCCGGGGGAGGCGCTCAAGGAGAAGACGTTCCTGCCGGATGAGGAGCGGGTGCGCGTGCTTGGTGCGTCCTCGGCGGCGGCGACGGCGACGGGGGAGGGGCAAAGGGACGGCGCGTGAGGATGGACAAGGTGGATACCCTCCACCCTGACTCGTACTCGCATAGACACACGGCAGGCGGACGTACCTCGCCCTGTTACCTTGGTAGGAGTATGGGAGGTGGCTTGGTGGAAATGAGGACAACGGAACGACTTGTGCTATACATTACCAGGGCAAAGACACTCGGAACAAGGCGCGTACCACGCAGGCGAGGTGGAAGGGGCAGGGAACCAACCAGGGGCAAGGTCCATCGGGGAGATCATCTTGTTGGGGGGAGAGAAAGCCGTCGTAGTCGTAATCGTCGTAACGTACCGAGCTGGGCGAAGGGGTTGAAGGGAACGTCGCGAAAGTGCCGTCCTGCGTCCGACACGTCGTCAAGGATGAGCACAGTCCGGCAAGACGATGCCCTCCTTCAACTTCTTGCTCGAGTCGAAAAGCCCCCAATGCGCCTCGACGCCCCCAAACGCCACATTCTTCCACGGCTCGTCGAACGCCTCGAACCAGAAGTAGCCCGGGTTCGCGCTCGTGCTCGCCGCGCTCGCATTGGCATTGGCCGCGCATACGTACGTGGCGAGGAGGGTGTTGAGCCCGTCCATGCCGGCCACGGCCGGACCCTCGTTCGCGAACGCCGTCTCGTTGGCGCCTGATGGCCAGCCCACTTCGGCAATGATGAGACGCGGGTTGTTCGGCGCGGTGAGCACGACGGAGGGCGTGTTGGTCATTGTGTAGTCCCATGTCCAGCCGGCAGCGAGCTCGACGGGCACGCCGCCGAAGAAGGGGTGTATGTTCGCTTGGATGTAGCTGTGGGTGTGATATCAGTTAGCCAACTCGTGAAGCAGAAAGAGCCTTCTTGTGAGAGACTCACTCGGAAGCGGCCGCCAGCGTGGCGGTGATCATCGAGCCCGCATCGCCCGTCCCAACCGGCACCGTCTTGGGCAAGTTCATGCCCGCCAGCAAGGTGCGCATGTCCGCCATCTTGGTGATCAGATCCGCCTCCGACCCGCCATTGAGCAGATACTCGTTGCCGACCGTCACGCCCTCGATGCGGTCCACACCGTAGCGCGTGATGGCGTCCTGGAGAATCTCGACCTGGCGCGCGTACGTCGTCGCATTGTTGTCGACCCACACGGCGGGGTAGATGGTCATGTTGACCTTGGTCTGGTTGATCGCCTCGAGCACGAGCTGGGTCACGTTGCAGTCGGTGCCGTAGAGTCGGATCCGGGTCGTGAGCTGCGAGAGGAGCTGTACGTCCTCGATGACTGCGTCGAGGCTGTCGCCGCAGGCGGGGTACATGGCGTTGAGCGGCGTATACGCGATGCCGTAGAAGCTCTGCTTCAGGCGACTGTCGAGGTCAAACTTGCTCGGATCCTTGGGATCGCTCTTCGTCACGCCCGTCACGCCGTTGCCGGAGCTGTCGCTGCTCCCGCCATTGCCGCCCTTGGACTTGGCCACCGTGACCGAGATGGCAATGATGACGATCAAAAGCGCCAGGCCGCCCACGCCGCCAATGTACCACCACAGCCGACTCTTGCGATTGCCGTGCCCGTCCTCGCCATAGTCATTGTAGCCGTATCCCTTCTCCTTGTTGCCCCACGGCAGCGAGAAGCGCGAGCCGCTCGCACCCATCGCGCCCGCTCTTGCTCCCGCCGCCCCTGCGAGACCCGCGGCGCCCTGCGCCTCCTTGCGCGCCAAATAGCGATCCCGACTGGCGCTGTACCGTGCCTGGGAGTTGCCCCATGCATCGTCGTAGTCTTCGTGGTGCGGTCGTGCATTGGCGTGATCGCGGTAGTAGTCGTCGCCGTCGAGGTCGTCGTCGTGCGCGGGCGTGGCCATGTAGCGTCCGCTGGGCGGGTAGGCGCCCGCGCCGTAGGGCGAGCTCCGTCCTCCGCCCGCCATGGCGGCGCCCATTGCGGGGCCTGCGCCGCCGTGTCCATAGGTATAGTGATGGTCCATGTCGCCAAATGATCTGCGGGCGGGGTACTCGGCGTCGAGGAAGCCGGCTGACTCGGTGCTGGGACGGGCCTGGTTGTGGAAAGGGTCGTGGTAAGGGGACGCTCGCTGATTGATGACCGAGGGAGGTGGTGAGCTGGCGATGCCTTCGGGATAAGGGCTGGGAGAGTGGGCAGTACTGAGCCGATGGGGCGGGGGCATACGATCAAAGTCGTCGTAGTAGTCTTGGGTGTCGGCGTCGATGCCAGCGGGCACAAAGCCGGATCGGCTGGGTCCTCCTGCTGGGAGCAAGCCGGTGCGCTCGTAGGTGACAGCGTCGCCGTCGTAGGCCATGCCTGGGCGTGAGTGGGCCATGGCTTGGTGCTACTGCTGTTGCTTTTACTGCTTGCAAGGGTGGTTCTCGTGAGACGTGCTTGGGCCGCAGCCGCCTTGGTATTTGCGCTTGGCGTCTCCTTGGAATCGTCGGAGGCTGCCCGTTGGCACGATGCGCGACTGGCCAAGCTGTGTCGAAACGACTGCTTGGCTCGGGGTGGTGGTACGATTGGCGGAGGAGGCTGTGCGTGTGGATGGTCGTCGTCGTCGTCGTGCTCGAGCAAGGGGAAGGGCTTGTTGCCCGTCGTCCTCGCTGTCGAGCTCCATGGTCGCCTTGTCGTGAGCCCCTTTCCGTGTTTTGATCTCGGTCAAGGCAGTGAAGATGCCATCGGGCGGATCTGCACCAGGCACTGCGCCCGTCGTCGGCATCCTCCTCGGCAGTCGGGACAGACGCGTTGAAGTTGTGTCTACGACGCGTCCCTTCTTCGGCACCCCACGTGAGCTAGCACGCATCGATGCTGTCAAGGGTACCAATATACGACCAAGGTCAGTCAGACACACGGGACGAAGTCGTCGAGGGGAGGTGACTGTGTGCTCACTGAGCGAGGAGCACTCTTTCCCATTCCTGCAGGCCATCGCCCCCGTCCTCTTGAGGAGGCTCGACTGGCTCGGTTGAGGCGGCCACGGCACTGCCATCATCCGCCTTGCGCTTCTTCTCCGCAGGACCATCGTCCTTGTCGCCGTCCGAGGGCGGCTTGTCGCCTGCCTTCATGGCATCGATAGCCTGCTGGAAGACGGACCACGGAATGCAGTTGCCCTTGACCAGCTCAACAGCCGAGGCGTCCGTACCGCTGGAGGCGGGAGGCTCGAGCAATTCTTCCTTCGCCGCCCAGTTCTCAGCATCCGACGCCCCGAGCTCGTCGAGCCGTCGAGGACGATACCACCGATCGGTCTGCCACTGGCCTTGCTTCGTTCGACGGAGAGCAACGACGTGGGCGGCACTGCCTGCTTGACGGGCGAGATCGTGGACAATCGAACGCACGTAGGTGCCTCCGCCAACGGACATTGTCAATCCAAAGGCAGCCGGACTTTTCTCGGGGTGGGCTTGATCAACGTCAGACTTGGCGGTCGGCTTGGTTTCCGGTATTGGTGCCGAAGCCGTTTCGACTGCCTCTTTGACCTCATCCACGGTAGCTGGCTCTTCCGCTGTAGCATCGCCAGCGAGTCGCCTCACCTTGCCCACCAGGGCCTTCTCCTCGGCAGGTACCTCCTTGGAGGGCTCCTTGTACGGATGCGAGCCGGCCTCGAGCCACTGATTGAGTTGGAGCGTCTTGACCTCGACTTTGCGCCGCTCAATGGGCCGAGGGAGCTCCTTGCCTTGCCGGGCATACTCAAACAGACGCATGCCATCGATGCGCAGGGCCGAATAAAGGGGCGGCGCTTGGAGAATGCTACCTCGAAACGAAGGCAGGTGTTCGGCGAGGGTTTGCGCGGTAACGTGAGCGTGTGGCTCGCGGTAAAGAATGGGATCTTGAGAGTCGTACGAGGTCGTGGACGAGCCGAGCAGCCCAATGGTCAAGTAGTCCTGACAAGGCCAAACTGTGCTGAGCGCTCTGCTTGCTAGCATGGCAGCGACTCGGGATTGCTCACCTTGGTCCCATCGAGATACGTCTGTAGCTTCTTGGTACCGTCGCCGACGCCAATCACTGCGGTGAAAGAGGGCGACTCTGTCAGCATCTTTGCCTGTCTGGACCTGGGCACGGACACATACCCAGCACACCGCTGGCAAGCGGGTCGAGAGTGCCACCCTGGCCAATCTTGGGCGGCAGCGGCTCGCCCTTGCGACCTGCGCTGCGATCCCACTTGCCTCCGCCGCCGCCGCGTCCTCGTCGGTCTCTCTTGCCGGTCGGCTTGCGGTTGTCAGGGAGCGAGCCATCTGCGTTGAGGAAGAGGGCCGAGCTGGCAAAGAGGGGCTTGAGCTCGTCGAGAAGCGACATTGACGTGGGTCCGCTCGGCTTGTCGATGGCAAAGACGCCTGAGAGCGGGCGCTTCGACTTGGCCGCCGCCGTCGTCGTCATGGTGTGGTACGAGTACGGCCGCGTGAGCGAGTCGAACGCAGCGCGCAACGAGGGGCGGTGGGCTGGTGCAATGCTGCGCAGTGAGGTCCGCGTTAGCATGCGACGTCGTGCGATGAGCAGCTGCTGTCAGAGACGGAGCTCAGGTGTCTGCGGAGGCCGTCGTCGTCGTCGTCTCATCGGACGGGGGTGGGACCTCATCGCCACTTGAGAAGGTCTTGAGAAGCATCCTGGTCGGCGAATTCTACGCCCGATATATTCCCCGACCTTGTCCATGGTGATCCTCGCCCCGCTCACACGCACATGTCACAGCGACCACCACCACCTCGTTGACCTCGTCGACCGCACGCGGCACCTCGTCAACCCGTCCAGCTATGAGCGGTGCAGAGCAAGAGCAAGATGGGAGCAAGGCGCAATGGAGTGGCGAGCGCGCAACACTGCCACTCCCTCCTCCTCATATCGCAGCACTGCTTACCGATGCCCACTGCCACCCCACCGACGAGCCACGGCTGCGGCGAGCTCCAACGCAAGACGGGAACGGCGGCGCAGCATTGACAAGTATGGACGACATCTTCCGAGCCCTGCGCGATCACCCGCTGCGCAACATCTGCGTCATGTCGAGCAGCCTCGACGATCAGCATCTCGTCCGCGACCTTGCCGACAGAGCCAAGGCGGATACCAGCTCGCAGGGGGCCAACATCGTACCAGCGTTCGGACATCATCCCTGGTTCGTCCATCGTATCAGCTTGCACGACCCACCACTGCCCAAAGAAGAGCACTACCTCGACATCTTTGCCGGTGCCCACGACTCGGAGGAGCACGCCTCCCTCGCCTGGGCAAGCCCTCCGCCCTCCAAGACCTCGGCGTCCAAACCCGAAGCTCCTCCCTCAGCAGCCGACAAGAACCGCAGCGAGGAGCTCGCAGAGCTCATCAAGTACCTTCCCGAGCCCGTCGCGCTCTCGCAAGTGCTGCGCGACCTTCGTGCGAATCTCGAGGCGCATCCCAACGCTTTGCTCGGCGAAGTCGGCCTGGACCGGTCCTTTCGCATCCCTTGGCCGGCCGAGGCGCGCGCGGCTCGCGCCGAGGCTGCCAAGCAGCTTGACGCGTCAGACACGGGCGATGACGAAGCAGAACAGAAGAATACGGAAAGCGTTACACCTCGCAACGAGCGCAGGAAGAGCTCATTTGCCTCCCGGCTGGCCTTGACCCTCACCTCCCTCACCACACCCTTGGTGCACCAGCTCGCGGTGCTCCAGGCGCAGCTCTGCGTCGCTGTCGATCTCCGAAGATCGGTCAGCTTTCACAGCGTCAAGGCACAGGGCGCCACGGCCGACTTCTTCATGCACATGACGCGCTTGCGTCCACGCGGGTGGGGCCCTGGCTTTGTCGATATCAGTGAGTCATCAAGGGAGCGTGTCCAGGGCCCAACATGGGCACGGCGTGAAGGGGTCCTATTCTGAGCTTGACGCATGCCCTACAGAGGTCGATCTACACTCGTGCACGATCAGCGCTCCCGGCATTGTCCAAATTCAGAAGACACATCAGAACATCTTCGTGTCCTTCAGCACGTCAGTATCAGTTATCTCGGCTCGCTGGAGAGATCACAGTCGCTGACGATGTGTCTTCCTGCTTGCCCACAGGACAATCAATACCAGGCAGAAGGCACTCCTCGAGCAGATCCGAGTCTGCGATCCGCAGCGACTGCTCGTCGAGTCCGACTACAACTCGGCATTGCCGTACCTCGAGGGAGAGAGGAGGCGTGGGTCTGCGTCGAGCAACCACGAGGACGATCACTCTGGATCACACGACGAGCAAGGTGGCGATCTCGATGACGATGCTTTAGAGGGCGGAAAGGCACTACTCGTCGAGTATCCGCTGGCGAGGCGGACGTGGGCCATCGTATGTCGGATGGCCGAGGTGCTGGACGTGCGACGCGGCGTTGGGCCCGAGTGCGGTACGCTCTACATCGGCGGCGGTGAGGGCAAGGTCAAGAGGCGGCAAAGGAACGATCACGCCGAGGATGAAACTGGAAGGAAGGAGGATGACGGCAACCCAACTGGACAGGACGCTGAGCTGCGGCAAGAGGCTCTCGCGCGCTTGCTGGCGAGCAACTGGACACGATTCCTGGACAACCGCAGTCCGGGCGTGAACACGTCTTCCAGCGCGTCGAGCTCGACCAGTCAGCGAAATGGCTTGCAGCCAGGCCGCAGCAAGGACGACGCGCCCGTCAACAATGGCCGCAAGGGCCAACACGATGCCGACGAGGACTCAGACTCGGACTCGGACGACGAGTGGAATCCGGAGGCTCGCCAGGCGGTCCTGCGGCAGCGAGCGCTGGACCAGCAGCAGCAGAAGCTGGAGCGACTCGCGCTCTCGTAGCTGTGAATTATGACATGTTGTACCAGTATATCACACCACGACGCGAGGTGTCCGCAGTCCTGCCATGAATGCGCTCAGCTCGGTGGGTGATGCACGGACCCGTGTTGCTCTCAGGTGCGCGTCGTTGAGAAGCTCCTCATTACCAGCTGCCAGTCCTAGCGCACGACGGCCACCTTTGCACACCCCCATCCCTCTATACCTTCAAGCATGTCAGCCACGCTGCGGACGCTCGCCCCTGCCAACCCGGTCACGGCGCGAGCGCAACCGACCAAGATCTCATCGGACCCAAGCGGCTCCATCCTTGCCTACGCCGCCGGTCGCACGGCCATCATCCGCCCCTTACAAGTGCCCGACGCCAAGTCGAAGCGGCCCATTGCGTATGCTGAGCATTCGCAGCCCACGACGGCGGTGCGCATCGCGCCCTCGGGCAACTATGCCGCCTCAGCCGACGCCGGTGGGACGGTGCGCGTGTGGGACCTGCTCGGCGACGAGCAGATCCTCAAGTCGGAGATCAAGGTCGTCGCAGGCCGACTGGCCGACCTCGCCTGGGACGGCGAGAGCCAGCGCATGATCGCCGTCGGCGATGGGCGCGAGCAGTTCGGACGCGCCTTCCTTGTCGACACGGGCTCGTCGGCGGGTGTGATCAGCGGGCACTCCAAGCCCATCAATGCCGTCGCGCTCAAGCCGCAGCGCCCCTTCCGCGCCGTGACCGCGTCGGACGACCAGACCCTCGTCTTCTACCACGGCGTGCCCTTCAAGTACAACCGCTCCATCAGCACCCACAGCCGCTTCGTCCAGGACGTCGCCTACGCGCCCAACGGCGAGCGCTTCGTCTCCGTCGGGTCGGACAGCAAGGTGTTCCTCTACGACGGCAAGACGGGCGATACCCTCGTCGAGCTCTCCGCCGAGATAGGCCCAGGCGAGACGCACAAGGGCAGCATCTTTGCCGTCGACTTTGCGCCGGACTCGAAGCGCATCGTCACCGCCTCCGCGGATGGCTCGGTCAAGGTATGGGACGTCGACGCGCGCACCGTCCTCGCCACTTGGGACCTCGTCGGCAAGAACGACCTCGGACCCGGCGCAGACAAGACGGTCGACCAGCAAGTCGGCGTCACCTGGCTCGGCGGTGCTCAGGACGGCTTTGCGAGTGTCAGTCTGGGCGGCGAGATCAATGTCGTGCGCAATGTCGGTCGGGAGGGCGGGTCGGCGCCCGTGAGCAAGTATCATGGCGCGTGCGCGGGCATCACGTCCTTGGTCACGCTCGCCGACGGTCAGGGTGTCCTCGCGGGCACCTTTGATGGGCGTGTCCTCCGCTATGGCCTCGAGGGTGGCTGCACCCAGGTCCAAGGTCCACGACACGCAACCGCCGTCTCCGCCCTCGCCGCCTCAGCCAACGGCGCCATCGTCTCCATCGGCATGGACGAGACGCTCCGCATCATCGGTCCCGACGGCGTGTACAACTCGTCCGTCTCTGCAGGCACGACGGGCTATCCCAAGGTCCTAGGCGCGTCTGCCAAGGGCACCGTCTTCGTAGGCACCGCCTCGGGCATCGACATCTTCGCCTCTCTGCCCTCCGCACCCACCAAGTCGCACGCCGCGCAGCCGTACACGATCACCGCGCTCGCTGCTCACCCCGCCGGCAGTACGCTCGCGGTCGGCGAAGAGGGCAAGGTGCACATCTACGCACACGAGGGTGGGTCGGGCGGGCTCAAGGAGGAGAAGGTCCTTGCGCTGGCGTCTACCGTCTCTGCGCTCGCGTTCTCGCCTGATGGCGCGCTGCTTGCCGTCGGGGCGGGCAATGGCAAGATCACGGCATACAGCACTGCAGACTGGAGTGTGAGTCCTTTATCCACACCTCTTCTCGTGAAGTGTAGCCAGCAGTAGCTAACATTGTGGACGGGTTCCCTTTAGATCAAAACGGCTGCATGGGCGTTCCACACCGCTCGCGTGCAGTCCATCGCCTTCTCGCCCGACAGCTCACACGCCGTCAGTGGCTCACTGTACGTTTGCCCCTTCCCTCCGCCCAGCCACGGGCTTACTCATGGCCCTTTGACTGACAAGCCATGCTCCCACAGCGATACCCATGCCTACGTCTGGTCCGTGGCCAAGCCATCGAAGAAGATCCAGATTGCCAAGGCGCATGCGAACGGCGTGACGGCCGTGACTTGGCTTGACAATACTTCGGTCGCTACGGCGGGCGCCGACGCGAGCGTCAAAACAGTGAGGACCGTCCCTTTGGCTGATCTGCGCTTCCGCGGGAGACTGACGAGCCCATGCCCATTCACAGTGGGATCTCACGCTCCATCAGTGAGACGCAGCTCCTCGCAAGCAATGCATTATACAGCCTCGCTCCGACCAACTCGTCACCACTTCTCCGCCGCTGGTCGCAGGTCGAGCTCGTGCGTAAACGCGCTACGGGGCTGCTGTGCGAGGTGGAAGTAATTCTCCGCAATCGCGTCCGGGTCCAACCAGTCATTGTCGTTCTGGGGCCCACTGCCCTTGAGCATGGCGACGGTGCGCTCCGTCTTGATGATGCCGTCGACGAGGATGTGCGCGACGTGCACGCCCTGCGGCCCGTACTCGCGCGCAATGCTCTGCGTGAGCCCGCGCACGCCGAACTTGGCAGCTGCAAAGGCGCCAAAGTGGGCGTTGCCTCTCAGGCCTGCGCTCGCGCCCGTCACGAAGAGGAATCCGGACGGGTTCGAGGCGGGCGACTCGTCCGGGGGAAAGGGGGCGGGAAAGCCGGGGCGGGCGAGCAACCCGCGCACGAGGGCCTGGCCAAAGTTGAGCACGCCGAGGACCTGCCCGTTGAACAGATTCGCGAGGTCCCCCTCGCTCGTCTCGAGAAAGGCGGCACGGTGGAACGACGTCGTGTTGAACACGCCCCCAAAGAGCCTGGCCTCCCCTCCCCACGCCGCACTCGCCTGCTCCACGGCAGCCTTGACGGACGCCGCGTCCGTCGCGTCCGCCACGAAGGCGCGCGCGCGCGTGGACGCGGTGATGTACGGCTGCGCGTTGATTTGGTCGACGAGCGGCTCGAGGTTCGCGAGCGTGCGGCTGAGGAGGCCGACGGGGTGCCCCGCTTGGGCGAAGCGCTTGGCGACGCTGAAGCCTGTCCCTGGGCCCGCGCCCATCACGAGGACGATGCGCTTGGCGGCGATGGCGGCGTAGGAGGCCGTGGAGGAGGAGGCGGTCGCTGCTGACATTGTGGGCGGCGTGCTTGGGGGTGGCAGTTGGGGGCATGCTTGACGTCCTTGAGCGGCAGGTGCACCCATTTATACGGGTTGCATTCGGCGTCACGACGGGTCCACGCCTGCGAGGACATCGGGCGTTAGGCGGACTTAAGGATGATCTCCTCGCGGACGGACCATCGTCTCAAAGGTATCGAGCTCGCATTGTTCAGAAGAATGCTGCGAAGGGAGGCCAAAGGCGAACAGCGAGGGCGAACGACGTCGAGGAGGATGCTCAGATGCCCAGGGCACTGACGCCGCGCTCGGCGGACCAGGCGTCAATCTTGGCCTTGAGGTACGGCACGAGCTCGTCGAGCTTGACCAGCTCGCCTTTGCTCGCGCCCTCCTCCGAGTCCTTGCCGCGCTGCTCCTTGACGCGCACGCTGCCCTGCGCCCACTCCTCGGGCGCAATGAGCACAGCGAGCGGCGTCCCGTCCCGCTCGATGGCCGAGAACTGCACCGCCGGCTTGGGCTTGACCTTGTACAGGAACTCGGCCTTGATCCCGGCGTCCCAGAGCCTCTTACACACCTCCAGCCGCGGAGTCGCCAGCCCGTCCCCGCCCATACTCATGACGAACACCTCCGTATTCTTGGCACGTAGCACGCTCGAGGCACCGGCCCCTTCGCGCGCCTGCTCCTCCTTGAGCTTGTTGAGGAGGATGGCAAAGATGCGCTCGATGCCGATGCTCACGCCCACGCAGGGGACCGCATCCTTGTTCTTGGAGCCGGAGAACATGCCGACCAGGTGGTCGTACCGTCCGCCGCCCGAGATGGAGCCGACGCCGACGGCAGACTCGTCGACCTCGTCCTTGTCCTTGCTCTTCGACGGTGCAGCCGGCTTCTCGACCGCCGGCGCCGTGGACGCTGCGGCGGCCAGCGAAGGTGGAGCTGAGCCGAGCGTGATGGCCTCGTAGATCAAGCCCGTGTAGTAGTCGAGACCGCGAGCGAGGCTGAGATCGAACGAGATCCGGGGCAAGATGTCAAAGACACGTAGGTAGTTAAATAGGAGCTTCATGTCCTTGAGACCGGCCGAGGCCATGGCGTGCCCTGACAGCGCGGCGTCGGCCTCGAGCTTGGCGACGAGCTCTTCACCGCCTGTGAAAAGAGGAGAGGATCAGCTTTGCACAACCCTTCACAAGGTCGGTATGTACTCACCTTTCAGCTTGACATACTCTCCAATCTTGTCCGCCACGGCCTCGTCAAGCCCCTTCTCCACGACCATTTCCCGCTTGACCTCCTCCCACGGCAGCTTGTCGAGCTTGTCGACGGCAGATGAGATGGGCCGCGTCTTATCTGCTGGCACGCCGCAGATGGCAAAGATGCCGTCGAGGATCTTGCGGTGGTTGATCTTGATGGTGAAGGGCTCAATCTTGAGGGCCGTGAGGATTTCGGTGACGATGAGCAGGCATTCTGCGTCTGGCAGCATAGGATCGTAGGAACCGGCAATGTCAAAGTCCTGGCGGCGCATGATGAAAAAAGTCAGGGCTCTCTGTCGATCCCAAACGGAGCGAGGATTACTCACACACTGGTAGAATTCGCGGAACCGGCCCTTGGTCATGGCAGGCTGATCTCGTCTGTATACCTTGGCGATATGGTACCGCTTGATGTTTCCGTACTCGGCCATGTTCATGGCGACGAAGCGGGCAAAGGGCACGGTGAGGTCGTATCGCAAGCTGCAGAGCTCACCGCCCTGATCCTGGAGATCGTAGATGAGTTTCGAGTCCTCGCCGTACTTGCCCGCGAGGATCTCGCGCAGTTCAAAGACGGGTGTGTCGATGGTGACGGCGCCGTGGGATTCAAAGATGCGGGTGATGGTTTGGAAGATGCGGGTGCGAAGGGCCATGGAGAGGGGTTCCCAGTCGCGTGTGCCCTTGGGCGTCTTGAGAGTGTACTTTCCCGAGGCCGCGCTCGCTCCTGAGGTCGCGGCAGCCTTGGACGCTGATGATGAGGAGGCAGCCGGAGGGGCGGCGCCCTCTGCGCTGTTGGTTGCTGATACGTTGAGGGCCGTGATGCGTCGCTTGATGTCGAGCAGGGCATCTACGTTCTGCTTGATGGTGTTGGCATCGGCCTTGTCCTGCTTGAGCTGGCGGACGGTCTGCGCCTGGGCATCGCGCTCTGCCTCGAGCTGGGCGAGGGTGCTGGCTGCGTTGGCGTCGGTGGCCATGCTGGTGGTGGTGGTGTGGTAGGAGGCGGTGGTGGTTGCTGCGAGGCGTGCCGAGGCAGACGATGCGGTGCTGGCTGGTAGTCGAATGAGGCGAGCAGGGAAGCGCACTGCCATCCAAGCAGCGAGATGAAGTATTCCTCCCGGCCGTCGTCCGTGGTGGTGGTGCTGATGGTCGTGGTCAGGAGGATGAAGCGCGAGTCAGAAGGAGGGGAAGGGGATGGGGGACGAGCTCATCAAAAAAGGGACGTGCCGAGTGCGTAATCGTTACGTAACGAGGTACCCATCGGGCTTGACGCACGCTCATCATGGCCCACTCCCTCCCTGGCAGATCGACCTCCTGGCCGACGACGACGACGATCACCAGCAACATCAACAACAACAGCAGCAACGACGACGACGGTGGCAGCCATCCCAGCGCGTGGCAGAGGCAACCATGTCGCGCATGACTTACACGCCGGGCGCATCGGCGCATCCACAGCAGCAGCCGTCCTTCCGGGGCTCATCCTCGTCGCAGCAGCAGCGTGGGTACCATGCTGCTCAACAGCAGCGTTATGGCAGTGCTGGATATGGCGACTACACGACAAGCAGCCGCATGGGAACGCAGTCACAGCGGTCAGCACCAGCCGCCGCGTCGGCGCCCAAGCTCAAGGCAAGCGCGCCCGAGACGTGGGTCGACACGCTCATCTACACGCTCGACGCTCTGCCCCCGCCAACGACGTGGCCGTCCCACATCCTCGACACCCTCGTCCTCCAGCCGCTCGCCTTTGTCCTCGCCGTCATCACCTCGCCACGCACCCACCGCCTCATCCTCCGCCTCTCGCTCCTCACCACCGTCTTCTGGTTCGCACTCGGCCTCGCCATCGCCGCCTACATCGCCTTTTACAACGCATGGGTGCCGCACTTAGGCCTCCGCGTGCCCGTCTATCTCCAGTACGGAGACACAGCAGCAGCGCCGTGGGCTCAAGTCTACTTTGACCCACCGGGCAGGTTCTTCGCCGACGACCAGCAGTACGACGTCACCCTCGAGCTCACCGTCCCACTCACACCCGCCAATCTCGACCTGGGCAACTTCATGGTCTCCATCAGCATGTTCGCAGACGGGACCGACACCGGCGCATCGTCACAGCCAATCATCTCCTCCAGCCGGCCCACGCTCCTTCATCCATCGCCTTCGACACTCAACACGCTCTCCTCGCTCATCTCTCGCAACCCCAACCCAGACATCAGTCCGTTCGGCCTGGCATCCAGCGGCGGTGCATTATCCTCCGGTCCGCCCATCACTCTGCTCTCCGTGCCCTTGCTTCGGCGCGCCGTCCTCCAAGTTGGCGGCGGGTCCAGCTTTTCCGTCGCCGCCACGCAGCCCAACAAGTCCTCCAACAAGAGTTCCAAGCAGCAAAACGGTGGTGCCCTAGAGAATGCAGAGAACGGTCGCTCCCCTTCCGCAAACCACCTGCCGGGTCATGTAGGCGTCAAGCATCCGTCTCAGAACATTGTCAGTGCTCGCATCGTCGTCGGCCGATCCGACTCGGAGCGCTACTGGATGTACGGCGGAGGACACGGTCATGGGAATGGCAACGGTCGAGGCAATGGAGCAGGAGCAAATGAGGCCTTTGTGTCTCGAGGCGAGTTACAAACTCACGCCGTCAGTCTCCGCTTCGACGCCCACCTCACAGGCTTGCGGTGAGTCCATACCGGCTGAATCTGAGAGAGATACCTTCGATTCCTGATGTATACCGATCTCTCCACACAGATTCTTCATGTACCACTATCCCCTCCTTTCCTTCCTCCTCTTCACCTCGCTCTTCCTGGCATGCGAGCTCGGTGCGGCCGTCTTCGTGGCGGGCATATTCGCCCTCTACTCGACAGTCGCCAACTCGGCCATCGACGTCCGCACGTTGGACGAGAGCTTCGTCGTCTCCGCCAAGTCGTCCAAGGATGCCGACTCGCCCGTGGTCATGCGGGAAGAGGTCAGTATCGGTGCTGGCGGTATCAGCGTCAAGAGGGAGAAGGACAGCGGCGACGAGGACGGCGAGGCCGATTCGCAGGCGACCTCGTCCAGTCTCTTGGGCACGTACGACGACGAAGATGACGATGAAGAGGGCACCACGCCGGGATTGGAGGACCTGGACGATGAGGACGAAGACGGGATCAACTTGTCTACAGCGACGACGGCGGCCGAGCGGGCGTATCGCTCCCAGATGGCCGCGCGGACTCGGGCGCGCATGGAGCGCGCTGCTGGAGGTGGCGACTATGACGACTCGGATGACACGGAGCGCGAGGACGAAACTACTGCCCGCCGTCCTACTCAGCTAGGTCCACAACAACAAGGCGGCAGCGGCACCACCCCTCCCTCCTCCTCCTCGTCGGCCACCGGACCATCAGGCGCAAGCGCAGCAGCGGGCGGCATGATGTCGTCCGAGCGACGCATTCTGGGCCGGCTGGACGAGGAGACGGAGGAGGAGACGGATCAGACGAGCACGAGCGCTACCACCACCACGATGGGTCGGCGAGGTACCGGAGCCGATGTAGGCCTGGGTGGCGGAGCGCCTCCTTCGGCGGGTCGTCCTACCCCCTCGGTACCAGCTCCTGAAATGGTCACTACGCAACCTGCCATCGTGGGCGAAGGCGGCTCCTCCCAGCTCGGCATCGGCGCGGAGGGTGACGAAGATGATGAGGGCGCCGATGAGGAGGAGCGGGCGGAGCGGACGCGTGCGCGCTGGGAGGCGTGGCGCGTGGCGAGTGAGCGACAACGGCGCGGGGAGGCGGAGGCGGGCACGTCCCCTGCGGCCGTTGCGCGTCCGTCTGCTGGCGAGCCAGCGGAGGGTCAAGGCGAGGGCGAGAACAGTCCTTCGGCTGCCAGCTGGGAGAGCGTCGGCGCGGACGACGCCATCGAAGGTCCTGCCGCGGCCGAGGAGAGGGAGAGGGAGGCTGCTCAACGAGCCGTCTCGGCCGCCGAGGCGCGGCGGCTCAAGCAGGCCGAGGCGGAGGACTCGACGGACACGGCGGCCGAGGCGGACGATGAGGATGAGGGCCAGGCTGGTCCGATTGGCGGGAGTGCTGTTGCTGGACCGAGTGGGACCTCGTCGTCACAGACACAGGCGCAGGCGGCGGCGGCGGTGCGCGCGGCAGACGACGAGCTGAGCACGGCGACGGAGGAGGAAGGCGAGGAAGGCGCCAAGACGGCCGGTTGAGCGGTCAGCGCAGCTCGACCTAGCACACTCGGTTCCCGACATACACGATACGACACGATACGACACGACACCTCGACGCCCCGGTTCCGGCATCCTCTCAAGGCAGCGCAAGCATTACGAAACCCCCATTGGGCCGCCGCGCCTACTGTCAGCAGGGCTTTGACCGTCGGCGATGATCTCAACGCTCACACGCTCAGACGCGACGAGCGTGCTCCATCCATCCCCGTCGCGCCGCGCAAGACGCCAGGCTACGATACCCACCCCCTCCTTTCATCCCATCCCACGGATAGACGCTTCCCTTGGCCCAGTCGCAGTCCACGGGGCCACATGTGTCCCCAATACTCTCTTCCATTCATTACGCTGCTCCCTCTCCTCCGCCTTCTTCTCAACCCCCTGTCCACTTCCATCCATCGTCTCGTATGTACGCGGTTCGTTCTTGAGAATTGAGTCTTTGTTCTGGTTCCCTTGGTGCTCAGCAGGCACACCTGTCGCACACATCCAATATGCTTGGTTGATGCGACTTCTCCGTGTAAAGAGCCCAGCGTCAATGATGTCAGATTGACACCCTAGTAGGAAGCCGACAGACACTCATGGCCAGTCACTTGGCCTCGGCCCAGACCTTGATCGTCTTGTCGGCGCCGCCGGTGAGGAGACGAATGCCCGCCTGGTCAAAGGTGGAGCAGAAAATGCCCGACTCGGCATCGAGCGAGCCCGGCTGTGGGATATCCTCGGCCGACTGGAAGGGCACGCCCGTCGCGTAGTCAAAGAAGCGCAGCGAGCCGTTATCCCCGCCGGAGAAGAGGACGCCGTCGGCATTGACGCTGAGCGAGTTGACAATCGTCTCGTGCGTCATGTTCTGCACCAGGCTGCCCTCGGGACACTTCCACGTCTTGATGTTGCGCCCGCCCGCGGAGCCCGAGGCGAAGGTGAACTCGGCCGGGTGGACGGCGAGCGCGCGGACCGACTTCTTGTGGTGCGTGAGTGTCGTGAGGGAGCGGCCGGCGGCGAGGTCCCAGAGGCGGACGGTGGCGTCCATGCTGCCGGTGATCACCTGCGGATCGGCCTCCTGGCAGACGACGGAGGCGACGGTGCCGCGGTGGCCCGAGAGGACGTGGACCTGCGCCTTGGTGCGCATATCCCACACGCGCGCCGACGCGTCCCGGCCGGCGGTGACGAGGATGTCGAGTGTCGGGTGGAGCGCGAGGGCGTAGATGCCGGAGAGGTGGCCGTGGTATTGCCGCACGACTTTGTTGGTCTCGAGGTCCCAGCACTTGACCATCTTGTCTTCGCCGCAGGAGAATAGGTAAGGATGTCGTGGGCTGACCGCCAGTCCGCGCACGGTGGAGATGTGACCGGTCAATGATAGCTTGAGCTCACCGGAAGCCAGGTCCCAAATCTGAAGAACCAAGTCACGTCAGCCAGGTCTCAGGGAGAAGTTTGCGGATGAAGGACAGGGAACTCACCTTGATCATCCGATCTCCAGCACCCGTCGCGAACCACTTGTTGCCCGGCTCGACAGCAATGGCACGCACCCAGCCCAGATGCCCACTGATGACACGCTTGAGCTTCCATTGAGGATGATAGGCCGGCTTGGCCTGCCTCTCGGCTGCCTCCTTCTTGCGGATGAGTGCGGTGGACAGGAGCGAGCCGCCACCGTGGGCAGAGGCGAAGCCCTCTTCTCTCCGCAAGGCGACGAGTGCGAGAGGCGCCTTCTCGGGTTGCGCTGGACCTGACGCGCCGGGTCCGAGTGGTCTTGATGGACCTGCCAGGACGAGCGCGCCGCTTGTCCCGTTGATGCTGCCGTCTGCTGAGGGCTGCGATGGTCCGTCTTTCCTCTTGACGCCGGGTCTGGATGGTCCAACGGGGCCAGCCGCTGTTGCACCACCGCCAGCCTGCTGAGCGAGCAGTGCCGGTGGCAGGACCTGGACGTCTGCGTACTCTGCGTGCACCTTGGCTGCTATCCTTGCCTTCTTGGCCTCCTCGCTGGCGGTGTGACCGCGCAGGCTGGGCAAGGCGGTGTCAATGTCGAGGTCGGAGGCGGAGAAGAGGTAGCGGGTGCGCTTGGAGGCGCGCGTGATGGCATCGGCGAGGTTGGGCGCCGCGACGGGCGCTGCGCTGCCGTTGGATGCGTGCGCGGGTGCGGTGGCCGTGTCTGCCATGTTGCGCGCGTTGACGTGGTGGTGGTGGACGTCGTCCGTGAGCAGCTCGAGCTCGTCGCGGAGTGGATCGACCGTCGCAAGGTGGAGTTCTCGGGTCGACATCTCACAGCCGTGACCCACTCCCACCCACCTTGGCCGTGGCATTCTTCCACCACGACAACGACGACGACCACGACGACGGGGAGGCGATGCTCCCACGCGACAGACGGCGATGGCACCGCAGTTCTGGAAGCCAGGCAGTGCGCGCCCAGGCTCGGTGCTCGACCGCGCGGGCGAGGAGGAGGTCGACCTGGGCAGCCTCGCCGCCGCCGCGGGGGCAGCGCGCGATGCGACCGCCTCGCGCAAGGATGCCGTGCTGAGCGGTGGCATCCAGGCGCAGAGGGAGCGGCTGCCCATCTTCAAGCAGCGGGACGAGCTCCTCTTCCTCCTCGAGCGCCATGCGGTGCTCATCGTCATCGGCCAGACGGGCTGCGGAAAGACGACGCGTGAGTGAGCGACGCTATGCGCTATTGTGACTGCTGTGCTCACACGCTGTTTCTTGACACAGAGATCCCTCAGTACCTCCATGAGGCAGGCTGGGCACCCGCTGCCTCGTCCCTCAGCGTCGTATGCACCCAGCCAAGACGAATCTCAGCCGTGTCCGTCGCAGCCCGCGTTGCCACCGAGGTCGGCGCCGTCCTCGGCGACGAGGTCGGATACACCATCCGATTCGAAGACCTCTCCCACCCAACGCGGACAAGGATACGGTTCATGACCGACGGCATGCTCTTCCGCGAGTGCATGCGCGACCCGCTCCTCAGTCGCTACAGCGTCGTCATGATCGACGAGGCCCACGAACGCGGCGCATACACCGACCTCTTGCTCGGCGTCCTCAAAAAGTGAGTGCAGTGCCCCTTTCACAGCGCCTGATCTCGTAGCTCACATGTGCTTGGCTCGCAGGATCCGGAGGAGAAGACCGGCGCTCAGGATTATCATATCCTCTGCAACCGTAGACGCCCAAGCACTGCTAGATTACTTCAATGACGAGCCCACGTCTGAGGCCAGGGCAACAGCACAAGAGGAAGACACCAGGGATCCAGTCGCGGCCGTGCTCACTCTCGAGGGACGGACATACCCCGTCGAAATCGCCTACCTCGACAAGCCCGTAGACAACTACGTGCGAGCCGCAGCCGAGGCAGTGTGGAACATTCACATGAAGGTGAGCATTTCATTCGGTCAATCGTGAGACTTCTAACTAACCGTTGTCCTCGTGAGCTACAGGAGCCTCAAGGCGATGTCCTTGTGTTCCTAACAGGGCGAGAGGAGATTGAACAATGCTGCCAGACTCTCGCAGACGAGGCCCTGACGTGAGTGCAAGATCGCTATATCTGAGCCCACGCCGTGCTGAGACCATTCATCCTCTTACAGTCTCCCGCCTGGCTCGCTGAGGCTCCTTCCGATACCCCTCCACGCCGGTCTCAGCACAGAGGAGCAGAGTGCCGTATTCGAAAGAGCACCCAGAGGGACACGCAAGATCATCGTCTCCACCAACATCGCCGAGGCGAGCGTGACCATCGACGGCATCCGTTTCGTCGTCGATTGCGGCTTTGTCAAAGTGAGTTCGAGCCTACCTCCGCGACCTTACAGCGCGCTTGACTGATGGGTCTTTGTCTCCACAGCTCAAACTGTTCGATCCGAGCACGGGTATGGACGCACTCACCGCGGTGCCCGCCTCCCTCGCCTCCCTAACCCAACGCGCCGGACGCGCCGGACGAACAGCCTCGGGCAAGTGTCTTCGCCTCTTTCCCGAATCGGCCCTGGCCTCGCTGGCCGTGACCACCCCGCCCGAGCTCTGCCGCTCCGACCTGGCCCTACCCATCCTACAACTCAAGGCGCTCGGCATCGAGAATGTGGTCAGACATTTCGACTGGTTGCCGCCTGCCCCGCCGTCGGAGATGGTGCGGAGGGCGCTCGAGTTTCTCGGTGCGCTGGGCGCTCTGGATAGCTGGGGTCGGCTTACGAGTCCGCTGGGGGAGCGCATGGCGGAGGTCCCGCTCGAGCCCATGTTTGCCAAGGTGGTGAGTCGATCCGTCGTTGTAGACATCGCTCGGGACTAACATTCTCTCCCTCACAGCTCCTCGACTCGGCCACCTTCCGATGCTCGTCCGAGATCCTCAGCATCGCAGCGATGACCTCGGTCCAATCGCCCTTCCTCATTCCGGACGAAGGCCGCTCAGCAGCGGGCGCAGCTGGCGAGCTCGAACGTCGCAAGTTCACCGTCGAGGAAGGCGACCACCTGACCTACCTCAACGTCTACGCCGCCTTTGTCAATCCGCGCGTAGGCAAGCAGAGCGCCAAGTGGTGCGCCCGCCACAGGCTCAACTTCAAGGCGCTCAGTCGGGCCGTGAGCATCCGGGCCCAGCTCGCCAAGTACCTGCTCCGCTTTGGCCTTGACCCGGAGGTGAGCTGCGAGGGCGACGCCGTGAGGCTGAGGCGCTGCTTGGTCAGTGGCTACTTCAAGAATGCGGCTAGGATGATGTCGGACGGCACGTTTCGGAGCGTGCGAGAGAATGCGGTGCGTCCCTCTGTCCATGCGCCACGTTGGGCTTGACGGGCATACAGCTGATGTCCAAACATGCCCTCTCTTCCTCTGTTCGACGAGGCACTGTAGGTCCTACACATCCATCCCTCGTCGGTGCTCTTCAGCCGCATACCATCGACCAAGTGGGTCATCTTCCACGAAGTCGTGGAGACGACGAAGCGCTTCATGCGCGACGTGACGGTCATCGAAGAGGACTGGTTGCCCGAGCTGGCGTGAGTACAACAGACCCACGCAACCATCTTTGCCACGGGGCGCTCGCTGAGCACGCTGTTCGCTGACCCTGGTCTGCTACCCACCGCGTCACAGGCCGCACTTCTACGTCGCGAAGGACCTCGCGTTCAAGCCGCACTTTTGACACATCCGACAAGTCTATACCAGCACCAATGAAGGGGTAACATACGAACGAGTCAGAATACAAAAGTTGATGAAGGGAATGCGATGCGGGTGGCGTAGCGTGGCCGCGATGGGAGGACGGTGGCGACTAGTGTCGATGTCGGGCAGGGCGAGCCGCGGTGAAGAAGGACGCCCTTCAGACAACGCGCAGCGTCCACGTCTCGTTCTCCGGCCCGCCCGGCGGCTGGTGGAAGCTGATGTTGTGCAGCGTATCGTTCGCCGAGGGATCGTGAGCCGCCGACTGCATGAGCGAGACGATGTCCTCGATGGCGATGTGCCGGCCCGAGTGGTAGCCTGTTCCGTCGCTACCGCGGACGAAGAGGAGCGGGAGGTACTGGGGGACGTGCCCGGCAGCCTCGTCGTTGCTCGTCGATGCCGCCTCTTCTCCCGCACCCGTACCCTCCGCCGCTGCTTCCTCCCCATCCGCGCCCGCGCCACCCGCCGAACCAACAGCACCCGATCCAGCCGCGCCCCCTTCCAAGCTCGACGAAACGGCCGCCGCCGCCGCAGCAGCAGCAGCCGTAGCCGCACTCGCCGCGACGCTCGCCGCCGCGTTGCGCCTCGCCGTCTCACGCTGTTCGCGCGTACACTCCAAAATGGCCTCCATGGGGGGCAGCTCGACGGCGATTTCGCTCTCGCCGCCCGTCCGGTCCGAGCGTGGTTTGGAGCGGCATGAGAGTGGGCCGAGGGGCCCGAGCCAGACTTCCATCGAGACGAGGGCGGGCTGGGCGGTCGCGGCGCCGTTGCCGCCGCCACCGCCAGTCGCGTCGTCGCCTTCGTTTTCGGGGTAGTAGTAGAAGTTGAGCGCCGTCGTTGTGAGGGTGTGGGACTGGGCGTCGTAGAGCGGCATCGAGGTGATGATGGGGAAGGGCGTGATGGGCAGCGTGTTGTCGTCCTCTGCGCTCGGCTGGCCGTAGGCCTCGAAGAAGGAGAACTCGAATTGAGCTGGGAAGAACAGAGAAGAGCTTAGTCATGCCATGCTCTGCCTGAGTCTCGAGGTCAACCTCGGCAATGGTACTCACAAATACCAATGATGGTCCACCCATACGAGTCATCGATATCATCCTCGTTCCGCTTCCGCGTTGTCATCTGGCCGGCCAAAATGGGAGGCGGCGGCGCATACACCAACGGCGGATCGCCCTCGCTCGAGGGAGGCTCGAGCGTCAAAGCCGGATTGATGCCGTTCTCGCCGACATAGTAGTCGTCCGAGGGCGGGTAGACGGTCGCCTCCTGCTCGCTCCCCTTCGCATGGACCGTGCCCGACCCGTCGTCCTTGACGAAGCGGTCGTAGTCCATCGCCGTCAGGTAGTACCGCTCACCATCAAAGTTGGGATCCAAGCTCGCCTGCTCTGGGTCGTACATCTCCGAGTCCGGATCGGAGACGCCGGACCGCGGCTCGAAGCGCAGGAATGCGACCTTCTGCATCTGGCTGATCGCGCCAAAGATGTTGTGCTCCTCAGCGATGGAGCGCTTGATCGCGGGCTTGACCGGAGCAGATGTACTGCGCGCTGGAACCGCGGCCGTCGCACCTTGATATGCATGGGGTTGCAAGCCGGCCGCAGTGAGCGCCTCAGCGTGCGCCTCAGCAAAGATTTCATCGTGGGTTGGTTGTCGATGACCGTCCTCGTCCCGTCTCCCGTCCCCGATGCCACCATTTTGCTCCATCTCCGCCGCTGAGCTCTCAGCCATGGCTGCTGCCCGTTGAGCGATCTCTTGGATGGTAGCAGCCGAATCGGCACCGCCATTCGTGTGGCCTGCCCTGCTCGGGCCAGCCTCAGGTCCGTGCCCGTTCTGACCGTTTTGCCCCGCATCCGCCGCGCCACCAAGTGCATCGTAATACGACTCGTCCTCGTCTGTCCTAGGGATGTAGATCTTGCCCCGATCGACCTTGCATAGCACCAAGGGGTCCGTGGAGCAGCCTGTTGCGGTATCCGTCAGGACGACGACTGATCCATAGGTAATAATGTCCTCATCTTGCGCTGCGAACTCAGCCTCGGGTGGCCGAGCGATGAGCTGAATACGGAACGCGCTCCAACCGTTGTGAAGAGACACGAGATGCTGCTGGTTGCTGCCGACGGCCATGTACTTTGTCCGTACTGTTTGCGAGTTGATTCGACTGTAGAGCGCGACGAGCGAGCCCGAGACGATGTTCGAACTCGTGTTCCTGACTTTGGCCGACTTGCGCGAAGGCTTGGAAATGATGCCCACGGGCGCCGACTCGAAGGAAGCCCAGTACTCCATCGTCACCAGATGTGACACTTGATCGAGGTTGAAGTTCCAAGTCTTCACCGAGGGCCCAGATGCGCCGCCCATAATCCCAGCGCCATCTACATCACCAAAGCTGTCTGCAAGCTCTGCCGCACTTGCCGTCCCGGCTGCCTCCCTTCGAACCGCTGCGGCGAGCTCAGCGGCGTCTAGATTACCCTTGCGGTGCTTGGCGAGGGGCTGACCCTCCTTGCGATGCCGTGGCCGGAGCAGGTTGAGTTGCAGACGAAAGTTCTTGCTCTTGCCTGTGCCGGCGACGTGTAGGAAGCGAAAGCGAGAGTGCATCGCTGGGTCGAGGGCGGCGTGCTGCTCACTGTAGGTGTCCTGTCCGTCCTCGGCGATGACGTTCATGCTAAGACTTGGGAGGCCCACCGACTCGATGGACGGATCCTTGTTGGGCAAGCTGAGGCTCATGATGTGTCCGTCGTGGTAGCGCAGCGAGCCTGAGATCTTGACCACGGGCGGCGGACAGAGGAAGCGCTTCTCCGAGCCGTACGACTTCTGCGCAACGGCGCCGTGCATGCACCGCACCGTGGTCATGACGGGCCGCTCGCGTTCGCCGCCGCTGCCGGAGCCAGTCGGGTTCTCGGAGCCGTACAAGTTGCTGAGCGTCTTGAGATGGCGCTGCACCGTGGTGCGTACGAGCTCGTGCTTCTCGGCCTGGGTGAGCGCGTGCGGGCCCGCCTTGCGCTTGCCCAGCAGCGTGGCCGATGGCTGCCCGCCCCAGGACCGATAGCCGTGTTCGACGGCTGGGCGGTGTCCGGCGTCCCTGCCGGCTGCTTCGACGAGGGCGGCGAGCGCGTGCTCCGACTGGCCGTTGGCGCCTCCCGACGACGCGCCCGTGTCGGCAGCAGGCACGGCCGACGACTGCTCGACGGCGCGGATGATGTTCTCGACCAGGCTCTGACCCGCCGCGTCGGGTGCGCCCTCGTCGTCGACGGCCCCGGCCCCGGCCCTGGCCCCGGCGTCGGCGTGATGGTGGGTGGCATCGTCGCCGACGGCGGCTGCTGCCATGGCTGCCGCTGCCGCCGCGGCCGCTGCTGCTGCGACGCTGCTGTTGGGCGGCGCGCCGGAGTGCATGCGATCCCCGCTGGCGGCGGTGGCCATGGCGAGGCGAGGCGAGTGTTGTGATACGCGCTGTGCTGGGGGCTTCGACGCGCCGTTGGAAGTGTTGGAGTCGCCGATGTGACAGATCGTGGTGGATGCGTGGGAAGACGAGCTCGACGAGGTGGAGCTCAGCGTCGGCGGGGCAGATGAGCATGGAGTGAGACTCTCAGACTCCCTAAGCCGTGGGAGTCTCGGTCATGCTTGACGCTCACCACATCCCACCGCCAGGTCCGGGAAGATGCAACCACGCCCGACGTCGACATCGAGCACCTCGTCCTCACGCACTGAGCGCCTACTCGTCAACGCCTGCCCAAGATGACCTGGACGGCAGCTCCCGCATGCGGCTGCTCGGCGCGCAAGCTCGGCGCGCTCGCAAGGACATCAGCATCGCCGAGCATCGCCTCCGTCGCCTTCTCCACCTCGGCGCCCACGTCAAGACCCGCGCCAGCGAGCAACGACGCCTCGGCAACAGCAAGTAGCATTAGCAGCGCACGGAAGTCACTGGCCAGATGGAAGCCGGATCCAGATCATCCCATGCTGCCCATCCAGCCGCGCCGGACGAACTGGCTCTGGGAGCTCGGGGTACCCATGCACACCACACCAGAGAAGACGGACATCCCACGGGTGCCCATCGGCATGCTCGCGGGCTCAACTCCAGGCTCGGACGCAGCCCCACCAGACTCATCGGCATCAACTTCATCCTCAGACACGCCCGGCCCGCTCATCCTCCGCGCCAAGCACGCCCAAAAGCACGCCGTCCGCTCCATCGAGCTCCATCTCAACTCGGGGGCCAAAGGGATCAGACACAGCAACTCATTCGAGGCCGCGCGTCGGGCCGCCGACATGCGCTCCCCCACCATCGGCTTCCAGCCGCACAAGGACGGTCTGACGGAGTACAAGGGCTTCACGCGGGCTGCGGAGATTCGAGAGGCGCACGCTGGTCCTGACGATGGCAAAGGGAAGGCAGGGAAGGAGGGGAAGGAAGCGGACGCCGACGCGGACACGGAGCGGGCTGGTGGCAAGGCACCAGCTGTTCGGGTGGCTGCCGAGATGGAGATCGCAGCGCACATCCACAACGAGGTGGCGAACGGTGACTACTCGGACCACGTCGCCAGCGGACCCCTCCTCGCCCGCCTGCTACGCGGAACCAGTCCAGAGTCCAAAGACGCCCAGGATGACGACGTCGTCGCGCAAGCTCACGACGCCGTGCGCGTAGCCGATCAAGCCCTCGCCCACAACGCGTCGCTCAACTCGGTCGCCAAGCAGTACATCCTCGACGCCGTCAAGCGCAGAGTCGATCAGTAGGCCATTCCTGACAGCAATCAAAGGGCCTGATCCATGAGAAGCCAGTGTGAAGTCGAGGCTAGGCACCGCTGAGGTCGCCGTCGGTTCTCGTGGTGAACAGCAGAGAGTAAAGGCAGTGTCTTGTATCGTGCGCGCAATGTCAGACGAGGTGATTCATGACGCGGCAACGCTCCAGCGGGAGAAGCGTAACGTTCATGTGTTGGTAGCTGAGCGTGTTGACATCAATCAGCCGGTTCGATGGCTCAGTTGGTTAGAGTGACGCCTTAACATCATCCTGATGACGGCGTAGGTCCCCGGTTCAATCCCGGGTCGAATCATTCTTTTGCACCGTTTTTTTTTTTGGAACGGGAACGCTTCCTCGGCGAGCTTTGAGTGCCGGAGCTCACGCGGAACGTTCTCAGACGAAGGTGACAGCTAGTATACATTTTTGCTGGCGGAAGGATGGCTACCATATGCGGGAACGAACCATGGTGTACCGGCTGACATCCATGAGGCTCTCGCCCTTGCTACCGCCGCCGCCCTTGGATCCATTGCCCCCAGCCGCCCCAGCGCCCTTGCCTCCCTCCGCCAGCCGAGCGTCGACAAACGCGCCCCCCGTCCCCGGCGCCCCCGTCAAGATGCCCGACTTGCGCACAGGAAAAGGCGGCAAGACCGCCTCGCCGCGCAAATTCCACCCCTCGGCATAGTCGCCCCCATGCTCGTCGAGCAGGGCCGACACGCGCGCCTCGTACGCGAGCTCCTCGGCGCCCACCCCGATCGGGGGGCGATTGCGCGCGTTGAGGGCTTCTTCGCGCTCGCGCGTGGGGGAGGTGGCGTGCCGCTTTGCGGCGTAGGCGGCTAGTTTCATGCCTAGGAGGAGTTTGAGCATGATCAGGCTGGGGTCAAAGAGAGGGAGGGAGGGGAGGAGAGAGGGAGAGAAGGGGTCAGTGAGATGTTGGGCCTGAGGAGGAAGGGAGGATACTCACAATGCCCAAGGGATCACAAAGACGAGGGTGAAGCCGACGATGTGGGCAGCCCCGTCGAGCAAGGCAGCTCCCATGCGCTGCGCATCGATCGCATGCCCGCCCCGAGCCCCTCGAAGGCCTAACAGCAGCCATCCCACCCATCCCAGCCCCGCCGAAGGCGACCCAGCACCGCCCGCCCCTGACCCGGACCCCGACGCGGACGCCCCACCCCCGGCCTTCCTCAACCCACTAATCAACGAAGGCCGCACAATGCACTCATCGAAATCGCTCTCGTCCCCGCTGAGCATGCCGAGGATCTGCTGCGTCATGCGCACGATGAGGCAGGCGAGCGGGAGGGCGGCGAAGCCGAGACGGCGGGCGACGAGCGGGGATTGGTCGACGAAGGTGTGTTTGCGAGCGCGGCGGGTTGTGTTTGTGCTTGTGCTTGTGCCTGCGCTTGTGCTCGCGCTCGCGCTCGGGGTCGCAGTTGAGGTGTTGGGAGGGGCGGCCGTGCTGTTCGGTCCGGGTGTGGGTATGTTCGAACTGGCATTCTTCTCGGATGGCTCGCCGTCGTTCGGAAAGGGGACCGTCGAAGTCAGCGGGCCGTCCGAGCGCCGGCTTGATGATAGTTGAGTAATTGTGGAATCATGCGAGCCGGCCCCGCCTCCGAGTCCGTCCTCCCGCTTGACCGATTCCGTCTTCTCCGCCGAGCCCCGTCCCGTCCTCGAGCTAGCCATCTTCGTGTTGGCCGACGCGAACGCGTTCGAAAGCGAGGACGGACTCCACCCGTCAACGACGAGGTCGCTGCACAGCACGTCCATAAAGCGGCCATATACGGCGGGCCGGAAGTGGTTGAACCGCCCAATGAAGGCATGCTTGAGCGCGTCGACGAGACACTCTGAAGCGATGACGATCAGGACTGGACTGAGCACCGTCTCGAGGAGCGAGAGCGAGGGAAGGATGGTGAACGATGTCGGGAGCGGTGATAGCATGCTGGCTGGGTTGGCAGCCGCATGGCTCACCGCGGCCGAGACCGATGCCGAAGTCGACCGAGCAAAGGATATCGGACTTGGTGCGCCGCCGCTGAGCTCGATGAGGTTGCGTGTACCGATGGCGAAGAGGAGAAAGCCGAGCTGGAACCGCTCGACGATGTCGGCGCAGGTGAGCTGGAAGAGGTTCTCCTTTTCAAACTTTTTGAATACGCTGCCCTTGATCTCGACAAACTGGTTGGAGAGGAGTAAGGTGAGAAGCGCATTGTCGAAGGCGTTGATGGCGACGTTGAGGGTGACGAGCTGGTAGAGGAGTACGAGGGTGTGCGCGAGCACGTAGATGAGGGCGAGGACAAAGTAGGTCGCTGGCCGCAGGACTGGCTGCCGTGTCGAACCGTCTGGTTGCCTCCTTCGTGCCAGCGTGGTCCGCGAGAACAAGCTGTCGAGCAGGTCCTGGCCGAGCGAGCAGCACAGCCGGTCGGCAATTTCGAGCACGTTGAAGATGACGGAGAGCTTGACGACGTCTTGGCCGCGTACGGAGTGGTACATCTTGCTGGCGTCGGTGAAGTGGGAGAGGATGACGCAGGATGTGATGACGAGGGTGAGCTTGAGGATGTCGCACTTGTGCGAGGAGCTGAGGTAGCGATGTGGTGCGCTTGGGTTGAGGATGCGCAGGCTGTAGTTGCGCCCGAGCCGGTAGATGGCGACGCAGAAGCGGAGTGGGAGGATGGTGAAGGTGTAGAGGAACGAGTCGAGACAGACGGCCATGCCGAAGAGCATAATCTTCTCGACGGCGAAGGGCACGGCCATGAAGTTGGAGACGCGTTCCCACTTGATCTCCTGTGTGCTGTCAAAGTCGGTTGCGAGGACTTCTTCGCGCAGGTAGTCCCACAGGCTGAAGGGCGGTGCTGATCGACTGGAGCGGTCGGTGGAGCGGTGGGCGGGGGTGCCGTTGGACCCGCTCGTCAACTTGGCCGAGGGCGCGGACGCTGATGTCTGTGCTGGAGTTGGTGGCAGGCCATTGGCTGTTGCCGTTGATGGGGTGGTGGCCTTGGTGGGGGTGGACACTGGCAAGCCTGCTGGGTCGAAGGGTGGGAGGTCTGGCAGGGGCAGCTTCTTGGGCTCTTTCCGTGGCGAGGGCGCTGGTGGCAGAGGCAGCGTCGTCCTGATGCCGAGGCCCTCGTGCTCGACGGGTGCGCCTGGGCCCGTGATGCCATCGGCTGAGCGTGCTGCTGGTATGGACGCAGTGCCGTGCTCGTCGTCGTCGTCGTTGGCGTGGAGCGGCCTGTCCTTGGCATCAGCGTCGTCGTCGTCGTCGTCGTCGTTGGCGCTGGGCAGTGGGATGGGTGTTGGCATGGACGCGCTGCGGGTGAGCGCCAGTGATGCTGACCTCTCGCTCCCGTCCATGGCGGTGAGGGAGGTGGTGCTGTTGGGAACGAGCGGGTGGTGGTGGTGGTCATGGTAATGAAGCATGAAGGCTTCCAGCGGGCGGGTGAATGATGATGATGATAGGTCGATTGGCCGCTGCTACAGAAAGGAGCAAGATGGCCCGCGCCGAGAGGCGCGCTGGGTCACGTGTACATCATCTATCGCGAGGGAGGGGAGAACGATGGCGTATCCAAGCAGTGCGAGCGGGCGGGTGAATGAGTTGGAGCTGTGTGTGTCCGACAAGGTACCGACAAGGACAATCGCGCTCGGGCCACCCATCACACCCACTCACACAGCCTCGCCGCGCCGTCCTACAAAAGGGAGGGCCTGGGCAGCGTTCCCTCCTGGCCCACGACGACGACCATCCCCCCCTTACCCATCTCTTTCCCCCCTGCCGTCTACAACAAGCAGCATGGACCTCTTCCGCTCCGTCAAGGAGCGCGCACAGGACGTCGTCGCCCAGGCCCAGCACCAGATTCAACAGCAGCAGCAGAAGCACGCAGGCGCAGGCAGCACCACTGCCACCTCGGCATCAGCATCCTCCTCATCCACTCAGCTCGTCGGCCCAGGCGCAAAGCCTGCCCCACCAGCCACGGGCTCCAGCCTGCCCTCGCTCTCGGCCCTGTATACGGGCGGGCTGCCACCGCTCATCCGGACAGGCATCGCCTCCATCGACCCACGCTTCGAAGCGAACAGGCAGTCCCACCTGCTCAGCAATGCCCTCAAGGCCCTCTCCATCGACCACGAGGCAACGGCACGCGAGATGCGCTCAGCCGCCACCGCAACGTACAAGTGGGGCCAGGACCTCGCCCCTCCTTCCACGCACTCCGCCAGCACGGGTGGGTCAGGACCGTCCCCACGCTTCGACGGCTCGGCCGATCCCGCCCTGGTCGACATCACCGACCGCCTGGCCTACGTGCTCACCACCATCGGAGACCTCGAAGCAGCCCACGTCAAGCGGGCCGAGGCAGCACGCAAGGAGTTCAAGGACATTGCCCGTGCCGAGCTCGAGCTCGGTCCTAGGCGCGACAAGAGGGTCAAGATTCACAAGGAGCTCCTCGCCCTCGTGCCCGAGCGAGCCAAGCCGTCATCGGCCAAACGGGTCAACGAGCTAGAAAGCCAGCTCCGAGCACTGGAAGCGGAGGACAAGGCAGCGGAGGAGGCCTTTGCCAAGCTGCGCAGGGACAAGTTCCAGTCCTCGTACTCCAAGTACATGGACAGCTTGATCGAGGTGAGCATTCAACCGCGCTAAAGTCAAAGCCTCGATTGGACACTGACCTCTGCCTTTGCTCCTTGATAGCTTGGCGAGAAGATGGCATGTGCGGCACGACATGGCAAGCTGTTGCTCACCATGGTGCCAACGGATCAAGTCCCACCATTCCCTGCCTCGTCCATCACCAACCCGTCCACATGGGAAGGCGCGGCGCGCACGGCCCAAGTACGCGCTGCTCTCGACCCTGCTCTTCACGCCCTCGCGATCGATTACAAGCCGGCAACCTTGGCGGGGGGAGGCAACGCTGCGATTGCGTCAGGCAGCACGACGTCGGGTGGTCCGGGTGTCACGGGCAGCTATGCCGAGTCGCACGCTGCGCAGATTGCCGAGGCGGAGCGGACGCAGGCGGCCGTGGTGCAAGAGCTTTCGCATGCGCCGCCTTCGTCAACCATATCCTCGACGACGGCTGCTGGAGGTAGTGGCGATAAGGCGGCTGTCGGATCGGGTGCGCTCGACGTTCCCGGCGCTGTTGGTGGCCCTCTCCACCGCTTCGATTCGAACTCAAGCTACGGTGTGAGCCCGGGCGGCGCGGCGGCCCAGCCGAGTCCGATGGCGGCTCGACTGAACATGGAGCCGACGCCGCACCTTCCGCTCAGTCCCGTGCCCGGTGCCAACCCGACGACCAATGAGGACGGCGCGACGGGTGGTGGGCCGACGTCGACGGGAGGGGGTGCTTCTGGCACTTCGACGGCTCTACCCGTCCCTGTGCCCGGCCCCGGCCCCGGTCCTGGTCCTGGATCGCCGCATGCGCCTCCTGAGGATGTGACGGTGGCGGAGACGGGCGCTGCCATCTTTGGCACGGGTGGGCCCAAGAGTGGGACGCTGGGCGTGCCGCGTCGGAAGAGTACGGTGCCCGGTGCGTCGACGATTCAAGCACCATCGTCATCGTCATCGTCGACCGGTCTGCCCACCTCCTCGTCCTCGTCGTCGGCATCGGCATCGGCGGCGGCCGCGTCCAAGTCGGCCGAGGCAGCAGCGGAGCGACTGGCGGCGGAGCAAGCCGAGGTGCAAGCGGCCGCGGAGCGGGAGCGACTGTCCCAGCGTGCGTCCCTCCTGTCTGGACAAATTGCGCCCGTGTTGCCGGCTGTGAATGCGCGGCTGCGGCGGGATGGGACGGTGGTGCGGCGCGGGGAGGCGGACTGGGCGGCGGCCGAGTCGGAGGATCTGCCGCCGTACTCGGTGGAGGACGCGTCTGGGCCTGGGGGTGGTGCGGGTGCGGGTGCTGGACCGGGACCCTTGCCTTGAGGAGGAGGGGCTATGCTTCCTCGTCATGCCTCATGGACGAATCGAATGTCTGATCAGCGTAGCCACGTGCTGTCGTTGGACACGGAGAGACTTCTCTGCAAGGTACAGAGCGCAGCGTGGCTTGCTGCGAGGTTCCCGAATGGATCCCTTGGAATGCGTCTGTTCCCTGCTGAGCGCGCAGCATAGACGCGTCGGGTGCAAGTACGCGACGCGTCGGAGGCATCCGAGGGCCGAGCGAGTGGAGACGCGTCGCCCGCAGCGGTGGCGGCTTCGTCTTGTGCGCATCCTCGTCCTCGTCCACGACGACCACGACGACCTCGTCTTGTACTCCAGCACCCATCCACGGCACGCTCACGGGGGGCCCCACGCAGTCAGCACGCGGTGCGCACGCACGGGTGGCGGCACCTTGACGAGGACGATGTCCCTCTTTGCCAGCCTGGGCAACGGCGCCTTTGGGCAGGGCAGCCATCCCTTTGCTCCCACCCCGTCCTCGGGGGCAGCAGGAGCCCAACAGCAGCCACCGCCAGCCTCGGCGTCCTCGTCCTCGCACGCGCTCAACAGCCTCTTCGACGCCTTTGCCGATCCCGCTGTAATCATCGGAGGAGCAGGAGGAGGAGGACGGGACGAGACACGGTCCTCCTTCTTCCAGTCTCTGCCACCGCCCCATCAGCAGCATCAGCACCATTCACTCATGCCGCCCTCCTCAGCGTCTGCACTCACAACATCGCAGTCGACGCCGTCCCTCGCGCCCTCCCACGCGCACGGTCTGGGAAGCAGCAGTCTGCTGCCTCTGCCAGGAAGACGAGCAACACCGCAGTCCTCCTCCGCATCCTCAACAGCTCAGGGCGCACCTCTCTCCCATCCCGCCTTTGACCACGTCAGGACTGGGGCCGTCTCTTCCTACCAGGCTGCCCACTTCCAAGAGGCACCTCCCACCGCAACTGCAACCGCCGCCTCCGATCGGCCCAACACCACTCCGCCCTTTGCCCACCTGCTCGCAACCTCGACGCTGGCAAAGGTACGCGCCTTTGACTACATCAACCTCGTCGAGCTCCTGCCCGCCATCCGTCTCCAGCGTCGCATGGCAGGCGACGCCTCCGCCGCCCCGTACACGCTCCCCTCGCAACCCAACAGCGCCGACGACCCGTCCATCCCCGACGAAGTTCTCACCCCGCGCGAATGGGAGCTCGCCCTCGCCTACCTCGCCCGTCTCGCCACGGCCCTAGGCGCCGACCCCGCCCACATCGACGCGCTCCTCAGCCTCAACTCGCAGCTCATCAGCAGCCCCGTCCGCGAGTGGAGCCATCGCGCCGTCGCGCGCTGGCACGCGCGCCAGCGCCGCGAGTGGGTTCTAAGCGGCCGGCGCGCCTTTGCGCTCGATCGGCCGTCGGTGGAGCATTTGCAGGAGTTGCTCTGGGAGGAGCGCGATCGTGCCGCCGAGTGGCAGGCGTATCGGGACCAGGAGGAGGGGCTGCCTGCGTCGTTGTCATCGCAGGCTCTGGTGGCTGATGACTCGGGTCGGACGCACCGCGCCGGCGCGGCTAACGCGGTGCCAGCGTCATCGTCGTATCCTCCCTCCCACGAGGCACGGGACGGCCACCCAACAACTCATCATCACCATGACTTGGGCTACAGCTCCCTCACCCGACCCTCGACAAGCGCGAGCGAACACGCCTCGGGCCGGCTCGCGCCGTCCATCTCCATCGCGTCGTCCTTGGTCAAGGCGACTGGCCTCGTGGCCGCCGGAGGAGGAAGCCATTCGGCCTCGCAGCCCATCTCGCCCGAGCTGGCGGTACGTTCGCCACCCGGTCCCCCACCTGCCTCGGCGGTGTCTGCATTGGCGCCCTCGTTTGCTGCGGACGTGCTGGGCCCGGAGGAGAAGGGGCGCAAGCCGTCGGGCGGTCGCAATGGCGATGCGAGCGGTGATCGCGGCGGTAGTGCCGGAGAGAAGAGTGGTAGTGGCGGTGGCGGTCGAGCTGGTCGAAAGGGCAACACAAGCTCCAACTCGAATGCGGCCAATTCAGCGGGTGGCGGCGGCGGCGGCAACCCGAGTGTCGAAGACCTCCCCTTCCCCTGCTTCGTCTGCGGCTCGACCCGCGCACACGACCACCGCGCCTGCACCTCCTCGACCCTCTTCAACGGTGCGCCCGCCCAAACCCACCGCGTCGGCGCCGAGCAAAAAGTCGTCTTCCGCGACTCGGGCAAGACGGCGTGTCTGGACTTCAACATGGCGGTCGGGTGTCAGCGCCGGAGCACGCACCCGGAGCGGGAGCATCGGTGCACGATTTGTGGGGATGGGAGGCATGGGTTGGGGAGCTGTCCCATCTTGCGCAAGGGTGGGGGTGGTGGGGGTGGGCAGCATGGGGAGGGAGGGGAGAGTCCTGCGTCTGTGTCTGCGCCGGCTTCGAGGCAGGCTGGCGGTGGAGGAGGAGGGAGTGGGGGTGGGGGTGGCGACCGTCGCCGTCGTGGTGAGAGAGGCGGCGGCGGCGGCGGACGCGGCGCGACGTCGACAACGACGTAGTCATACCAAGCCCAGCATCGTCTCAAGAGCGACCCGAATCAATTTTCAGCAACATCCAATCACACCGCAGCGACAAGGCACTCATCAAGCATCGCGGGCCCGGCCTGCTCGATCTGGCCAAGGGCCCCGCTACGCGTCGCCATCTTCAATTCCGACTCCCACTCGTCCTCACATACACGCCCGACATCGACCTCCCATTCCGCACAGCGCAGCACGTACACCACGCACAACACCTACGCACGCACGCACGTACGCACAATCCAATCGTCCCGTCCCGTCCCGTCCCGTCCCGTCCTCACGTCGCGCATTCCCAACGTTTCGCCCAATCCGCCCCGTCTTCGTCTTCGTCACCGTCCGAGTTCGCCGTCAGCTCGTCAGCTCGTCAGCTCGTCAGCTCGGGGGTGGGCCTCCGTTCTAATCGCCTTGTGTTGATGCGTCCCTCGCAACCGTCACGGCGCGCTCCTCGTCTTGCTTGTCAGCAGTTCAGTCACCTCTTCCTCCTCCTCGCACACGCCCCCAGCTCCCGCTGAATGGCTTCAATCTCATGCTCTCCTTCCCTGCTGTGTGTGTGACTGGAAGTGGCCTTGCTGACTGCTGGGTCGATCCGACAAGGAGACATGACACACCCGCCCGTCCCACGATGCGCACAGCACTTCCATCTTCTTGACCACCACCACCACCACGTCGAGGCAAGAGGCCACCTCCAACCTCGTCACCATCACCAGCATGGCAGACGACAGCGCCGAGCACGGCGCAGCACGCACAGGCACCGCCGCCGCCGCCGCCGCCTCATCCTTCTCCTTCCCCGCCGCGGCCCAACCGTCCATCATACGCGCGTACCAAAAGGACGGCTACTACCAAGCCCTCTTCCGCGCCTCCCTCGCCGACACCGCCCGCGCCCTCCTCGGCGCGCGCTTCCTCGCCACCCACGCCGAGCACCTCTCCCTGCTCGCCGGGCTGGGCTACTGGGTGCTCGCGGCGGGCGGGGGCGGGCAGACGCTCGGCGAGGAGTATGTCAATGCTATCATGGTCGAGTCGGGGTCGGGGCGGATTGCCAGTCGGAGGGTGAGTCGGGCCTCCTCTTGCCCTTCTTCGTTCACATGAGCGCTGAAAACTGACCGACTGCTTGCATCTCTTCTGATCGATCAGAGACGCCTCCTCTTCGTCGTCCTCCTCGCCCTCGTCCCCACCCTCCTCTCGCGCGGCTACGCCCAGCTGAGGCGGTACGCCCAAAAGCGCGCCGCTGCCCTCGCGCAGGCACGCGAACGCGCCCGCTTACGCGCCGCAGCCCTCGCGCGCTCCTCGTCCTCTTCCTCCTCCTCTTCGTCGCAGCTGGGTCCGAGGAGAAGTCGGACCGAGGCGGTCTACTCGTTCCTCGCGCGGAGACTGCCCTCTTTGGAGAGCTTGCATGCGGGCGATGGCGTCTTTGCCTACCTCGGCGCTGCGCATTTGGCCCTCTTCTACTTGGGCGGACGGTACTACGCCCTTGCACAGCGTGCCGCGCGTGTTCAGTATGTGAGTACCACCCCCTTCCTTCGAGAAGCAGCAATGTCGCTGACGGACCTTGATCCTTCTGAATGGCCGGAACGACAGATTTCCACCATCCCACCGCACCCAAACGCCACGCCACCATCCTACGAGATCCTAGGCGTCCTCCTCGCCGTCCAGCTCAGCGTCAAGATGCTCCTCGCGCTCCGCACGCGACTGCGTCAGAGCCAGGAGCGCGAGCGCGAGCGGGAGGAGGCAGAGGCGGAAGCGGCGGGGTGGGAGCTCGACGAGAAGGGAGACCGCCACCCTTCCAAGCAAGCTGGACAGCGGGACGACGAGGGGGAAGGACGAACGGTCAAGATTGATTCGCACGTCTGGACGCACGACACCGCGCCTGCCTCGCTCGTCAAGGCTCGGCCCCGAAGGCGTGAAGCCGCAGCGGAGGGACGCGAAGAGGACGACGAGGCGCCCATCGTGCCCCTCCTCTACCCCTCCCCAGACGGCGACGGCGTAACCCTCTACCCCTCCGCCTCCGCCCCAACTTCGACACCCCCTCCAAGACGAACGCAAGCAGAAACCGCCCAAATCGCCCAACGAACCGCCCACCTCGCCCAAACGGCCGACGCCCTCCTGAGGTGCACCCTCTGCATGGAGACGCGCACGCCGGAGCGGGGCAACTCGGCCGTGACCGAGTGCGGGCACGTCTTTTGCTGGGAGTGCATCACGGGCTGGGCGCGGGAAAAGGTCAGTTGGATCGCGGTTGAACGCTTGCCTTTGGACTCGCGCGAGACTGACGTCTCACTTCTTCTTCTCGCTTCACGATTAGCCCGAGTGTCCGCTGTGCCGACAATCCCTCGCGCCCTCGCGCCTCCTACCGGTGTACAACTTCTGAACACGCTTCTCCAAGGCCTCAAGCGCTCAAGGGGACGACGTCATTCCCTCCTTCCTGCAAGGGCCCATGGCCCAGGGCCGACCCAGCCGGCCGACCCGTCAAACACACACTCACGCACGGCACAAGGAACACAGAGCCGGCAAGCAGGAAACACTCATAACGACGCAGAAGATGGGGGAAATGCAAATTTGCCCTTCTTGCTTTCTTCTGGACGAGGCTGGGGCCGGGTACGAAGCCCACCTCTTTGTGATTGGTAGGAAACCCTGGGCGAGTGGTGTATCTGAGGGAGGGGTTGGTTGTTGGGATGACAACTTGGACGTGTAGAACCCGGAGAGGCGCGAGAGGGGGGGGGGGGCGTAGCACGTTGGACCCTTGAGATGGAGACGGAGAAGCATGCTTTTTGGAGACGATTTGGCTTGAAGGGCGAGGCAGAGGCGGACGTAGCGAGAACGAGCAGTCGAGTTGTTTGAGTACCAGTACGAGTACGCAAGGGGAGTAGCCAGCGAGGCAGCAAGCCAGCGAGCTAGCTAGCAAGCCGGTGAGCCAACGAATGGAGCGGTTGGAGCGGTTGGAAGTGTCTTTTGAGGTTTGTACCTGGATGCTTCTGAGTGTGTAGAGAGTTGAGAAGTCGATCGACCGTGAGGCGTGAGGCGGGAGGGCGTAACGCTAGATGGAGTCGCCCGACGAAAAGTGCGTTGCGCTGCTTGGTTATTCTCGAATCGGACGCGTGCTTGAACGTCCATCACGACGGGTGCTCGTACGCCGCCGCGAAGAAGGACGGGTCACTGTCGTACATGTCCCCGCCGCCCGCACCGCCGTAGTAAGCCGGCGAAGAGAGTTGAGAAGTCGATCGACCGTGAGGCGTGAGGCGGGAGGGCGTAACGCTAGATGGAGTCGCCCGACGAAAAGTGCGTTGCGCTGCTTGGTTATTCTCGAATCGGACGCGTGCTTGAACGTCCATCACGACGGGTGCTCGTACGCCGCCGCGAAGAAGGACGGGTCACTGTCGTACATGTCCCCGCCGCCCGCACCGCCGTAGTAAGCCGGCGAGCCGTACCCCTGCGCCGCGAGCGCCGCGCCGCCGCCACCACCACCACCGTACAGATCCGCACCGCCCACACCGGCGCCACCGGGCGCAGGCTGGAAGTAGACGGTCCCCATAGGCGGGGAGATCTGCGCCGCGTACGCGTCCATACCTTCGTACGCCGACGTCACTCCGCCGCGCTCTCCACGAGCGCCAGACGAGGGCCCCAGCTGGACCTGCAACATGGCGTGCTCGAGGAGCGCGTGGCCCTGGCCCTGATCCCCACCGGCGTGATAGGCGCGCTCGAAGGAAGGCTGGGGCACGTAGCGCGGGACGTCGCTGCCGGGCGTGCCGCTCGAGGGGGCGGGAGAGCCGGAGGGGCGGAAGGCAGGCACGGTGGCTGCGCTGGCGGGGAGGGTGCTGATCGTGCGTGCATGCTTGCCGAGTACGCTGGACCGTGTTGTTGGGTTCGGTTGTTGCATGTGCGGCGGCAGGGCTCGAGTAGTTGCCTCCTGCTTGGTCTGACTGGGCGATACCCGTCCTTCAGTGGAAGACGCGGCTCGACCGTAGTGCGCTGGGGCCGACTGGTACGTCTGAGCACCGTATGCCGTGGCAGCCTCCTGCTGTGCGCCACCGTACGGGGCGGGAGAGTAGGCCCCGTGGGCGGGGCTGTTGGAACCATACTGGTCCTCGCCGTACGCTTGCCCGGGGAAGTACGCGCCCATAGGTGGCGCTGCAACCGAGGGCATGGGAGGCAAGTATCCCACCGCCACAGGCTGACCGCCCGTGACATTGAACACCATGCCCGTTGAGTCGACCGCGAAGCCAGGCGGTAAGGCGTTTGCCATGCTCACAGGCATTGCCTGTGCCATCGGATAGGGCGGCGGCGTTCCCGAGGCGGCCGAGTGGACCGAAGAAGCCTGCCCCGGTGGCAAGTGATGTACCCCAGCTGGAGCAGGCACGGCCTGTGAGCCCGACGCACTGTTGAGCGAGGCTGATGACGGAACTTGTTGCGGTGCTGCGGGCCGACCCTGCGCTTGCTTCGATGGGCCAGCTGCAGCGTCACTCGGTGTAACCCTCTCGCGATCGCCATCAGCCGAGCCGTGAACAGACCCAAAGACGACAGACGAGTCCCTGCCCGCGACGCTGTTTGACCGACTCGTGCTCCGCGGAACGTACACGCCGCCTTTACCGTCCAAGGGCACGCCGGCGCGATGAGGGGAGCCCGAACCAGCTGGTGACGTGACGCGTTGAACCGGCGGAGAGGCCGTCTCGGCCGCAGTAAGTTTCGATGCGCTGGCCTTCTCATCTCGATGTGTGCCCTTGCCTGCACCTGTCGCGCCGCCCCTCCCCACCGCGCCTGCAAGACCGCCCCTTGCCCCCTTCTTCGTGACCCTCGCACCCTCGCGTTGTTGCAGTTCCGCAAAGCCGTCATGAGCCCACTTGCTGTCGGCAGCCTGCTTGGCGACAGATGTCGAGGGCTGAGGGGCTTCCTTGGGAGGAGTGGGAGCCTTGGCGACTTTCTTGTCCTGAGCGCCGGCACTGGCAGCCTCGGCAGCAGCCTTCAGCATAGCACGAGGAGCCGTGGGAACGCCGGACAGCGTCTGACCTGCGCCACGGACGGCCGGTGCAGTCGTCGCGTCACGTTGCTTGTCCCTGGGAGCGGGGTCGTGTGTCCAGTTGGTCTGTGGCGGAGGTCGTGCCGCCCGGGGCGGCTGTCGGACCGCCTTGCCCTCCAGCGCGTCGTAGTCCACCTTGGGTACCCCGCCTGCCAAGTCGTCAACTTCATCCTCCTCATCGTCCCAGCCGCGCAACTTCGAGCGCGTGGGCGCAGGACTTGCTCCGATCGAGCCCAGAGCGCGCGCTGCAAAGGCGCCGCCGCGACCTCCACCGCGCCCGCCACGCGTTGCGAAGCCCGCGCCACCTCGCGCGGAAGGAACATCCCCTCGAATGTGAGGTGGAACGCGTTCCGAGCGAGAGACCGGCGCGTCATCTTGCTCGGATCGTCCCACAACGTTGCCGAAGCCGCCGCGTCCGCCTCCACGCCCACCACGACCGCGCCACGACTCGGATGCCTTGCGTGTGTTGCCGTCCGCATTGCGCTCATCGTGGCCCCAAAAGCTGCCTGCCCGGGATGCAGTTGGAGACGCCTTGCGTTCGCGTCTCTCCTCCTGCACGTCCTTGCTGACCGCGGCGCCTGAAGTCGGTGGCACCCGTTCTTTTGGCGCTGTCTTGACTTTGGCAGCGCCTTTGGGTTCCACCTTTTTGGACGCCGGCTCCGCGGACTCTGCTGAAGCCGCCAGCTCCGCCTTCTTGCGGAGCTTTCGCTCCTTGTCCTTCAGCTTTTTGCGCTCTTTGGCCGCTTGCACCGCAGCAGCCGCGTTCGCATCCGCTGTCTTCTTCTTCTCACTTGCTGCACGCGCCTTCTTGGCCGCGGCGGCAGCCGCTACCTCTGCTGCCAGCTCCTGCTCTAGCGCAGCGTCATTGTCGTCGTCGTCGTCCTCCGTCATTGCTGCCCACGACAACTTGCTACCGGTCGAAGGCGTCGCGTCCGAAGAGTTGGGTCCGGGCAAGGCAGCTGGCGCCGGCACGTCACCACCTGTTGCCGATTCAAGAGGCGCTGAAGAGGCCGACGACGCGTCAAGTTGCTCCTTCGCTGGCTGCGACGATGTTGGGCCCTTGGTCGCGTCGCCGTCCGCTGTCACGACCGGTGGTGCCGTTTGCTCCACGTGCTCATCGTCAGAGCTCACAGTAGAGCCGTCGAGGCTGCTCGTGTCGTCATCGGTGTCATCGTCCTCGCGCACGACACGTCCAGAGGGTACGTCGCTCTCGTCCTCCTCTTCTCCCTCGCTGAGCGTGCGGGAGGCGAATCCGCGTCGACGGGCGCGGAGCAGCTTGGACTTGCGCTTGGGCTGCTTTGAGGCTGCCGATGAGTCTGGGACCGAGATGGTGGCGTCCTTGCTGTCGGGAGGTAAGGACGAAGAACTGGTGTCTACGCTGATGACGGGTTCCGGTGCGACGGGTCGGACCGTGGAGACGGTGATGCGCGTCGCGCTGGGTTGACGACGGAGGGTCTGCTCTGGCGAGGATGGCACGTCGAGCTGCGATGTCATGTTGCTGGAGGAGGACAAAGGCGAGAGGAGAAGCGTACTGTGCGATTACACCAGGACGTGGTCGTAGAATTGTGCCGAAGGTCTGTGGGATCGACGTATGAACGGACGCGTCAGCGACCGGCGACTGATCCTACCAGCACCCAGCAGACTCACATTCGCCCAAGAGCGTAGGCGACTGCGCTGATTTGAGCCAAGGTGTCGTAGCAACGTTGACGAGAGTAAGAGTCCGTGAGAGGTGGAGTCGAAAAGCCAAAGGTCGAGCAGGCGAAGACGAAGCAAGTTCTTGACGAGGAGAGAGTCGTACCGATGCTGGGCGCAGATGGCGCGGCGCGGCGAAGCCTCGCGCACGAGATGCTCGGTGGCGGATGTCGTCCCAGCTCCTTGAAGGAACGCGACGAGGTCGGGTGGTGGCGCTGGCTCCGCAGTCAAGGGGGCCCAGGCGCAGAGAGGGGGAAGGAGGCGCTCGTCGTCCGCACTGCCACTGATTCCGGAGGCGCACAGTCGTACGCAGTTGCGTGGGCCGCTTGCGGTCTGAGGCTGTCGTTTGAGGTCGAGACGGTCGTGATGGTCGTCGTCGTCGTCGTTACCGCAACCGTCTCGATGAAGGCGGCGATCCGCGCTCAGTCGCCCGGATGAGGAAGCGCAGGGGTGCAGCGATCAGCATGAACATACATCTCAGGCACGCCACGCCGCGGCCGCAGCGGCGGGCTGACTCAGAGGCGCGTCGCGTCGCGACACTCCAACACGCCTCGCCTCGGCATGCAGCCGTCAGCCAAAGGGTATCGCATTCGCCTTACGCAGGCTCTGCAAAGAAGGCATCGTCGACGGCCACCCCGACGCCGCTGACAGCGGACGGGTCGGCCGAAGGCCTGGTGCCAGCCTCGGCAGGATTCGGCAGCCATTCCACCTCCCCCTCATCATCGTCGTCCTCCGACGCGAGCACGATCTCCTCGCCCGCTCGACCGCCGCGAGCCTGGGCCGTTGTGGACCGACCGACGTCTTGACTGCCGCTGATGGGCATTGCGCTCGATGTGTCCTTGTTCTTCCGATGCGAGCTTCGCGCTCGTTCGACCAGCTCAGCGAATTCTGACTTGTGGTCGCTCTGCTCAGAAGAACGCAATGTCAGCACGCGGAGGTGACTGCATCACGCCAGAGTGTACACTCACCGCCCACGTCTTGGCTCGGTCTTCAGAGATGAGCCCACCTCGCGCACGATTCCGCTCCTCCTCGTCCTTGCCACGGTCCCACTCGCTCAGCGCGCGCCGCAGCTGCGTATCCGTCTTGCGCTTCTCGGCTGCCGCGTCGAGATTGGCGTTGAAGATGTTGACCCACTGTCGATGTCGCGCAATCATTCGATCTCTTGAGCCTGACACCGGTAGTCGCTCTTTCTGCAAATGAGAACCTGTCAGCATGCTCACTGATCGCGCCTCATCCTGTCGATGCTCACCTCCAACATCCTCTTCAGGTCCTTGTCCGACTTGCCCACATAATGTTGACGCACCAGCTTGACTGCCCCTTCAAACGGCGCTTTGCCGCCATTGCGAAATAGCGAGCTGGAAAGGAGTCCTGGTTAGCGCCTCTGCCATCGAAGAACGAAGCTGAGCTACCCACTTCTCTCCGTTTGGCCGTACGAACCACGAGCTCCTGGTAGCCGATGGCGACGCCTCGACCGACGGCCCCTCTCTTGAGCCGTCACAGCCCTTGTCCAGATGCGCGTTGAGCTTGGCGAGCGTATACTCCTGCTCACAGATCGGACACCTCGTCACGTCCGTTGCTGTGAGTCGCAAGAGCGGGATCAGCCTCATCATGCACCAGATTCCGTGCGCAGCTCGATCGAGCTCACCCTTGAGTTCGGTCACTCTGAGCCCAGAGCTCGAGCTTGGCACAGGCGATGGTGGTGCTGGTGGTGCGCGTTGCGCCGGAGAGCTCGCAGTCCTCGCTGCAGCCGTGCTCTGCCTTGTCTGGCGCGAACTGGACGAAGCGGAAGCCGGAGCAGGTGGTACGTCGCCAATCTTGCGCTTGACACCGCGCGGCGTGCCGGACGCTGATGGTATGGTCGCGCTCAGGCTCTCTACCTCCTCGGAGCTGCGGCTCTTGTGTGCGCTTGGACTGCCGCTGTCGCCGTCACCGTGTGCACGCAGGCTACGCAGCGCCTCTGCCGACTCCATGAGGCGTGGTCTGGAGATGGCAAGCAAGCCGGCCAAGGCTCAGCAAGCACTCCGCGCAGCGTGAAGGAAAGACAGCGCACTCACCTCGCCAGCCGCCACGCCTCCGCGGCGTCCTCGAGGCCCTGCGCCGGCACGAGCTCGCCATCGGCAGCCTTGGTCTGCCGACACTGCGGACAGAAGCGGCCCTTGTTCTCCGGCTGGTTGATATGCGATCGGATGCAGACCGAGCAGAAGGTGTGGTGGCACTCGCGCAGGACGACGGGTGCCGTGTAGATGTCGTAGCAGAGCGTGCAGCGCAGGGACGAGTCGAGCGATTGGAGGAAGGTGAGCTCGGTGCCGACCCAGTCGGTGGGATCGGAGGCGGCGTCCAGGTCGAGATCGAGGGCGGTGCTGCTGCTGCTGCGAGCTGCGCTCTTGCCCTTGCTCAGCACTGCGCTGATGGAGAAGGGCGGTGCCATCTCGCGCCGAGTCCCAGGCGCCCCGTTCGTTCTGCTTGCCGTTGTTGGTGGTGGACCTGTCGAAGGTCGGTCGTACCACCGCCGCGCGCTCCCATCAACACTGCCTCTGGGGTGACGGTGTTGATCTCACGTGTGGCTCTGAGCGCCTGTCACTGGGCGCGCGCGTCGCGGACGCGTCGCAGTCGGCGAAATTGGGGATTCGCGGAACCGCTTTATTATTGATCGGCGTCGTCGACGCCGTCGCCAAGAGCAACTCGCGGTCACGACCACGACGCTCATCGCTTCCTCGCGAGGTCCATCAAGTACGAGGAGCGGCTGGGCCACACTGTGTGCTTCATGGGCACGACGACGACCATCATTCAGCAGGCCCGACGCTCGTGAAGGCCAGGATAGGCGCACACGATGTCCCACAAGATGCACAGCCTCGCCCAAGTCATCGCCGTCCTCGCCCTGGCCGTGCTCGCCACCCTCGTCCACAGCGCAAGCGGCGCAGCGCCGTCCTCCTCCTCCACGGCGGCGTGCAACAAGGCGTGCAAGATTGCAGGCGCACAGGCCTACGTCGCCGCCGTCATCTCGCACGCGGACAAGGACATCAATCGCATACCCCTTACCGACAACGTGACGCGCTTCGAGTGAGCATCTCGTCTTTCCTTGGAAGGATCGATGCGCAAGCTGACCATATGATGCTTGCCCTGTACTCACAGGAGGATCAACAGCTTGCCCTATGCGCAGACGGCCAATGGCTCCAGGTCGCTCCGCAAGTCGCTCAAGTACGGCAACACGGCCTTCTTCGTCACCGGCAGCGCCGAACCCGACCGCGGTCTGGGCAACTACACTGTCCTTCGCAACGGCACCGTCTCGGCCGTGTACAGGATCAAGGCTGGTCTGCTTGGCATCGGGTTCGTCACGTCCAAGGTGACCGAGCGCTTCGATTACACCTCCACTGGGCTCATCTACAACATCACGGCCGAAGCGACGGCTTGACAATTTGGATTCGTTTGCATCATAGCCATCGTGACTTATTCGCATTTGCTCTCATTCGCCACGGCCGTGTCCGTCCGAATCGCGTTTGATGTTCTCAAAAGTCATCGCTTCTTGGGGGCCGTTGGCATCTTTACGACACAGGCGCAACCTTGACCGAGAGGGCATCGAGCGCCACACGGCCACAGGCGAGCTCCTCGCGCATCCGAGCATGTCTCTTCAGCAGCGCCGACCGTGAAGCACCCAGGTAGTCGCGCAACTCCATCAGCGCTTGCACGACCTCAGCACTGTGGGCTCGATAGTGAAAGTCAGACTATCACCTGTATCAAGCTACTAGCTTGCTCAGACTCACTTCTCCTCCTCCGACGAGCCAAGCTCAGCATACACATCCTGCATCAGCTTGCGCAGGTCATGTCGATACTCCTTCTTGAGCGTACGCGTCTGCTTCATCTCCAGCTCCGTGATGACCTGAGTGGCCATTTAGAATGGGGTTGTCAGAAGAGCTAGCCTCCAGCTTCTGGATCAGCCGGTCGCTCACCTTGGCAAGTTCCATCGCCAGCTCTTCAATAGTAGCCTGATGCGCCCTCTCGCGCTCTTCGGACTCTCCAGCCGTTCGATGCCGACTTTGACGTAGCTCTTGAGCACTCCGTCGGTTCAGTCGTGCAGCAGACAGGACGGTTTTGAGTCCGGGATCGTGCGCATGCTTCGAAACTGTTGCCACCTTCGCTGTCTTCTTCATTGGCGTCGACGTGGTGGGCCCACTGGTGTACTTGCTGGGGGCTTGGACCTTCTTTTTCTCCCTCTCCTTGAGCAAGTTAGGTTGTACAGCTGCGAAGCATACAACAGTCTTCAGCATGGCACACAAGAAACGCCCATGTGGCGTGAGATAGTCTTCACCTTCTTTACGAACTTGCGTCTTGACATTCTGCAGACGCTGGGGAATGTCTCCCTTGCCCCCCTTGAGAGGTACGCGGTCGATGAAAGTCCGCCTCTCGACATGTAGCTTCGGCACCGGCATGCTCGCGCTCTTGATCTTGAGTAGAGTCGACGAGTCGGCGCAAGAGTCAATCGCACTGAAGTCGATCCCATGAGCAGCCCGAGCTGGGGCTACCGTTGATTGTGTCGGTCTTGCGGGTTGTCCTTCAGGTCTCGTATCCATGGCCTTTTTCTGGTCCGCCGCGCTCGCCAGCTGCTTCTGCGCTGATCCAGGGTCTGCGTCCGTGTCCATATCGCCTGAGTGCACCTGGCGGGACGAAGCGGAGCGCTTCTCCGTATGCACGCCAAAGGCTTGGTTGACCATGACTTGAGCCGACACGCTTCGCTCCTCTTCTTGGTCCGTTCCGATGGCCGTGCCGAGGGGTTGTTGACCTTCTTTCGCCTTTGCCACCGTGGATTTTGCATCGTCGATGTTTTGCTCTCCCTTGACGAGTTCAGCATCTTGCGCGTCGCCCACTTCTGTTGATGGGTGTTCGTCTTCTGGTGTACAGATCGTGGTGTAGCTCTTCCACAGCGACGTCTCAGCACGATCCAGGACCTCGGTGGGCGTGACGACCTCGTGATCCGGCTTGGTCTTCTCCAATGCTTGCTCTGTGTCATCCTTGAGCGGAACGAGGAGCACAGCTGATTCGAGCATCGCTGCGGCAGATTCGCTGATCGCCGCGTTCTCTTCGATCTCGACCGTTCGGTCGAACGCCAGGGTCGTGGTGAAAGCGTCCATAGCATCGTCAAGCCCAGGAGAGCAGAATGGCGATGCGGCCACTGGCAAGCTCTGGAAAGAGATGCCTTCCTTGATGTTCTCGCCAACGGAGATGAGCTCGTCACGCCTTGGAGGGCTTCGGTCCATTGGAGAGGCTTGTTCTTCATGCTGTGCGCCGGTCTGTTGTTCAGGCTTCTGCTTGCCAGCTTCGTTGATGATCTTGGTGCCATGGTGCTCCGAGAGCTGACTTGGTCGGTTCCACGGATGAATGGGACGCTTTTGAAAAGCTTGCGAAGTGCTTTCTGTCTTGCGAAACAAGGGGCTGGACACAGCCGCAACTGACGACGTCTTCGTCTCCGCCACAGGCTCGTTGTCAGTATTCGACTGTCCGTCATCATCTCCCTCCGGCTCTGGCGACTCTTTTAGCATTGCACGGCTCTTCTTCGCAGCAGCCGCACCGGCCTTGCGTGTTGGTCGACTCAGGCGGTCGGACGCGGGATTGTCGCTCTTATTCAACTGTGGGCAACCGACTCAATGTGAGTGTTGAGTCCAGGCGAGCTCTCCATCTGACTCACCTTCTGCTTCTTCCTCGGCGCGTCCTCGACATCGAACTTGCGCTTAGTGGCCTTTGCAGGTGTTTTTGTAGCATTCTTCTTCGCCCGGCTGGGCTTCGTGGTCGCACTGGTGTCATTGCCCTTGCTGTTCTTCTTGCTTCGCCTCTTGTTCTTCGGCTCCTCCGACGGAGACACGGGAGCTGGTTCCTCGCCTAGAATGGCATCGTAGTCGATGTTCTCCATCGCTGTCGAGAACTCATCTGTCGACTCCTGTAACTAAGACTGTCAAATCAGGCCATCTGACGACAAGCACCACAGATTCCGTCGATCTGGCTCACCGTCCTAATCTTCTCCGTTACCTTGCGAGTGCTTGTCGCCTTGTTTTCAGCTTCACCTTTGTCCGATCGTGGCCCAGGACTTCGTTCCTTGAGCTTGCGCTTTGCTGTATAGTACTTCGCGCCAGCTTTCTTGGACGTCGACATCGGCGGAATCATCAGCGAGAGCTTGCGCATGAGCGAGCCACCGGCCTCGTTCTGAGCTGCTGATTGATTGACATCCCGGCGCGGCGTTGGCAGGTCGGTATCATCGCCACTCGGATCGCTCAGGTCGGACACGTGTCCATCCGCAACCTCCGGCGCAGTCTTGTTCTTGCTCTTCGTGCTTGTCGAAACTCTGGCTGGCCGCGCCGCGCCGGCGCCAATGTCACGCTCCGATGTGAGGGCGGGACACATTACGTCCACGGAGTCAGACATATCCAAGGTGCCTCGAATGGCCTTGAGCGCCGTAGATGCGAGAGATGCCTTTGCTCGCGGCTTCGAAGATGTTGCCGGCTCGGGATCTTGAGCGCGGGTCGGATCACTCGGCGGACCATGCTTGAAAGCGCCTACCGTGGACGAAGAAGGTTCGGTCGCGTGCCCATCTTCTCCCGTTGCCTTCTGAAGCTCGTCGACCCGCTCTCGCCTGACATCCGCCTGTGAAGCTGACGGTGATATCTCCGGGAAGCGCGGATTGTCTGGAAGTCGACATACGAGCGCGGACTTGGCCATCGCGCCTCGAGGCGCCGCCAGCGCCGGAGGACATTTGGACAAGTGCGACGCGAGATGCTTGGGTATCGCCATACTTGAGGGCTGTTCGCGGACGGTTGTGCTCACTTCCTCATTTGAAGTGGCGATAAGTTGGCTTCCGTTCTCCTGGAAGGAAAGCCCCAGGCTCTGCAAAGTAGGAAGGATGGCTAGGACAGTCAGCCGGAGCGACCCTGGTTTGGACGCGCGAACTCACTTGGAACCGACGCCGAAGGGCAGCGTATAGCTTCTGCTCCTCATCCGTGTCGTGTGCATACAGCATCAATGCTGAGCCGATCTCATAGCCGCCGTCCGTATACGACCGTACCCAAAGGGAGGTTTTCAGCTTGATAGTGATGAGCCCCGAAGTGTCTGTAGTGTCGTTCCAGGGTCAATACGACGAGCAATACCAACGCGGCACTTACTCACCTCCGACCTCGACTGAGTGCAAGTTATCGAAAGGAATGTGCACCTCGGCGATGCTAGGATGCTTTTGGCGTCCCACGACGAAGTCAGGCTGTGAACGAAGACAATGTAAGCGCAGGAAGGGGGACCGGCAAGGGCCCAAAACACTCACATCGATCACGTCAAAGTAGAGGGAGCGCGATCCAATCCACACAATGAACTCTTGCTGCTCTCTAGGTCGCTTGCTAGCCGCAAGTTGAGACTTGGTGTCGAGCGAGAGGGGCCGCGCGAAAAGCCAGGCAATCTTGTGTGCTCCGCTCAGGGCCTTGCAGAGTATTCCTTGTGGCCTGTGAAGAGCAGCTTGTGAGTAAACGATGTGATTGTTCGTAAAACCTGGAAAGATGATACCTACCGATCCAAGCTACTGACAGCCCATGTCTCGATGGCGTCCGTCGCGATCTGTGACACTTCATTGGTGAGTAAAGATCTCGTCTCACTAAAGTGCGAACACTCACGCTGTCGAAGCGGCCGTCTTCCTTGAGCTCAACAAGCTTGGCAATGATCGCCTCCAGGCCTTGCCGCAGTCGTTCTCGTGTCCCTTGAGCATTGCATTCAGCCACTGGCGCCTCGACTGCGGCTCGCCATGGCTTGAAGAATTGCTCCCAGTGTTGGTTTTGAATCGTCGGCGATAGATCGACAGGTCTGGTCTTGAGCGCGATCTCCATAGCGTCGGACGCGATTGAGTAGTCTGAGTAGGACAAGTGGCGGTACTTCAGATCTCGACGCAGAATTGCGATGCCACAGCGCATACACTCACCAGTTGCGTTGCAGAATACTTCTCCCAGCTGCTCCCTGTCATCAGGTTACGAAGGTCATCAGCAGGCTGATCCGTAGTACACACAGCTCGGTTGACGTCCTCACAAACTGATGTGCTTGAGCATCTTCTTCCTGTCCGGTAGGATCATTGTCGTCTGCAGCAATGCATCGACAGCCTGGACAGCGACATGGTCCACATCGAAGGTCAGCTTGCTGCGCTCCTAGCACGATGAAACTAGAGTGCGTACCTTGATAGTGATACCGGAGTCGAGCCGGGTTCCAGGTTGAGGAGGTTGAGTGCGTGCCAGCTCGACCCACAGCGGCGCCAGTCGCTCCTCGACCATCTTGAAGGCTGTATCACGGAACGCGTCTCAGCATTGGCCTTTGAGATACCACAGTGGGAAGCCTTGATACATGCTCTTTGGCTCACTTGATGCTTGGCTATCTGTCAGCGCGTTGGGAACACAGCAGATGATGTGCTGCATCGCCTTGCTCCATGCGCTTGCATCGTTCGGCGGCTCGGTTGGTGGGCCTTGTTCGCCGCTGCTCCTTGTGTCGGCGAGGAAGAGGCGTACCATAGCCTCGACGAACTCGATGACAGCGTGGACGTCGGTCGTGGTGCTGTTGGCGTCGCCAAGGACCTCGCCGAGGTGCGTGCACAGGTGCTTGGCCGTAGTCTCTACGTTGACGACCTCGTCGGCGCTCGACCTTGACTCCTTCCATCGAAGCTAGAACGGACGCGAACGGGGGAGTATGGACGCGGTAAGGTAGAGAAGCAGGTTCAGATGAGCGCGTATAGAGGGAAGAGGAGCGAGAGGTACGCACCAGCTCGGCAGCACACCGTCTGGCCTTGCGCGCACGCCCCGTCGCCGGCAAGGCCTCCATCGCCTTCCAAGCGCGGGCCAGCTCCTCTGCCACGTCCGGACTACCGCCTGCGCCATCTGTACGGCGTGAGCGAAGTTGCATCTCGTTGTTCAATGCTGTTTGCTGGGGTCGTCGTGGACGTCGACGCTTGAGACGGCGTCGTGTCGGATGAGTGGGCGATGTACACGCTAGGCGTCGCCACCCCGGCAACTTTCCCACGCCGTTCTTGGGCGAGATCAAACCAGAACGGGCTGCAAAAGAGATGCTTTAGTAGGGGATTGAAGCTGCGACACCGTCAAGGGCATTACTACTACCACCTGTAGCGGGCGGGACGAAGATAGGCGCGAGCTGGTGGCCTTACCAGAGGACTTGACTCTGCCTGCTCTGGACGAAGACGTATGGCGGTGAGCAGACTGACAGGGTCGAGAGCATCGTGAGCAAGGATAAGGATTAGATGAATGACTTGTAGAAGACGATGGCGTCCTGGCCGCGGAGCGAGATGGTCAGCAGAGGCGTTGCGATGATGGGCCAACGCTAAGGAACATACCACATACTCCTCCTCGCCCCTCTCGCCGCGTTCGCCCTCGCACCGTAGCCTGCCCGCCTGGGGAATAAGCCCGGCACGCGTAAAGCCTAGCTGATCCCATATCTTGACCGATGCGACATTGTTCACGTAGACGAGATTGAAGACTGAGCCGCGGTAGCCCAGGCTGGGAGCGTAGTGCAGGTAGGACTTGCCGAGCGTCAAGCCGAGGGACAGGCCGCGGTGCTTTGGGCTGACGACGAATCCGCCGTTGCAGATCTGATGGGAGAAGCGGTGGAGCCGGTCAGTGAGGGAGGGCCAGGTAGGAGTAGGAGGTAGCACGTACGTGTGAGGAACGGCCAGGGTAGTTTGGCTGATGGGCAGAGGAGAAGACACATTAGCAACTCGTCCTGCTATCAGTGAGGGCCATAGGAGAGCTCACCTTGACACTGAAGAGAGATGTAAAGTAGACCTTGGTCAACAGCGAGGCTCGTCCACTGCGCACCAAACGCGAGCCGGTACTCACTAGTAGAAGCCGGCCACCGCCTCTTCCCAGGTTCGGCCTCGACGAGCGGTATCAACGACAGAAGCTGGCCGCGCACCCTCTGTTCGGAGCAGCCTGCCCTCCGTGCCTTGAATGACCTCCCCAAGTAGAGGCTCGACGGACTCCGCCTCCTCCAGAACGCCGACAAAGACATCTGCCGCGAAGAAGTACGACTCGAAGGCCTTGCCCTCGCCGCGGAAGCCGGAGACGTCTTCTTGTGGGTAGGTCCGGCCGTCTTCGAGGGTGCCGGCAAAGGTGGAGCGCAGGTGCTCGAGTAATGTGCCTCCGGAGGCGTCTACGGGGGCGAGGGCTGAGGCGAGGTTGAGGTGGTGAAGGCTGAGCTTGAGGGCTGGGTTGCGCGTCGGCCACACGGAGGACGCGAGGGGCTCTGTCGAAGCGGGCTTCGTGGACACGATGGCACCGTATGCGCTCATCTTGTGAGCCAGATTGGTGCTCTGCTGTTGAGGGTGGTGGTGGACGTGCTGTGGAAGGCTGGTCGCAGTGAGTGGTGAGGGTGAGTTCGTCTGAACGGGCGCATGGCGGTGGCGTCGAGCTGCTGGCGGACGACATCGACGACCCCAACGATGGGCACGGGTACCTCGTCCTCGTCCTCGTCTCAACACGACCAGCATCTCCAAGCTCGACGGCTGCTGGCAGTGCAGTACGCAGCCCGCCTGCCACCGCGCTCGCCGGCCTTCCGCTGGCCAAGCTCGCCGCGGACGCTGCTCGCCATCCAGCACGACCTCGACGCCGACCTCTTCGAATCAGACGTGCTCCAGCCTGCGTCGGCAACATACACGCGTCTCTTCTTGAAGACGCTCATCGAGCGCATCCAAGATGCAATCAGTCAGGGCGGCCGTGAGGAGCAAGGACAAGGCGGTGCCGGGAGCATCGACGAGGACGAGCTCGAGATGGACGATGCCTTGATGGAACGGTATACCAGCCTCCTCGCAAGCTCCGGCACCAGCTCAATAGGGCCCTCCTTCTCAACGTCGAACTCATCATCTTCCATCATGAGCGGACCGCCGCCCCCGTCGACGGTCCAGTACCTGTACGCAATTCCACGGCACGGGCTCACCAGGAGACGAGACGCCAGCAAGCACAGCGACCTTCTCAGCGACCTCAGCTCCATCGTTCTCCAAGAGTCGGGCACCATGATCAGTCAAGGCACCACAGGCTTGCGAACATGGGAGGCCAGTCTGGCCCTTGGATCCAATATCCTCGCCAGTGCATACGAGTCTTCCACCTCCATGGACTCCGATGGCGGGGCCAGGCTCCAGGGGAGCTCGACGTCTTCGTCGCTATGGCATGCCATCACCCGGCCCGACGCACGCGTCCTCGAGCTCGGAAGCGGCGTAGGCATGCTCGGCGTGCTCTGTGCTCAGCTCCAGCAGGACCTGAACCTTGCCGACGTCCATGACGTACAAGACCGCATGGAAAGCATTGGGACAAATCGGACTGCGCCACAAGTATACCTGACCGACGTCCAGGGCCCTGTGCTGGACTCCCTCGCGCGGACCGCTGAGCAGAGTACGTCCACCAAATCCAGGCTGGGTGCTTGACCGCTCAACGCTGACCCTTCCAGCTCTTCTCTGGTATGCAGATGGTCTATCAAGCTCGCCAAATGTGCACATTGCGCCTCTCGACTGGGTCGAGTGTGCTGAAGAGATCCAACGCACCGATCGCTCCCCTATCTCCTCCGCAGCCCACCAACCTCAAGAGTCCACCAAGAGCAGGGACAAGCCCATCTCAAGCTGGCTCCAAGAGACGGCCAAGCCGACGCTCATCCTAGCCGCCGACGTCGTCTTTGACCCCTGCCTGTGCGCACCGCTCGCCCGCACGCTGCGCGTCGCTCTTGAGGCTGCTCGGAGAGCCAAAAGCGACGAGTTCAACGACAAGGACAGGGACGGGGACGGGCCGGAACAAGCGCAACAGCCCATCAAGACGGAGGAAGACAAGGAGGACGAACCAAGCGCCTACATCGCCAGTACGATCCGGAACCCGCCCACCTACGCCACCTTTCTCGCCGCCCTGCGCGAGGCAGGGCTCCACTTTGACCGCGTCGAGCTTGAGGGAGGGGGCCGCGTGCGGTGCATCTCGGGCAAGGGCCGGCTTGACGAGTACGGAGAGGAAGAAGACGAGGACGAGGACGACGGCGACGTCCTCCAGCTTCCCTCCTTCCCATCGACGCACGACGCAAGCAGGGACGGCCCCGTCGAGCTCCTCCGCGTCCGGCTGGCTCGGACGAAGCGCACATGATCAAGCGTGACCGACACTCTCTGATCGGTGATACGAGTACGTCCTTCGCCCTTCCTCCTTCCTGCCTGATGGATCGCATGGACGGATCACATGGATGGGATCGGATGGGGGCGTGATGGTGTAAGCTGGCATGAGAAACCGCGAGAGATGAGGGACAGAGGACCGAAGACCGAGGACAGGGGTCAGAGGACAGAGGGAAGGGGAAAGGGAGACAGAGAGGAAGGAAGGATGGATGGATGGAAGGAACGGGACTCGGGTCGGTCGGTCTTTCGGTCTTTCGGTCAGACGGACGGATAGGTGAATGGCCGAGGGGGAGGGGAGGGGGCCGAAGGGGGCGTGGTGAAGACTGAAGAGTCGTGTAGTCGATCGCCCGAGGGAGGGAGGCCGGGGGCGGAGGGCCTTGACCGGGGTCTGGAAGTGGTGAAGGATGTGCTTGCCTTGGCTTTGCTTTCTTCTTCGCAATCGTGCTCGTTCTCCTCATCGTACCCGAAGCCGCAGGCGTGGAGGTGAAGGTGAAGGTGGAGCTGGAGCTGGAGCTGAAGGGAAGGTGAGATGGAGAGGTGGGGCAGAGGCTCGGCTTGAGGTCGAGGGCTTGGGGGTCTTGGAGGGTATCATGGCGTGGCTTGGCGTAGCGTGGTGAGGGTGCTCGCTCCTACTTGTCGATGGCGCCTTGGAGGCAAGGGCGGGGCCGGGGGCGAGATCGGGGGCGAGGCCGAGGGGGGCGCCCGTGAGGACCGAGTACCGAGGACGGACGGCGGGAGGTGAGGCAAAGCAAGACGCTCCGGTCCTTCAGCCGGTCGAGTCGGTCGGAACGACCCTTCCCAAGCCGCTCTGCGTCCCCCCACCCCGTCCATATTTTGTTTGCGCGAAGAGCTTGACAGAGACGGAAGAAGAAGAGGATTGTCCGTTGAATGGGGAGTTCGAAGCCCGTTTGATGGTGAGGGTGATGATGCGTGTTGGGACGGCGGCAACGACGATGATGACGAGGGGCGATGGCGGCCTTGCCGGTCTTGCTTGACGCAGAGCGAGCGACACCCGCAGCGGGTCGAAGGCAAAGCCAAGGTCCAAACCGAGCACGCCGCGGCGACGCCGGCGCCAGCACAGGCTCACCCACACCGACACGTCAACACCCGCACAAGCTTCTCCCCAAAGCCGCGCTTCCCCTCTCTCCCGGCCCCCCCACCACCGCCCTGCGGCTGCTGCTGCTGCCGCACGCTCGCCTCGAGGCCCAAGTGGTCCGGCCCGTGCCCAGGCCCACGCGCCCCGACCACCCCACTCGTCCGCGCCGCCGCCCTGCTGTGATCCGCCCCACCACCACCTAGACCGACACCGCCCGAGGAGGGATCATGCGCCAGCCCGCCAGGGGCGCCGAGCGTCCCATCCCACACCGCCACATTCGACACGCCCGCCGCGCCCGTCAGGTTGCCGTAGCTCCCATTCGCGGCCCCTCCTCCACCACCACCACCAGCAGCTGCAGCGCCGTATGCGCTCGCGCCCGTCGTGGGCGGGATGCCGCCGCGGCCGTCGTTCTGGGGCAGGACGGAGGCGTTGGTAGCGGAGGGGAGGGCCGATTTGCGCTGGCCTGCTGTGGCGGCGCCGCCCTGGGCTTGCTTGGAGCCGTTGCGCTGTAATGCTTGTCCTTGTTGTGCCGCCGCTGCTGAGGAGCCTGGTACGGCGGCGGCTGCGGCAGCCCCGCTCTGAGAGACGTACATGTTGCGCGCCCCGTTGGCCGCCGCGCGGTCGCCGCGCTCCCTGTCGCCGCGCTCGCGATGCCTCTCGCGCTCGCGATCCCGATCGCGGTAGTCCCACCCACGCCCACCATTGAGGAGATCCCAATCGAAGACGCCATCCTCCTGCTCGCCCGAGTTCTTGAGCACCTTGGTGAAGAGCTCGCGGAGGAAGTCGTAGTCGGGCGTCTCCTCGAAGCCGAGCTTGCGGACGTAGTTGAGGTAGATGCCAAACTCTTCGGGAAAGCCCTCGCAGAGCTCCTTGATGGGGGTGGACTGCTTCTTCTCGCCAATCTTTTCGTACTTTTGCTTGTTGGTTGCGGCCTTGAGGCCCTGCCAGGGTAGGCCGCCGCGGAGAAAGTAGAGGAAGACGTGTCCGAGGGACTCGAGGTCGTCGCGGCGGGATTGCTCGCGGCCGAGATGGGTATTGATGGACATGTAGCGAGCGGTGCCGGAGAGGGACTTGCGCTCGCGGTAGGGAATGTGCTGCTTGGTCTTGGGGTCGCGATATTGCTTGGCCATGCCAAAGTCGACGATGTGGATGAGGTTGGCGGTGGTGGTGTTGGGCCGGCCGATGAGGAAATTGTCAGGCTTGATGTCGCGGTAGATGAGGCTCTTGTCGTGTATCGTCTGGACGCGGGTGATCTGGAGGCCAAGACGCTCGAGGGGTCAGGACGCGGACATGGCCGGAGGCTCGGCATGGGACAGAGACGCACCATTTGCTTTGCACACATGACGACCGTCTTGATGGAGAACTTGCGTCCGCACATGTCGAAGAGGTCCTCGAGGGAGGGCCCGAGGAGGTCGATGACGAGGATGCTGTGCAGGTTCTCGTTGCCAAAGTAGTAGGCCTGGGGGATGCCGACGGAGCCGCCGAGGAGCTTGTAGGCGCGGAACTCGTCGCGGAGCTGGGGCGCGTCCGTCTTGCGTGGCTCAAACTTGATGGCGACCTGGGACGAGTTGAGGAGATTGGTGCCCTCCTGTGGGCGGGCGGGGCGTGGTCAGTCGGCTGCGTGTGCTCTCCCGCGGCGTGCCCGACTCACAAAGATGACACCAAAGCTGCCCTCGCCGATCTTGCGGCCGACGCGGTAGTGGACGCCGACAATGTTGGAGCTGGAGGACGACATGCTGGCGGGGTGCGGGTGCGGTGCGTGGTGGGCAGGGGCGGCGTGCGGTGAGGTCGAGGTGCGTGACCGCCGCCTCCTCTGCGCGCTGGGTGGGTGTGTGGGTCCTGGCTGCGCTGGCGAGTGGCCGGGCGGTGAGCGATGGCTATGGCTGCGGCTGCCGTGGTCGGTGTGGCCAGTGTCGAAGGTGAGCCCGCCAGGGTCAGCAGTCGGGCGCCCGAGTCGAGGGGGTGGTGGTGTCGATGTTGTTCCGGGTGACGGACAAGGGGCTCGGGCAGCAGGCGCAGCGCTGATCATCGCCCGCACGTGATCCAGACCGTACCCGTCCCGTCCGGTGTCTGGTATCGACCCGATATAAGCGGTCGGACAGGCTGTCACTCCCACTCCTCGAAGCATCTCCTCCCTCACGACGTCCACCATCTCCACACTCGGCACGGCCAGGCAACTAGGCAACCGACATGTCCAACACCACCAAGACGGAGGGCGGCGCAAGCCAGGGGCAGCCCACCGTGCGCGGGCTGCCAAACGACACACCCATGTATGAGCTCCTCCGTCTCCAGCGCGTCAACGATGCCAGCCAGGGCTCATGGGTCTACGAGACAGTCCTCACCGGCTACACCCTCTTCTCACGGCCCGCCATCTTTGGCGGTGTCTCCCTCGGAGCAGGCCTACACGCCGCCATGTCGTCCCTCTACGACGAGCTCGGCGAGGAACGCGCCGCCGAGCTCGCACCCTACTCGTACCAAGGCTCCTTCCTCGGTCCCGCCCTCGCGCAACATGCCATCCGGATCCAAGTCACGCCCGTACGAACAACGCGCAGCTTTGTCACGCGCTGTATCACCCTCTCCCAAGAGCAGACGGACCCCCGCGCTGGCGCCAACGCCCTCCCACAGTGGCGCAAGACCCTCATCGCCATTGTCGACTTTGCCAAGCGCGGCAGGAAACCCCTCCTCGAATTCGACGCGCCCTGTCTCAACCCCATCACGCACCAACCGTGGGAACGGCCCGACGAGCTGGAACTCTACAGCACCCAGATTGCCCGGCGAGTGGCCGCAGCAGAAAAGGGCACCGACAAGGCCGAGCTGGCCCTCGCCCGCGGCCTCGCCTCCTTCATGTCGCGCTGGGACACCTTTGTCCAATACAAGATGCCACCGGACTCGCTCACCACGCAGAGCGCATGGGCATTCAAAACGGACGTGCCAACCACGCAGGACGCCGTGCCGCTCACCGATCGCGCCATGGTCGACTGGGTGCGCTTCGTGGACGACTACTCGCCGGCGGGGATCAAGAGCATGACGGCGCGTCGGCCCGAGTGCGTACCCTTCCGAGACGGGGTGACGCAGTGGGTGTGTCTTTCCTTCCTCTTGGACCAGATCATCCCTGCCGCGCCCCTCGTCATCACCAAGACGCCACGCTCCGCCGCTGCGACAGATGTGAGTGTCGCCCCTTCCCACCTGTAGGCCCGACCGACATACTCATCCCATCTTCTTCTCCCCTCCCTCATGAACAGGTCAGCCTCGACTTCTCGATCCGCTTCCACCAAGAAGACACGCCCAACCTCGCGCAGTGGTGTCTGCGCCAGTTCAAGGTGCTCACCGCGCGGGCTGGGCGGACCTTCAACCAGATTACGGTGTGGGACGAGCAGGGCCGGGTGCTGGCGACCATTTCGCAGCAGGGGCACCTTGTGCCTGCGGCCGAGGCTGCGCCCAAGCCCAGGCTATGATGGGCATGGACAGACGGACGTATGGGCTGGCTAGAGGTGTACGAAGATATGGGCGGTGCTGAGTTTGCTTTCCTGCTCGTTGCGCGTAGATATGCCATTGCTGGATCATACATGGAGCCAAGTGCACCCTGCTCGATGCCGCTTTCCTTGCCATCCTCTAAGACACATTGATACCAGCGTACTTCACCGTGCCAAAGAGCGAGCTGAGACTTGAGAGAGAGCAGTGCAAAGGCGGCTGTTGGCGAGACGGGGACATGGTGGCAAATCGGGCGGGACGGGCGGGTCCGTCGTCCTGAACGGTTGACGAGGCCACCATCGCTGACATCCACCACCACCTCGTCCCGGTAACAGTACAAGAACGACGGCCACCTCTGCACCGCTCCGCCTTGAGGCGCGAGAACTGGATGCGGTGATGAGTGCCCACGCCCGTGTCGGCGGCGGCGGCGGCGGCAACGGCGACGGCGCCAACATGAATGACGGCGACGGCCTCCGACGTCGCGGTGCCCACCCCGAGGCTGGCCATGGCCCGTCGAACGACGTCAAGGACGGCGGACAAGAGGCCGCAAAGGGCAAGACGGCACGAAGCTGGATCCGGCCCGCCCTGCATCCGGCCCGCGACGCCCTGTGCGCGTGGTACGCGCGCTGCCGGCCGTGGTCCTCGCTCAAGCCCATCCTGCGGAGCGCGCTCCTCTTCGAGCTCGCCCTCGTCTTCCTCCTCATCGCGCCCATCGAGCGCACGATGGGCCAGGCGTCCTTCCTCATCCTGATTGGGGCGCTCATCTCGCCCGCGGAGCTGCCGCTCGCGATGACGATCGAGCGGGAGGTGTTCAATGTCGGCCTCGCCCTCCTCGCCTGGGCGTGGTCCTGTCTCGGCCTCAAGCTGGCCAGCTTGGCACGCGATAGGCCGCTGTCGCCTTCTCAAGTCGACTATACTCTTGTCTACAAGGGCGAGTACCTCGACACCAGAGCCTCGGTCATCATGGCCGCCTTTCTCGCGACGGGATCCGCCTTCTTCTTATACATCAAGGTCGCCATCGGCCCCTCCCCGTATCTCTTTGGAAGCATCTTCGGGGCCATTCTCATGACCATTGCAGCCACAGTGAGTATCTCGCTTTGAGTACAAGTATACCATGGCTGACGCCTTGCTTCGTCCTGGCTCCACAGACTGGAGTGTTGTTCCCATACCCATTGTACACCATCGGACAAGCTATCATCGTTCCTCTCGCCATCAAGGCCGGCCTCGCCATCGTCCTCTGCACCTTCTTCTTCCCAAAGTCGGTCAACAGTCTCTACATTGAGAAACTGCTCCAACTCCTCGCCCACGTCTCGGCTGCGACCCGCGTCCAGTGCACTCTCTTCAAGAAGGACCCCCGAGATCAAGAAACGTACGACTTTATGGCCGTCCACAATCTCGTGGCGCAAGCCGAAGCGGCCGTCGCGCCCTTGCAAGGCGCGTCCCGTCTGCTCCAGCGAGAGCTCAGCTTTGGCCTCTTGAGCGGCGCCGATCTCGAGTCACTGCAAGAGGCTGCGATTGCGCTCATCTCGCCATCGGACGGATGGTCATACTACATGAGCATGATCCATGCGGATCTCAACTCGGCGCACTTCCCCGGTACACCAGCCGCCTCGCGCCCGGCTTCTCATGCCAGCACACCGGCGTCAACCCGTCCGCCCTCGCCAGATCGCTCAGCAGGCGACGAGGAGGCGCGCGAGACAGGTCGCGTCGAGGGTGACGCCCGCTCCGACGCAGCGTCCGCGACCGAGCGCTCTCAGAGGCACTCGGCCGACATCGACAAGCATCACCTCCAGCACCGTCTAGCCACGGCTCTTCTCCGCTCTCACAAGCCTTCATCGCTCCACATCGGCGGCCACGCGTCCAAGGCGAGGTACCGGTCCAAGTCAAAGCCACGTCCTCCCGTCCCCGTCGCCACCTTTGAATCCCTCCGCTTCGCACGCGTCGAGGCAGAGCTGCACACCCGCGCAGCCGACAAGCACACCGCGCGCGTGCACGAGCTGCTGGGCGAAGCGAATCGCGAGCTGCTCGGCGCGTGCACGGATGCGATGGAGGAGGTGATCGGCTTGCTCAAGAGCATCAATGCGTCGAGGTTGGGCCTCTTTCGGATGTGGCTGCTCCGCCCGCTTGGAGGGGTGGCACCGCGCTTGCGGAGCCCTCTCCCTGACGCTCGTATGACGAGCGCAGAGGGCAGCGCTGAGAAGGGTGGCCCACCACCTTCCGCCCAAGAGCGAATCGTGGCCGCCCGCCAACGGCTCGAGCGCGCATTGGACGAGTTCAGGAGGGAGAGGAGACACATCGTCGATGGCCCGTTCATCACCGCCCCTCTACACGCCAGCATACCCCCAGCTCTACGCGACGAGATGGCAGCAGCAGCGGCCGAAGTGCCGTCCTCCTCCGCCTCCTCGACCCATTCCCAGTCCTCGCCACCGCCCACCTCGGCTCCCAGCACCGAGGTGCCACATCGGTACCTGTACCAAGCCTACGTGCACGTCTTCCACACCATTTCCTACGGTACGCGTCTGCTCGACCTCCTCCGGATCTTTGAGGAGCTGGACTGCTCGCATCGGGAGGCGAGGTTCTGGTGGCCCAGCCTGCCCCACCTCGTCCGCTACCTCCCCTTCCTGGGCCGACACGGCGGAAGCGGACCGGCCAACGGGCCCTCCAGGGGCGGTCAAAGCGGAGCGCAAGGCGGAGGGAGCGCGACGATCGGCCATCCGGACGAGGCGGACGCCGACGAGGACGAGACGCGCGTGGAGGGGATGCATTCGCGGCTGACGGAGCAGTATGCTTGGTGCCGGACGCGCCGGAGGGATCCGGACGCGTTGGAGCCGCGCAATGCGCTGGAGAGGGGTGGCAAGTGTGAGTCTGTCTGGGCATCTTACCCTGCCTTCCCGTTGTGAAGTGCTGACTTTGGGCTCGACCATCTCTGCTGCGCATAGTGCTGTACGACGGCCTGCACCACCTCTTCCGCGGCAACATCCTCTTCGCGATCAAGGCGGGGACGCTCATCCTCATCGTCTCCCTGCCCGCCTACCTCAAGTCCTCGGCCGAGTTCTTCTACGCCGAGCGGGGCGTGTGGGTGCTCATCATGTGCGTTGCTTTGCGTTGGCAGGCTCGGAAGAGGGGAGGGAGGATCGATGACTGACGCGAACATTTGTACGCACACAGGTGTCAACTGACGCTGATGCGCTGGCGAGGCGAGACCTTGTTTGGTCTTATGAGCCGCGCGGTCACGACCTTCTTTGGTGAGCACAGGCTTGTTCCACGACGATGCGGACCTTGTTGAAAGGACGGTGCTACTCATTGCGATGATGGCCTCTCCGCTTGACAGGATGCGCGATAGGTGAGTGCAGTCTGCTATAAGGACGTTTGAGCGCGTGCTGATGATTGGTTTCCTTCCCTCGTACCAGGACTGATCATTTGGTACATCGGTGCAGGCAGTGGCAAGGGCAACTCGTACGCCATTGCCGTCGTATTCGGCATCGCCTCTGTGCCTCTCGCCGCGTGGCGACTTCAAGGCATTGGCGCGGTACGTCCTCGCGTTTGCCCTCCTTTTGATACGACGCGCGACTTCTGACTTGCCTTGGGATCATTACCAGCCCATCGCGCTCATCATCTTCACAGTCACCGTCGGACTTGTGATCGGCTACTCGATCAAGGACTCACGCAACCCTGCGCCGTCGACCGTGGGCTGGGGCTTCGACGTCGGCTGGCGCAGGCTCGTCGGCGTCCTCATCGGCGTCACGGCGGCTGGGCTGTGGTCCCTCCTCCCACCGAGCCGGACGATACGAGGCTACACACGATCGCTCAGCGCGACTACGATTGAGAAGCTGGGCGAGATCTACTGCGTGGTCGTCACGTCGGCTGCCGATCCCAAACACGAGGGCTTGGACCAGACGGCGAGGAACTTGATGGCGGTACGGGCCAAACTTCGGCGGATGGCCATCGTCCAAGACCATGCAAGCGTGAGTAGCTCACTCATGAGCGTCCTGTGTGTTGCGCCCAGCTGACGTGTCAACCCCTCGATCGCAGTACGAGCTCGGTCTGCGCGGTGCCTGGCCGAAGGAGCAATACGCCGCCCTGACCAAGACGCAAATGGAGCTCGCCAAGCTCCTCTCGCACCTCGTCCTCACCCTCCAACGCCTGCACGACTCGACAACCGCCTCGACGCAATACAAGCTGATCGAGCAGACGCGCTTCCTGGACCCGACCTTCCTCGGCGACTGCATCAGCGTCTTCTACATGGCCTCGACCGCCCTCCGGTCCGCGACGCCCCTGCCGCAGCTAACAGCCGCGCCACTCGTACACCGCTTCCTCCTCCTCGAGAGCGAGCTCGCGCGCGAGCGGGAGCGCAAGCACAGCAAGCGCACCTGGCGCTCGGCGCACCACCTCTCGCGCGGCGAGGACGAGGACACGTTTGGGTTCCCGAGGCATTTTGGGGAGGAGCTACTCGCTGATGAGGCCTTCCTGTGCGTATCCATCCCCCCTCTGGCTCCGTCGTTGGGCCCGCAGCTCACCCCCTCCTTGTCCATCGCTCCCAGGACGCTATCGGTAGCCCTCACGACGGGCTTTGGCATCCTGCTCCGCCTCGACCGGCTCATGGTATGCACCAAGGCCCTCGTAGGCGAGGCCTACCCCATCGGCGCCGCGTCCTACTTCTTCCTGCCCCAAGACGACGAGGACGGCGACTTGCCCCCGAAGAGGGGCTGACGACGGCGCCGCGCCAAGAGCGGCTTGGAAGAACGTGTACCACCTCTGGGCGTCGCGGCGGGCGCGGGCGCATGTAAACTTGTACAGGCACACTGCCTTGGAACGGAATGGTCTTGGATATCCACAACGCTCGTGCAGGACTATGCGACGACGAGGAGGATTCGCAGCCATCCCATCATGCCGAGCATGGGCCGTGGAGGCGGTGACATCTATATGCATTGAACTAGCCAACAAAGGTAGGTCTAAAACAAGAGATTACTTCTTCTCGCCTCGCCGAACGAGGATGAGAAGGCCCGAGGGAGATTACGAGGTGACGATTGACGATGGGAGAGGGGAAGGAACCGATCTTGTGCTTCGCGCCGTTCACGCGTAGATGCCTGCTTGACGCGCGCGACGGGGCTGGTAACGACCGAGACGACGACGACGACGATCGATCGGGAGGGTGTCCGAAGGCCAGTCGGGTACGGGATCGCTGGTGGTGGGGCTGGCTGTGGTGACAGTCGTCGTAGCTGTCGAGCTGACGCCAGCCGAGGCCGTGTCCGTGACCGCGGTAGTCGCGCCGTCGGTCGCGGTGGTGGTGGAGGTGACGGTCGCCGTCGACGCATCTGTGACCGTGCTGGTCGACGCCGTCGATGTCGACGTCGCCGTGACGGTCGGGGTGACTGTCGACGACGGCGGAACCACGACGGGCGGGATCGACGACCCGTTGACAAACGTCGAGTCTTGACCAGGCAGCCGACGGAAGCTCAACATCCACTGAATGTCCGAGACGTCGTGCATGTAGTTGGCCATGTTGGCATGGGCCGCTGCGCCCGTGTCGATGACGCTGCAGAGCTGCGTGCGTCCCGAGTTGATCTGCGCACACGATTGCTGGACCTCAGGGAAGGAGTCGACCGTGTCGAAGCGAGTCGACCAGAGGCGGACAGGGACGCCGGCAGCCACGCTGCCGCGGTCCATCGTCGTCGGGACGCGGTCGGCGGCGGCGCACACGCCGCCGACGTTGGGCTGGCGAACATCCCAGCATCCCTCGCCGCTCTCGAAGCGGAGCCAAGGCAACGCATTCATGTACGTGCTGTTCTGCGTCTCGAGCGTGCCCGCCACGATTGAGACGGCCGCCGGAAGCGTCGGGTACTCCGTCAGGAACCGCAAGGCGCCGCGACCGCCCATGGAGCTGCCCATCAGGCCGAAGCGGGTCGTGTCGAATCCGAACCGAGCGAGGACTTCGTCGTAAATGCGCTTCAGTTCGGTAGGTCTGTAGAGTGGGGAAAGGGATGTCAGGGCTGCGCGAGGATTATGCTTGGAGAGGCAAACATACCTGAGATGCTTGAGATAGTGGAATGCGTACATGTTAGAGCACGGGTTGTTGACGAAGCTCGAGGTGGAGGTATTGAAGCACACGGGCGAAATGGGGGTCACCATGAGGTACTTGCTGAACATGGCCGAAGCAATCGTGCTGTTGGCAGAGATCGCCTTTGGGAAGCCAGTCATGATCGTCTTGCCCAGTACATCCGTCTCTTGCATGATCTGGTTCGAGCGCACGTCGGAGCTGCCGAGATACATGAGCGCCGGTCGGTCAGGTTGGTAGAAGTTGCCGGTCCATCTGACGACATAGGCGTAGACTTGGTCGTTCAGCCTGGGGGCAGCAGTAGCAAGAGCGGTAAGCACGGTCAACCAGAGCTAAGGGTGACATTGGCCTGGCCTTTTCACTCACTTGGGTAGAAAACGCTGACGTTGTACTTGACTGACGATGCATCGCCTCCAGCGCTCAGAGTACGGTAGACGAGGCCGCCAACAGACTTGTAGGGCGCCGTCGTCCAAGTGAACTTGACAGCCTGCGTGGCATTGACCGGGCTGACAGTGAACGACAATCGTTTGCTCGCATCGCTTGTGGCAAACTTGGTCTGATTCCACCCTCCGTTCCAAGACTTGAAGTAGAAAGTGCCGTCAGAATTCAAAGTGAGATTGAAGGTGCTGAATGTGCCCGTGGTCTTTGCCGAGCCTATCGCAGCGCCGGCTTCGCTTGCCGTGGACACGTAGCGCTGGTTGTCCGTGATTGAGACGTAGTAAGTATCTTGGACTGGTGCCTTTGAGATGTTGAACACCGTCGCGGGCGGGCTATACGTCGAGTACGAGCCAAACATAATCTGGTTTGCGTTGGTGTCGAAGTACAACCAGCGGCCTGTGGACTTGACAATGAAGGTGCCTAGCCCGACCGCTGGTCCAGGTCGGGAGCTGGCGCTTGGCGAAGCCGTGCTGGAGGGTGTGGCGGAGGAGGTCCTCGTCGATGTGGTGGTCGACTTACTAGCCGACGTGCTTGTCGAGATGATGGTCGACGTGCTAGTCGGCGTGGTGGTCGACGTGCTAGTCGGCGTGCTGGTCGTCGAGCTGTCTGTAGCAGTCGTTGAGCCGACGGTGGAAGTGTCCGTGGGGAGCGTGGTCGAGCTGACGGTGGAAGTGTCCGTCGACGTTGGCGTCGAAGTGGTCGAGTCGACCAATGCGACAACCGTCGTGGTAGAAGTGGGGCTATCGGTAGGGGTGCTTGTGGAGCTCGTAGGCGTCGACGTGATTGAAGTCATCGTTGCCGTCACCGAATCAGTGGCCAAGTCTGTCGTGGTAGTCGTCGCTGCATCGTCGGTGGTTGTGGGGGTGGTAGTACTTGTCGCCATCGCCGTGTCCGTTGCCGTGTCCGTTGCTGTCAAGGTGGTTGTCTCAGTACTCGTCGTCGTCGTCGATGTCGGCGTTGATGTCGTCGTCGCTATCGTCGTCGATGTCGATGGCGAAGAGTGGTGACCGGAGCGATTGCAGTGCCGTTCAAGTACGTTGCGATCTGACCGGGCAAGCGGCGGAAGGAGGCCAGCCACTGAACGTCGGCCACGTCCCGAGAGTAGTACGCCATGGAGAAGTGATCCGTCGCATTCGTGTCGATCACTGTGCAGAATTGGGTGCTGCCCAAGTTGACTTGAGCGCAGGATTGCTGGGCCTCGTCGAGGGTGTCGATCACGTCGTTGCGGCTGGACCACAGCCGGATAGGGAAGCCGCTCAACTGGCTACCGCGGTTCATGGTAGGCAGCACCCGGTCGGCGTCAGAGCAAGTGCCGCCGACATTCGGAACTGCCACATTCCAGCAACCCTCACCCGAGTCCCAGTTGATGTAAGGAAGCGCATTGATGTACTTGCTCGTGGCGGTCTCTAGGGCGCCGGAGACCAGGGACGCTGCAGACGCAATGGTTGGGTAGTCGAGCAGGAAGCGCAGACCACCGCGCCCGCCCATACCGGTACCGACGACGACGAACCGGGTTGTGTCAAAGCTGAACCGGGCGAGGACCTCGTCATAGATGCGCTTGAGCTCCAGTGGCCTGTACGCAAAATCAAGTCAGCGTCGAATCCACACTGAGTTCACGAGGCCTGCCCAAACGTACCGGTAGTGTTTGATGTAGTGCATGTTGTTGGGAATACCGCAGTTGTTGGCGGTGTAAGACAGTGTGGAAGTGTTCGTGCACGATGGAGAGGCCGGTACGATGAGCAAGAAGTTGCTGAGCAGCGCCGTAGCGAGGGTGCTGTTGGCAGCGACCACCTTGGGAAAGCCAGTGCTGGAAGTCTTGGCCAGCACATCGGTCTCCTCGAGGATCTGATTCGAGCGAGAGTCTGACCCGCCGAGGTACATGAGAGCGGGTCGGTTGGGCTGATTGAGGTCTCCGATCCACTTGACAGTGTAGGCGTACATCTGGCCGTTGAGATTGGGGTAGAAGGTGCTGACGTTGTACTTGAGCGCAGTGGTCGCACTGCCAGCACTGAACGTGCGGTAGATGAGCCCCCCACTGCCCAAGTACGGGCTGGGCGTCCAAGTCAACTTGATGGCCGTGGTGAGATCGCCGTTCGACGGAACAGTGAAGGCGAGACGCGAGCTTGCATCCACGGTGCCGTACGTCGTCTTGGAGAAGTCGCCGTTCCAGGACCTGAGGTAGACACTGCCGTCCGAGTTTTGAGTCAGGTTGTAGACGGCATAGGTGCTGGTGGTTTTGGCTGTGGCTGTTGCCACACCCGTTCCGTTGGTGGTCGAGACGTAGCGCTTGTTGTCAGTCACTTGGATGTAAAAGTTGCCCGTGGTGGCCGCCTTGGAGATGTTGAAGACGGTCGCAGGCGGGCTTGCCGCCGAAAAGGTGCCGAATGCGAGCTTCGTTGTAGTCGTGTCGTAGTAGAGCCACTTGCCCGTTGCCTTGGAGACGAAGGTGCCCAATCCTGGCGTGAGCGCAGCTTGAGACACATCAGGAGGAGTGACCGTGGCGAAGGCCGCCAGGAGGGCGATGATGGTGGTAGTGAACCTCATCGTTTGTGGACGATTCTGGTTCAGGTTGAGGATGGGAGGGAGGGCAGGGGTGTGTCTTGAGCGAAATGATGACGGCCAGGCCCTTTATTCCTCTCCGTCTGTTGTCGATGCCGGTACGGTCGAGGGACGCGAATGCGCTGCGACGGGTTGTCGAGCCCACCCCCCATGTGCATTGGAAGAGGATTGATCCGTGCTCACATGAGAGCGCGTTGATCCTGTCGATGAGCAGGAGAAAGGTGGTCAGTTCCTCCTCTCCTTGACTCGCGTCGTATGTCTTCCGGGCCAGGCACTGACGACTCACGAGCAGGTTCAAGTTGACGTTGATGTATGCCTGTCCCTTGCTTGCATTGCGGCGTGCTGTCCGCGTCCGCGTTCGAGGGTCAGGGCCAGGGCCAGGGCCAGGGCCAGGGCCAGGGCCAGGGCCAGGGCCAGGGCCAGGGCCAGGGCCAGGGCCAGGGCCAGGGCCAGGGCCCAGGAGGGCCACGGCTCACGACCCATCCCTGCCTATTCAGACGGCTGCTCGAGTTGATCCGTGGCGATGCATATTACGATATGTACGCTGTTCCCGGGCTTGCATCGTGCTCGATCCTCTTTCAACGGTGACTCCCCGACGCCTGGGGATGAGCTCTTTGTGCTGAGTACTGAGTGGTCGATGATCCGGATGGCTGGACCCTTTCGCTGTTCCGCCCTTCAGCCCGTGATACATGAGGGCTGCATCCTCCTCCTTCAAATTCCTCGTTTTGCTCTTGGGCTGCCGCGGTCATGAAGCAGGCTCGTTCCACAGTCGACGGCTGCCAGGGTGACCGCCTCCTGATGGGCTGCCTCGCATGTCTTGGACCTTGGATCCTCCCACCGTCGAGAGTATTCATCAGTGTCATCCGCAACGGACTGATGAACGATACGCCGGCGCTGCGGCCCTGACTCTTGTGGCCTTGTAGGGGTGTCTGTTAATTGGTGCTCGACGGCGCAGAGGCTTGCGGCTTGAGTGCTCGTCAATGAATCGCCGTCGTCGATCCGAGCGCACCAGGGCGGTGGCCCAGGTGGAGCGTGACGCCCAGCATGCTTGATTTGAAGTCCAGTGCAGTCGCCGCGTGCGGGAGAGGTGCGGTCGCCTTTGCTCGAGGCAGGTGGCGAGTGATCCGCGCCGATACCGTGTTGTTGAAAACTTGGCTGAAGGCGGGAAGCACGCTTGCTTCCGGCTTGGCATGCGTGGATTGGTGTCAACTGTCAAGTCCGACCGGTTGTCACTTGACGCCCCATCCGGGCGATCCGAAGCCCTGGCTTGCTTGTGTCGGAGAGTATATCCGCGAGATGTGTGATCGGTCGGGCCCGCTGTCCGGCAGAACGGTCCGGGCGGGATGGTGCGCAAAAGATCTTGCTGGGTCGAGGCTTGAACCACTCTCTTGTGTAACGTGTTGGAATGGGGGTTGCCTGAAGCCTGAAGGCTGAAGCCTGAGGGCTCACGGGAAGCCCGACCCAATGGACATTGGACACGTTGCGCCGGGGAGCGGGATCCGCAATGGACAGCACGTTCCGTGTCTCGACTCCGTCTTCTGTGCCGACGAGATCCTGCTTGCCTCTTCTGTGCCCCGGCGGGCGGGTAGAGTTCCTGAGCCGTAACAGATACCATGTACGGCACATCCGATCGCGTCCTTTCCGTCGGATCAGCACAGTGGCACTCTGCGCAGTTGAACAGGCGCTACAGCGCCCGGAATCCCAGTGTTGTGCCCATCGAGCGCGAGCCAAAGATGGCTGATGAAGCTGGAGGGAGGCAGAGAAGGGAAGGAAGGAAGGAGGTGAGCCAAATCACGGATAAGAAGGGCCAGCTCTAGGCCCCCGCTCCATAACAAGGACGTACCCGTTGTGCGGCCACCCTCGCCACGACGGCTGAACAAGGACGACGTCGATTTGCTCGCGGCAGGACGGGTACCGTGCAGCTTGTCGCCTCGGGCCCGTCGCCCCGTCATTGTCGACTTGGATGTCGTCTTGGTGAAGAGCGGGTCCTCGAGACCGAGAGGATCGTCCTCCGTCCGCTGGGGTGGCTCGTCCTTCTTCTTCCTCTTCTTCCCGCCATCACGATCCCCCAACGATGCCACGTCCTTGGCCCGTAGACCCAACGCGCGCTTCATGAACCCCCGTGCTTTGGCAGTGGGTGCGCCAACTTCGTAGTCGGGCAGCTGTCCCTGATCCGCATGCGACACGTTGGCGCCAACCGAGCTGTTGGACGCCTGCAGCGAGCGAATCGTGGTCCTTGCATCAAGTTGAAAGGCGCCATCACGACGCGGGACGGAACTGTCGCGTGCCCGTGCCCGTCTTGCCGCCTGCGATGGAGATGCGACGTCGTTTTCATCTTTGCGAGTCTGCACTGCGTCCGGCGCGAACGCTGCAGCGAACAGGGCCGGATCCAACCTGCCCTTCTTCACCGCGGGCGGCGCATCCCTTACTTCAGCCTGCTCTTCGCCTTGAGCGCTGGACGTGCTGGCCGCTGCGGCCGCGTCTGCTGCTTCCTCCCGAGCTGCTACATTGGCAGCATGTCGGTCAGCCTTGGCTTGAGCGACGCGCTTGCGCTTTCGCGTTTGCCTGCGGTGGTCGTGCAAGAAGCCAGGAGGAGGCGGTGAGATACGCTGCGGGTGCAGGCGGGTATGCAAGTGGGAACTGGGAACTCACTCTTCCCGTGCCGTGTTCTCCCTTTGCCGCGCCTCGAGCGCCTGGGCGCGCGCTTGGGTCATGCTTTCCTCCACGGGCGGCCCGTCCTCCTCTTCATCGTCGTCGCTGGCGTCGATGCCCGACACGACTGCTAGTGGCGTACGAGTAGCATCCTCGTTCTCAACCAGGAGCGACGATGTCGAAGCGGCCACGGTCGCAGGTCCAACTTCACCGCCTCCCTCCTCCTCCTCGTCTAGTCGAGCGCCGTCGGCAGTGGATTCGGGCGGAAGGAGTGACTCCTCCGACTCGCCCTCGTCGTCCCTGGATGCGGCATCCTTTCCTCCATCACCACTGCTGCTGCTGCTGCTGCTGCTGCTACCTTCGCCAGAAGGAGCAGCCGGACCTGACCGCCGACTCCCTCCCCGTCGGCTCGATGGGGGCGATAGCTGGCCGTGCGCTTGCTTTGCAGCTCTCATGGAGCGCGTCGTCATCGACATTGTCCGTCGTCCGTCTTTGTGTATGATGCCGTAGGGTTGTTGTGCCTCTGCTTCTGCCTGGCTGGTGGTCGTCTTGGTCGTCTTCCAGGTGAGCGTGCAGGCGAGCACTTCGAGTGCGCCGCGCCGGCGCGTTGCCTGTCCCAAAAAACTAGACGCACCTGCTGCCGGCGGCCGAGCACGCTGCCGACGGGTCACGAGACGGGAACGCACAGCTCCACTTTCCCGCCACAATCGAGGAGACGGACCTTGAGCAAGGGTGGTATTTAGTATGAAAAGGCAGACAAGTAAAGACAGGTGTACATCGAGGCATCCCGGCCGGAGCCGGCGAAGACCACGGTGCGAGTATAGTGCAGTGGAGGGGGGCGATGCAAAGATCGAATAGTGTATGCCGAGAAAGGGGTCGATCGATGCTTGCCCTCGAAGCTGTAGCCCTTGCCACTGCTCACGCAAAGGTGACAGGCTCCCGCCCGAGCCCAGCCAGCAAGAAGTTGAGGTCGGCCAGCTTGAAGCCGTACTGCATCAAGGTATTGTGCGTCGGGCCCTTGGGCGTCGTCTTGGGCGTCTTTTGGATCAGGAGCGTGCAGCCGGGCTTGGCCCCGTCGCCGGTGGGGCCACTGCCGTCGCCGAGCACGCCGCCCAAGAGGGAGGAGGAGGTCGTGGTAGCGGCCGGGGCTCGAGCGAGGAGGCCCACCACGCCACCGAGCACGCCGGACGACTTGGAGGTAGTCGTGGCAGTGGCGGAGGAGGACCGGGCCTTCTCAGCCGCCTTGACGGCCGCATTGATAGCGTCGCACGTCGGCGAGAGCTCCAACGTCACGTTGGCAATCGAGTCGCCGCGACTGCCATAGATCTGGAGCGGCGTCTTGGCGTACGCGGCCGCCTTGTCAAACGTCGTCGGCACCTTGTTGCTGTCCGAGCACAGTGTCCCATTGACATTGGGGTTGTTGACGTCCCAGCAGCTCTCACCCGAGTCCCAGCTAAGGATCCAAGAAAACAAGAGGGCGGCGACCAAGATCAGCACCTTGTGCTTACTACGAGCGCGGAGAGGACACGCTCACGTAACGTAAGGGAGCGAGTTCATGTACCGGCTCGTGTTCTTCTCCAGCCCAGCCCCAGTCACGGACACGGCTCGGAACGGAACGACGGTGCCGAGACGCATGATGCCCCGGCCGCCCGTCGAGGCACCCGAGCCGACAATCTTGTTCGAGTCAAAGCCGTACGCGAGCTTGACCTGCTTGAGCACATTCTGCACCAAGTCGGGACGGAAGTGCTTGAGAGCGTGCATGCTCCTCGAGATGCCGCACGAGGCATTGACGGGTGTGCCCGTCGTCGTGTTGAAGCAGAAGGGCGAGACGATGTTGAGCACGGCCAGGCCGGCCTTGTCGGCGTCGAGGAGGGTGTGGGTGTACGAGCTGTTCGAGGCGATGCGCTTGGCCCAGCCCTCGCCCATGCCACGGACGAGGACGCACGACGTGCTCGACACATCGTTGCACCGTCCCGCCGACGTGCCGAACCAGATCATGAGCGGCCGGTTGGGGTTGTACGCCTCGCCGCGCCAGACAAAGTTCCAGCCATAGATGCCCGAGCTGCCGGTGAGGAGGCCCGTGTTGAGAATGCCGCCCGAGTTCATCGTGCCCGTCGAGACGTTGAACGGTGCCGCCTTGCCATCGTTGGCGGTAAAGGTTCGGTAGCCGACGTCGCCGAGGAGCTAAAGGGTGGGAAGGATCTGTGTGACGGTGTTGTTCAGGATCGGCACGGCCGCCGTTGGGGTGGCGGTCATCATCGCCAGCAGGGCGATGCCCATGCTTGCAATCTTGAACGAGACCATGGCTGGACAGGTCACGACACTGTCGATGCCGCCCAATGGAACGAGAGACGGATAGGGAAGGAAGGAAGGAGCGTGTAGCAAACGATTGAGGAGAGTAGTGACTGAGTAAGGAAGCTGGAATGGCTGTTGAGTATAAGTATATCAGAGGTGATCCAAGTCCGACTGCGGAGCTGAGATGTGAGCTGATCTACAACACGCGCACACGGGCACTGATCTCTCAGCACCGTTGTGGCCCAGGAGCACGGCCGGACTCGTCACGACTGCTGTACTGTACCCAGGAGTCTGGAGCAGACGGAGGACGAGCCGGTAAGCTGGTCAGCATGGGTGTGAGCAGTGAGGAGCCCTGACTGATCCAAACTCACACCTGGAGGGCTGGAGGTTGGGAGGCCAAGTCGCAAAGTCGCAAAAGGCTCACCTGCAAACATGGCCTGACGAGGGAGGAGCGTCGTGAAAGTGGAGCCCTCGACGAGAATTGGGTCTGGGCCGCGACTTGTGACTTTGTGAGGCGGCGAGGCGTCCGGCGTGCCTTGTGTCTGGTGAACCGCGAAGCTGCGTGCCCAGCGACGTTGCTCGACAATGATACATCGCATGTGGGTGGTGGTGGGGGCATTGATGAAGCCGAATTGGAGGAGGAGCCCTCTGAGGCTTGTGGGCTGAAATGCTGAGACCTGAGGCGACCTCGCCGGCGCCGGCGCAACGGGCGCTTCACCGCTCCACCCAAGACCGTCGATCACACCGACCGACTCACCCAGTGAATCAATGAATGAACAGTGCCTCCATCCGTGTTGGCCAGGCTGCCAGGGTGCTGAGCGCTAGTGCCGTTCCTGCGTCGCTGGTCCGGACGGAAGCATAGGGCCGGCCCTCCGTACTCTGCTCGTGTGGCCACGTATCGCACTCGTATTGAACATAGCCTGGATCGGTCTTCGAAAGGGGCGCGCTAGTCAGTCGCTAGCCGATGCGCGCATGCCGGCGCCTCAGCGGCAGCAGAACGTGGACCGCTTTCACGCTGCTGGCTCGTGGATGGCCGAGGCCGTAATATGATAGACCGTCCTACGGTCCGAGCGAACCGAGCCGCAAAAGGAGCGATCCTGCGACACCGAGGGATGCCTGCTTCGTCTTGTCCTTCTTGTTGCGCGTGACGCCTTGGCAGTCTGGGACCACACCCGCATCATCGGGGGCCAGACGCATTGGCGCACTGAGTTGATCGAAACATCCGATGGAGTGTATGGTATCAGTCGCCCACCATCCGTCCTCCGTTCGGGAAGAGGACGCAAATTGTTCCGGCCAGGGTACGCTCGTCCTCGTCGGTATTGGCTGTGAAGCCCTGCGACCTGGGGTGCTCGGCGGAACAGGCTCCGTTCCTGCCCAGATGCCCTTGGCGTCTTTGCGCGAGACTTGCCCGAGGAACGGCTTTAGCGCTGCATTGTGCATCGGTCCACTCAAACCGATTCCGTATTGATCGCCGGGGACCGGCCCATTGGCCATTGCCAATTTCATCGTGGTGAGTCGAACGGAGCCTCCAAGGGCCGCATCCAATTGTGAATATCGACGTCGACGGCGATGTCTCCGTCCTTGTCGAATGTCCTCGGTCCTCAGCCGTGCACGCGCGGCGTGGGGCGTGGGCTGGACTTTGGACGATGCGAGGAGCCGACCGTGCCGATGTCCGAAGTGCCGTGGCAGTCCCCCATTTGGGCTGAATGCTGCTGTGAGGGTGGGATGCTGCCATGTTGCTGTGGTTGCTTGGCTCCTTGAGAGTGTGGAGACCTCGTTTGCGCTGCGGTCATTACAAAATACTCGGCCACGCCCAGTCCGGCGGGTGCTGAGCTACCTACTCTGATCCAGTTGTCCTCGCTCCTCCACACGACGTTGCCCTCGAGGCCTGCCCGCACAACTTACGTGTGTGTTGACTTTGGGCCGCGCTGTGGTGGGTCCGATGAAAATTTGCGGCGTACGCGGGTGGATAAGGCGCCAGCGTCGTCCTCCTCTTCCGACATGTCGGCATCCGTCTCAAGCTGCTGTTGTCGCGTGGTCTGGCGCCAACGCCGACGACAAGGTTGTGCTTGACGTGCCGTCGTATCGAGCATCTGACTTTTGAAAGCAGAGGAGACAGACAGCCCATCAGCACGGCAGGATGGCCACCTTCAACGGAGCTCATCTTGCTCACCTTGATTTGGAATCGAGTTGCGGGTGCTGATGAGAATAGCCCCACGAGCAGCCCGCCCGCGCGACATGGTGCCTTGGTGGTCGCTCTTGCCTTCTCGAGTGCCGGCTCGAGCCAGCTTGAAGGGAACGGTCCTGCCCTCGTAGGCATTGCTTACCCCGAGCCGCATTTGCCACCAACGCGTCGAGCTTGCCGTCGTCATCCTCATCAAAGAAGTCCTCCTCGACGTCGTCGTCACGGACGCGTCTCGTAGGACGCACACTGAACCCGACCGCCGACCGTAGCCTGGGCCGGGGCCGTGCCCAAGCCAGCGAGACTGGCACGCGAGCAGACTGCCGGACGCAACCCTGGCCAAAGGGACGGGCTGCTTCTTGATGCCGTCGTTGGGCCGGTGGCGCTTTTGGGTGGCGTCCTTGTCGATGATGCTGATCGATCCCCTGCGGGGCCATGGCCCATGGGGGCCTGCCTGGGGACGCGGGCTGGGGTCCAACGGCCAAGGCGGCAAAGCAAGCGGGGACGCTGTCGACCTGGTGATTGGGAGTGAGATGGGGCAGGTTGTGGTCGAGCTTGGGCCGTGTCTCGGTGCATGCCGGTAGAGACGCAGTCGGCGGTGCGCATGTCAGAGCAATCGCGTCGCTTGCTGCGTCATTGGTTGCTATCGATCATGGCAGGTTGCGCTCGATGCCCGCTCGTTGGTCTTGGCTCTCGGTGGCATGGAGACTGGGTGCGGGTGTGAGGGATGTGACTGTGGGTGCAGACGAGGGGTGAGCTGGTGACACGAGTGAGAGCGCGGCGGGGATACTGACTGCTTGCTTACTGTGTAGTGTCTGAGACGGGGTGGTGGTGGTGGTGGTCTTGGTGTTGTTGTTGTTCCGACGCGTGTTGGATCTTCTCATCGGGGAGGGGGACGCGTCGAGGTGCGCGTGATGTTCGGCCGAGTGAGGGAAGAGTGGGGATGGACCCTGTCGATCCGAATGAATGTTCGATGGACCCGCGGGGTGAGGCAATGGAAGCAGGTGGGGGAGGGCTTCCCCGCTTGGGCCATAAGCTCTCGCTACGATGTCCCTGGCCACCACCATCGAGCGAGCAACCCACTCGCCTTTATGATGCTGCCCACCACCATCTCCTCTCATCCATAGCTGACCCTCTCGCTCACACACTCGTTTCCTCTCCTCAGCATGAAGATATCCACGCCCTCCTGGCTCACCGCCGTCCTCACCCTCGCACTCAGCACCCACGTCGAGGCACGCATCGAGACCCGCATCCAGCGCGACCACCCACACGCCCTGCACCTCGCCGCCCCCCTCAGCCAGCGCGCACCCGCGCCCGGCGGACGGCTGGGCAGCCTCCTCGCCCACGCATCCGCACAGCTCAGCAGCGCCATCGACCAGCAGGGCTCCCACCAGCTCTTCACCCCGATCACCAACCTCTTCCAGAAGACGAACCACCAGGGCCAGGCGCCCATCGGCACCCAGAACGCACCCGCCCAATGGCCACCAGGCGCCATCCGCCCCGACAGCAGCAGCAGCGCAGACGGGTACCATGACATCGACACCAGCGCAGCCCGCTTCCGCGTCAATACCACGGCCAGTACAACTCCCGCACCGCCCACCGCCTTCCGCGTCTCGGGCAAGTGGGCAACCGCCATCGACAAGGCGCAGGCCCTCGTCGCCAGACTCACCCTCCAGGAAAAGGTCAACCTCGCAACCGGCGTCGGATGGCAGGTCGGCCTCTGCGTGGGCAACATTGCCCCCATCCCACGCGTCGGCTTCCCCGGTCTCTGTCTCCAGGACTCGCCCCTCGGCGTACGCTTCGCAGACCGCGTCACCGTCTTCCCCGCCGGCATCACCACAGCCGCCACCTTCAGCAAGGACCTCATGTACGCCCGTGGCAAGGCCATGGGCGAACAGTTCCGCACCAAGGGAGCCAACATCCAGCTCGGGCCCGGTCTCAATTTCCTCCGCGCACCCGCCAGTGGACGCGCCTTTGAATACGCCGGTGGCGATCCCTACCTCGCCGGCGAGGTCGGATACCACACCGTCGATGGCATCCAAGCAGCGGGCGTACAGGCCAATGCCAAGCACTTCATCGGCAACGACCAAGAGGTGCGTCCTTTGTCCCTTCTTTCGCAGTCATTTCTCTTGCTGACCTTCCTTCTGATGCCTCGCACAGCACTACGTGAGCTGTCTACTTACTCAGACATCCTCGCCATCAACCCGTCACTGATGAGACCCTCCCTGAACCAACAGAGAAACCAATACTCGTCCAACATTGGCGCCCGCACGCTCCGAGAAATCTACGCCCACCCTTTCCTCCGCGCCATTCAAGCCAACGTCGCCACGGTGCGTGCCTTTTCCCCAGCACAGGTTGCAATGTCCCTACTGACACGCCGTGGCCGTTTTCTTTGAATGTAGTTCATGTGCAGCTACAGCCTCGTCAACGGCACCTGGGCCTGCCAGAACAACCAGCTCATCAACGGCTTCCTCAAGACGGAAATGGGCTTTGCCGGGCCCGTCATCAGTGACTGTGAGTCATGCGCCTGCCACTGCTGGACATAGCCTCGGCTGAATACTCTCCTACAACAGGGGGTGCACAGCACAGCGGTGTCTTGACGGCCAACGCAGGCATGGACATGACCATGCCAGGCGATGGGCTCTGCTGCTTCACCGGCCAGAACTCGGTATGTGTCGCGTTCGCGGTCGTGTACCCTCCCCATCGAAGCGTCGGCTGATGCCCGATATTCTCCCTCCCAGTCGCTCTGGGGCAAGAACCTAACCAGCTCCATTCAAAACGGCACCGTAAGCGGCTCGCGCCTCGACGACATGGCCACCCGCATCCTCGGCGCATGGTACCTCCTCGGCCAAGACGCGTCCGACTACCCCAAGCCCAACTTTGACTCGTTTGACAAGGTGTCCAAGGCGAACAAGCATATCGACGCCACGGCGGACCATGATGTCGTCGCGCGCGAGGTCGCGGCGGCGGGCATTGTGCTGGCGAAGAATAAGAATGGGGCGCTGCCGCTCAAGAAGCCGGCTTCGTTGGCGGTCATTGGTGGCGATGCTGGGGTGAGTCGAGCTGGTCGCGCTACCAAGCAAGGTTGCTATGATCCCTGACCCCTTTCCTCCCCTTTCCCCCCTTGCAGCCCGCCTTCAACGGCGCCAACTTCTACAGCGACCACGCCGGGTACGACGGCATCGTGGCCGAAGGCTGGGGCTCGGGCACGGCCGACTTCAGCTACCTCATCTCGCCCTACGAGGCCCTCCAGGCGCGCGCGCGCAAGGACCGCACCGCCTTCTCGTGGTCGTTCAACGACTATGACCTCGCCAACGCCAAGGCGGTCGCGACGCCTGTGGAGAAGGCTGTTGTGTTTGTTGCGGCGACGAGTGGGGAGGACTACCTTGTGAGTGTGGCTGGGTAGAGGTTCGGGATTGCTTCTTCTGAGCTGACGGATCTCTTTCTATTCGTTTTCAGACGGTTGACGGCAACGAGGGCGACCGGAACAATCTCACGGCTTGGCACGCGGGCGACGCGCTGGTCAAGGCGGTCGCGTCTGTGCAGAAGAATACCATTGTCGTCGTGCACGGCCCGGCCCAGATCGATGTCGAGGCTTGGTACGTGCCCCCAGCGCTTTGATTGCCGTGTCGCTTGGACCATTGCAGCTCACCTACGGGCACGTTCTTCTTACGCCCACAGGGTCGACCATCCCAATGTCACGGCCGTGCTGTTCGCGCACATGGGCGGGAGCGAGAGTGGCAATGCCATTCGCGACGTGAGTCTGGCCCGCCTCCGTTTTCTCCTCGTACGCGTTCGATTGACTCCCTCCCTCTCTCCAACAGGTCCTCTACAGCGACTACAACCCGTCGGGCCGGCTCCCGTACACGCTCGCCAAGAAGCGAAGCGACTACGTCGCCGACGTGCTCTACTCGTCGAGCAAGGCGAACCCACAGATCAACTACCGCGAGGGCCTCTTTGTCGACTACCGCCACTTTGACCACAAGAACATCACGCCGCGGTACGAGTTCGGGCACGGGCTCTCCTACACCTCGTTCACGTACGGCCGCGCGTCGGGCCAGTGGGTGGGCGACAGCGACTTCAACAGCAAGTGGGGCGACGACGTCGCGGCGTCCGGCCTGCCGGCGTGGCTCTTCGCCGACACGTACCGCGTCTCGTTCACGCTCACCAATAGCGGCGCGCGGGACGGGTACGAGGTGCCGCAGGTGTACCTCGGCTTCCCCGCCTCGTCGGGCGAGCCGCCCAAGGTGCTCCGCGCGTTTGATCGGGTGCGCGTCAAGAAGGGCGAGACGGTCGCGGTCACTTTTACCCTCACCGCGTACGACTTGAGCAACTATGATGTGGTACGGGGCCAGTGGCTCATGCCCGGCGGCGGGCCGATCAAGGTGTACGTCGGCTCGTCGAGTCGCAAGATCAAGTCTTCCTTTACGATTTGAAGATGCGGTGGGTGAATCCCAGGCCGCGGGCGGCGCGGGTCTGCTCTTCAAGATGCTTCAAGATGATGACGATGATGCTTCAAGATGCTCCCACGCCCCGCTCCTTTCCGCACAACGCTCCCAAGAACGGATTTGCCAACCTCATTCGACCTTTCTCAACCCACAACGGACACGTATCGGACTCACCTTTGGCCAGGATAGTAACGACTACGCACCCATTGCTCAAGCTCACGCTCGCGGACGGCCGGATGGCTACAATACAAGGACTCAGGATGGAAGAATCAGGATTCATACACCCTTTCGAACGGATTCGCCCGTCGCCAGTCTTCACAATGCCCATCGAGTCCCGTCGACGCTGACATGGCAATGTACGAACGAATGCTGTGCGCTGAGCGCACGTGCTGATGCTTGGAGAAGAATGGTGAGAGCGGTCCCCCCGCCCTTCTGGATGTGCCTGCGCTGCGCTGCGCCGCCGTGATAGAATACATCTTGCATGTTGGAACACTTGGATTGGAGGTGCGCCTTGTCCCGTCACCATATACTTCTGGACGAAGGCTGGCCTCCGTTGCGGTACAGGTTGCCTATGAGCGCCTTGAAGCCTTGTGCGTCCAGGGGTTGCTCGGGCTCCTTGTTCTGGGCGCTCGCTGCGGTGCTTCCACTCGCGCCGGTGGGTGGAGCGGCGGCGGAACGGGAGCGCTGCGACGTCGAGGGCATCCCGGCAAGGTCGCCCGTCTCGCCTACGAAGCTGTGGAATGGCGCATCCAGGATGCTGTCCTCAATAGCTCGAGGAGGCAGGCTGGCGAGCAGGTCGACGGGTTCACCGGAAGAGCTCGCCCCGCCGGGCGCCGTGATTCCGTCTTCGTCCGCCCCGTTGCCTTCCGGCTGTTCGCCGAAGAGATCCCCGTCCTCGTCCACGGACTGTAGCGCATGAGCACGAACCGACGTACTCCGACTTCGAGACGCGCCTTGCGCGCCAGATCCGCCTGCTGAGGACAAGGCGCTCGCATTCGGTGCCGCCGACGACCCGCTCTGCGGAGGTGGCCTGTACGCCGATCTGGACCCGACTTTGGTCGCGCTTGCTGCGAGCGCTTCGGCATTGCGCGGTTTGGACGCGAGCAGGATGGACCGATTGAACGCCTCGTCATACATGTGCTTCCGCGCTGTCAGCGTCGACTCGGGAAGCGGTCGACCGGGATGCTGACTTGCGTCTCCGTGTAGGTAGCTGGCTGACGCGTACGGGTCCAGTGCGGACGCGTACGGATCCATTGAGCCTGGCCCACGTCCGCGGACACCTTGCTGGCGGGCCACGGTCTCGGTAAGCCGGGACAGGAATAGCGATCCGGAAGGATCGGCAGGCAGCCAGTCCGGATTCGAGACCTTGAAGTTGATGAAGCTCTGCTCCATCTCTGTGGTGGGAGAGAGCGTCAGCCGTCATGTCAATCAAAGCGGTGCGCTGATCTTCTACTCACTACCAGCCTTGGAGGCCATGCGCTCGTCGCTTGAATCTGCCGGTGCTCCAAAGCGGACGTTGCCGTTCCTCTTGAAGTCGAATACCGCGAACGAGCACACGTAGCCAAGACCATCGACATGTACCGTGAACTGCGGCCACAGATATCATTAGTCAGGTCCAATAGATCAAGTGACGAACCAACCACTCACCTCTCGGAAGAAGTCGACGATGGCAGGCGCTGACTGGGGCAAGGAAAGCCACAAGATGAAAGGCGTCATGATGACGGATACCATCTCCGTGAGGAAGATGTAGATCTTGAGCATGTACATGGTGCCGAAGTCGGCGTGCACCTGTTCAAAAAGGAGGCAGATACGTCAGTGTTGACGAAGGACGATGAGATCATGATTCTCTCACCTCTGCTGAATGGAGTCGACCTCGCCACTCGTCCGGGTAGTAGTGCGTCCGGCGAATGACCTCCTTGATCTCCGACTCCGGGTTCACGACGATGTTGTCCTCGGGGATCATGCCGCGAGCCACGGCCAGGACGCCTCCGAACACTCCGATGTAGAACAAGGTGTTGCGATCCGGTGTAATGTCGAAGTGCAGGAAGAGGTCCGGGTCGTATAATGAGGCGAGGAGCAGCACTGCCGTAAAAGAGCCAGCGATGAAGGCGACGAAGCTGTAGTCGGAGAGATGGACGTGTGAGCACTCCCTAGACGGTTGGGCAGGCCGTCTCCTGCTTGGCTACTCACCGAGCCAAAATCACGAGCCGTTCCTTCGGGAATTGGTCCGTGTACCGTTGCGCGAAAGGCATGCTGCTCTGCATTCTCCGCTTGAAGAGATGTGGCAGCTCGTTGAACTCTCGGAACTTCCATCTTGCGTATTCGGTGTACTGCCGTGAGCCCAGATTGGCCGGGTTCTTGTGATATTCTTCGAAGTAGCGGAAGAATGAGAACAGCATCAAGTAGATGATGATGAACGGTGCCAGTATGGCATTGAGCATGGCCATGGTGATCAGGCGCTTGCGCAAGCTGTGAATGAAGGCTCGAAAGTCGATCAGCATCCTCTCGTCGTGTCATCAGGCTGTCAAGCGTGCTCACCCTGCCACCAAGGCCGTCCGATTCCGCTCCCTGAGGACCGCCTGGTTGAGCTGGCCGTCTTGATCAAAGAAGAAGCCGAGCAGACAGAAGTGCAAGTTCCACTCCAAACTCCTTGTCAAGACCGGCTTGGGCTTGCCCATCCCCATCACGCCCGGCGCCGGTGAGTTGAGCCCGAGGATGGTCGCCAAGAAGGAGGGAAGCGGTGCTTGGAACGGTACGTTGAGGTTGAGCACGTCTTTGTTGAAGAGCGCAATAAGGTAGTTCTCTTGTCGCATGATTCGATTCGCGATATCGTGCGCATCCAAGCTCAGGCGCTGCTTGCTCGCGCCTGCTCCTGATGGATCGCCTTGACGGGCCGCTGCTGCATGAATGCTGGCGGCCATCGAGGGATCTTGAGGGTTCGAGATACGCAGCGCAGAGATGCGATTCACAACCTCATGCCATGGTATCGCTTGAACGTCCGCCTGCAAGGGTGCAAAGTAAAGTGAGCTAGGAGCCGAGCGTCTAAAGCCTCATCTGAACTCACGTCTGGGATGTTGAGAAGGTGCTCATAGAAGCCATGCATGGCTACAAGGCGTGTGATACCTACGCCGAAGCGGACGACTAGCCAGGCAAAGCCTGCTCCCAGTGCAAAGAGCACGAGGACTGCAAAGTACGAGAAGTGGTTGACGCACTGAGGAACGATGACCTCGGAAAGGACGCCGTTGTGCTTGATTGCCGAGTAGTCGACGCAGCCGAGCAAGAAAGTTGAGAATACCAGCACGAATGCGATGGTTCTGCGTTGAGATTGTTGAGGGATGAGCGCGATGACCAGCCTCGTCAGACATGTGAGAACCTACTCACAAGAGGTTGAGCGTTCTTGAGAGCGCAATGCAGTAGGCGCCCTTGCCTTGGTAGTACGCGTACACCTCCGCCAGGAATGCGTCCATGTTCTCAACATTGGCCCAGAGCCAAAGAGCCTTCTCCTTGCCGGACATGACACGCATAGCCCGTCTTCTGGCGCCTACCGAGGCTGCTGAGGCTCCTAGGTTGTCTCTCCTTCGACCGCCACCTGCTCGTGAGTCCGAGAGGCGATTCTTGCCCTTGGAGGCTGAGCTGACGCCATCATGCCCACTTGATGTTCTTGAAGGGCGGTCTTGGTTTGAAAGAGGTCGCGCGGGGTCGGTAGGGTGACCAGCCCTGGACTCAATGTCGTCCCCGAGCGCTGATTCCGCAACGCCATTACCATCATCGTTTGGCTCATCGTCATCATAGTCGTCATCTGCAGTGTAGACGTCTCGCAGGTTGCTCTTGGACAGGCCCATCTGCTGCCTTTCGCGCTCGATTTGGCGCGACACGTTCCTACGTAACGACGATATGGTGGCTGAGAGGCCCCCGTCTCTTTGCCTCAACTTCTTGCTGCTTGAGACGCTCGGATCAGGACGGCGATTGCGATGCCTCCGACTTGTACCTGGTGTTGAGCTCGATCCGGAGGCAGCAGAGCCCGCTATAGGAGGGCTGTGTTCTGGAGGACGTGATGGATCTTGCTCAGTGCCGTGCTGTGCCCATGCGCTGCCTTCGCCCGTCGATGCGCCGGCCCCGACCATGACCGAGTCGTGATTCTCATTGGAAGGCTGGTGAGCAGACGGAGGCAGCATCAAGGCTGAGAGCTGGACAGTGTCGGCACCCGGCTCCCTGATGGGTTGAAGACCGTGGTGGAAACGCTCGCCATCATTGACGGCTGCGCCCTCACCGAACAGGGACGCTGATGCGTGTAGATCCACTGCCGCGGCACGCGCCAGGTTCTGACTCGGTCCTGCAGTTGCAGACACGGGCGGCACCGCGCCATCCTCACCAGCCGTTGCGTCGGCCGCGCTGCCTGACGCGAGAGGTGCCTCCTTTGTGTATGGTGAGTCGCCAGCTGAGGCAGTTGTTGTTGATGGTGGAGCCGGTGCTGATGTTGACGCCGGCTGCTCTGGCGCGCGCACGGGCTCGACGCTGTCTGGATCCTCGAACGGGTCCATGTCGCCGCTGGCGCTGCGCTTGCAGAGGCTTGAGGCGGGCGAGATGTTGCAGAGCTCGATGCCGGCGATGGCGATGGTGGTGGTGGTGAGGGGGAGGTGACCTCGCACTGACCTGCGACGCGCCCGGCCGATGCACCCACACCTATTCGATCCGACTTGTACTGCCGACCGACGGCTCACATCGTCGAAGCGCCTTGCTGTCCCTTCTTGCGCATGACGTCCATCACACGAGCGTGGACAGCATCAGCGTCTCATTCCTCGACAGCCCTCAACACGCGCGACAGCGCACTCGTAGTCAAGCGCAAGACGATTTCGGTATACCATGTCGGACTGGGGTGAGCTCGTCAAGCGCACTCGTCCCCATGAGCACCTGCGCTGACCTTCTGCCTCGCGCTGTCACAGACGCTGACTCTGCGGACGAGAAGCCGGCTGCTTCCAGCGCCGCCCCGCCCAAGCCTGCTTACACCCCCGCCGCGACTGCAGGCTTCCGGCGCAACTTTGATGACGAGGAGGAGGAGGACGTCAAGGACGATTGGGATGACGATGACGAAGAAGAGGACAAGCGAAAGGCGGCCGCTGCCGCCGCAACAACCACTGCACCGACCAAGAAGCGCGGTACCGTCAAGCAGAAGATTGCTGAGAAGGAGGCCGAGGAGCGCCGACGGGCAGAGCTAGGTCTTGATGACGATGACGAGGAGGATGAGGAGGATGACAACCCGGGTGATCGACGCAAGCGCGAGCGCGAGGCTCAGATCCGCGCCGATGTCGACAATGCCGCCGCCTTGCTCGGCACCGCACGCATCGCCGCCGACGACGCGCTATCCAAGCTGCGCACATCAAACCCGGTATCCAAGGAAGAGTGGGAGGCGTTCGCTACCACCCTCTTCAACGAGCTCATCAAGCGTCAGTCCAGCCGACCAGGGTATGACAAGCACTTTTCTCATCACCTTGCCAAGCTGGTCTACTCGCCCCTCCGGGACGTCGAGATCCGCAAGGGCTCGACGCGACTACGCGAGCTGGCAGAGGAGAAGACCAAGGCGGAGAAAGAAGCCAAGAAGAAGCCGGGCGCCAAGAAGGTCAAGCCAAAATCGCAAGGCACCTCATCGGCAAAAAATGTGTGAGTACTTCCCGCGCACAGAGCTCTGCAATTTCTAGAGCAACGTGTTGCTGACCGTGTCTTGATTCCTTGCAACTACAGTATGGATCTGAGTGCATGTGAGTCTGCAATCATTACCGCGGTGCGCGCCAGCGTATGTGTATTGACTCTCGCGTCCGCATACACAGATGGCGACGAGGCTCTCGACGACGGCGACGACCTGGACTTTATGTGAACCGCGTCCGGTATCCTGTCATCCTGCGTTCGGGTCCCGCCGCCTCGACGCCTTGCTCGTACCCGTCAGAGTCAAGGTTCATTCGCCCCTTTGTCTTCTCCAAGCGCTCCGGCCTGCCATTCGGTGCCTCGCCGAGCTCGCTGCTCGTACCATGAGCGCGCGCTGCCCATAGCTGTGCCCATGTTATCGTTGCGCGTCTGGCCTGTCAACCTGCCATTAACAATGTATCGAGACGCGAGAGCGAGAAGAACGGAGTAAGGGACACCGGCTCGCTCGGGCCGGTGTTGGGTCGAGGCGAGGAGGTGGCACGAGCGGGGTTGAGAAGAAGCTCGCAGCGGGCCGAGCAGCTCACCTTTGTTCATCCCTGCCCCGAGTCACCCCCGCGCACGACCACCACCATCACCCTCTCCTCTGTCCCACCTCTGCTTCAGTCTGCCATGGCTGCTCCCGGTCCGCAGGCCGTGTCGTCCTCCGCCGAGGCCAAGGACGTGGCCAACATCACCGACGCCGTCGCCAGCACATCGCTCAACGATGCCACCGCCCCAGCGGCCAAAGCGGCCGCGCCTTCGCCCAAGGCTCCCAAGCAGAAGGCTCCCAAGGCAGGCAAGGGCGGCAACGACGCTGGCGCTTCGGGCAAGGCCCCTCTAGAGATGCAGCCCGTGCCCGACTTCTTTGCGCATCGCATCAGCCTGTTCGAAAAGCTCAAGGCCGAGCAAGATGCTCACGCCGCCGAGCAGGCCAAGCTCAACAAGCCCATCAAGATTACGATGCCCGACGGCTCCATGCGCGACGGTGTGGCATGGCAGACGTCGCCTATGGACATCGCGCGCTCAATCTCCAAGTCCCTCGCAGAGCGCATCTGCATCGCCAAGGTCAACGACGTGCTCTGGGATCTCGAGCGACCCTTCGAAGGCGATGCCACGCTCGCCTTGTTCGACTTTGACACGCCAGAGGGCAAGCGCGTCTTCTGGCATTCGTCCGCCCACGTCCTCGGCGAGGCAGCTGAGCGGCATTACGGGTGCCATCTCTGCATCGGACCCCCCACCGATGACGGCTTCTTCTACGAGATGGGCATGGGCCTCTCTCCAGACCGCGCCGTTCGGCCAGAGGACTTCGCTGCTCTTGAGAGCATCATTGGCTCGGCCATCAAGGAGAAGCAGAAGTTTGAGCGCTGTGTGGTGTCCAAGGAACAGCTGCTCGAGATGTTCAACGTGAGTACCTCAGGGACGCGCATGTCCGCTCCTTGTCTGGGAGCACGAGACAATGGGAAGATGTGCCGGCTGAACGCGTCTCTACTCAACCTACAGTACAACAAGTACAAGCAGCACATCATCTCGACCAAGATCCCCGATGGCACCTCAACGACTGTATACCGATGCGGGCCAATGGTCGATCTTTGCGTTGGTCCCCACATTCCACACACCGGTCGTATCAAGGCCATGTCGGTGCTCAAGAACTCGGCCTCGTACTTCCTCGGAGATCAAAACAACGACTCCTTGCAGCGTATCTACGGTATCAGTTTCCCCGACAAGAAGCTGCTTGACGAGTACAAGAGGTTCTTGATCGAGGCGGAGAAGCGTGACCATCGCAAGATCGGCAAGGTGCGTTCCCTTACAAACGAACGCTGGTCTTCGCGGCTTGGATAATGCTCACTCATCTCCATCAACAGGAACAAGAACTGTTCTTCTTCCACGAGCTCAGTCCCGGATCATGCTTCTGGCTTCCCCATGGCACGCGGATATACAATACCCTGATGGAGTACATTCGCGTACGTACAGCCGTGGACGCGTCCTGACAGATTGGCCAACTCACGTTGTCGTTGCTGTGCAGTCCGAGTACATGTCTCGCGGCTACACTGAAGTCATCTCGCCGAACATGTACAACAAGAAGCTCTGGGAGACCTCAGGTCACTGGGCCAACTACCGTGACGACATGTTCTCGCTTGGCGTGGACAAGGATGTCTTTGCACTCAAGCCGATGAACTGTCCAGGGCACTGCCTCATGTTCGCCTCGCGCGATCGCAGCTACCGTGAACTGCCACTGCGTTACGCCGAGTTCGGCGTCATCCACCGCAACGAGGCGAGCGGCGCACTCAGTGGACTGACGCGTGTGCGGAGGTTCGTGCAAGACGACGCGCACATCTTCTGCATGGCTAGCCAGGTGAGTCGGTACCGAAGCCATGATGCGTAACTCTTGAGCTGACCGTCTTCTGTCCATCATCGCAGATTGAGGAAGAGGTTACGGGCGTGTTCAACATGCTGAAGGAGGTGTACAGCAAGTTCGGCTTCGAGTTCCGCCTCGCGCTTTCGACTCGGCCGGACAACTACCTCGGCGAGCTGGAGACTTGGAACGAGGCCGAACGCGTGAGTTGGCCCCTGCACTACGTTCTCGTCAACTTCCATTGCTTGTCTTGCTGACCTGGCGCGTGTCGTCTCTGATATCTCAGCGCCTGACGGCGGCACTGGAGAAATTCGTTCCCGGCAACTGGGACCTGAACCCAGGCGATGGCGCCTTCTACGGACCGAAGATCGACTTCTACATCAAGGATGCCATGCGACGTTCGTTCCAGTGCGCCACCCTCCAGCTCGACTTCCAGCTGCCGCAACGGTTCCAGCTGGAGTTCCGCAACGCGATCCAAGGCAGCGCTGGCAACCCTGGCCCGGCGCCGGCGCCGGCGGAGGGCGCGGCGGCACCAGCGCCAGCTGCGACCGACGCGCCAAAGGGTGATAACGCGTCTGCGCCGGCTGCCAACGCTGCGGCACCTGCTTCGTTGCAATCATCGAGCTTCGAGCGGCCGGTGATGATCCACCGCGCCATCCTCGGCTCATGCGAGCGCTTCATTGGCATTCTGACCGAGCACTTTGCTGGCAAATGGTGAGTGATGACACCAGTGCAATCCCGCCTCTCTCAGGGCTTGTATTGATCTCTGCTTCTGATTACGCAGGCCCTTCTGGCTGTCGCCCCGACAGGTGATCATCATCCCGGTCACCAAGGCCGTCTACGAGTACGCCGAGGAGGTGCGCAAGACGCTCTGGGACGCCGGCCTGTTCACAGACGTCGACCTGTCCGAGAACACGCTGCCGAAGAAGATCCTGTCAGCCGAGAAGGCGCAGTACAACTTCATTCTCGTCGTCGGCGTCGAGGAGGCCACGCAGCGCTCCGTCAATGTGCGGAACCGCGACGCGGTGGTGTTGGCGATCAAGGATGCTGAGGCGCGCGGACTCAGCGCGGAGGATGTGGCGCTGGCGGGTAAGAAGGGCAAGCAGGCAGAGACGGTGCCGCTGGACACGATCCGTGACCAGTTGCTCAGCCTCAAGCGCGAGCGTCGGCTTGAGAACCGGCTCCTCTGATGAGTACCGCAAATTGGAACGGAAGGCTCAAGATCCGACTGGCCGCGCTTCTTCTTCGAGCCTGGATGGATCCCTGTTCTCGTTCTGTCACGTCACCTTGACTCCCAACCCTCTTCTATGAACGATAATCGCGCTGCTCATCCTCCTCCTGCCACCAAGGGAAGAGATGCAATGCAGGTGATGCGTCATCTTGTTCTGGCAGCGTCTGGCTCGTCAGCGAGCGGATCGCGTAGACGCTGGCCCGGGCCGGTGGTACTACTACTGCTCAGGCCTCGTCCCGGCACAGCGACCGATCGCGCGAGACTGCCGAAAGGCGACGAGGCGGCCGCTGCGCTGCCGGTCGAGTACAAGGACGTGCGTCCGGGTGTTGGCGTGGTGGGTACTTGGCCCGTTCCCACTCGGCTGCTTGCTATCGAGGTTGGCGGTGGCGGCATGGCTCTGGAGACGCCGAGTCGGGCGCCGAGGGCTGAGATGCTTGGTGGTGGAGGTGCCCTTGACGAAGAGGACGAGGCCCATGGGGCGGCGGTAGGGGCCATCAACCCTGCCCCTGAGCTTGATGCCCCCGTGTTCGTCGCCCACGGTGCAGCCGTCGGCGCCATGGCTGGTTCTGACCTGCTGCTGCTCTGTCCTGCTCTTGCAGCGCCCGACGCGTCCGATGACCCATCGGCTGCCGTCCGACTCTCCCCCTCCCATACCCAACCCACACCTCCAAACTCCCACAACTGAACGACGACACGCTTGCCAAGCACCTCGGCCTCGTACATTCGCAAGAGGCCCCGGAGCACCTTGTCCCAGGTGGGCACGGAGGAGGCAATGTCGGTGAGCATGGGCGAGTGCTCTGCAAAGGGCCCGCCGTGCTTGAGCGTGAGGATGCGGGCGATGGAGCTCGAGTAGAGGTTTGCGAAGGGAGGCTGTCTGGTCGTTGGCGGGAGGATGTCGCGCGGCTTGAATGGCTCGATGCTGATGCTCGTACCTGCGCCGTCGACGCCGCTGCTGTGCTTCTGACTGCTGAGCTGGGCCGCGCCGATGATGTAGGGGAGGAAGTGGAAGTCGTCGAGTCCCCAGACGCCGTGGGACCCGGCTGGCTCGAGCGAGTACCGATCTTGGATGGCATAGACGGTGCGCAGGTAGGCGGGGACGAGGAGCAGAGCGATGATCTCCTCCGTCTCTTGAGAACTCTCTCGCAGCGCATCTTTCCCTTGTTGCCCATCGTCTCCTCCCTCCGCCGCCGAAGCCGAGTCGGGATCGTCATAGGTGCCGAAGAAGTTGAGGCGGCACAGGTAGCAGAGCCACAGCAAGAAGCTGAGCTCGTGGCCGGAGCCGTAGTCGATGCGTGTCCAGTTGCCAAAGGCGGCGAGGAAGGGACTCTTGAGCTCGACGATGAAGGGGTGCAGGTGGGGCGGCAAGAGCGTCTTGTGTAGCTCGTCCACGCGCTGCGACGGCGAGAAGAGAGGGTAAGCCCATACGACGACACTGCCAGGACGGCTCAGAGCAGACACGCACCTCTTCCAGTCTCCCGCCCCAGTCTCGGAAGGCAATGTTGCCAAAGCGCTGCGGGCCCTGCCTCCGCTCGATCTCGGCCGTCCATCGATCGAGCTCGGCGAGGAGGTCGAGGATGCGCTGTGCGCCTTGGGACAGCGTGCGCCCCGACGACGAGGCGGCAGCTTCGTTGCTCGACGGCACGCCGGCCAGCAGCGCCTTGCCCATGCTGGCCTCGGCGAGACGCGCGACGAAGAGGGCGAGGAGGCGGTGCGCCTCGGAGCGCTGGAGCGCGGCCAAGTCGGTGTCGGTGAAGAGACGGCGGACGGGCGCTTGGATCCGCGCGAGCACCGCGCCGTCCTGGCCGTCGATGCGCGGCAGCAGTGGCAGCGCCGCCGCTCTGTCGGACATCGTCGCTGACCTCGTCGACGTCGACAGGGACGCCGTCGAGCGCGAGTTGGACCCCGTCAACACCGGCGCACGGGCCACCAGATGGTGTGAGTTGGACCCCGTCACGCTCCCCCTTCCACCCTCGACACTCACCACGACGTCCGCGACGACGATGTCCATCGCCTCACTAACCTCACCTTCACGCCTTGGGCAAAGCAGAGCATCGCCAGCACAAGGCGGTGCGGCAGCACGACGATGAGCGGCGCGTCGAGGAGGAGCACCAACACGACGACGCGGCAAGATCAGCCAGTATGGAGAAGCGCACGCGCCGCAACGCGCAAGGCTCAGGAAGCCGCCGCCGCCGCCCTCGACGCGTCTGGACATGACGAGGAGGTCAGAGGCAATGGCACAGCTGGCGTAGAAGACACGGCAGATCAGCTCGAACGTCTCACGATTGGGGCTGGGACAAGGTCCAAAAAGACCCAGAGCGGCGACCAAGCAGCCAGGCAACGGAGCAACAAGCACAGCTCGCTCCAGGCATCCAAGTGGGCACCGCGGTCATCAACGTCGACTTCGAATGGAGGCGCCCAGTCCGAGTCCAGCCTGGGGCCGAAGGCGATGCCCGTCGAGGCAGGTGGGCTCCGGCCGCGGGAGATGTCAAGGCCACTCGGCGGCAAGCTTGACAAGATGTCCCTCCTCGCCAGCCCCTCCCGCGGTCTCGATGCCAATCATCTCGACGGCCTGCTTGACGGAGAGTGAGTGTGTGCATGCTCGATAGCAAAGCAGATTGTCCTAGGCTGACGCTGTTCATCGCTCCCAGCATCACGGACCTTCATATTCAGCTCGAGTTCCGAGCACACATCTCCGAGCAGGTACGTGGTATCAACCTCGGCATAACCCTCAAGCTGTGGCTCATATCCTTCTGATTGACAGATACGAAGGCACTCAAAACGCTCCGCCGCGACCTCCTCATCAGGAGATCAAGACGAGAAGCAGGCCTCCTTGTCGAGGCTCATCCTCCTGGCCCGCAAGCTTCGTGAAGGTCTCCTGGCCGGCTCAAGCAAAGGCAAAGCAAGCACATCCAGTCATTCTGGACCCCAAGTCTCGACGACTGCTCTGCTGGTCGACATCTCCATCCTCTCGACGGCCTTCAGTCTGCTCTCAAGCCCACCGAATGTTGCGCAACTGCATGCGACGCTACCGCGCTTGGTCGATGTCTTGTCGTCCCAGGGGGCAGACGTTGTGCCGCCCGAAGTCCGCGATCGTCTACGAGCAGACATCGTCGCGCTCATCGGCAAAGATGGTGACGAAGACGCCATCGGAGCCGCCACAGACGTCCTGCTCAATACCGGCAAGAACGGACTCGCCCACATCGTCAGCTTGCAAATGCTACTGGCTCTGTACGAGGGCGACGGAGCGGCCAGAGCAGACGGCGACGACGGTCCGCAGGCAAGGTTTGGTCATGTTGCATACCTGGCCCTACGTGCGCGTGACGGCATCGACGAGCTCGACAAGAATGCAAGCATCCGGGTCGTCCACCAGCTCCATCGGGCGCTGCTCCTACAAGACATCGGTGCACTAAGACGGCTACTTCAAGAAGGCGAGGGCCTCTCCTTTTGGCATTATCAACTGCTCGTCTCCGACGAGACGAGCCCAGACGGCACGGAGTCGGCGACAGAATCCGGACCGCAAGGCGGTAGAACGCAAACGGCAAACAATGTCGTAGGCACGACGTCGAACACCAAGCCGACGAGCGCCATCTTGGACCGATTCCGGGCAATGGTCTGGCGTCAACTGCTTCAAGCGTATCGTTCCATGGTTATCCCTTTCCCCCTCGAGCTCATTCCACTCCGTGCGCCGGCACGATCCCAAGGCGAGGAGGACAAGACAGAGGACCGTCCGTCAAGAGTAGAGTTCTCGTCCTGGCTGGAGAGGACGCTCCTCCTCGACAACGCCTGCCTCTCCGCCATCGACAAGATTCGCGGGCGCGCAAGCTCGACAAGGTCGACCGATCATGAGACGGTCGCCACACGAGCGAGAAGAATGGACGACTTTCTGAGCCGGCCCGAGCGGCGTCTCGACGGCGCGGACTGGGTTCACCGTCTCGATGTTCGTCTCGGCGCGGACGGCTCGCGCAAGGCGACGCTCCGACTCAAGTGAGCCCGCCTCGCTCTCCCTGGACAGCTTTGCAAGAATTTGTGCATGGTACGTGTATTACAACGCCTCTCTGCTTCTCAATTTGCTTTGGCTGCCTTTGCAGTGTACGATACCCTTCCCCGAGTCATCGTCGACGCTTCTTGCACCTGGCCCAGCTCGGGTTGCTCTGTGCACCGCTCGCTGCGCCATACGGATGCGTCTGAGAGCGCAGCGCGCGACATGGCCGAATCGAGCCTCTCTCTCGGGGCGGGGCCGGGCGCGGCGGGGGCCCAAGTGAGGAGGGGGCGACCGTTGAAACTCTCCCTCGGCTGGGCGTGCGTGAGGCAGAGGAGTGAGGAGGTGCGATGATGGATTCAAGTCCGACGCCTGATGTGGGTGTCGGCAAGTTGATCCTCGTCCCACATCCGTTCCGCCCGTTCTGAGATGCTGCGCCTGTCAGAGGGAGGGAGGGAGGGAGGGAGGGAGGGAGGGAGCCAAGGCGGCGGGGCGGCGTCATCCATCGATGGAGGTGCAGAAGCACAGGAAATGAGGGAGAGGGAAGCAGCACCTTGCCCTCCTTGCGCATGTATCCTCGTACTCTTACTATCACCACCACCACCTCATCCTCCTCACCATCGACCTCGTCACCATCGTCATCCTCACCGTACACGCCGTCAAGCTCCCGCGCCGGACGCGCCACGGTCATCTCGCGGCTCAGCACTGACAGCGACGCGTACGCGACCTGGGCTGTCGTCACGCATCGCCCCCATCAGATAGCCAGCGCAGATCAAAACACGGGTCGTCTTCAACGCCCAGCTCATCGCGCGACGGTGGACAGCGACGTCTTCGCCCTCGTCGTGTCCTCGACGTGAAAGCAGCTGCGGCGCGCAGGTCGGAGGAGCTCTCAGAGCTGCTCGGGGAGTAGCAGGTAGCATCGCCGCCCTCACCAACAAGCATGTCGCAAACCATGACACTACCACCAAGCGTGGCAGATGGCACCACCCTCAGAGGTGCTGAGGCGTCCACGTCCTCGCGCCGCACGTCGGCGCTGCCTGTCATGCACACCTTCAAGATTGGCGGCATGACCTGTGGAGCATGCGTAGAGGTGAGTTGTTACGACATCGTGATGTCGCCGATCCGCATCCTCAGCCTGACTGTGGACCTCAACCTCTCCCCCAGTCCATCGAGAAGATGCTGCGCAACCAGCCAGGCATCGTCGCCGTGTCCGTCGCCCTGCTCGCAGAGAAGGCAGTGGTCCATTACGACCCCGCGCGATGGACACCCGCCAGCATCGCGTCCGAGATTGAGGACATCGGCTTCGACGCAGAACCAATACACGAGGCCAAGGAGGACACTGTCGAGCTCACCGTCCTCGGGATGGTCTCTCAAAATGACGCGCGCGAGCTTGAGGAACACTTGCGCAACATCGACGGCGTCATCGCCGCCACGGTGGAACACGAGCTCGAGCGTGCCGAGATCGAGTTTGACAGACTCAAGATTGGTCCTCGAGACCTCGTGGAGAGCATTCAGGGCATGAGAAGGGGCTACGATGTCCTGCTTGCCGACGCACGAGACTCGACCCAGCTTCAAAGCTTGACAAGAATACGAGACATTGCAGAATGGCGGCGCGTCTTCCTCAGCAGCCTGGCCTTTGCCGTGCCCGTCTTCTTCCTCTCCATGGTCCTACCCAAGATGAGCTGGGCGCGGCCAATACTGCATTGGCAGCCGATACCGGGCCTCTTTCTTCAAGACCTCGCGTGTCTCGCCTTGACAATACCAGTACAATTTGGCACGGGCAAGCGCTTCTACATCACCTCCTACAAAGCCCTCAAGCACGGCTCAGCAACGATGGACGTTCTCATCGTCCTTGGCACCACGGCCTCCTTCGTATACTCGGTCAGCTCGATGCTCTTCAGCTTCTTCTCGTGCGACGCAGCCGCAGGCGCGAAGACGTGCACCAAGCCGCCCACCTTCTTCGATACGAGCACCATGCTCATCTCCTTCGTCACATTCGGTCGATACCTCGAGAACCGGGCCAAAGGCAAGACGTCCGAGGCGCTTTCCAAGCTCATCCAGCTTGCGCCCACCATGGCGACCATCTACTCGGACGGCGCCAAGGCGACGCAGGAGCGCAAGGTGGCGTCGGAGCTTGTACAGCTTGGTGACTACGTCAAGGTGGCGCCGGGCGACAAGATTGTGGCCGATGGCACGGTGGTGCACGGCTCCTCGACGGTGGACGAGAGCATGGTCACGGGCGAGCCCGTGCCGGTGGCCAAGGACGTCGGCTCGACTGTCATCGGTGGCACCGTGAACGGACTCGGAAGCTTCGACTTTGTCGTCACACGCGCAGGCCAGGACACGGCGCTTGCACAGATTGTGCGGCTCATCGAGGAAGCGCAAACGTCCAAAGCTCCCATCCAAGCCTTTGCCGATCGCGTGGCGGGGTACTTTGTGCCGACGGTCATCCTGCTCGGCTTGATCACCTTTGTGGCCTGGATGGTCATCGCCCATTTGATCGGTGGCGACGATGCGAGCAGGCTGCCCAAGGTCTTCCAGGAGGAGGGCGCGAGCAAGTTCATGATTTGCTTGCGGCTTTGCATCTCCGTCATCGTCGTAGCGTGCCCCTGCGCCCTCGGCCTCAGCACACCGACGGCTGTCATGGTGGGCACAGGCGTCGGCGCGCAGCATGGTATCCTCATCAAGGGCGGCGGACCGCTCGAGGCGAGCGCGACGATTGATCGGATCATGTTCGACAAGACGGGCACGTTGACTGAAGGCAAGCTCTCCGTGGCGGCGATCCATTGGGCCGGGGACGGCAAGGCGCATCACTTGCCTCCCTCACCGGGTGGGCCGAGCGCAGTCGACTATACGCCTGTGACACTCTCGTTCCAAGATGCAAGCTTGCGCCTGGAAGACCCTGTGTTCTCGAGTCGGTCGCCATCATTGGGCGGCCTCGATCAAGCTCCGCTCACAAGACGGCAACTACTTGCGGTCATCGGTCAACTCGAGAACAAGTCGGAGCATCCCCTCGGACACGCCATTGCGCGCTGGATAGCCAACACGTTGGACCGACCCGAGCTTGAGCTTGGAGGGGATGGTGCTCTCGGGCTCGTGGAGCAGTTTGAGAGCGTGACGGGCATGGGTGTCCAGGGCCGTTGTGCCGTCTCGTCCGGCGCCGGCGTGCGCACCTCTCACCTCATACGCGTCGGCAATTTCGCACACGTCGTGGCACCCCTCGACCCCTCGGCCTCGGCATCGCCCGCGCTAGCAAGCTTCCGACGCGCCGAAGAGGCCAGCGGACACACCGTCGTCTTTGTCTCGCTCGACGGCAAGCACCTGGTCTGTGCCATGGCCCTCGCGGACCGGGTGCGACCCGAGGCGCGTGCGGCCATCTCGGCACTCAAGGCGATGGGGATCCGCTGTGGCATGCTCACGGGCGACTCGGAGCCGACGGCCCTGGCGATTGCGCGCGAGGTAGGCATCGATGTTGAGGAGGTGCATGCGGGCATGAGTCCGAATGGCAAGAGGAGCTTGGTGGCGCGTCTGCGTGAGGAGGGCGAGGAGAGCGTGGCGGTCAAGGCCAAGTCGGGCTCGCGAGCCAAGCGGGGGGCTGTCGGTGGTGATGGCAAGCTGGGGGTGTTGTCCCAGGTCGTTGTGCCCTCGGCGGGGGACAGCGAGGAGGATCTTGTGGTGGACGACGAGCAGGGATGGGGACGTGGAGGTGCCGAGTCGCCTCTCCCTCCTCCATCTCCCAATACGCCAACGGGAAGGTCAAGACATGTCCGCCAGCAGTCGTCTTTCTCGGACCTGTTCAAGAAGCGCATGCCGAGCGCCAAGCTTCCTTCGAGCCCGGGCCAGGACGCGTCGCCCGTCTCGCTGCGGCATCCTACTCGAGTCAAGCACGGCGTGGCGATGGTTGGCGACGGGATCAATGACTCGGTCGCGCTCGCTGCTGCCAACGTGGGCATTGCCCTGGCGACGGGCTCGGATATCGCCATGGAGGCAGCCGACATTGTGCTGATGCGCACCAACCTGCTCGACGTCCCCGCCTCGCTCCTCCTCTCGCGCCGCATCTTCCGCCAGATCAAGCTCAACTTTTTGTGGGCGACGATCTACAACTTGATCGGCATCCCACTCGCGATGGGCATCGGTCTTCCCTTTGGGTATCATCTCCATCCCATGATGGCCGGCGCGGCGATGGCCTTCTCCTCGGTCAGCGTCGTGATGAGCAGCCTGACTCTCAAGTTTTGGAAACGGCCGGCCAACCTCGACAGTTACCTTCAGCACGAGGCTGATGAGCAAGCAGACAATCACTCGACGCGATCGACGGCCATCGTCCGTGCCGCTGCGGATCTCGTCGCCTCCCTCCTCGGCGTGGCGTTGCGACGAGGACAAAGACAAACCAACGAGCACGCCTACCAGCCGATCGAAATGGCATAGATACCACTGCTGCACCCCCACTGCACTGTAACAAAAAGATCTAATCCATCCACATCCTGTACCTTGAGCGCGCTTGCCCTCTACCGCAAAAAGAAGCTCGACTCTTCGCGTTGGGATGCTCGAGGAGGCAAAAGTAAACGATACGAGCAGGATTTGAACCTGCGCGGGCGGAGCCCATTCGATAGCCTCGAACGATTCAAGTCGAACTCCTTAACCACTCGGACATCGTACCATGCGCGATACTAGATGAGGCGGCGCCGGAAGTCGGAATACAAACGCTTAGATTTGACTTGCCTCACGTGCTCAGGACGCGCGCGACGCGTGCGCTTGGCCGCAGGGTGGAGAACAACACTCGAACAACAACACGGACCTTCGAGAGGCACACCATCACCATCTCGCTGGTGCTCACGCTCGACGATGCCCACAGCAGCCGCGGCAACAACATCGACGCGCACAAGGGGCGCTGCCTCGTCTGCAGCGATGGCGCCTACGGCTACCACGACCCGGCGTATCGCTACAAAGAGTACGACGCCTGCTACATCGAAGGCGGCCGGCTCGGTTCGAACAACATCCTCGTCAACGAGAGCAGCTCCAGCATCTTCCGTCGCATCGAGCTCCACAACCGCGACAACTGTCACGAAGAGCTCTGCACCCATTCGGACCAAGACGAGTGCTCCTTCCGTTGCGTCGTCAAGGCCCGCGTCAGCATCGAAGGCCGTAGGGAGCGCGGAGGAGAGCTCCTCCAGCAATGTGCACAAGGTCCAAGCCCTTGCGCTGAGGTCCAAAGCCAACACTGCCCACGAAGCGGGCTGCCAGCTGTACGCCGAACGCCTCTTCTCTGAGGCTATCGCTCCATTCAAGGAGGCTGCCGAATTGTGCGAGGAAGCCGAGGCTCACTACGCCCGCTTTCGCGACGATCAGCCAGAGCAAGCACACGCCAGGCTGGACGCAGAGGCGCTCCAGCGCAAGCTCAACAACATCCGAAGACTCGACGTTCTTGCGGCTTGCTACCGTATGTCAGGGAAGGTGGCGCTGTCCATCCAAACTACGCATAGGGCGCTACAGAACATGCCGCCGGAGAAGGTCTCCGAGCTGGCCAGCGCCTCGGGCTCAATGGGCATTACCGAGCTCTTCGCGTCTTCCGAATGGTCAAGGACGGCAAGCATAGTCCGAGACGTGCTGGACCTCGTCTTATTTGCGTCTTCAAGCGCCAGCGCCGACTCACCTGACGGTCCCACACTACAAGACAGTGCAGGGCAAGAGGAGCCATTCGAGCCAGCAGCGATCCTCCAATCGCTTCGAATAGGTAGCGATGAAGACTCAGAGATGGCCAAGCTCTGCAAGGCGGCACTCCTCGAACACTACATGACCACCAGTCTCGACGCAAATCTTCACCGATCGGACGGCCCAAGAATCATGACTTCAACTCTAGACGCTTGTGAAGACATCTACACAGACGATCGGCACCCCATTCGGAAGGCTCGAATCATACTGCGACGCGTGGAAATTGAGCTCCTCAAGCCATCTTCTCAGCTTTCGGGGTCAGGGCTGCTACAGCGCCTGGCGGAAGCTCTTTCGTTGCTGGAAGGCCCAGTGAGTTACAAGCACGCGAGGCTCTCATTCGATGCTGACAGTCATTGGGTATTCGCAGAGCATGCTCGACGCTGGCCTTCAACGATACGCCTCACAATACATGGCCAGCGCCTACCTTCTGCGATCTTCAGTGCTTCAACACTGTCCATCTGTCGCAGGCGATGGCGGGCTCGATCTGCTCGAGAGTGCAGAACGAGCGACGATGCTTCTCCAAAAGGTGATGGACAACGCGCACGCTCCGCCAGCATCGCCAGCTCCTCCAAAGCCATTGGGCGTGCCGAGCACGCCTCCCAGACAAGTGCGAGCATCGTCGGCATCAGGATCCAGATACGCACCGGTGCCGCGGCCAAGCTCGAACGATGTCAAGGCCAAGGTCGACGTGGGAAAAGTCGGCAAAGCATTGGTTGACGACCCTTTGCGCTTGTGCGCTCAGATCGACGCCATGACGAGTATGCTCGCGGCGTTCGGACACGGCCTCGCCACGCTCAAGCTGCTACGGAGCTCAAGACGGCTGAGGCAACTTGACAGCCTGCGGCAATACTTGCCTCGCAGCGACTACTTCAAAACCTGCGCGGAGCTGGCGTCCTTGTACCTCTCCTTCGGTCAGACGACAAGGGCTCGTGATGTCGTGTCGGAAGCCCAAAAGGCTCTTCAAGAGCAAGAGCAAGGATCCATTGTCGGTCCACCGGGCAAATCGCTTACAGCAGACGCCCAGGTACGCTGCCTTCTGGTAGAGGTCGAGCTGGAATGTGCGATGGGTGACACTGCGGCGGCGACTGCATGCTACGACCGAGCTCTCAATATCGCCGAGGGTCTACGAGCTCAAAAGCAGCGATACCGGTGGCAGGCGGGATTGGAGCAGTTTCAACTGCTCGAACGACAAGCTCTAGCATCCCAAGCATGCTCGACGCTACGCCTGGCAAGTCACGATCTGGACGGGGCCATCAATGCTGGACAACTTTGTTGCCGGCAGTGGTACAAGATTGCATCTCTCATCAGCAAGCTTTCTACGCCGTCCTCGTCAGAATGGTCTGGCCCTCCGCCGCAACGGACCTCAACTTCCTCGGACTGCGCTATTCCTGGCATTGAGGACCCATTCGGACCTGCACCCGGCGCCAACGCGTCAACCAATTCGAGCACCGACGGGAACGCTGCGTCAAGTGATGCACCAGCATCTGACGCCACCGTGCAAGAGAAGCCGTCCAAGAAGCAGCCTTCACTCCAGCATGCCTTGCGTCAACTTCCCGCGCAGGCGCTCGTAGGCGTTTACTGGCGATGCGGTAGCAAGTTGGTCAAGGCGTTGCTCAACCTCTCGCGGCTTCTGCTTACGCGCGGCAGTGGACACGACGCGGAAGCCTACGCGACAGAGGCTGTCGAAACCGCGGAGGCCCTGAACACGTCTTTGACATTGTCCAGGGCCCTGCTACAACGTGCCGAAGCGCGATTGCTTACATCTCGCTCAGACGACGGCAAGGCGGATCTGCTTCGCGCGCGCGACCTACTTCAAGAGGCTTGGATTCCAGAGGCGTCAGAATCGGCTCGTATCATCGGCGAAGAACACCTGCGGTCAAGAAGTGCTGCCAAGGCGAGTGAGAGCTTTGCTGAGGGCCAAGCGGCACTGGAACAGCTCAAGACGCTCTACAGCGACGTCGAGGCCATCACACCCAGCCCGGTCGTCCGCCGCACCGTTGATGTCAAAGCTCGTCGCTCCACATCGTCGCGCGCCCCATCTGTGGGAGGCTCCAAGCCAGGATCGCTCTTGCCAGATGCCCAAGCTCGCCTTCTTATCCGTCAGGCCCAGGCCTGCTTGCTCGACGGCGACCGCGCAGCCAGCGCCACTCTCCTTGAGCGCGTGCTGGCTATGCCTATCACGGCCGACGTCAGCGTGCACAGCAAGAATGCGCTCGGCCAAGTTGCTCTGCAACATGCGTTGCGCAACTTGTCAAAGCATCAAGTGCTCAACTCTTTCACCGACTCGGTCATCAGCGCACCCATGATCTCACCCTCATCCAAGATTGTGCTCGCCACCGGGGCCAAGGCGATTATCAAGGCCCTTGCGTCGGCGCACGCATCGTTTACGGAGGCTATCCACTCAGGCGCGCTCATCAGCGATGTTCTCGTCTTGCGCGAGATCGTCAGTGCCCATGCCGTTGTTGTGGCCATCCTACACTCGCTCGAAGTCGGATCAAAGGCAAGCGGCCAACGAGGCGACTCTGCTTCAACGTTCGACTTTGGCACCTCTGTCACGGTCCTCCGCGAGTACATGAGCGCCATCAGCTCCAAGCTAGCATGGTCCATCGGCAGCACTGAAGAACCCAAGTGGCTCAAGGCGACGCATGCAAGTGCCACGGCGTTTGTCCCGAAGGGCATGTCGCTTTTCGCACCCAAGCCGGACAAGCTTGATCGATTCTGGATGAGTGTCTACGCTGAAGGCAGTCAAGCTTCCGTCATGGCAAACGATGTACAGTTACCACCGCACTGGTCGGTCGTCAACATTGCCTTTGACAAGACGCGCAATGCTCTAGTCGTCGCAAGGCAGGGCGGCGGACACCGCCCACTCGTCCTCCACCTACCTGTCGATCGCATGAGTCGACGCGAGGGCGAGGACGAGTTTCTGTCCATCGATGCAGCTGTGCAACGTATGTCGGCCCTCACCGAGAAGATCAACGCCGGCGTCCAAGGTGCCAAGGATGTGGAGGGTCGCGAGGCCAAGGTGCGGTGGTGGGAAAGTCGGCGGGCGCTTGACGGGGAGCTTGAAGAGCTCATGACCCAGATGGAGACAACTTGGCTGGGAGGTTTCAAGGTGAGTTGGTGATCCGCTGAAGCTTGTCCAGTCCGTCGACTGACTTTGTTCTTTCTATGCAGTCCGTCCTTGCGGAACCCAGCCGGGCCCCCGAAGGTGACCTGGCGAGCCTACGTGAGAAGCTCGCTGGAGTGCTCAATCACGCCTGTGCTCCGAGCGCCAAGGCAGGCTCGCAAATCAAGCTTGACCGGATGGTCATCGAGTGCCTGGCGCGACTACGACCAGGCGTTGCAACAGACGAGGACATCGAAGATATCATCCACTTCATGATGGATGCTTTGCAAGTCGGCGGTGCGGCCATCGCGGTGGACGAAGTCGATGTCGATGACTGTGTTATTGCGGTCCGAACCGCACTGGACGAATTCTGGAGCCAGCAAAGCAAGGCTGGCAATGACTGTGCACGGCAGGCGGACGAAGACCATCACTTGTTCCTCGTTCTGGACAAGGACGCATGCGCATTCCCGTGGGAGTCGCTGGCGATCCTACGCGATCGGCCCGTCAGCCGGGTACCCAGCATACGCTTCATCCAAGATCGGATCAAGATGGCCCCTCTCTTCAGCTCCGAACAGCATGAAGACGCGGCGTCAACAGGACGCTACTACGAGCTAGACAAGCCCAAGACCTTCTGGCTGCTCAACCCGGGCGGTGACCTGAAGCGAACGGAATCGCGCTTGACGCCATGGCTTACCAAGAAGCAGAAGCAATGTCGATGGCAAGGCATCACGGGTCGGATTCCGATTGTCGACGAGCTTCCTCGGGCGCTGGAGGAGAACGACGTCTTTACCTACTTTGGTCACGGCGGCGCTTCGCAGTACATTCGCTCGTCCCGGATCCGCAAGCTGAAGCGGTGCGCGGTGGCGATGCTCTGGGGTTGTTCCTCTGGCATGCTCCGTGATCAAGGCGAGCTCGACCGGACGGGAACGCCGATCCACTACATGCTCGCGGGCGCCCCCGCGCTGGTGGCCAACCTGTGGGACATGACCGACCTCGAGCTGGACCGAATCTGCGAGACGGTGTTCTGCAAGGTCGGCATGATGGACCCCCAAGACCGTGGCGTCAAGAGCCTTGTCGGGGGCAACGCTGCGGCGCCAGACGCTTTGAGCTTGCGACCCATGTCTTTGACGAGGGCGGTGGCCGAGGCGCGGCGCGACTGCCGACTGCCCTACCTGAGCGGAGGGGGTTGCATCACGTACGGCGTGCCCGTCTACTTTCGTCGGGCGGCGTGACGAGAAACGACTCGTACGTTGAACGAGTGCGGCGCGCTTGTCTCTTTATGCCATCTCACGTCTATACAGCAACGCATACGTCTCTGTCATGACTTGGAGGCCTTCCTGGTCGAGGTCTATACACTACGAGCGGCCGAAGTCCGACAATTGATCAAGTGGTATGATCATGTCAACTTACACCTCGACGTCGACTTCTTCCAGCAGCTCGTCCTCGATGCCGACGACGTCCATCACTGCCAGCTTTGCCAACGTCGTCAGCACTCACAGCAGCAGAAGCAGCAACAGCGCGCGCAAGGACAGCAAACGCGCCCACGATGCGCGCAAGAATCTCGCACATTGGCTCCAAGCCGCTGTCCCTGCCGCCGAGCACATCGCTCAAGCTGCTCGCCTTCCCGCCCCATCCCAACCCGCTCCGGCCGCTCCCCAGCGCGCTCGCGCAGAGCAGGACGGCCCTCGTGACGGGCGCAAGAGGGAGCGTTGTGGTGCCCGTGCCGAGCTTTTGCGAGCTGCTTGTTGAGAGGGGTGGGCCGGCGGCGGCGGCAGCGGCGGCGGGTGCTCAACAGCAGGGGGACGGGATCGCTTCAGCGTCAACATCAAGTCCCCTGCCGGTTCCCTTGGAGTCGCTCTCGTCGGCGCTCAGCTCGCTCGATCTGGCGTCGCCTTCGTCCAAAGGGGCGGACAAGCCAAAAGGTGCAAGTCCTGCGGCGGCGGGGGACACAGCGGCGCTCACAAAGATTCGGATTCAGGTTCAGGACTCGTCGGTCAAGGTACAACGCGCGCAATGGGGCCTGACTCGTGCCCTGCTTGCGAATGCGGTGCACGGCGTGACCGAGGGCCACTCGCTCACCCTTCGAATGGTGGGCGTCGGGTACCGCGCTTCCGTCGAGGCGGACCCATTCCCCTCACCCGATGCGATCCAGCTCGCGCTGGAGCGCGCAGGGGCGAGCTCATCGTCATCATCTTCTCCTTCGGATACGGTTGCGGGCAGCAACTGGTACAGCCGCGACCAGGCGGAGCTCTACCGCCGTCTTGTCGACTGGCAAGAGGGTCAAGGGCCCGCCTCGAAGAGCAAGCGCGTACCGCAACGGCTGAACCTCCGTCTCGGGTACAGCCACCCCATCGTGATGCCCGTGCCGCGCGGGATCGAGTGCGCGACGCCTGCGCCGAACCGCATCGTGCTGACGGGCAACGACAAGGCTGCGCTGGGCCTGTTTGCGAGCCAGATCCGGAGATGGAGGAAGCCTGAGCCGTACAAGGTGAGTTTGGGGACTGGGTTCTTCCATGTCATATGTCAGAGCAGCGTGCTGACTCTCGTCCTCGACGGGGCCGCACACGCACAGGGCAAGGGCATCTTTGTGGGCGATGAGACGATTCGGCTTAAGACGGCCAAGAACAAGTAGTCGACGTCTTGTGCGAGTGCATCGGCCTAATGATATACAACATTGCAAGTCATGCGTGCGATTGGAGGGTTGGTGAGGGAAGCACAATGAGTTCAGTCGAGGTCCTCGATGTCGGCGTCGAGATCGACGGCTTGTTCGTCCTGGTCGTACCGCTGAGGCTCGCCTTGGTCCGATACGGAGCCTCGTGCGCCGCCGTGGCCCTCGCCGTCGACATCGATGGCATCGTCTTCGTCGACATCGACGTCGTCTCTGCGTGTGGGTCCATCACCGTCTGCGCTGGCGGCCGAGGTGTTGGGCCTTGCCCGAGCGCGTCTTGTTGGCCTCCGTGTGGGAGGCGGTGGTGGTGGAGCGCCTCCCATGGCGGGTGTGGCGGCTGTGGGTGGTGCTCCTGCCATGGTGGCGAGGCCGTTGGAGGTCCTGCTTGCGTCGGCCATGGAGTGGTTTGGCGCGTAGTCCTCCTCCTCGTTCTGTTTATCAATTGAAGAGCGCGTCAGAGGGGGGGCTACCTCAAAGCCTGGCATGCTGGCGATGCTCACGGAGAGGTCCTCCTCGAAGGCGGTGCGCCTGCGTCCGATCTGGACGTAGTGGCGATATCCAAAGTTGGTCTCCTCGTCTTTCTGGAGGTACATACAAGACGAGGAGCGTCAGTCGCGCTGCTGACACAGAGAGAGCATGGGGGCGGCCTCTGCTCACGCGCTGCTCGAGGAGGAGCTCCTCCTCGCTGAGCTGCTCGGCGTCGGCGTTGAGGCCGACGGGCGGGAGGCCGTATACGGCGCGGGCCATGCGCTGGCGCTCCCAGTACGCGCCACGGCTGGGCAGGTGCGTCGCGCGCGCTGCTCGTCGCAGGGCTGCGTCGGTAAGGCTGGCCTGCTCGGCGACGGAGAGCTGCGCTGCGCTGGCTGCGCCGGGAGCGCGTCCCGAGGACGTGGACGACGACGCGGCGGCGGCGGCGGCCTCGAGGGCGGCGAGGGCGAGGGCGGGCGTGGCTGTGGACGATGGCGAGGGACTGCGGGAGCGCTGGCGCGTGTGCGGGTTGGAGCCCAGCACCCACAGCGTGCGCACCTCGTCCAGGCTCGCAGCCATCGTCGGCGTGGCCTCGTCGATGTCGTTGTCGGTGTCGACGCTGTCCTCGTCGAGGTGGGCTTGAGGTCGCCAAGGTGCATCGCGTGTTGCCCGCATGGACCCCTTCGCTGAGATGTTTCCCCCCGCCTCACTATTACCATTACCACCACCTCCTCGACCTTCCTCAACAGCAACAACAGCAACACTAGCACAGACACAGACGAGCTCGGCCGCGCGCGCGACGTCTTGCGGGGTCAGCATGGCATCCACGTCGTCCTCAGCCGCGGGCGGCGAGCGGCCCGAGACGGCGGCCATGAACAGCTCCAGCTCCAGCACCACGGCCAGCGGCAACATCGATGCCGGCATCGTCAATGGCAGCAACGGCGGCGGCGTGACGGGCGGCGTGGAAGGCGGCAGCAGCAACAGCAACAGCAACAGCAGTCACCAGAGCCACACCAGCAGCCACGCCAGCCATCGACCGCGTCCTGCGCACCCCCTTCAGCACGGCCAGGCGCAGGGCAGCCCGCACTGCCACTTTGTCCTCCTCGCCGAGTTTGACATCGACAGGGGGTCCACCCTCGCCCACCAGTATCCCGCCCCCATCGGACACGACGACCAGTTGAGTGCTCGGAGCGGAGAGTGATCCAGGCATCGCAGTGTGACTGACAGCCGTCTTCATGCCCACCTCCCAGCATCCTCGCCGAGCTCATGCTCCCCGACGGCGCCCACTTGCGCCAGGAAGACTGGACCGTCTTCTTCCTCCGGCAGACATCGCCGCGCGCCCGCCAGCAGCCCCAGCACCAGCACGGCAGGCGCGGATCCACCACACACGCGAATGGGAACCGCGTCTCTGCCAACGGCGATGCCGAATCGAGCAGGCCGGGAAGCGATGCGGACATCATCTATGCCCTCAATCTCGTCCGCACCAAGCACGACAACACCGTCAGGAGGTGAGCATCACCATTCTGCGCGTACTCGGCTTGTACTGATCTCATATGTACGAATGTCACAGAGGAGCCATGGTCAAGGCGCTCTGCATCGGAACCTCGCACCCCTTCATCCACATCTTCAAGCCCGTCCTCCTCCTCGCCCTCGACGACTACTTTGCCGAGCCCTCCATCGACTGTCTCGCCCGCCTCTACGACGCCATCAACAGCATGGACCTCACCGGCATGCCCGTCTTCACGACCACCGAGAAGCTCATCCTGCGCGCCAGCGACCGCAGAGACCTCTTCGAGGAGCGCTTCCCGCAACATGCATCACGCAGGCACGACGAGGACGAGGCAACGGGCCCACGGGATACCCACTTCTTTGACACGCAGATCCACTTTCGCCAGCTCACCATACCCATCAGGATACCTCTCGCAACCTTCCCAGAAGAAGTTGGCGAGGTGAGCAATTGAGCCAAATCCCTTCGCTACTGTCATCAGGAGCTGACCCTCGGCCTCGACGCCTCCAGTATTCCCTCCTCAAGTTCATTCAAACCTTCTCGGGGCCCAATTCAACGCCAGCCGGTCCGCAACATCCTCATCTGCATTCCAACGGGTCCTTGACCCATCCAATCATCCTCCTCTTCAACGCCATGGCCACTCAAAAGCGCATCATCTTCCTCGGCCACGGTCAAGCCGCCAACGAGGTTTGCACCTACGTCCTCTCGGCATGTGCACTCGGCAGCGGGTGCGGGGCCGTCTTTCGCGGCTTCACTGCAAGAGCGTTCCCATACGCAAACCTGACCAGTCTGGACGAGATGGAGAACGTGTGAGCACCTTCCAAAACCACGAGTGCTTTGAACTCTAGTGCTGACGTGCATCGTCACCAACCTACAGACCTGGCTACATTGCAGGCGTGACAAACCCGCGCTTCGAAGACCTTCCCGCCTGGGACGTGATCTGCAACATTGAGACGGGCAAGATCACCGTCTCCAAGGATATCGAGCCCGCCCCACCATACGGCACCAATCTGGCTCATTCCCACGCGCACAGCCGGCAAGGTCTACCCCGCGACCACTTCTCAAGCGGCAGCCTGAGCTACGCCTCCAGTAGCTTTGGCAACCTCAATGCCCTCCAGGCCGAGGGGAGTGGCGCGGCCGCCGCCGGTCGTTCCGGCGGTGGCGGTGGCGGTGGCGGCGCAGGCAACATGAGCAATAGTCGAGATACGGCCGAAGCGTCCGGTGGCAATACCTCGGGTCCGACTGGGCCGACGACGTCGCAGAGCAGTAGTCGGGCACCGAGCGAGGCGGACGCGCAGAGCATCACCGGTGTGCATAGCAGCGCGATGTCGACGGGAACGGGCGGCGGCGGCGGCGGAGGCGGAGGCGGAGGTGGAGGTGCCCCTTCTGGGATGGGTACGCTGTCTCGCACGGGCACGACGCTGAGCTCGGGCAAGGACAAGCCGGTCCATATCGAGGGTCGGCCAGATGCGTTGGACAACGTGTTGATCGAGGATGTGAGTCGCATTGTGTAGTTCCTGATGAAGGCTCCATCGAAGACTGAAGCACTCGTATCTTCCTTCCACAGCTCATCTCCGCGATACAAGCACGCTTCGGCGAGACGTACGTTCGTGCTCGACTGGCCGACTATGCAGCCCTCTTCGGTCGCATCGTCTCAAGGCACGAGGAGCACTTCTGGGGCCACACCAAGATTGGTTGGCCCTCCCAGCCGTTCCTGAACGGGCAATTGGGAAGCGGGCTCGTATACGCCGATCGCGAGATGGAGATGCGCGAGATCTCGGTGAATGCGATGCGTGCGGAAGGGTGGCGGGCCAGCTCGGCGTATCCACTGTTCAGACAGGTGAGTGTATCTGCATTCAGAAGCCTATCGCCGTTTCTGACATCTATTCTTGATGCTGGCAGGACGCGATTCATCGCGAAGTGACGCGGGAGATCCGCTCCTTTGACGTGCTGCATCAGATTCAAAGACTACGGAGGGCCAAGCAGCTCTTGCACGGCGAGTCGGACCTCATCTTTACCTCCATCGCGAGGGCAGTGCGCACGCCTGAGCAGATCACCGAGGTGAGTAGTGTTTCATGCCTACGACATCGCCTTCTTGCACTCATTGTCTCATTGATTGCTCCCAGTTGCTATCACTGCTGCCTGCCCACAACGGAGGTTTGAGTCCACTCGCCTACGGACTCTATCACCCGGCTCACTCGGTGCGGAACGGCATGGTCGAGTTCTTCGCCAATCTCACCACGCACCCGGTCGCGCGCAAGTTCATCCTCCAGCTCAGCACCTTTCACCGTCTCACGCTTGCAAGGTTACTGCATGAGCGTGAGGCCCAAATCCAGGCGATCAGGGCTGCACAGGGCTTGGGTCAGGCTCAAGCTCAGGGCCACGCACAAGGTCAAGGCCATCTTCAAGGCCCACCACGGCAAGGGCCGCCATCGCGCGAGAGCACGGGTCCGGCAAGTCACCCGATGTCGCCTACACACGGCCACGAGGACCGCATGGCCGCCGACGGCCCGACGGAGGTGATGACCTCGACGTACCACGCATCGCCGCCTCAAACGGCCAACAGCGAGAACGACGCTTCGGACAGCAAGATGGGAGAGGGACGACTGGCCGGCGAGAGGACGCCTTCGAGCGCGGCACCGCACGCTTCGGGTGGCGGGCCTTTGCCAGCCCCCTCATCGCCTCCACCGCCCCCTCCGTCCTCTGGCACCGCCGGCGGCGGTGGAGCGGCCCCTTCGATGGGCGGTGGTGGAAGTATCAGCAGCACAAGCACCGGAGGCGGGACCGGGACCGGGCCCGGGAGCGGGGGCGGCGGAGCTGGCAGTACCAAGGCGCCCTCCTCGACCGCGAGCCGGCTGGCAGGGGTGATCCGCGGCCGCGCCAACTCGTCCGTCTCGACGCAGAGCTCGGCGGCGTCGGGCGCGGTGATCCCTACGGCTGTCGGGGCGCATGTGAGCGCGGCGGCTGCTGCTGCGGCTGCGTCGGCGGCGCAGGCGCAAGCTCAGGGGCAGGGGCAGCCCATGTCGGCGGGCCAGAGGTCTTCATCGAGACAGTCGGGTCAAGATCCTCCAGGGCAGGCTCACGCACCGGCTCAGGCCCAGACCCAGGCGCAGATGGAGGTGTCCTCGCAAGGTCCACCGCTCGCGAGTCCGCTCGGAGTGGCGGGTCCCTGACGATCTCTTGCATTGCTTGCCTAGGATATTCAAAGGAGACGCTCGTGTCATTAGTGGACACCTGGGCGACTTACTCTCCCTTGGGGGGGGGGGGGTCCAACTTCTCTTCTGTATAGTATGTTATGTGCATCCCAGAGATTGATTGTTATGTGCATCCCAGAGATTGATGAAAGGAGCATCCACGGCGACCTATCGCTCGACCTCCTTGCCCTTCTCTTCCCTGTCCGAGCGCTTGACGAGTCCGGCAGCGGCTGAGGCGTGATCCGCGCCGCCGGTGGCGATGCCTACCTCATCCATCTTGAGACCCACCATCCATCTTGAGACCCACCGCACCTGGTGGGCCGCCCAAGCCTGCGCCGGGCCCAGCCCCAGGATTGCCACCGGCACCGGCACCCAAGGACAAGCCCGCGGCCATGATGGACGTGGTAGAAGACAAGCCGTCCCCATCGCCCGCCAGTGTCGTCGGCGTGGTCGCGATAGGCGACCCGGACGCCGCGCTCGCCGCACTCCCGCCAGCACTCAAGCCCGCCCGCCCCGCCAACGCGTTCAACTTAGCCGTGAGCGCGTGGAACTCGAGGGGCGGGTAGCGGTACCGGTACCGGTGCCCGTTCTGGCCCGTCAGTGCGTCCGTGGCCCATTCGCGCGTGGACGAGACGAGGTCGCCGACGGCGGCGCGGAGACGGAGGGCGCCGGCGTAGCCGTCGGCGGAGAAGCCGTCGCTCGGGCGGAGCATCCTCGATCCAATCTTGAGTCCGAGCGATTCGGACGCGCCGGTCGTGCTGGACCCGCCGCCTCGGTCAAAGGATCCGTTGGCTACGCCTCCATTGGCGTACACGCCTGCGCCTGCGCCACCGCCGCTGGAGGACCGAGAAGCGAGCGGCGCAAGCGCGTCGCCGACCCACCAGCCCGTAAAGACACACTCGCGCGCGTCGCGGATCAACCAAGCGTACCACATGCGCACCAAGCGCACCGTGGCGAGATGCCAGAGCGCGTGTGCGTCGAGGGCGCGCAGGAGGGGCGGGAAGTCGAGGATTTCGAAGGACATGGCGCCCAGGAGGAGGAAAAGGATCTTTTGGAGCTCGCGGCGGGCGGCGGGGGAGGAGGAGGGCGGGCCGTTGGCGAGGAGATGCGCGACGCTGCTGCTCCCGCCACCACCCACTCCTGAAGAGGAAGAGGCGGACGCGGAGGCGGGCGAGTGGCCCTTGTAGTGAGCCGCGGGCGAGGCGACGGGTGCGGGAAGCGGCGAGGTTGACCCTGTGGCGGCCGAGACGGACGCAATGCTGCTCGTCTGCGGCTTGGCAGCCCGGAACGCCGCTCGATTGGAGTGATACCGCTCCAAGAGTTGATTGGAGGCGAAGAGCGTGGGCCGAAAGGAGAAGACGAACCAGAGCAGCTCGTGAACGAGCGCGATGAAGAGACAGGCGAGCACGTTGTAGCCGTAGTCGAACCGTCCGATGGAGAGGTAGAGGCAGTGTAGCACGAACACGCCGGCAAAGGCCCGTAGCAGCGTTGAGAACTGGCGCGAGTCTGGCTCGAGGCGGTAGAGCCGACATAGGGAGAAGAAGAGGCCGGAGAGGAGCGTCGATGCGGCGGAAAAGTAGTCGAGTCGCTCCGTCAAGGGCTTGTCGCGCCAGTGGAAGACGGCGGACCATGTCCAGGCGTTGACGCTGATGAGCGCATGGAGGATGTAGACGAGCTTGAGCGGGTACGCGTCGGGGACGTCGCGCCGGAGCTTGTAGAAGGCGTTGACGTGCTCGCGCAGGTTGAGGAAGCTGAAGACGACGCTGAGGGGCTCCTGTGCGCCGAGGAAGCGGATGAAGACCCACTTGCCGTAGTACTGGACCATTTCCTTTTGGACGGGTCTCAGTCTGGCGAGCTCGGCGGCGACGATGCGGCTGGCCTCGGCGCGTCGGTCGGCTGGACTGCGTTCGTGGAGACGGAGGGCGCCTCCCTCGCCGACGCCTGCGGTGTCGTCTCCGGACAAGGGCAGGTAGCGCGCCTGCTTCCACGCGTCCTCCTTGATGCGCTGGACGCGTGCGTAGGCCTCGTTGGTGACGATGTGGGTGCAGTGGTACTTGCAGTTGTCGGTGCAGCTCCACAAGGTGGCGCGCAGGATGAGTGGCAGGCGCTTGGTGAGCACGACGCCGTCGTCAATCGTCTCGGACCCGCAGTTGTCGGCGGTGCACGAGCTCAGACAGTGCTGGAACTCGGGCGAGCGGTCGCCCTGCGATGCGCGCGCGGTGGGTGCGAGGCCGAGTGCGGTGATGGCCAGCAGGGCCAGCGTCGTCCTCCTCCGCGTCGTCGTCCTCCTCGTCGTCGTCGTCGTCGTTGAACTCGGCCCCGTCGTGGAGCTCGTTGCTGTGCTCATCGCTTCCGGTTGTCACTGCTGCCCGACGTTGACGTCCGCATGGAGCGTCGCCCAGGGCCGCGGCCGATGGGGAGAAGACGGGCTGGGAGGATGGTGGTGGTGGTAGGGACGATGGTGACAGCGTCGACCTTCAACGTCGAGGGCAACGCCGAGATGCTGATCTACGCTCACGGGCGGTGCATCCGGGCCGGATGAGCCAGGCGCCCGGACCATGCTCCTCCTCGTCCTCGTCCTCGCCATCCTCGTCGTTGTCAACGTCGACGTCGACGAGGACAACGACAAGGACAAGGACGGCAAGGGCTGCTGGGACGTGGATGCGATGGGGCTGCTCAGCATCATCCGCAAGAACAAGCGTGAGCACAGCCAGCGCCGGGCCTGCCTGGTCCTGGCCTTGCCACGCACTCACCCACCTCGTCTCGTTGTATGCTACACAGTCAAGGAGAAGGAGCTGCGTGTCCTTTTTGTCGGGCTGGACAACTCGGGCAAGACGACGATTGTGAAGCGCATCAACGGCGAGGCCATCGACGACATTGCGCCCACGCTCGGGTTCAACATCAAGACGTTTGTGCATCGAGGGTGAGCCATAGTATAACCTCAAGGGAGTGGTATACAATGCTCATCCTCGTCCTCGTCCTCACCAGGTTCACCCTCAACGTATGTGAGTAGTCGCCCAAGCTTCGGATGCGCTCGACGTCGAGCTGACTCCAAGATGGGCTGATGAACAGGGGACATCGGCGGCCAGCGCTCCCTCCGCCCGTACTGGCGCAACTACTTTGAACGCACCGACGCCGTCGTCTGGGTCGTCGACAGCTGCGACTCGGCACGCATGGCCGACTGCCACCACGAGCTCTGGTCGCTCCTCGGCGAGGAACGCCTGGCCGGCGCAACGGTCCTCATCTTTGCCAACAAGCAGGACATCCCGGGCGCCATGACCTCGGACGAGGTTCGCAGGGTGGGTACCCATAGCCTCACAGGAGAGACAAGCAGACTGATCACGCGCCATGGATTCCACAGCATCTCGAGCTCGACAAGATTACCACTCACGCATGGCGGATCCAGCCCTGCTCGGCGGTGACGGGTCTCAACCTGCTCACAGGTCTCGACTGGCTCGTCAACGACGTAGCCAGTCGCATCTACCATCACGGCGCCTCCCACGCCGCGCCCACGGTCGCTCCCGACACGCGGAGACGGACCGAGCTCGCACAGTGATCAGAGAGCTCTCTCTATCTGAGCTGATCAGCCCGTCCCAAAGTGTCGTCGCGTTATACCCTTGCAACTGTACCAACATCATTCCTCACCAATCACAATGGCTACACTCACACACACTTCCCTAGCAGTCCCAGCGGAGACACAGACGACAGGGAGATGCGATTCGATCATCTTGAAGCTTCTGGGGGTGCTAACGCAGACGCAGCCGTCTCCGCCCCGGCCGCTGCTACCGGCGAACCCGAGGCGTCTGTTGCACTTGCTGAAGTCGATGCCGGTCTGGCTCCTGATGCCAACGCGTCGGACCGGTGTCGATGCCTCACCGCCCTCTGCAGTGCCAAGGGCGCAGGCTTGGCCATCCGCGCCGCCTCGGCGCGCTCCTCCGCCTCCCGCCGCTGTCGTTCGAGCAACTTGGGCAGACCGGGCAAGCGGCCCGTCGCCAGCTTGGCCGCGATGCGATCCCGCAGCTCGCGCCCGTACTGGCCCAGGATGCCGTCCTTGCTCTTGGCCAGGTAGCTGTCCAGCCCGCCCGCCTTCTTGATGGAGCGCAGCGCCGCCGTGGTCACCTTCATGCGCACATTCTGGTCGAGCAGCTCGGAAAAGACGCGCTGGTGTTGGACGTTGGGCAACCACGTCCGCCGCGTCTTCTGGCGCGACTTGGGCACATTGTTGCCAAACTGGATAATCTTGCCGTCGTACAGGCCGCGTTGGGCGCGCTTGAAGATGTGGCCCGCCTGGGCGGCGGCGACGGCTGTGGGCCGCGAGTCGGGCGAGGACTTGGCGTCCGTCTTGCCGGAGCGGCCGGGGCCCGAGCCGCGTGCGCCGCGGTACGTCGTCCTCGAGAAGCGCACAGCCGAGGCGAACATTGTGACTTGGTACTGCCGTGGGTGCGATGAGGGGGAGCTCGTCGTGGTTGGCAAGATGGATCTTGGGAGTCGCGGGCGAGGAAGGAAGGGGGGTCAGCGTGAGGGTGCCAACGTTGCGCAACGAATGCCATGCCTCGAGCCATTCCAATATTTTTGGACTTCATGCTCCTCTTAGACATCTTCCTTCTCGACATCGACCATCTCCTTGCCAATCTCACCTTTCGGCCACACAAGCAGCCTCGTCATGGTGAGTCTCGTGCGCGCGCTGGCTTACGGCACGCCGGCTGACTTCCTCTCGCTCTTCGTGCCCACCGGGTCCAAACAGCTCAGAAGACAGACACGGGAGCGGCGCGAGTACATCTACCGCAAGTCGCTCGAGCAAAAGGAGCGCCAGATCTTTGAGCGCAAGCAGCGCATTCGCCAGCTCCTCGCCGAGGGCAAGCCGCTGCCCCCGGACCTGCGCGAGGACGCGGCCAAGTTTGCCAGCTCGCTCCGACTCGATGCCGCCCAGGGCGACCCCTCCACCTCGGCGGCGCTCGGCATCGACGACGAGTACTCGCGCGCAGGGCTGTACGAGCCCCGCATCCTCGTCACCACGTCGCGCGACCCGTCCTCACGGCTGACGCAGTTTGCCAAGGAGATGCGCCTCGTCCTGCCCAACTCGACGCGGCTGAACCGGGGCGGGTACACGGTCAACGAGCTGGCGGCGGCGGCCAAGGCGAATGGCATGACCGACGTGGTCATCGTACACGAGCATCGCGGCATCCCGGACGCGCTCGTCGTCTCGCATCTGCCGCATGGGCCGACGGTGTCGTTCAGCCTGCACAACGTTGTGCTCCGACACGAGGTCGCGGCGCACGCCGACAGCACCGTCTCGGAGCAGTACCCACACCTCATCTTTGAAGGCTTTGGAAGCAAGCTCGGTGCGCGCGTGATGAGCGTGCTCAAGCACCTCTTTCCCGTGCCCAAGGAGGACGCCAAGCGGGTCATGACCTTTGCCAACCAGCGCGACTTTATCAGCTTTAGGTGCGTTGCCACTGGACTGGGTTTCCTTCGTTGCTTGTCACTGACATCGCCGCGCATTCTCCCGCAGACATCACGTCTTTGTCAAGACGTCGCACAAGGAAGTGCACCTGGCCGAGATTGGGCCGCGGTTCGAGATGCGGCCGTTTGAGATTCGGCAGGGCACGCTCGAGCAGGCGAGTGCCGATGTCGAGTGGGCCTTGCGCAACTTTACCAACACGGCAAGGAAACGCGACGTCCTCTGAGCCGCACCTGCCCGTCCTCGCCCTCGCTCTCCCTCTCCGCTGGCTCTCCGTGTCCATGTCTGTACTTGTATACCATCCTGCCGTTGCTCACGCCGTCTGCGAATCGATGGCAGGGGGAGAAGTGTGAGGTATGATGATCATGCTGTGCGATCACCCGAAGCTTCCGACGGCACTCGATGACCTCGTCGACCTTGTCGCGATGGAGACGCTTCTCCTCGACGTCCACGAGTCCCAACAGCAGCAAGTGGACATCGCAATGGGAACGTCTGCGTCCAAGAGCCAAGGCGAGGGGCGCGGCAGTGGGCTCACGGTGAGTGGTGTGCGCCTTGAGAAGCGCGGTCGATGGCCTTACCATGCCATGCTGATGCCCCTCCTCCCCGTCCTCCTCACAGCTCACCCAGTCCCTCGTCAACAACGTCGAGGACGGCGCAGGCAAGACGAAGGACGCGGTACGCTCCTCGGGGGCCGCGTCATCGTCATCCTCCTCCTCCTCCTCCTCCTCCTCCTCGTCCGCGGACAAGAAGGACAGCAGCGGCGACTCGCTCCCACAACCCGCCAACCCATCCGACGACCCCCTCCACCCCTCCGTCCCCTCCTTCCTCTCCGGCGCGCGCCAGTCCCAGCTCGACGCCCAGATCCAAGCGCGGATCAAGTCTGAGCTCGCCAAGCTGCGCAAGCACGAGGCCGAGGTGCGCGCCGCCATCGACGCGGCGTTGGAGAGGGAGAATGCGGAGAGGGAGAGGAAGGCCATCGAGGCGGCTGGGGGTGAGGCTGCCTCTGGCTCTGGATCCGACACCAAGGGCGCAGGCCTAGCAGGGAGGAGCGGTCCCCTCCTCCGCAAGGAGCTGGAAGAGCTCCGCACCCGCCTCGGCGCCGTCTCGGAGCGTGCCAAGCGCGAGATCCCAGGCGAGAAGGAGATCAACGCTGCCAGGGATGCCGTCGTCGCATGCTACAAGTGAGTCCTAGACTGCCTCCGAGTCGTAGCGACTCCCTAGTCCCTGTACTGACAAGCTTCTCGGCCACACAGAGCACACCCGGACCGATCCCTCGACTGCTGGGCCGAGGCACAGGCCTTCAAGGACGCCGTCGCCAAGGCAGAACAGGCCTTTGTCATCTCGCAAGCGCGCGCTGCTGCCTCTGCGGCCGCGGCTGCCTCAGCATCGACTGCACCCAGCGTATCAGCTGCGTCCACGCCCGCGACGCAGGGGCAGGCGCAGGCGCAGGCTGCCAAGGCATAGAGACTCTGCGGCGGAAAGGGGCCGATGCTTGTCGACTACGACCGGCAGGGACCCAAGTCCTGACGATGAAGAAGCGACCGTAAATCTACACGACGCACGGGACGAGCATTCAGTGCACGCTCTCAGAGCGTTCTTACTCTGCCTCGCCCTAGTCCGACTCAAGGTCCCTCCTCCTCGGCCCTCAGCGAGGCCGCCTACTTCACTCTGCCACGCATCCTGATCAATGTCAACCTAGATCGAGTATAAGCGCAGGAGCCGAGGCAGAGGTGCGAAGTGGAAGTAGCGGCCGTGAGAGCGTGATGCAAGGGCGGATAACAGGTAGGACAGGATGGCGAGGAAGCAGGGTAATAAGTCAAAGGCGGTAGTCGTACGTGGGGTGCAGGTGACGGGAAGGAGGAGGCAAAAGGGGGTGACGGTACTAGAGATTCCAGAGGGAGAAACGTGACCCCGAGCGTGCCGTTCTCTTCGGACGGTGTATGAAGGGAGAGGGCCGTAACGGTTTTCGTGTCGAAAGGCTTGCGGTGCGATGGCGAGGATGTGTAGCAAATGTACGATGTGGTATCGGGTGCCGGGGTGGCGGGCCCTTCGAACGAGGTGTATGTACGGGGATGGCTGTAGCCTGGTGTCGGGCAAGGTGGACAGCGGCATGTTGGACTTGTACCCATTCGGCATCAGTCGCGATCAAGCACGACGGACTGGCGCGCGTCCTCGTAGCACTTGCCCTCTTGCTCGTCTTCGTCTTCGTCCTCTTCATCTTCGTCGTCATGGCCGTCTCCGAAACCCTTGCCCTCATCCGAAGACGACGGCACCGAGTCGACGTAGAACTTAGGCGAGAGGCGTCCGCTCGGGACGGGCGAGCGTGTTGTGCCCTGAGGCGAGGCTGAAGTCGATTGTAGCGCGACGTTGATGCCGGCGTTGAGCTGATCGGCCACGCCGGCTGGTGTGCTGAGAAAGACGGACTCGGTCGTGCTCGTAACGGCCGGAGCGATGGCACCCGTCTTCGTCCCCATCGGCGCCGTCGAAGCCCCGACGAGCTCATCAAGGTCGAGAGGTTCGGCCGCGAGATGACCGCCCAGCATCGACGTCGAGCCGGGAACGGTCAGGGCGACGGCTGCCGAGGATCCGTCCTCGGGCGGAGAGGACACCTTGGGGTTCAACCGATAGATGTTCATCGACCCTGCTCGAATCTTGGGCAACAGCTGCGGCAACGACAGGCCGCCGCGGCCCTGCGTCGGGCTGGACGTTGTCGGCGTGGCTGTTGCTGCGACGCTTGCCGATAGCGAAGCCGAGGTCGATGAGGAGGGAGGCCACACAGGTCGAGTGTACACCCCATCAGCCAGTTGCGGCAAGTCGAGATCGGCCCGCCACCCCGCCCCACGCCAACGCGACTTGTCCGGCGTCGTTTCACTGGTCGCGGAGCGAGATGACTTGGTACTCTTCATCGAGGGAGACTTGGTGTTCGAAGAAGACGATGTCGATGTCGAAGCGGACGCGGAGCGTGATGTCGGCTGAATGACGATGGCTGGTTGAGAAGCTGCCGAAGGAGAAGCCGGAGGAGGAGCTCCGTCTGCCATAGATCCTTCGACCTTCTTCGATTCTTGATCGTCCACCGCGCCTTCAGCGAGTGCTTGTGATGGCGGTACGACGCGAGACGAAGCTGGTATCACGTCAAGTGTCCGGGACGGACCCGATATCGAGCTTGCCGCTGTTTCGAAAGACGTAGTGCTGATCGGAGAGGACGCCGTCACGGCTCCCGAGGCGCCATCGACGACACCGACGCCGCCCAGGTCCCACCGTATGGACGGTCCACGAGCATTGGGCGGCCGACCTTGCAAGAAGGAAGTTTCCGAAGGGCTCGCAGGGTTGAGCAGCCCAGGCGTCCGCTCGGGTCCCGAGAGACGCGTGATGACCGCAGCCGGCTGCATAGCAGAGGTCTTCTTCTTTCGATCCTTGTCCTTCTCCTTGCTTGATGCTGACGGGATCCCGCCTGAGCCGGTGCCGGACGCGTGTCGCTTGGTGAGCACGTTGGCGAGGCCCTTGGGACTGAGGATAGAACGCATCGTGGTGCTTGAGCTCGATGTGGCTGATGAGGTCCGTCCATGGCCCTTGCCGCCAGCCTTTTCCCCTTTGCTTGAGGAGATGCTTCCTCTTCGTGCGGAGGAGCCGCCTCCTGGTGGCTCCGAGGAGGCCGTCACGTCTGCTAGCCCGACGCTACTATCCGATCCCTTCCCTTGAGCTCTCGCTTCACCAGATGATTGGTTCAAGCCCGCCTCCGCCGAGCCAAGACTCCGTCGTTCCACACCGGTAGCATCGTCCTTGGGCCCACCAAGCTGAGTCGAGGCCAGCTCGGCACTGAGCGCGTCCGTGCTCTTGCTGCTCCCAGACGACGAGCTTGGCCGACGAAGGAGTACCGCACGCAGGTCAGCGCCGAGGCTTCGACCGTCGATACTGCTCCGTCCTGACGACTTGCCGGACCGAGGACGCGACTCGGGCTGGAGATACTCGATATCGTCCTTGCCGTGCTCTCGGCTGTCCTCGGTCGATGGTCGGACCACGTCGCGTGATGATGATGACGCGGACGACGGCGGAGGCAACTTGGAGCGCCCCTCCAGCGAGTTCGACTGCCCCTCCGCATCTTCCTTGCCTTTCAAGCGCAAGTGCTTCGGCTCAGCCCTGAAGAGATCGCGCACGATCTCCTCAGGTGAGAGCTCCGTCCCTTCACCGATGCCCAGCCCGCGTCTCTTGTCCGCAGCATTGCGCTCCTTGGCTTTGTGTTCCTTGACCGCCTCGGGGTCGCGCAGGTTGGTGGAGGGAATGCGTGTGTGGCCCGCTACGCTCCTCGGCGCACTGTATACGTAGGGATAGTTGGACGACGAACGACTGCTCAGACCGGCCGAAAGAGCCTTCGTAGCGCGAGATGGCCCGCCAAAGGCAGCATATTCCGCCGTGCCACCGCCACCGCCTCCCCCAGCGCCGATGCTTGCATTGAAGCTGCGAGCGCTGCGGGCGTCAAATGAGCTAACACTTGAGCTGGCGCGCTCGCGATAGGGCTGTCCGCCGATGGAGGCCGCGTATTGGGTCCCACTTGGTGTATCGACACTGCTGTCTCCACTACCGCCCCTCGGAGCGATGAGGTTCTCGTTCTCCTTGCGATCCTTGGCTTCCCGTAATTGCAATGGCCCACCACTGGCTCCCGGACTGAGGTCGTCTCGCGCGCTTGGAGGATGTAGGAAGGGCAACAGCGGAAAGTCGGACGAGGTTTGGTCGGACGAGTAGATGATGATTCCGTCCCGGAGGGTCGGGACGATGTACTCGCGCGTGCCGCCGATGTGGACCATCTCGACGGTGATGGTCAGCGACGCGTTTGTGCGACTCTCATTGAGGAGGAATCGACGCGTCTCGGAGCGGAAGAGAGCTTGCTTGGGGTCGATGTCGTGATGATGGTGCAGATGTCCGTGATGATGCAGATGATGGTGGTGATGATGATGGTGGTGATGGCTGTGGTAGTGATTCGCCTGGGCCGGATGCGAGTGAGGCGCGAATTCGGCGAGATTGAGGACGACGTTGCCGAGGACGGGAGGCGCCATGGTATGTGAGCCCTGGGAGCTTGTATCGATTTGCTGAAGAGGCACAGCCAAAGAGAGGAGGCAATGAGCTTGTGACATACTGACGAGAATGAACGACGAGAAGACGTACCTGCTTTACGATGAGCTTGACCTCGCTCTTGGCCAGCTTGCCCCAGTTGTGCACCGGGACGGTTTCCTCACGCCGCTCGTGATGGCTTGCGTAGGAGTCGAGCGCCGTCCCCGAGACGCTGCCCTTGATGCTCCTTGCGTCGTCTCCGGACCGATCGCGATGGTGGTGATTGTGATGCGAAGCCGAGCCGAGGGAGCGCACGCTTGCGGCACTGCTTCCTGTGACTGTTGCTGAGCTTGTGCTGGATCCGACGGCGCTGGTTCCGACGCCGAGGCCGCCGCCACTGCTCCTGTCGATGCCGCTTGACTCGCGCCCTTTGTGATGGTGGTGATGATTGGAGCCGGACGCGTTGGAGTGCTGCACGCGCTCGACGCCCATCTTGAGTCCGACTTCGACGCGACGCTGCCAGCGAACGGTGTGATCGGAGACCTCGAGCAGTTCGGTCTGTCCGCGAGGTTCTGGCATGGCATGGTGCCAATGTGTCCTCCCTCCTCCTGCGCTTGATGAGGAGTGTGACTGCTGTTGACCTTGCGATGGCTGCTGTGATGAAGACGACGTCGACACGGAGGCCGAGTCGGCCGTGGTGAGGTTGGTGCTGGAGGTGCTGGGTCCCGCGAGGGCCGTCGTCAAGTCGGTCGAGCTGGCATTGACGCTGGCGACTTGTGACTGGGGCCCCGACGGCGGCGCCGACGACGAGGCTGAGGACGAATGTGTAGCAGCAGCTGCCGCCGCCTTGCGCGACTGCTTGGACGACGAGGCGGCCGTCGTTGCCGCTGCTGACGCTGCCGAGGCTGCCTTGACGTCGTGCGAGCCCAGCGCCCTGAGGTTGGTGCTGCTGGCTGCGGCGCTGCCCAGCCCGCCGCCGCCGAGGCCGCCTGCGCTGCTGCTGGTGCTGGCGGCTGGGCTGAGGCCGGGCACGTCTGCGACGGGGTGGGCGTGCTTGAAGCGCCACTTGACCTGGAACTCGCCGCTGATGAGGGGCACATTCTTGAGCTCGTGGATGGTGAGGCGGACGTAGAAGTAGGCGTGCTTCTGGCCGAACCCGAACGGGTTGAGCAGCGATGCCATCGATGCTCGGTCCTCGGTCCTCGGTCCTTCAGCGCGGCGTCAAGACGAGCAGCCGCTCATCCATCCTGGCTGGCAGGCAGCGACGTGGGCGTGGGTCGGTGTCGACGATGGCGATGGTGGTGGTGAGGACGAGGACGAGGACGACGTGGGTGGGTGCCAGCTTCCCCAGCATCGGGAGGCGGAGCATAGCGGAGGTGACGGCACCTGTCATCCTGTCACCCCGACACCCACTCCTCCTCCTCCTCCTCCTCCTCCTCCTCCTCCTCACCATCGACAGCAGCAGCCATGGTCCGCGTCAAGGTGAGTGTAGCGCCCATCGTCCATGGCGAGGACGACGACGACGCACGCGCTGACAACGACCTGCCTGCCATCAGAACCGCTGGCTGCTCGTCACCTTCGCCTTCGACCCGTACCCACCACCCGACGACGACGCCGACGGCGACGTGCTCAACGGGTACGCCCACCCAGGAGCCAGAGCCAGAGCCAGAGCCGTGCCAGCCCCGACGCTGTCCGCCCAAGAAGTGACCGCGCTCCTGCGCGCCTCGCTCCAGGCCAACTTTGGCGATGGCGGAGCAGGCGCAGCCGCCTCGGCCCACCTCGCATGCCGCTACTACTCGCCCCAGCTGCGCACCGCCATCATCCGATGCGCGCGAGAGAGCCTCAAGGTCGTGTGGGCCGCCTTGACCCTCGTCGCCTACGTCGGCGCGCGCAGGGTGCGCACAAGGGTCATCCACGTCGGTGGTGAGTGCGTGCTTGTCATCCTCCGTCTTGGATGAAGGACCTCTCATTCCTCCATGGCACACACCCAGGGACGGTCAAGAAGGTCCAGCTACGCGCCATCGGCCTCGACCGCACCGCCCTCGCCGACGTACAGCGCATGCTCACAGACGAGGAGCACAGCGCCGCGCTCCCTCTCCACCCCGTCCATGCTCTTGGTATGGACATGGACAAGGACGAGGAGGAGGGGCCAGACGCAGACCTCGGCCAGGTGGTCGAGGACTCTGTACCTCCTCCTCCTCCGAGGATAGATCCTCTTCAGCACGCACTTCAACATGCACAAGCAGACCAGCACCACCAGTACCAACACGTCGTCGACGAGGACGATGATGACCTAGGCGAGCCCGTACAACTGTAGAGTACCCAAGATATACCCCAACCAAGCCCTCGCATCCTTTCCGCACAGACGCTTCATCTTCGTCTTCAATTTCTTCTTGATCAACGCACGAGAGAGGAGAGGAGAGAGAGACAAGGAGGAGAGAATAGGAAGACGAGACGGGACGAGCGCACCCGGGAAGGTAACCCAAGCGGGACAGCCCACTAAATAGAGGAGGAGTGGCCAAACAGAGAAGAAGAGAGAGAGAGATGTAGAGAGACGAGAACCATCCATGGGGAAGCTGCTTGTCACGCGCTCCAACGTCCTGAGCGCAGTGGCGACCACGCGGATGAAGGCGACGGGCGCGTGTAGGGAGCACGAGGGACCAAAGGCGAGAGCGAGAGGGGAAGCCTGAGAGAGAGGGAGAGAGGAGTTGGGGAGAGCAGAGGCAGAGAGCACCGGGGTGGTGGGGGCCAAAAGCCAGAGGGAGCGGAGAGGTGGGACCGAGAGGGCGCTGAAGCGGCGGGTCGAAGACGAAGGATGTATCCTCTGACGACGAGGCCGCGAAGAGGGTGTCGATGAAGATGGCGGCGGCGGCGTCGAGAAGGTCGGGACAGGGCCAACCAAGACGAGGCCGTCGAGGTGTAGCTTGGCAGCCTTGAGCTTGGTGACCGATTGGGAGGCTGGCGTCGAGGAAGGCTGGTCCGGGATCGTACCAGCAGGGCTTGAGGAGCGCAGACGGAGAGGGCGCGTGAGGGTATCCTGCCATCCTTGACGTCCGCCTTGAGCCCCCGCACGAGGCCCTTCGACCTCAGACCACGGCGCGCGATAGCGCGACACCGAGCGGACGAACCGGCTTGGTATCCTCCAACCCGAGCGCATACTGCAGGTACTCGCGCGCCCGCGGCGTCCGATCGGTGCGCTGCGCCACCTGCGACAGGAAGAGCCACGCCTCGGGCACGTCCCACCCGTTCGTCGCCGTCACGCTCGTGAGCAGGCCCTCGGCCAGACTCGTCGCGCTCACCTCCTTGGCGGTGATGGACGTCGTCGCGTCGGCTGCCGAGTCAAAGTGCTCCTTCTCGGCCAGCACGGGTGAGCTTGCGGTACCGTTGGCAGCGGCCGTCGTCGAGGAGGCGTTCGCCGCCGCGGCGCCATTGGGGCCCGACGCAGCTGAAGCGGTAGCAGGTGCCGTACCCGTAGCCGACGCCGTCGCGGCACCATTCGCAGTCGCAGCCGTTTTCTTGAGGCTCTCGCCCACCTCGGCACTGCTGACAGCCGCCTTGGACGGCTCAAACGCGCTCTTGACCTCGGCCGCACCGGCCGCACCGCCCTTGCCACCCGCCGCACCGGTCCCAGCCCCAGCACCACCCGCAGCACCCGAGCCCTCCGCCTTGCCACTCAGCAACGTCGACGCCTTGGCCTGCTCAATCACAGCCGCCGCATCCTGCGCCGTTCCCGGGATCTTGGTAGGGTAGCTGAGGAACAGTCTCGCCAGGTGCACCGACGCAGCGACGTGGTTGCCCGCGCACGCGAGCGCCTTGTAGAGCGTGTTGATCGCCAGACTGATGTCGTTGCGCTCGTTGAAGTAGAGGGCGAGCTGCACCCACACGTCGGCCGAGCCGGGCGCGAGACGCTCCGCCTCTTGGATCGCAGCGCGCGAGTCGGACAGCTTCTTGGCGCGCCGGAACGTGGCGGCCGAGAGGAGCCAGAGCGAGACGAGGATGCCCGTCTCGACGGTCGAGTGCAGGAAGAGACGCACCGCCGTCCCGTCCGAAATGTCCACATCTTCCTCCGACACCTTCGCCGTGGGCGCCGCCGTCGGGTTGATGTTGTGTCCACGCGCCACGTTCGAGTAGATGGACCGCGCACGTGACGGCGAGAAGTTGTTCGCGTTCAAGCCGGACAAGCTGCGGCTGATGGTCGAGCTGCTCATGCCACCGATGACCGAGTCGCGCGAGCTGGAGCTTCGAATACTGCCCTTCTGAGTCGTCGGGTGCAGGAACGTCGACACGCGGCCCGTGTTGCCAAACTGTGCCGCTCGGGGCTCGCCGGTCTTGTCTGCGCCGGTGTGAGGCAGCGCCGTAGCCGCGATCGCACCGGTCGAGACGCGCTCGTGGAAGAACTCGAACAGGTTGCGCTGTCCATCGATGGCCGCATCGACGCCCTCGACCATCTCCTGCAGCACGTTGTGCGTGACCATGAGACGGAGGATGGAATGGGCGCGCTCCGCCGGCTTGGGCGGGTAGTCAAAGCTGAGCAGCGTCGAGCGCGAGATGATCGGCGCCGCTTGCACCATTGCCAGGCTGCTTGTCACCGTCTTGCCGTTGGCCGTCGGGAGGGTGCCGTCGAGGTCATCAGCCGCATCGTCCGTCTCCGCCTCGCCGAGCGCGACCTCGGCGAGGTCCAGCGCAGCCTTGTAATCCTTTTGGCTGGACAGGATCAAGACGAGCAGGTGCCACGCGTCTACATCGGCCGGTTCGAGCTCGAGCGCCTTGCGGGCGGAGAAGACGGCGGCACGGATATCACGCTTCTCAGCTTGGATGTATGCAAGCTGGTAGTGCGTCTCCGATGCGTCCGGGTCGAGCTGGGCCGACTTTTCGAGTAGGCTGAGTGCCTCCTGTTGAAGCTCGGGCCGACGGACACGGTCGGACTCTGTAATTGGTTGTGGAGACGGAGTCAGTGAGGAAGACGCGTGCTCAATATCAATATGGCCGACTCACCCTGCGTGCTGAGCGCTCCCCGAGTGTATCCCGCCATGCGATGAGCAAGCGCGACAAGGCCCTGCTCAGACGCAAAGGCACCCTTGTGATCGACCGTCACAATCTTGAGCGCCTTGCGCGCAAGCTTGTCACCGTGCGAAGCACTGTTGAGGAAGCGCGTGTGCAGACGTGCACCTGCGAGGAGGGTACGCACGTACGTCGGGAAGCTGTCATCGTCCTTCTGGAGCTTGGCGCCGGTGCGGAGCGCCTGCTCGAGGCTCGTCGAGCCGTCTTCATGGGAAGCGCCGTTCTGGTTCAGAGGTCCATTCAGCCCGTTGGCAATGCCATTGACGCCCGCGTCCGGCTTCTTGACGCCGTTGGCGGCCGAGACGGAGTCCTTGACCTCCTTGGCCAGCGAGGCTGCCTCGGCCGCATCGGCCTCTTTGGCCTTGTCGACAATCTGAATGTAGAGCTTGAGCGCCCGCGCCGCCTCCTGATATCGCTCCGCGCCAACAAGCACGGTGAAGAGATGCCGCGTGATGCGCTGCGAGTGGAAGGTCAAGGTCGAGAGCTTGTAAAGCACCTCGACAATCTCATCCGCCACCTCGCCGCCCTGCTCGCCGTTGATCTTCCAGCCGGCAATGAGCTCCTCGGCAAAGTCGAGGGCTTGCACGTTCATCTCGCCGGCACGGGGGAAGTCGAGGTTGCGCTCGAGCGAGGCGATGGCGGCACGTTGGATGACGAGGAACTCGGCGCCCCAGGCGCCCGAGGTGGGTCGCTGAAGGAGATGCGGGTTGGGCCGGCGGGCCGAGACTGTGCGAGCCTTGACGGACGCGGCGCTGGCCTCGAGGCCCGAGAGCGTGAGGAGCGCACCGCCGTTCGCCTTGGCCGAGCTGTCCGGAGTAAAGCCGTGGAGCTGGAAGCGAGCCGCGGCAGGAAGGATGGAGGCGCGGTTGTACGACTTTTCGCGCCAGGACGGGAGGGGCGTGGACGATGTTGAGGTGGAGGAAGGCGTGGGCTCGACGTAGTTGCCTGCGCGAGCGGTGCGGTTGAGGGTGGCCAGGTGAGTCTTGTAGATGACGTTGCGCTGGGGCAGGCGGAAGTCGGCAGGCCACCTGCTGACGTGTGCCTGATATGCTCGGAGCGCGTTCAGAGCCGCCCCACTGTCACTGTGTAGAAAGGAAGAAAGTAGAATAGTGTTGAGAGCAAGCCAAGAGGGGCACTCGATAGCCAGATTGTGCTCACCTTTCGCGAACGGTGAGAAGAGCGTTGTGGTATAAAGCTCGCTCGCCCCACTTCTCGATCTCGTCGGCCGGGAGACCACGCATGGCGTGGGCCCGACGACCGCCGCGGACAGCCTCGTGAAGGTCGATGGCACGCGCGTAGCCGACAAATGCCTGTTGTGCGAGCTCCTCGGAGGGCCGAGTTTGGTAGAGTCGCTCGTTGGCCAGACCTGTGGGGGAAGCAGGACGATGTGGTGAGGAAGAAGCTGGCCAGAAGGAAGGAAGAAGAAGGCGTAAGAAGGACATACCGTAGACGGTGGCGCCGGTGAGGATGAGGGCAACATTGTAGTCGGAGTAGTGGCCGTCCGCCTTGAGGCCCTCGATGGCCTGGCTGTCGAAGAAGCCGCTCGTCTTGATCCTGTCGGCTGCCTCGGAGTCGCGTCCGAGGGCCCAGAGGGCGAGAGCCTCGAGGGAGATGACACCGAAGCGCTGGACGTCGTCCTCGCCTGCGCGGGAGGACGCGTCTGCCGACTCGCGGAGACGCTTGGCGACGTCGAGGATGGTGTCGGTCATCCATCCGATGCCGCTTGCGCCGCGTGCGAATGGTTTTGGCATGGCGGTGGTGCCGTTGTTGGAGCCTGGGCGTGCCGAGTCGCAGGTGTGGGAGGCGTCCGAGTACTTGATGTCGTCGTAGTAGGCGAGGAGGGAGGAGCGGAGCTCGTGCTCGCTGATGGCAATGGTGGGAGCGGCTGTTGCTCCAAGGAGGAAGGGTTCAGTGCCATGTCCGAGAGGAGCGTGTGCAGGGCAAGGAGACGACTGACCGTGCTTGTCCGGGTTGTGCTTCATGTACTTGCGGATGAGCTCTGGCCAGGTGATGGGCTTGCCTGCCTGGTCGTTGCAGGGGTTCTGGACGAGCCACTCGCCGCGCAGGCGGGCTGCGTCGAGCTCCTTGACATAGTAGTCGCTCTTGGGCTGGCGATGCGTGGATGGATGGAGGGGTGTCAGCTGCTCGTCCTTCCGTCCCCTCCCAACACGGCGCCGACACTCACCACCTTGGACATGGCAGCGCTGAGAGGGCAGCAGCGCGAGACGGGGCAGCCCTGGTGACGGCGATGGCAGTGTACGTATACAAAGCCCTGGAGGATGTGGTGCTGGGGTGTTGCTGTCCGTGGGTGCGCCCCCTCCGTGCTACGATGCCAGTCTATGGAGCTCTGCTGTGCTGTGCGCCTGGCTGTTGCTGTCGAGGCTGCTGCTGCTGCTGCTCGTCGTGCTCAGCGTCGTTGTGCTCGTCGATGTCGTCGTCGAGGTGGGCGAGGGGAAGGTGGTGAGGGAGTGAATGGATGCCCACGCGCGTGCTCGACTCCACACCGTCCGCCCCATCGGCCCTCCGTCAGACTGGCAGGCGGAGACTGGCTGCCCGGCCGGCTGGGGCAGCTCAGCTGGGCGCAGTGGCACATGGGCTCCCCTCCTTCCTGAGAACTTTGCCCCCTCATTCGCTCGCAACACGCAGCGGATTGCATTGCCAGATTCGACACAGTGCCGTCGGCTGCGGGGGAGCGAGCACCCGCTCAGCACCCGGCGATGCTTCCGCCCAGCGAGCCCAGCGAGGGAAGCACTCCTCGCTCCCTCATCTTCCCGACGCCTTCGCATCGCACTCGTATGGTGCGCGCACCGAGACGAGCGTGCGAGGGAAGAAGGGACGCCCATCGCCCATCGCGTCGACGGTCGATGTGTTGGTGTCGACGAGGAGCACGCTGTCTTGCTCTACGACTAGTGCGGAGAAAACGTCCTCCCGTGCGCTTCCCACAGCCGGCTAAGCACAACCAGTCGCCCCGGCACCTCTGCAAGCCGCGCCCGAGCCACATTCGCCAACGAGATCCGAACGCGCGCCGTCGATGTCCTCGTCGTAGCCGCCCCACTCCCCGAGCCGTCCGTCGGCAGGAAGAACGAGTCTGAGGAAGGAAGAGACCAACGTGTTCATCACTGCTGGTCCTGGATCCTCGCCTGGGAACTCACCTGGCAGGACGACGACGCCCACGAGCGCAGCCATCGCACGCGCCACGGCCTCGCTCGACACTCCCTCGAACGGAGTCCGCACAAAGGCATAGTACCCACCCAGGCTCTCCACCTCCCACCCGAGCCGACGGGGAGCCACAGGGACCGTCGTCGGCGTCGTCGCTTCTTGCTGCTCAACGCCGGGTGCGGAGACACCCCCTTCACCATGGACAGGCGTATCGAGCGCACGCACAAAGTCGCTCCGCGCCGCATGCAGCTCGAGCGCAACGTCGCGTCGCCACGCTCGCTCCTCGGCATCCTCAATGGCCCACGCAAGCGCCCGTTGCGAGTCGGCGCGAGGAGGGCAGATCTGGAGATTGTCCAGTGCCTTGGCAATCGGGCCGTAGACCCTCCTCCTCGGCGGCGGCGGCTTGGCCTTGTCGTCGTCCTTCTGCGTGGGGGAGGATGGGACCGAGGTGAGGAGCAGGCTTGCATGGGCAATCAGGTAGCCCAATCGATGGCCTGGGATCACATACGACTTGGAGAAGGAGGAGATGTGAATCAGCGCTGTGGACAGGGTTCAAAGTCAGCTACAGTTCAGAAGCAAAGAACTGGGCAGTCAAGCTACTCACTCGATTGGCAACCGTCTCGCTCAAAGAGAGCGTGGGGCCGCGCGAGGTCCGTCCCGTCGTCGTTGACGACAAAGTCGCGGTACGTCTCGTCCAGCACGAGGGCGACTCGCGCGCGCTTGCACGCGTCCAAGCAGGCGTCGAGGAGGTGCGCTGGGTACGTGATGCCGCAGGGATTGTTGGGAGAGACGAGGACGACGGCCTTGATGCGTTGCTGGGACGCCTGGCTCAGGATTGCTTGCACGTCGTCGATGGAGGGCAGCCCTTGCTGTGTGGGCAAGGCAATCGTCTTGATGCCCAACGAGGCGAGGGTCATCTGATGGCTACCTTGCCAAGCCAGTCAGCGCGTGGTCCTAGAGCAAGAGAGCGCACTCCATCTACTCACTTGAAGTACTGTCGTCCGATAGAGAGACGAAGGCACGGAGGTCAGCATGATGGCTTTGCTCCCAGGACGAAGCGATGGCTCACCCATGGCGTGGTCAGGACGATGGCATCGCCGTGGCCGGCGAGGGCCTGGGCGACGACGGCAAAGGCGAGGTTGGCCCCGGCGGTGACGGCGACGTTGGCGCTGCTCACGCTCCGACCGTCGTGGGGGATGGCGTACCGTGCGTTGACATCGCGTGCGATGGCGTCTCGGAGAACGTCGACGCCAAAGACGGGCGTGTACGCGTGGGCGGCGACGAGGTGCGCATCGTCCTGGGAGGGCGCCGACTCGGCGTGGAAGCGCGCGCGCAGGCGGGCCGAGGGCGCGATGCCGGGCATGCCCTGGGCGAGGTTGAGCAGGCGCGCCGTCGACGACGACGAGGTGCTGCTGCTGGCGCTGCCGTGGTGGGAATACGGCGATGTTGGGGCTGGGAAGGACGCGGCCCAGTCGGCGGCCACGGCGATGGGCGGCGCGGGCGTGTCGATGGCGAGGCACGCGTTGAGCGCAAAGGCGGGCGCTGCGCTGCCGCCGCCGTCGTCGTCCTCTCGGCCTGCCATCATCATCGTCACCGCCGCCGTCGTCGAGGTCGACGTCGTGCGCGTCGAGGCTGAGCACCACGTGAGCGTGGGAAACTCGGCTCAGCCACTTCGCCTTGCCGCAGCGATGGCGCGTCCTGCTTGTGGACGACGACGACGACCATCACCACCGCCGAGACGGACGCAAGCGCGGCTGGCCAACATGCGGCGAACACCACAATCATCCAAGACGCGGTGACGACGACGACGACGCAAGGTGCAACCGGGAGAGGCCGTGCGCGGAACGGTTGCCACGCGCGTGAGCAGGAACGGGTGCGGCCCAGGCAAGGCAAGGCAAGAGGAGAGCCAAGGCCGGGCCTCATGCGGGCGCCCCCAAGTCTTGGCCAAGGCGGGCGGTGGAACGCCTTGGCCGTTGGATGAGTGGCCTTGGCGACGGCGTGTCTCTCGCTGCTCAGCATGACCTCCACCGCCAGCAAGGCCAGCAAGGCCAGCTTCAGCAGCCATGCCACCGCCTTGGCCGGCCGCCGGGAGGACGACAATCGTCCCACTCTGGACGGCGAATGGACGCACGCAGCGGCCGATGGGAGGATGCTGACCTTCTCTCCCTGCTCGTCGTCGTGCTCACGCTTCTCGTCCTCCTTAGCATCCTCCTCCTCCTCCAACCAGGCGTACCTGCCAACCCTTGGCAACATGCCGTCCTGGCCTGACTCTGGCCTCGGACACTCGACGACGCCCGGCGAGAGTCAGCATCGACATCCTCAAGAATGGGTATAAATGGTGAGCATTGGAGTCCTACTCATCGCCCAAGACGCTCGCTCACACACACTCTCCTTCTCAATACCCTCGCCAGCCTCAGCCTTCCCGCCATGATCGCTTCCAGACTCACCGCCCTCCTGGCCATGGTCCTCGCCTCGACCGCCGTCCAGGCCGCACCCGCACCCAACCCACTGGTCAACATCAACCTCGGCATCAACGGAAACGACATCAACATTGGCCTCGGCAGGCCCACCTCCGAGCCCGCTCAATTCACCTCGGCCTTCCACGTACGCGCCACCCCGGACAAGGTCATTGCCAACAATGGCACAGCCGTACCAGGCCAGACGGGCGCCCTCGGACACTACGCCATCCGCATCAACTCCCGCACCGAGGTCATCTGCTACGACATTCGCCTCGTAGGCATCTCGGGCAACTACTCCTCGCCCGCCGCCACCGCCACCCACATCCACCAGGCCGCCGCAGGTCTCGCCGGACCACCGCGCATCGCCTTCCCCAACCCGACCCTGGTCCGAACCAACCACCTCGGCCAGGAGGTCCGCCAGTCCAAGGGCTGCCTCAAGGGCCCCTTCCGCACCGGCCTCAACAACACCCAGGGCGTCGACAACGGCTCCGCCTCCGGCTTCAAGCTCGCCCAGATCGAACAGGACCCAGCCGGCTTCTTCGCCGACACCCACACCGCCGCCTTCCCCTCGGGCGCCATCCGTGGCCAGCTCGTCCCCTCCGAGCTCGAGGTCCGCCAGCCCAAGCGCTTCGACGCCGTCCTCTACGCCAAGGCCAAGCCCGACCAAGTCGTCAACAACTCCAACATTGCCGTGCCCGGCCAGGAGGGCGCCTCGGGCTTCTACAAATTCAAGATCAACCTCGAGCAAGACACCCTCTGCTACTACATCGAGCTCAAGGGCGTCACGGGCGAGTACTTCTCCCCCGCCAAGACGGCCACACACTCCCACCAGGGCGCCGTCGCCCGCGCAGGCCCGCCCCGTCTCGCCTTCAAGAACCCGCAACCCGTCAAGGGCAAGCGCAACCTCCGCTCCAGCAGCGCCTGCATCAAGGGACCCTTCACCACCGGCCTCACCGACGCCACCACCGGTCTCGACACGGGCTCCGCAAGCGGTTTCTCCCTCCGCCAGCTCGTCGACTCGCCGTCCAGCTTCTTTGCCGACACGCACACCGAGACTTTTGCTGCGGGCGCCATCCGCGGTCAGGTCTTCGCCTGAGCGCATCCTCTTTCTCCCTGTCTCTCTTTGTGAACATCAAAGTCGCGTCTCGCAATGGACTCTGCACATCTTTGTACACAATGACGTGTCCGTTTGAACACAGCTGCCGACCGGGCCATATGTTGTCCGTTCTCTGATCGCTCGACATCCCTTCAGTCCAATCGCTCCGCCTCGGCCCGACTCCGCGCCTTGCTCGGCCGACCGACAAGGACGATCCACACGAGGAGTTGAGCGACGAGCAGGCCGACGAGCAGGGGCGCCAGAATGTCGATGCCGCGCGACTGGGCGGACAGGCCGACGATGAACGGAAGCAGCGCGCTGCCGGCTGCAGAACCAAAGGACAAGCCGAGCGTCAGCGAGACGTCGGAGGGGAAGGCAAGCAGAAAGAGCGAATCACGTACCCGCGCCACAGGATACGAGCCAGGAGATGGCCGTCGCGTGCAGAGCTCGTGGGCGAATCTTGCGCGAGGCGACCTCGATAAGGATCTGAGGCGTGACGATGATGGTCAGTCATCCACAGGGCAGGAAGGTCACAGAATAGACTGGAAGCACATCGACTCACAGGGAAGATGGGACCAAGCACGATGCCCATGAGCGCCAACGCCAGCGCACTCGTAATCACGTTGGGCACGAGCCACAGCATCAGCTGCAGCCCGACCGCCGCAGCCAGGTAGACCATGACCGCGAGCTCGTCTCCCAGAGCGCTGGTGAGAGGGATGAGCAGCACGCGCCCACCTGCGATGCCGGCCCAGAAGCCCGAGACGAGATAGTTGGCCGTCTCCTTGTCGACCTCGTCGCCTCGAGCACGAAGCAGGAACGTCGACGTCCATCCACCGATCGATACCTCCGTCCCGACTGAGTGAGGAAGTACAATGTTTGTCAGCATTCAGTGCCGAAGGATCTCTGATAGGTCAAATGCTCACCGTAGATGAGGGTGAATGCGGCGAGGATGTGGACGTTTCGCTGGGACATCACGGCGCGAAGCTTGCCCATGGTGCCTTGGAAATGCCTCGGACGCTGAGCGGCGCCTTCCTCGATCACTTGTCGTTGCGCAGGTGAAGTTCGACACTCCCTTGCGACATCTGCGGTAGGTGTAGTCGCGTGGATGCTTGATGTCGTACTTGTGATATCGACCTTGGCACCTGCAACATCATCTTCAGTTCGACTTGGCCGACTAACTACCGCAGCCGGTACCGCAAGCGAGTGGCCCCGTTGGTTTGTACCCTGCACCAGCTCGTGTTCCTCAGCTGATAGCGAGTGCGAAGCGGATGTGGTCGTTCCAGCCTTCTTGAGACCCAAGCTCCATCCCAGCAGAGCTGTATTGAGCGCGGCGAGACCGAGTGGGATGGCGTAAAAGTTGGAGAAGCGGCCGGCCTTGCCAGAGTTGAATGGGACAGCCGCAAGAGGGGCTAGAAAGGCGCCAAGACCGTAAACAAAGTGAAGAACGCCGAGTCGGACGGCGGAGCGCGGGCGAGTTGTCATGAATGTGTTGCCTGAGATATACAAAACATTGTAAGTATAGCAAGCTCCGGAGGCGGAGGATAGCCACTGAACTCACCTAGAGAGTCCGATGCTGCATTAGACAGACCCGTGAAGGTGAACATGATGCAGAAGAGCGCGTAGGGTGGAAGTGGGATGAATACTGCGAAGGGCGCGATCGCAATGGCTGCGAAGGCAGCATAGGTCAACCCGAGGCCGTGCCGATCAAGCACGAAGGGTACGGCGAAGGCAGCAAGGTAGCAGCCGACGAGGTTGCAGATGAAGAGCATCGATACGACAACGAAGTTGACGTTGTACTGGCGTGCAGGCAGAGGGGAGAGGGCATTGTCAGTGCCGGTTGTGTTGAACCGTCCCACAGCACGACTCACATGGGCTTCGATCGACGGCAGGACGGATCCCGTCGACGCGTCGCTCCAGCCAATGACGAGGAAGGAGACAAGCACGGCTACCTCTTGCGCGATGACGCCACGTTCGGCATAGGCATCCCCACTGAAGAGAGCCTCCTTGATGTTCCCCAGGCGAACGAGGGCGGGCGTATACGCGCGTCCGACCAGGTATTTGACTTGATCCCATAACTCAGTGCCGTACCTTGAGCTGCCATTTGCTTGCCCATATGTAGGCGGGTGGCCGACGGCGCCGGGACAGGGTCGCTGAGACCGCGTTCCCATCGTGCTGTTGATGCCGTCCTCATCGTCGCTACTGCTGCCCTCAGCGTTGCTGCCGCCGAGGCGCGGAAAGATGGGCGGGCGATGCGGCAGCTCCGGCATGTAGTCGATCGCGTTGGTGGCGTCGACGTAGAGCAGTCCGGCCATTCAAGGAAGCACCGATGGGACTTGGTGCGCCGGTGGTGGTGGACGAGGTGAAGGACTTCGATGTCGTGGAAGGTCAAGATGGGGTTGATTCTTGCTCGCTTGAATCGGGCCATCGGGACAAATTCGGTCGCGCCGGCGTCCAGTGGACCAAGTCCTCGATCTTCTTGCTCGGTCTCGCATTCAGGTCGACGACTGCTTTGAGTCGATCATTGCAACACGAATGGTTGCCCGTCTGCTTCCGTATCCTCCTCTGCCTCCTGTCCACCCCCAGCTCGACTCTGTCGCGCCAAGAAGCGCTCCGAGATGGCATGCGCGACGACAAAGTGCAACTGACTCGATGCGGTATGGAGTGCATCGAGGGTGAGCTCCGTTTGTGTCCAGCTCAGCGTGCCGCCTACTTGCGAAAGGGCGGTCACGGTGCCAAGGGCGGGCATGCTGCATAGTGTGACGGTTGCCAGCGCTGCTTTGGCCTCGTCCCGGGTTGGGTCGAGATAGATGATGGCTGATTGTGTCTTCTCGGCTGCCTGGTCTTGCGAGCTTGACCCTGATGCCCGCCTTGTGAAGACAGCCTGGGTGATGGAGATCAGGATGAGCTCAGAAGCGCGAGGAGGAAGGTAAGAAGCCACTCACAGCAGTACTGCCAACGACGAGGCCGTAAAGGTCGACTCCGGCATCGGCCAGCGCCGTGCTTGCAAGGGTAGCACTAGCAGCTGCACAGCCCTCATCAAGCGCATCGGCCTCCAAGATGGTGATATAGACGTCGAGTGTGGCCTTGGGAAGCAAGTCGAGTCGTACCGAGGGTAGAACCGCCTGGCTGACGAGTGCAGACAGAGAGGCTGACTCGACGTCCTAATGAGAGCGAGCATACCATCATCAGCACCTGCATTGGCATGCTTGCAGCACGCAGAGAGCTACTCACCTTGCCAGGACGTGCGCGCTTAGGGAGAGCATAGGGAGCGAGCCGGACCTCGACGTTGAGCTCTGCCTGTCCACTGTACTGTCGTCCTCGTACTTGACGAGGCCCGTACCTGTACGTCGCGTGGGAAGTGAGCAGCGCCGCAAGCTACGATGCTATGCAGGAGCACTCACACAGCACAGGAGATCTTGAGCCTGCCCATCTCGAGATATGCGCTCCCGTTGGCTTGCGGCACGAGGCCCGTTTGGAGGTCTGGGAAGCGGGAGAGCAGGCATGGTCAGCAAGCTACCCACCGACGCAGCCGGCCACCACAGCCCGCCCACTCACAGATGGGACGGAGCTCTTGCGCACCACGTCCGCTCCTTACAGGTGCTGCGCCGCGCTGTACGCGCTTGCCTAGATGGACGCTACCGTCGTCGGCGTCGTCCTCGAGCTGCTCATCTTGGTCCTGGCCGGAGCGGCTCTCCTTCTGTGCACGCCGCCGCGCAAGGAGCTGCGCTGGCGAGGCGAACACGGGCGCCGCTGAGCCCTCGGGTCCGTTGATCCTCCTACGATCTACGTTGCTTGCCATCGTCGTCGTCTTGAAGCTGATGGTGGTGGTAGATTACAGAAAGCGGCTGTGCGTCTTCTCGGCTTCCAATGTTGTGAGCTTCGCGTAAACATCAGGGCTTGACGCGCCCACGCGTCGTGCTCACGTGCTCCTCAGACGTCCCACTCCTTGACCCTCCTTCTCCCCTCACTCAAGACATCACAAAGCACGCAGAAGAGGAAGAAACAAGTCAAGCCGTTCATCATTCAGTGCCGCGCATGCGATGGACAGGGTCGAGATGGACTGCGTTTCGATCAAGCGGGTCGTTGGGACCAAGCCGCTTCACTTGACATACTTGATCGAGCTTGCGCTGGACGACCGTGCCGTGCTCGCATTGCTGGCCACCGAGAAGTTCCGGTTCTGGCGCATCGGCGGTGCGGCGTCCTCCTTGTCGTACGACGCAGGGGCAGCGCCCAGGCCAGCTCCCGTGCCTGCCGGAGCAGGGCCAGGCATCGAGGGGATGATGATGACCTCCTCCTGCGGCAGTTGAGGGAAGCAGTAGAGCACGAAGATCAACGTCGCAAACGTCTCCGGGAGCACGTAGACGAGCCAGAACAGCTTGTACTTGTTCACGTGGCTGTCCAGCTTGGCGTGCGCTTGGATCATCCGGTACATCATGGCCACACCGAGTGCGAGACCGATGATTGTCGCCAACGCCGTCTGCGTCTTGTAACCCTTGCCGCGGCGAACTCGGCCATTGGCGAGGGCGGTCTCTGACTTGCCCACGGCAGCAAGCTTGGCCCACAGCGCCATGATGATCATCAGGCTGACCAGCGTGACGAGCAAGAGTGCAAAGGTCGTGACACCCTTCATGACTCGGACTTGCATCTGAGCCTTATGCTGACCGTCGAGTGCCTTGCGCATGCGGAACCCGGTGATCGTCGTGAGCACGGCACAGATGCCAATGATGCCTTGGAAGATGGTCGGAAGGTGCTTGAGGAAGAAGGTGGCTGCGCCACCCGGTCGACGGGAAGTACCCTCCGTTGAGCGCTCGACATCAGCCCGTGCCTTGAGAGCATCCAGGGTCGGAGTAGCGATGTTGAGGATGATGGTCAAAAGCGCCGAGATGAGCAGCAGGGGGCCGACGAGGAGAAGCACACCCTCGGCGATGATCGAGCCTCGCTCCGGGTCGCCCGCCTTGTCTTCCGAGATGCCGAACCGAATGCCAAAGGTGGCCACACGAACGATGAGGAAGCAGAAGACTCGGAAGTCGACCGAGCTTGAAGTCTTGCGGAGGAGCGCACGAAGACCGAGGACGGCAATGAAGACCAGGTACAAGCTGAACAAGATCGCGGCCGGGTTGGTGTCTTGCTTGACAGGCACCCCACCAAGGATGTTGCCGCTGGCCTGCAACGCTTGGCGGAAGTCAGACAAGTCCTTGCCCGAGTTGGCGCCGGTGCCGCTTGCGAGGTTGGCAGCGCTGGTGTCTGCCGCAGGCGGAGCTGCCCCCTCCGCCGCTGGCGCAGCAGCAGATCCGCTGGTCGTTGCTGGAGCGGCCTCATTGCCACCGTCCGAGGCAGGCGCTTCGGGCGCAGAGTCCGAGGCAGGCGCCTCAGGCGCAGCGTCCGGGACATCAGGAGTCGTCTCTGCACGGGATGACATCGTCATTGGTTCTTGTAGGAGTTGGTGGCGTGGAGAAGGCGGCTTGAGTTGAGAGTGGTTTGAAATGTAGCAAGTCCTGCTCGCTGTAGTGAAAAGAGCCGACCGTCGAGGTTCGAGCGGGGAGGATGTAGGGCGGATGGTTGGGAAGTGGTCCAGAAGGGAAGGCCGTCCGTCGGCGGCGATATTCTGCCTTCGCCTTAAGTACTCGCAAGGTCACCTGCTGGGCCGCCCAATAGCCAGAGGGCCAGACTGCCGAGGCTCGGGGCTGAGCTGGACCTGGCGCATGAGATGGAAAGGGGCCGCCAAAGCTGTCGACAGGTGCGCTTGATGCTGTGCTGGCCGCTAAGTGCTGGCGAATTGACTTGAGGCGATTGGTTCTTCCTCATTCGACATTGAATGAGCACCGAAATGAGGATCCAGCAGCGGCCCCTGTGCGCAGCGCCAGCTCGCCCCTGCGATGACGAACACAGTTGAGATGAGGTTCGTAATCAGCCCTTGGAAAGAGTCCGGCCGTCCGAACGTTGTGACCCTTGAGGGGCGTCTGTGCCTCGATCGCTGTCACCGTCATGCAGAGGTCGTCATCAACGCTATGTCGACCGCTCAGACCTTGCCCAGGATCAGGTCGGCGGCACGATTGGCCATCATGTAGAGCACGCTCTGCGGGTGGCCCGGTCTGCGTGGAAGAGGGGCAAGTCAGCCCAACGAGTCTGACTCTCTCCCGCTTAGGGTCAGGATGGCTCACGGCAGCTGGGGCATTGACGATGCATCCACCACGCGCAGGCCTTGGACGCCGTAGACGCGGAACTGAGAGTCGACAACGCCGCCTTGGTCCGAAGGTGCCACTGGAGAGTATAAGAGTCAGAGGAGGGCAGAATGACTGGGAACGAGAGAGAGGTACTCACTTGCACAAGTCCTCGCAGCGTGCCAGACCGTCATCAAGTTGTTCCGCCAGAACCGGAGAATGTCATCATCGCTCTGAACTGAAGGTCCTGGGACTGTTAGATAGCTCCGAAGAGTCAGCGGTCAGGATCAGGGAACGGAAGGGACGAGGGAACGGCATCACTCACAGAATTCAGGGCCGGTAACAATCTTGCTCATGGTCTTCGTTGCGAAGTTCTGAATGATAAGGAGAGATGTCAGAGTGTGTACATCAACGATTGTGTCGTCGTACTCACCCTGCGGGTTCGCTTGAAAGCCTCGATTGCGACCGCTTGGTCGACCGGATCCGTGAGCCACCCAGGATCGACAATGGGCGAGTCGGCCATGCTTGCACTTTGAAGCGTCACGCTGCCCAAGGAGCGAGGCGCAACGAGGGCGGCAAGTATCGTAGCAAACTGGCGGCCGCCCTTGCCATCGACCTGATTCTGGACGTACTGTTAGCGAAAGACCAAGTCAGTTTGGCAGGGCTTGCGAGCGATTGTGGCGGGTGTCACGACTCACAAGGCCGCTGAAGTTCTTCACGGAGCCGGGCGCCACGAGATACTGTCCAGTTCCGAGGATTGGTCAATGGGGCACGCATCTCAGCAAGCCCAAGACACTCACCTCAACGTGTGGATGGTCCGCTGGGTAAGAATCGAGCACATCGGCGCCGATGCGATTGAGGGTGCTGGTGTTGAGCCGATCCCAGGCGAGCAGATCCGCGACATTGCTTGTGAGCGGGCCCGAGCCGGTCAACTTGAAAGCGAGCAAGTTTGTCGTCACCGAGAGCAAGCCGTCCGCAGCGATCTTGGTAAACGTTGTAATGTCTTTGACCTGGTAGGTCGGGCCGGCGAAGATGTGATCTTGCATGCGTGCGCCGACATTGCTGTTGATGACGACTGGTGTGATGTTGAATTTGGCCAACTGGGGAGCTGGCCCGACGCCCGACACCATGAGGAGCTGTGGACTTTGAAAAGCACCTGCGCTGATGATGACCTCCTTGCGGGCGATGAGGGTGACGGCGCCGAGCGTGCCGTTGACCGTCTGTACTCCAACGGCGCGAGGTGGCGAGGTCGAGGCGTCAAAGATGATACGAGTCGCAGATTGTTGAGTGTACACCTTGAGGTTTGGGCGGACACTCGCGGCCGCGTAGAACTCCCGCGAGCTAGATCGAATGCCGTTCTGCGCCGGATCGACAGTGACTGTAGGGAACTGAACGCCGACAAGATTGCCTTGATTGAAGCTCGTTGCCATGGGGTAGCCGAGCTCGAGCATGGCTCCTTCCATGTAGTTGGAGAAGTTTTGTGGTTGAAGGGGATACGATACGGCGAGCGCACCACCCGTTGATGAGAAGGAGGCCGAGTCGTCTGGGACGCTGTACTGGTCCTTTCGTTTCGAAGCGTTTGCTTTGGTGAAGGTGATACCGCGCTTGAAACTGATGACAAGTAAGGGACATGATGAGCAAGCTTGGGTTGCTTGAAGAAGGCAGTCCTTTGAACTCACTCGTTCCAGCGCTCAGCAAAGCCCCACGATGCGTCACCCGTGATACGTTGCCACAAGGCCATGCTGCCTACGCTGGGGCGCTGGTAGATCATGAAGTTCTGAAGAGGGCGTGCTTGGTCAGAAGGAGGAGAGAGGGGAGGTCTAGGACACTAGGTGCACATACCCTGGTGGAGGAACCCCCGAGCGTCTTGCCGCGCGCGTATCGCATGCGCCGGCCGTTGGCGCCGGCCTGGGGCGCGGTGACGAAGCCCCAATCGATCTTGGTCTGGTAGTTGTCGCTCGCGTCGGCGCCACATCCGAGGACGTCGGCGCCGGGTGTGTCGACGAAGAGGCCCTCGGCCATCATCGACTTGAAGTCACCGCCGGCCTCGAGGACGAGGACGCTCACGCTGGCGTTCTCGCTGAGACGGTTGGCGAGAGCGAGACCCGTCGTGCCGCCGCCGACGATGATATAGTCGGCCGCGGGTGGAGCAGGCGGTGTTGAGGGGTTGCCGGCGAGGTTGACGTCGACACCGAGGCCAAGGCCAAGCAGTGGTGCTGGCGCGGCCACACTCGTCGAGATCGAGGCTACGGCCGCCAACACGGCCACCGTCGCGAGCTGGGCCCTCATCAATGCTGCTGCTGGCCGTGGGGGAGGGGCGTAGCAGAGACGGAGAAGGGGTTGGGGGACCGGCGGCCGCGGACAGGGCGTCGTCCTTACATACCAGTACGACCCTCTCGAGGTCGACGTTGCGCCCGCCTCACCGCCACTTGAGCGCGCTGGTCGGGGCGGGCGGCCTGCTGCTCTGCCTTGACTGCACGGCGCCGAGTCCGCACTGCATGTTGCTCTGCGCGCTCATCAGCGGGTGCGTGGGTGAGTGGGAGGGGGTGAGGGAGTGGGAGTGGTAGCAGGGGAGGGGAGGGAGTTGGACGTCGTCGTTCTCGACCCTGACCGAATCGCCGATCCAAACCCCCGCAGTCCGCACATCCGTGTCAGCTCACGCGCTCACCGCTGGGCCTTGCTCACCGCCGCTCCTTGCTTTGCTCCAGACGCAGCACCACCGCTTGCCCGGCTCCTTCTGTACCGCCCTCATTCACTGGATAGCATCGCCTCGAGAGCCTCGTCACGCTATCGTATCAAGAGGAGGGATCGACGACTTGAATGACGAGAGCGAGAATAGAGTAGTACAACAGGAGGGTCGGGTCAGCAGCCAGATGGAAACGAGACTCGACCGAGGCGGCCGGGTTGAGGAGCGAGCGATTGGTGGCGGAAAGAGACACGGCTATCGTTGATTGAACATGCTTGACATCGGACGCGCGGAACTTGTTGGACGTGGCTTGTCGGAAAGTATTGCAGGAAGAGGGGGGGGGGGGGGGGGTGCCTTCACGAGAGCGTGACGTTGTTGAAGATGAGCAGGTTGGCAGTGTCCTTGTCCACGTCACCGAGAATGTTGGGCGTGGACAGCGCCGCGATCGCCTTCTTGAGGAACTTGGGCGCGAGCACCGACGCAATCTCCTCCGAGCCTGTGAGGGCATCGTCGTCCTCACCGCGCACGAGCTCGGCATCGGCGGGAGCCTTGAGGCCGAACAGACCGTTGACGTAGTCGAACACAAGCGCGGGCAGAGGCAGCGCGTTGGCAAGCTTGGCCGCGAACGACGTTGCCGTCGACTGCACATAGAGCTGCTCCGGCTTGGCGGCGGCGAACATGCCCGTGCCCGACGCGCCCTTGATCGTGTGGAACTCGTCCGTGCCATAGATCGAGAGCAGGTACGCGACCAGACCCGCAACGTGCGGCGTCGCCATCGACGTGCCCGAGATGGTGTTCGTCGAGTCGGGGCCCGTGTTCCACGTAGACTTGATCTGCAGCCCGGGTGCAAACACGTCCACACAAGTGCCCTGTTGAGGATCAGAGTGAGGAAATCAGTACGCGTGCTCTGACTCCAATAGGTTTGCAAGTAGGAGAGACGCACCTTGTTCGAGAAGTAGGCGCGCTCGTCGGCCACCGTCGAGGCACCGACGGTCACGGGTCGCTTGGCTCCGGCAGGCGATACGTTGCAAGCATCCGAGTTCTCATTGCCGGCTGCGACGGTAAAGTGCAGACCCGACTCGACGGCCGAGTCGACGGCCTGGTTGAGCGCAAGGGAGCGGCCGCCGCCGAGAGACATGCTGGCGACGAAGCCCTTGTGCTTGCGGGCCGCCTCCGAGTGGGGCTCCGCCGCATACTTGGCCGAGAGCTCCGACGCGTTCTGGGCGGCCCAGAGGACACCCTGCGTGACGTCGGCCATGGAGCCAGAGCCGCCGGCGCCGAGCACCTTGACGGCGACGAGATCGGCCTTCTTGGCGACACCGTAGGCTCGCGAGCCAATGGTACCGGCACAGTGCGTGCCGTGGCCGTTGCCGTCCGAGTCCACACCGTCCGAAGCGAGCGTCTTGCCCCACCGGGCACGGCCCTCGAACTCGTAGTGGGCCGTGTTGATTCCGGTGTCGATGATGTAGGCGGTGACACCCTCGCCGGCCTGGTGGTCGTAGAGGTACTGCTTGAAGGTGCCAAAGCCGAGAGGCTTGCGGTGGGAGATACGGGCGAGACCCCAGGTGGAGTCCTTGTCGATGATGTGAACGTCGTCGAGGGGCGAAGGCGAAGTGACACGGGCGGAGCCAGATGCGGTGGCGGTGGCGGACGAGCCGTGGTCGATGTGCTTGCCGTCGTCGGGCATCATGGTGACCGAGACGACGGAGTCACGCTCGACGTAGTCGACCTCGGGCTGGGCGCGGATGTAGGCGAGGACGTCGTCGGTGAAGGAGCCGGCGTAGCCCTGCATGCGGTTGCCAAAGCTGTAGACATGCTTGAGCTTGGGTGCGGCTGTGGGGCCGTGGTGAGCGGCTGCGGTGGCGAGGGCGTTCTGGATGAGGGACTGGTGGGCGAGGAAGTCGGTGGTGGAGACGCCCTTCTTGAGCACGACCATGTACGAGTTGGGGATGGACTCGACGTGGGCGAGGGTGTGGATGGGGGCCGGCGTGGGCGAGTAGACGAGCTTGCCGGGCACGAAGAGGTCGAGGGTGGGTGCGGCGAAGGCTGCGCCGGAGAGGGTGAGCGCGACGGTGACGGCAGAGATGGCGATGCGCATGACGGGCGAGGGAAGGCTACGGCTGTTGCTGGTGTTGCTGTTGGTGGGTGTGGACGAGGACGAGGCGGTGGTTGTTGATACAGAGGGCCGGGTGCGAGACTGCGATCGGAGCGTGTCGTACAGTGGGAGGTACAAGGCGCGCGCTGTGGTGCTTTGGCAAGTCGTGCGCGAGGGCGGTGTTGGCGGTGCTGGTGCTGGGGGTGGGTGGTACGGTAAGAGGAGGGTGGTGGTGGTGGTGGTGGTGGTTGAGGAGGAGAGGGAGGGGGGATGTTGGACGAGGTGAGGGGGTCCCCTTATAAGGCGAGGGGGAGGGGTGATAAGCGGCCGCCCCCCAGCTGGGTCACCGGGCGGACCAGCGCAAGCGCCGATGATGCTGGCCGACAGCCTCGCTGGCTGCCTGGCTGCGGGGGTGGCTCAGCGAGTGAGTCAGGCCACACGACGGCGACGCGCGGCTCCCTCGAGACCCTGAGACCCTCGGGCCCAAGCCCATCGTCGGGTCTCCCTAGACCCTCGTGATAAGCACCTCAGCCAGGCGGTCAGAGCACACCACACAGCACTCATCCAGAGCCGCTCAAGGCGTCATCTCACACACGCCCGGGCCTGGGACGGTCCACGGTGGCCTGCGGCCAGTCGCCAGGTCAGGAGATGAGCAGCCTGACGGAGTCGGTGGCGTGCAGACCCACGGCGACGCTTGCGCCTTGCTCGTCGAGCCAGTGGCAAAGCTCGTCAAGATGGTCTTCAACTTGATTCGGTTCGAGATGCATTGCGGCCGCCCCGATGCTGTTCCAAGATGGGCGCAATCAGGTCGGCCGGCAACGCCAGCGTCTCCGACAGCTGGGACATGGTCGAGAAGGATGCCTGCAGCGAGTCCAGGGAAGGATCAAGCCCATCTGCCCGTGCCTTCATCTGTAAAAGCAAAGTGGCGACGTTGAGCTCGACAGCAAGGCAGGGAGGATATCAGGAAAGCACACACCTTGCGTATGGTCTCGCTCGCAGCGACGAGCTCGTGATGGTGGTTGTACACCAGGCTCTGCTTCTCGCCGTCCAGTTCTCGAATCTCTGCAGGTCAAAGTCTAGAGTTCAGCCCGAGCATCCTTCAAGGGCAAAACCTCTCCTTACCCAGACCAACTCACCGCTCACTAGCTCGGCCGACTTGCGCAACAGCTCGGCCAGGCCCAAGCTCGACACCAGTGCTTCGTACGATGCGGCGACATTGAACGCGGACGAGTCTGCAATGGAACAGGGCCAAGTCAGACCAACGCGAGACGAGCCAACAGCTTGAGACGATCACTCACCGGGATCATGGGGATCCTTGCTCTGTCCGCCTTCACCGTGATCAGAGGCGCTGCCGAGGCTCCCGTGCGACGTGTCTCCAACAGCGTCACCACTGCTACCCGTCGCGGCCGCCGCTTGAATGCCATAGTAGTCACGCAACGCCCGTTTGGACGCGCGTCCGCCACCAGAGCTGGTACCCGGACCCGCCACACCCGCCTGGCTAACATTCGTCGCAGTCCCTCCCTCGGCGCGTAGCGATGTCCGTCGCGGCGATGCCGTGCCACTTGCTGTGGGTGTATGGGCGTGCGCTGCCATCCTTCCGGCCCTTGCTATGCCGCTGACAGACTCTTGATGGCGCTTCACGGGAGGAGGCTGTAGACGAGGCGAGCCGCGCGCTGGAGCGTGTGCTCCCGAGGATGGCGGGCCGTCGAGAGGGTGGTGGACGTCGAGGTCGATGGCGGGCAGGGAAGCATGGGCGAAAGGTAAGGGAGGATGATCACTCCCAATCACTTGCGCACGGGCCCGCGCACCCTGACACCGTCATCCCCTCCCCACTCCCTTCAGTCCTTGTACCTCACCACCACCACCAACCAGCAGGAGCAACACGACGGCCTCCCTTTGAGACGCTGCGGGTGACGACGATGGGTGCGGCAGGGCCCAGCTCCGCCATCGCGCGGACGAGCGGGCGCTGCAACATGCGAGGCAACTGCGGCCAAAAGTCCATCATCTCGCCCGCCCTGCCGTGTGCCATCGACGGCGAGCCCGCCAACGAGGTCAGTCATCTTGCTGCCTTGCTGAGGCAACGTCGTGCATGAGTCACTGACTTGTTCAGAGGGAACGCCTTGCCTTGCCTGCTCACAGCCCAAGTCGGACGCGTTCCGGAAGCGCCTCGCCGATGTCTGCGGACCAGCACTCGCCGCCGGGCCCGTGTGCTGCGAGCCCGACCAGGTCGAGGCCCTCAAGCTCAACCTCGACCAGCTCGAGCCGCTGCTCTCATCGTGTCCGGCATGTCGCAACAACTTCCGGGCCCTCTTCTGCGCCATGTCCTGCGACCCCAACCAGGCAGACTTCCTCGAGGTCATTGAGACTCAAAAGCTCGGCCAAAACTCCATCACAAGGAACGCAACAGCGCTCAAAGTGGCGCCGCCGCACAAGCGATACGGCGAGGCCGTCAAAGAGGTCAACTTCTACGTCGGAGACACCTTCCGTGACGCCTTCTTTGACTCGTGCAAGGATGTCAAGTTCGGCGCTGGCAATAGCTTTGCCATGGACTTTATCGGCGGCGGTGCTCGAGACGCCGACGCGTTCCTCAAATTCTTGGGCGACGAAAAGCCCTTGGGCAGTCCGTTCCAGCTCAACTTCCCTCGAGTCCGTCGAGATTCCGATGCTCAAGATGGCAAAGCCGCTAGTAGCGCAGCGAGCACAAGCACCGCGGCAAGTCAGAGGGTGTTTGCAGCCGTTCAATCATCAAGGGCGAGCGAAAGAACGACTCGGACGGGAACGATGTCACTGCGTACCTCAAAACATCGTTCAAACGTCACACTCTCTGCTACCAGCTTCGTTCCCTTCGACGCACCACCACGAGCGTGCAGTGATTCGGACCTGCTCTCCCGCTGCGCGTGCACCGATTGCCCAGCAGTGTGCGCCGCTTTGCCACCTGTCGCCCTACCGCCTTCCAAAGCCGCCGCTCGGGGCGACGTGTGCCTCATCGGCCCACTGAGCTGCTTCGCCTTTGCAGTCGTCATCGCCTACATCATCGGTGTCGTCGCCTTCGCTTTCGGTCTTTTTTCAACCACCAAGGGTCCAAGCGCTCTCCTGGGTTTTGTGCGCCGCAACATTCTTCGCCACAGGACGGGCGAAGACGGTCAAGACGGTGCGGCCGGTGTGGGTGGAGCGAACAAGCGTCGTCGACTGGGCATCCGTCATCGAGACAGCGGCATCAGCGTCGTCAGTGAAGGTAGCGGATACGAACGCGTCCGACTTGATTCAGACGAGTTCGAGCCTATGGGAGGGGAGCGGTCTGGCTTGACATCGGCAGCAGCCACCTTGTCTCGTGACCGTGGTCGAGGCGCAGCGGCTATGGGACCTGGCAGGAGCGCAAGCAGCTCAGGATCTCGTCTCATCGGCGCAAGAGGACTTGGCCATGCCGCCACCGAGGACGACTCTGTCTCCAGCGGAGGAGAGCTCAGCGGCGGTCGTAGTGGCCTCGGAGGGATGGCCGATTTCGGCGGTCCTCAAGCGGCGCTCGACACCACTCAGCCGCGTTCATACGCCCTCTCGACGATGCTCTCGCGCTTCTTCTACAAGCTCGGTTTCGCCTCAGCATCCAACCCGTCCCTCACATTCGCCATCGCCCTTGGACTGCTGGCTCTGGCAAACCTTGGATGGATGCACTTCGCCGTCGAAACAGATCCCGTGCATCTATGGGTGGCCAAAGACTCCGAGAGCAAGCTGCGCAAGGAGTACTTCGATCAAAACTTTGGTCCTTTCTACCGTAAACAACAAGTGTTCATCATGGACGCCTCCGGCAAGGCCTTGGCGGCGCAACGACCGCGAACGAGTCACGTCCTGCCCGCCCTCATCAAGGAAGGCAGAGGCGGCGACAACATCACTGCATACCTCAATGAGGCACAACCAGCTCTCAACTGGGGCCGCCTTCAATGGTGGACTGAGGTCGAGAGCGCAGTTCGCGAGCTGCGTTCGGTACCCAACAACTTCACATTTCAAGACGTCTGCTTTGCTCCCAGTGGGCGAGGTGGACCTTGCGTCGTTCAGAGCATCCTTGGCTACTTTGGCAACGATCCCGTCGGCCGCGGGCTAGGACCTGACTCCTGGGCCGCCGAGCTGGACAATTGCGCGCTTCACCCTGGCAATTGTCTTCCCGAATTCGGCCAGCCTCTCAAGCGAAACATAGTCCTAGGTGGCGTGCCTTCTGAGGTGCTTGACGCCGACGGAAGCCTGCGAGAAGGCACGCCCAGCGAAGCCCGAGCCGCAGTGGTGACCTGGGTGGTGTCCAACAGCCTCAACGCCAATGACACTGCACGCGCTGCCGAGTGGGAACGAGCTCTCGAACGCTTCCTCTTCTCCGTCGCCGGTATATCGCACACCGCTGACGGACAAGAGGTCGCAGAACATCCTCTCGGCGCTCGTAGGAGAGAGCTTGGTGTAGAGCTTTCGCTCAGCACTGAGGTCAGCTTGGAACAAGAGATCGGAAGCAGCAGCAATACGGACATCGGCATTGTCGTGCTCTCGTACATGCTCATGTTCCTGTACGCGGCTCTGACGCTCGGCGGCGAGGCGCGTTCAGCAAATGCGGCCGGCGCCTCGAACGGCATCTACGGAAGAGGGGGTCCTCATGGTGAATCCGTACGGACGGGATTCGCTGCCAGAGTCCTTCGCGCGCTCCCCTTCGTCGGATCACGTCGCGGCGTCTCGTTGCGCCGCACCATCCTTGTCCAGTCGAAGTTCACGCTGGGACTATTCGGCATCGCGATCGTCTTGATGTCGGTTTCGTCAGCCATCGGTCTTTTTAGCGCCCTCGGTGTCAAGGTCACGCTCGTCATCGCGGAGGTGATTCCGTTCCTCGTCCTGGCAGTCGGTGTCGACAACATATTCCTCCTTTGCAACGAGATGGATCGACAAACCGCACTGGCTCACGCAAGGAGTGCCCTGGGTGCCAATCGACAATCAAGCGTCAGCGTTGTACCCGGAATGGGCGGTCACGAAGAAGACAGCCTGCTTGCAGGCGACGGGGACGACGAGATGGACAGCTTCGACGGCGACGGCGACGAAACGGAGGTGACCTCTTTTGGCGGTAGCACACCTGGGCGGCGCTCCACGCCACCTGCGCAACGAGCAGCGAAGGCCTTGTCACGGATCGGACCATCAATCTTGCTGAGTGCGGTCACCCAGATCACGTCCTTCCTCCTCGGCGCGATCGTCCCCATGCCAGCGGTTCGAAACTTTGCACTATACGCGGCCGGCAGCATGTTCATCGCTGCCGTGCTTCAGTGCACCGTCTTCGTGGCGGCCATGGCTCTTGATGCCAAGCGCGTGGAGTCCAATCGGGTCGACTGCCTGCCTTGTCTCCAGTTTGCGCCCACACCATCAAGCGACTACGATTCTTTGGCCATCAGTGGTGGCCCTTCAGCGTTGGCGGCAGAGGGAAGACTGGGGCGCTGCATCCGCAAATACTACGCGCCTTTCCTCCTCCGCCGCTCCGTCAAGCGCGCTGTGCTGATCCTCTTCAGCGGTCTGTTCGCCTTGTCGATCATCGGCACACACAAGGTCGACATGGGACTCGACCAGAGGCTAGCCCTTCCATCAACCTCCTACCTGCGCTCCTACTTTGACGCCCTCGAGACCTATCTCGATGTAGGACCACCCGTCTACTTCGTGGCGAGGAGCATCGACGCCACAATGCGGCCAGGTCAGCGAGCTCTCTGCGGCCGCTTCACAACTTGTCAAGACCTTTCTCTGGCCAACACGCTGGAGGGAGAGCGCAAGCGGCCCGACGTCTCATTCCTAGCTGAGCCTGCCAGCAGCTGGATTGATGACTTCCTCTCGTCCCTCAACCCAGTCCTGGAGACCTGTTGTCGAGTCCGGAAGCGCGACCCAACCCAATTCTGTCGGCCCAACGAGTCGTCTTACGCTTGCCGGCCTTGCTTCGAAGATCGGCAACCTCCGTGGAACATCACGATGGAAGGCCTTCCTGAGGACGGAGAGTTCATGCGCTATCTCGAAAACTGGCTCACGACACCGACGGACGAAAACTGCCCCCTCGGCGGCCAGGCCGCGTATTCAACGGCGCTCAGTCTCGTCCGACCCGTGCCTGGGCAGAGCGACCAAGCAAGAATAGAGGCTTCGCACTTCCGCACCTACCACACACCTCTCCGCTCACAATCCGATTTCATCGATGCGCTTGCGGCCTCGGAGCGCATCAGCAGCGATATCGCTCAGCGTACAGGCGCCGACGTCTTCGCCTACAGCGTCTTCGCCGTCTTCTTCGACCAATACTCTCATCTACCTGCTACGGCAGCGCAAGTTCTCGGCGGCGCTGCAGTTGCAATCTTCGCCATCATGTCGCTCTTGCTCGGGAGCTGGCGCGTTGGTCTCGTCGTCAGTGTCTGCGTGGCTTCGGCACTGCTAGGCGTGAGCGCAACGATGGGCGTGCTCGGCATCGGATTCAACGCTCTCACGCTCGTCAACCTCAGCGTCTGTGCGGCCATCTGTGTCGAATTTTGCGCGCATATTGCAAGGGCTTTCGTACGCGCCCCGGCAGCTCTGCCAAGCAAGCATCCTATGGCGCAACAGGAACGAGACGAGCGGGCGTGGGCAGCCCTCGTTGATGTCGGCAGCTCGGTGAGTCTTTAGTTTGGCGGCAGATCTACAAAGGCATGCTGATTCATTGTGTCAACCCCTTTCAGGTCCTGAGCGGCATTACTGGAACCAAGCTCGTTGGCATTTCCGTACTCGCCTTCACACGTTCTGAATTGTGAGTGGACGCGGCTCCCCCTGCAACCTACTCGGATGCTTGGTCACGGGCTGAACGAAGGTCACTTCACCGCAGGCTCAAGCTTTACTATGCGAACATGTGGTTTGCCCTGATCATTCTGGGTGCCCTACATGGCCTCGTGCTTCTACCGGTGTTGCTGTCCTACTTCGGAGGACGCGGCTACTCAACGGTTGAGGACGAGAGCGAGGTGCGACGCCGGCTTCTGCGAGCTGAAGACGGACGAGAATACCGGCCGTTCGTCGCCGAGGCCAATCAAGATCTTGAGGACGGGTCCGGCGACGAGCTCTGATGACCGCTTCAAGGCGACTTCAAGAACGCTTCAAGCTTGGCCAAACCCGTCGCGATCTCCGCCGTTCTGTTGACGTAGCCTAGGCGTACCCAGCCTGGCCAGTCGAAGTACGTTCCCGGGCAGAGCAGCTGCAAACGGAAGGGAGGCTGAACACTCGGCTTGCAATTGACACGCGTGGCAGTCAAGATCACTCACCACCTTTTCGGTTTCGGCCAGTCGTCGGCAGAAGTCTACGTCGTCCGTTCCCGCTGGCAACTTGATAAAGGCCGTTGTTCCTGCCGTCGTTGGTACCCAATGCAGGCCTACGCGCTCCAAAAAGGATACAAGCAACCCGCGATTGTGCTGTGCAAGTGCGGTATTGTTTTTGAGGATCTTCTGGCGCGTAGCCGGCTCGAGAGCCATTCCGGCCATGTAATCATCGAGGCCAGAGACGGAAATGACATTGTAGTCTCTTGTCCTCGCAAAGCGGTCGATCAAGTCCAATCGCAGGGATGCAATCCAGCCAACGCGAAGACCTGCCAGCGCCCAAGCCTTGCTCAAGCTTCCCGTCGCGACCACGTTGTGAAATCCGAGGCGTTCAGCAACGGTAAGCATCGACGAAGGCGGCCGACCTCCTTGGGGGAGGGAATGATACAAGGGGCTGTACACCTCGTCGCTGAGAATCACGCACTCAGGCGAGGCGTGCGCTTGAACGGCCTTGACAATTGCTTGAAGCTCAGCCTCCTCGATATGGGTGCCGGTGGGGTTCTTGGGGTTGTTGATGACGACGAGTGATGTGTCAGGCGTGAGAAGGGATTCCAACACATCGATGTCGTGACGCCAACCGCGCTCCGGATCCTGTCGCCACAGTCTGACATCGGCGCCGAATGCCTTTGGCGTGTCGTACAGTTGCTGGTAGGTCGGATGCGCGACGATGACGACCGAGCCTGCGGCAATGAGCGTCAAAAGGACGAGGAAGTTGGCTCCTATCGCGCCTTGCGTGACCAGGACGTGCTCGTCGGTGATGCTCTTCGAGCCCTCGTATAGGGAGGCTATATTCTTGCGCAGCCTTTCTGAGCCTCGGATGTCGCCATACACGAGGCGACGGTTGGGCAGCTCAGAAAGATCGGCGTTGGCGAAATTGAGCACCTCTTGCACGGTCAGGCTCGAGCAACAGGTCTCAGCGAGGTCCCACTCGCATCGAGGCTGCCACTGTGAATCAAGGGTGTAGTCAGAGACGCGTTCAGGGTGCCGGCATAGGGACACATACTCACCTCGTCCATCCAGGCCTCGACGCCGAAGGTTTCAAAGTGCACCATTGCAGCAGGAGCTCGAGGGCGAATTGTGGAGATGGTGGCTAGGAAAGAGGCATGTCGAGGGTACGATGATGGTGTTCAAGTCGCCGCTTGCCAGCGGACTTGCGGAGCTGGAAAAGGTGAACCGCCGGCTGTGTGCCCTTGGTTTGTGTCTGCTTCATCACCACCACACACAAGCGCGGGAACGAAGACGTCCCCAGAGCACGGGTTGTGAAGGCATCGTATGGCGTAGAGATCACGAGGCTCAGTGGCCTGCGTGCACTGATCGGGGATCGCCATGGGCATCATCAACTTCGGACTGCTCATCGGCCACTGCGGGAGTCTGACTGCTGGGTTCGGGGTCGAGGACGAGCTTGACATCCCGCAGTGACCGCCGGAGTCGGAAGCAGGCCAGTCGTAGCGTGCGCTGATCTAAGAGCGGCCCGCCGGTGACACGAGATGTTGCCCTAGCTGGAGGGTTACGAGCAAAATGAGCCATCTCGTCGTGAGCGAGTTTGAGAAGCTTGACGGCCGAATTGGGCTTCGTCCAAAGGTAGCGGCCGGCCACGTATCGTAGCGCGTCTGGAAGCGACTCGTCGGCCCAGTATTCTTGCAATGTCTTCTTGATCGCACTGCCAGCGCTTGTCAGCCATTGTTGAGAGGGCACATCGAGCTGAGCGAGCGCCGGCTCCAGACCTGCGCCGCCGAGCGAGGCCCAAGAGTCGAGCATGTCTGACGTCCTTCCCGACACCGCAAGCTCGGTGCCGGTATCGCCAGATGTTGGCTCGAGCGCGACCGAGTTGGTCGCCCCTGCTGCTGGTCTTGAGCGGACCTCGTTCAGCAGGTGGTAAAGCGCTGCTTCCGCGAGTGTAGGGTCAAGATGGACCAGCCGATCAAGCCGATGCGCTGGATCCAAAAGCGTGGCGAGCAGATGTGCTTTTGACTTGGACATCATCCGACTGTCGTGGCGTAGGCTGTCCGCGGCAACCTGGGTCGCCCGCGCAAGCGAAGAGCTTTGCTTCACGCCTGCCAGTGTCGATAAAGCCTTGCCTAGCGCTACGAGCTGGTCTCCCATGCTATGTGCCGCCGCTGCTTCCGAGTCGGAGGCCCCAAGCATAGCCATCGAATCCGTCATGACCCGCAGACTTGCATTGAGAGCGTGAAGATCGTTCAGCTCCATCTCGGACAGCGTCGGCAGCATGCCTGTGAAGACGCTTCTGCGAAATGGGTTCGACTGGCCATCTGCAACCGCCGCGAGAGCCGACGTCCAGTCCTTCCAAGTGAACGCGCCAAGCTCTTTGGGTGCCAGCCTTCTGAGTAAGTCGCAAAACGCCGCATCTTGCAGAGATGCCTTCGTGGTGCCGACAAGGCTAGCCAAGTCATTCAACAGCTGCTGGGGGCTGCCTTCCCTGGCGAGAGCTTGCGGACCCCCGACGAGCATCGCCTCCGATGCTGCCCGTATGATGGAAACTGTCTTGTGCAGGAATGATGGTAACACCATCTTGGATGCGGTCAGACGTAGTGCTGCGTTCCATTTGAGCTCCGTGTTCATGGCGTTGGCCAAGTGAGAAAGATTACGCGTTGGCGTCTTCTCGTTGTCGGGTTCTTCAGACTGCTTGGCCAAAACGATGTGGTCGACCGGCGAGAAGAGCTCCAAGCCAAGGTTGGCCAAAAGGAGCTCTGCCGCTTGTGTGATGGACTGCATCGGCTCAGGGAGAAAGTCACAGTGAACGTCCCGGAGCCTTGAGCTGTCATTGGCGAGCATTCGAGCCAGGAATGGGCTGGACACCGTGACAGGAAGATGGCCCGTTGCCGGGAGGCTGAGTCCAGCTAGAGCCTGCTCGAACAATTGAGCCAGCTTCGCATCTGGAGATGCGCCTCTCAATGAGATGGTAGAGTGCCCAAGGGCCATCCGACCTTGCTTTGTGAAGTCCACAGCGTGGTCAAGCCAGAGAAGGACGTGCACGTCCGTGCAAGGCTCAATGAGAGTGGACGAGTGTGACTTGATCGGGATGGCGGCGAGGGTAATGTGGATTGCATCTTGACGTTGGCGCATCACGTTGAGACCAGCATGAGCAACGGAATCGATCTGCTGCTCCGTTTCGAGGACATTTGCGTACAAGCTTGAGTCAAGGTCATCGTCCAGCTCGATGTTGCTGTTGAGCTCAGCGACAAAGCGCTTGAATTCAGGATGAAAGGTGTCCTGAAAGGGCCTGTGCATGGCTAGTAGCAGCTCTCTTGCGGCCACTAAGCCAGTCGCACCTAGGCCACGAAGAGCCCTGGGCGTTGTCGTTGTATCTGCCGGTGCTGTGGACGCGGAGGCGCGCATCTCGGGTGAAGTCGCATGCTTTGTGGCTACCTTCGCCGCTTCTTGACGTTCGTTGGTCTTGACGGTCCGTGGCTCGCGGAGGACGGCCTGGACGAGTGGGTCATCGTCTTGCAGGAGACCGGAGCGGAATGGAGGATCGGTCAAGCGCTTGCATTTCCGCAGCCTGATGTGCTTTTGGACGTTCTCCGTATGACCTGCCACACTGTCCTGCTCCGTGTTGCATGCTTTGCAGCGCCAGATCTCGCGCCATTGCACGGAACCTTCAGCGTCAGCCGGTTCTGAGCTTGGCTGCACCGTGGGACTCTGCGATGGACCACTTGCACCCGAGCCCTTGTTGTCGTCTTGAATCTCTGCATCGGCGCCAAGCTTGCGACTTGCCCGCTTGCGCGGCACGTTCTGGCGTTGTCTGAGGTCCACAAGCCGAAAGAAGCGCATGTAGCCCACTGGTGTACCTTCAAGTGCCTTGCGCGCTTGCATGGACCAGTTTGACTGCACTGGTAGACCTGGCGCCGCGAACGGATGGGCGGCTGTGGTGATCCATCCTGAGGCACCCTCTTCCCAGAACCGAAAGGCAGCGTCGTCCTCGTCCATGTCATCGGCCAGACCTTTGTTCTGGGTCCGAGACCGCGCGGCCTTGAAGTATGCGGCTGAAGCCCATTCCGGTGCCAAGGCGCGACCGTGAGTGACCCCGTGCTGATGGGGCGGCGGTGGAAGTGGTCGTTGATGTGCTTGGACTCCGGCGTCCGCAGGGAAGGCTTGACCCGCGGTTCGCTTCTGGGCTCCGTTGCCTCTGTCACCGTCTCCCGACCTCAGGAGCGGGTCGATCGACAGTCGCGATGGCGTCGAGGATGAAGGTGTACGAGCCAGGTGCGTCCCGTTCGACGTGGGCTCAACTTCGGCGCCACTTGCGCTTTCAACATCGCCCATCGAAGGCGCTGGCGGCGGAGGCGGCGGTGGGGCGTCTGCCATGGCTACGCTGCGCGAGGAGCTGTCCACCGCCGGCGCGCGGATGCGTGTACGACCTGGCGCTGACCGTGCTTGACGTGGTGGTCGTCGTGAACATCGAGGCCCATGTCGCATGAGCCACCCACCCATCTCGCATCTGGAGGCGGGCCCGGGACTCCAACACCTTCCTCAACGCCGGATCCGGCAATCCGGCATTACGCGTCGGCATTATCTCGCCCCCATGCTCTCCGCTTTACTCTCTAACTACGACCACAGGTCCATAACACTCGATAGTGAAGGAGTTCACAGGTTGGGAGAAGAGCCTGTCGGCTGACAATCATTGCACTGATACGCAGTGACCCCGAACACGAGGTATCGCCGAGGAGGTTGACGTTGACAGGAGGATGTGGAGAAAGGAGGACCGTGGTGTCAGTCTTCGAGCTGGCCTTGAACAAGCATGGTCATCATTAAACTCACGGTAGAGCATCTGCACGTCGCTCTGTGCAAAGGCGATGCCGCAATGGGGACACTTGCGCTGCCGCGTTTGGATGCGGGCATCGATGCACTGAGCACAAAACGTGTGCATGCACTTCGTAATGATGCGCTCCCTGAAGTTGTCCTTGCACGATGAGCACCGCAGCAATGCCTGTCACATCGACAAGATCAGTGGTTAGCGGGTCTGCTCGGCTTGTGGCACGACTTCACCGTCGGACTCACTCGCAGCGACTCTGCTTCGGTGTTCGTCGAAGCGCCTCCCTCGAGTACTGTGTTGCGCCGCTTCTGCGCCTTGTCCTTGGCTGCTATTGCCGCATCACGTTCCGCCACCGCTTTCTTGACCTGCTTTTCGAGCTGCCCTCGTGTCTCTTCGAGCACGAAAAGTTGCTGCTCCAGCTCTCGCCGCTGCTTTCGAAGCATGTGCAGCTCGCGCTCCCCCAACTCCGCCCGTTCGCGTGCCGAACTGCTCTCCGAGCTCTTGTTCGCGAGTTGCAACTCCAGCCGTTGCGTGCGCCGCTCGAGCTCGTCGCGCAGCCGGACAGCCGTGCTGAGCTCCGTCTCCAAAGCGGTGGCGTGACTGGTTCGCACCTTGTCCGCGTCCGTCAACTGCTGAATGACCAATGCTTGTCGTTCCGTGTTCCTCAGCGCCAGCTTCCGCTCAGCTTCTAGAGCCTCTTTCGTACGCATCGCCGCAAAGTACTTGTTATCCGCCTTGGACTTCTCGGTGTTGAGGCGGATGACCCGATCTTCCAGCATTGACAGATGCTTGGTGCGATCTTCTGCGCTCTTGGCCACCTCCTCGTATGCTTGGCTCATCTTGTCCAGGTCGTCACAGGCAGCGTCGGCTCGAGTAGTCTCGGCTAGAATAAGGCGTTCAAGCTCGGCGATCTTCTCGCTCTGCTGCCCAAGACGCGCCTTGACCGAATCCGCCTCAGCGTCCGTAGCCGTGTCACCACCTCCAAGGAGACGACGCAAGCTCTCGAGCTCCATTCTTGTATGGGCTAACTGCCTTGCCAGATCACCGTCCGAGTGGCTCAGCGCCTGGGCGTCTAACAACCGCCCTCGCTCCTCGGCAAGCGCTTCCGCCGCCTTGAGCCGGGTGAAAAGCTGATCCTCGACTGAGGTGGGCGGTTCTGTGGTCGCCACACCAGAGCCGCCACCCTGCGCGATCAATGCATCGATGGCCTTCTGATCACCGCGTCTTGCTGCATCTTTCAGGCGCCATGCCCGGTTCTCATTGGCGAGGACTCCGAGCAGTATCTCCTTCGCAGCCAGGAGCCGTCGATTTTCATCGGCGCCGAGGAACTTGTCCTTGTCCCGAGACTTGCGTTCCGTCAGTTGGGCTTGGAGCTCTTCCCGCATATTGCGAACGCGTGCCAGATCCGTCTCTCGACTCGCTAGGGCGGCCTTGACCTTTTCAAGCTCGGCGCTCAGCTCTCTCTGATGTTAACGGCATCGAGTCGTCAGCGACGGATCATCCAGAGAACGGATCGCGTTGACAGACTCACCGAGACTTCGTCGCCGTGCTTGATCATTCGCTCTCTAAGGTCCTCGTTCTCTTTGCGCATGCGCTGATACTTGGCTTCGGTGAGCTCGAGCTCCTGTTCCAGTCGTACCACATGTCGGTCTGTCGCCTTGAAAACCTCGCTTTGCCGTACAGCTTGTTCGGGGATGTAGGTGAGCTCGCGGCGAAGTTGGGAGAGTTGTGCCTCTGCTTCGGCCAACTGGGAGCGCAGTCTTGCCAGCTCGTCCAGACGTTTCGCAGACACGGTCTGCACTTCGTTCAAGCGTTCAGCGAGCTCGGCACGGGCAGTTGCTTCTGCTTTGGCCTTTTCAGAGTCTTCTCGCGCTGCGCTGTCCGTGGGGCCGTTCGCAGGCTTGACTTCGCCGCCACCTTCTCCCCGGTCGCCGTTTGGCAAAGTCTTCTGGCGCTCGCGTTCAGCTTTGAGCCTTTCGACGTCAGCTATCAATGCCTCGCGTTCTGCCTTGGCAGCTTCCTCGGCCGCGCGCTCCTGACCGCTCATCTCTGCCAAACGGACGGCCCCGGATTGAGCGCGGTCGGCTCGGAGCTCTGCCTTGACCAGCGCTTCCCGGGCATCAGAAAGCTCGTCGCTGAGGCTTTTGAGCGTTGCTTGAGCACTTGCTAGGGATGTCTTCAGCAAGGCAGTCTGTGAATTGAAGGTGAGTTCTGTGTCAGACACCCTTTCGGCGGTGCCATACATAGCACGTTCCAAGCAATGCGCACCTCGCCAGCCCGTTCATGGCATTTGGCACGTAATGCATCGACCTCGGGCGCCGCACTCTTGGCCGCTAGTGCAGCGATACGGCTGAGTACTGCTCTTGTCGCCGTGGTTCGCGCCTCGAGCGTCGTGGTGAAGGCTTTCCGGGAAAGGGGCGCAGTAGTGAAAGGGATTGCATCAAGGAATTCTGGTGCGGCCCGTCTCCATTGTCAGATGAAGGCTTCAGCAGCGCGCAGCCAGCCATGGCGGACTCACCGGTTCGGTCCACGTCTTGCAGTGCAGCATCGTCCTTGAAGAGAAGCCGGACATCTTCAGAGAGGGTGTCCCAGAAGACGTCAAATGCTTGAATCCTCTCTTCGGCCTCGCGCAGCCGCTGCTCGCGATTGAATAGCCGCTCTTGAACCGAAGCAAGCTCGCGCTTGGACTGAAGGAAATGTCGATAGATAGCATCCTTGCGGTATGCCTACGGCCGCCGAGAAGGGGCAGGTGAGCCGATGACGGAACGTGAAGCGTACGAAACGAGGCACTCACATCGAGTCGAAGTCGAGCCTCTACCACAGTTGGGTCTTCGTCCACATCGTCAGCATCCTGTCCGTTCTGGTGACCTGCAGCTCGATGTCCCGGTGGCGGCTCCTTGTCCTCATCGCTGAGTCGTAGACCTGCTCGACGCGCCTGAGCGACGCTGTCATAGGCCAGATCTGAACGCTTGGACGAAGATGAAGGCTGGTACAAGCGCTTGCGATCAGCGCTCACGTCCTCGTCACCGGGATGATCTGGCTGCCTGCGCTTGCGATGCTCGTCGTCGAGGTTCATTGGCGACGACGCCATGGGGCCAAGGTGATGGCGGCGAAGGGCACTGTAGCACGACCCGGAGTTCCAGCTGACACCAGTGGAGCGTATGGCTAGGCGCGCACCGGTCTGTAGGGCAGCGGTGGCACTCGAGGCGATGCTCAAGATGGCGGAAGGGCGATGATGGTGATGCCCGTGTCGAGTGCGGTGGTGATGGCACAGGTGAGCGCTGGCGATGATGGTGGTCAGGAAGCAGGAGCGCTGCTTGTCGTCGCTCCGCCTTTTCGCCGCCTTCTCTCTCCCAAAACACCGGGCGCTCGGCGCAACCACAGCATCGAACAAGCTCATCTCGAGCTGGACAGCGACCACCACGACAACATCGACATCCACAACCAGCGCAAAGGAGCGCATACCGCCCTCATGGTGCTCTATGTCATCGGCCTCGGCCTGGCCGACGAGCAGGACGTCACCTTGCGCGGCCTCAAGGCAATGCAAGGCTCGGAGCGCGTCTACCTCGAGGCCTACACCTCCATCTTCATGGCCGACGGCGCCGTCGAAAGACTGGTGAGCACGCCCACGTTGCGCGCCGTTGCCGTCCATGGGCGTTGACAATGCTGGAAGGTGTCGGCGCTCTGCAGGAGGCTCTCGTTGGCAAGCAAGTCCGTCTTGCGCACCGAGAGACGGTCGAGCTCGAGGCCGACGACATCCTCGCCCTGGCCGCGGGCGCCGATGTCTCCTTCTGCGTCGTTGGCGACCCACTCAGCGCGACCACACACACGGATCTCATCCTGCGCGCGCGGCGGGCCAAGCCTGAACCGATCCCTGTGCGCGTCATCCACAACGCCTCCATCATGACGGCACTCGCCTCGTCCGGCCTTGCCGCTTACAACTTTGGACAAACCGTCAGCATTCCCTTCTGGTCAGACACCTGGCGGCCAGACAGCTGGCTGGACCGCATCGGCGAGAACGTCAAGATTGGGCTGCATACCCTCTGTCTCGGCGACATCAAGGTGCGCGAACAGAGTGAGGAGGACATGGCCAGGTCAGTCACCTTTCCTCCCCGGCACTGATTCACGACCTTCTCACGCTCACGTCCTGCTTTCTTGGAGGTAGGGGCGTCGAACGCTATCAACAACCACGCTACATGCTCATTCCTCAGCTCATCTCCCAACTCCTCGCTGCGGACACCGAGCACGGCACGACCCATATCCCCGCGGACTGCACGCTCGCTATTGCACTTTGCCGAATGGGCGCTGAGGACGAGCGCATCGTCAGCGGCACCCTGGCAGAGCTTCTCGCCCTGGCATCGGGTCCCAAGCCTGGCAGCGACGAGGCTCGCCGCGAAGAAGAGGCCGATGATGCCCTGGCGGACGAGAACGGATGGAGCGAGAAGGACCTCAGTCGACACCGAGCCAAGCGCGATGAAGAACGAGCACTCAGGGCGTTTGGCAAACCTCTACACTCGCTCGTCCTTGTCGGACGCCAGCTTCACCCGCTCGAGCGAGACTATGCGGGCATGTATCAACTTCCGGGCAGTCGATGGAATGAGGTCGCAAGAGATGTCTACGGTTGCGCATCATAAACCTGCACCTCCATCCTTTCAAGCTGGAGACAAGCTAGCACAGCCAAGACGCGACACTTCCGCACACCTCGGCGACAGCCCGAGCGTGCGAGCCTCTCAGGGCAGAGCAGACGCCCGCCATCATCGGCCGTCCAAGGTGCGGGAATTCGGGCCTTCCCAGCGAGCCCTTTGCAGCTTCCACCCTTCACCTCTCAAGATGGCTCGAGAGAACGCGCGCCGTCGCCAAGGTCTGCGCCCCGCATGCTGGTCCGCTTTGAGGTCGTAGAGATGTCACAAAGACATCGACGTCGTCAGTATGGACGGCTCGCCCGTGGCCCTCGTCGTCCCTAGGAATCCGTCTCCTTCACTACGCGTCCCATTGAAAGGAGAGCAGCACCGCTCAGCGCAGGAAAGGCCCGCCAGTTGCGTCGACGGAGCGCGCGCAGTTGTACTTAGCGTAGACGGCCCGGATTGGCTGTGATGGACAGGTTGACGTCGAGCAGTCCTGGCTTCGCCTCGCGTGCATACCTCTTGACGCGGTCACGTGATGGAGGACGCGTCTGGCCAATGTTTTGATCGCGAGGACGCGAGCAGCTGCGCCCGGGCCTCCATGCGCACGACCACCAACACCTCGAGCAGGCCGTGCGCATCTCAAGCACCAGCACGTCGGTGTTGACCAGACGCTGCCCGCAAGAGCCTGCGCAACCCGGCGGACGTTGGCCTGGGCCCTGCGGTGAGTCGTCCACCGCCAAGGCGCAGCTGCTATTGTTCCAGCTGACCGTCGTCCCTTCTCCTTGACCACGGCCGTGCACATCTGTGGACAACGACGGCTCTCGCAAGAGCAGCGCGTGTGGTGTTGGTCGTGCTCTGGCTGTTGTGAGTAGAAGCGCGTGTCCTGCCTCTGCATTCCTGCTGATGAGCTTGCTTGTCATCGTCAGCGTCGCCGCCCGCAGCTATGAGACAAGCATGCTCCTCGTCTGTGCACTCGACTTAAGACAGCTCATGGCAGCTCTCTTCTCTGCTTCGGTCGGACATGTCACTCAGTGCGGCTCCCAGCAGGAGCTATCGGATCAACTTCATGGATGCAAGTCGTACAGAGTACCAAGCTGCTTCGCTGCCAGTCTTGCGTCGCCGCTTGCCGTCGAGGAGAGGTGCGACCTCATCGCAGCATGCTGGTCGTCGTCGTCCAGGAGTGGTGCCATCCAAGCAGCAGCAGCGACAGCAAGACGACGCCGCGTCGCCGCACAACGAGCTGCTCGTCGCTCAGAGCCTCAGACGTCGCACCTTGTGCTTACCCACCATCGTCATCATCAACGGCCATGCCAGGCAACACCCGGCATCATCGCTTCACTCCTCCAGCACCCAGGCGCGTGCGTATGGGCAGCCAATGCACAGCGAGCACATGTGCACCAGCATGGAGGACGCGCGACAAGGGGCTAGATGCGCGCAAGGAAGGGGCCAAGCAGCTGCCTCTACAACCCATCTCTTGCGGTACGTCCCCTCTCCTCATCGACGCGCATATCATCGACATCGACCTTGACCCTATACCACAGCGTCCACAGTGTCTTCTTAGTCGTCATGACCTCCAGCATTGACAGCCAGCAGCTGTGTATTGGTACATATACCTCGGCCTTCTGGTCGTCAGCAACCCGGTGAGCACACACCCTACTGCGCACCAAGTATCCCACCCACTCAGCCTCTATTCTGCCTCACAGTAACGTTCATCTTCAGACTGAGAGTATCCTCAGCGCTGTGATGCTGCCAAACTGAGTAGTTCTTCCACCTCCAGCCTTGCCTTCCTCACCGACCCTTCGATCTCACCTTACAGTAGTCCACGCCAGCTCAAGGATCAGTGATGGCATCACCACATCACCGCACAGAAGCGTCAGGCGACTGCGAATCACGCTGCCGAGGTGAGTCCGAGCTGAGGTTCAGGGGCCGCGACGTGGTGAATGACTGATGATTTGGGATGACCCTCCTCACCCTTCACCACCGCCTCTCACAGGCACGGTCAACCCAGCTCAAGCCGACGAGCAAGGGTCAGGCTTGGGTCGTCGAGGCGTCCATGTCTGGCGCTCTTCACATGTGGCTGAGTGAGTAGGGTCCAACATATCATGACAGGCAGCTGCTGACTGCTTACCCAGAGACATCTACATGCTCAAGCACTTCAACACGCGTCGACCATCATCATCCCGGTCCGGCAGAGCTCAGGCACAGGTCGGAGTTTGAAGTGCCGGTGCTGAGCGGTGAAAGCACGTAGGTGAGCAGGCAGACGCTTGTCATTGACTGTACGTTCTATCAGACAGCACTTCATGAGGATCAAGGCAATGGCAAGTCATACGAACGCGTCATCATCACGGCAACCACGGAGCCCAAGCCGCAATGGGGACGAGGAAGGACGTCAACAGGCGGTGGACGGCGCCAAGACGTAGAGGGGTGAGTGCACAGCGCGTGTCATCCATTGACATCATCCCACGCAGAGCGACCACAACAAGCGTCTTCAAGAATATCCAAGGACCGACATCATCACGCGTTCGGGCAAGCTGAGCCGCCGCACAAGCAAGGGGTGGCGCAGCGGACGACCAGTCTCGGTGAGTGTGGGACGAAGCGTGTTCAATGAGTGCATCAAGCGTATGACTGACACCATCCCACCCCATGACGAACACCAGGCATCATCAAACAGCATGTCAAGGTGAACGCAGCGCCGTCAAGACGTACAAGGAGGCAACGTACCGTCGCATCGGTGACGAGGGGTGAGACGCGTCCGGTGAGTACGGAGATGCGTCCGTACTGATGCATCTCAGACACAGCTCGAGCACGAACATCAAGGTCCAACATCAAGACGAGACACACAAGCAGGAGCGGGGCCAAAGCAGCACGAGGCCCGCCACGCCACGCCGGCAGACGGGGCCGGGAAAGGACGCGTCCGTGGTCGGCGGCGCGAAGGATCAGGTGAGTCGGACGCGTGTTCACTACTGACAATATAGCATCACAGTGACAAGACACATCAAGCAGGACGGATCAAGCAGTCAGCAGCAGCACCGCCGCCGCCACGCGTCGCAAGGGAGGCGGGCGAGGAGGAGCGTCGCGTTCGTGAGCAGCGTCGATCAAGTGAGTGAGACGCGTGTGCTGCTGCGCGTGTGCTGCTAACACCATAGTATTACAGCAACAAGGTCACGTCAAGCACAAGACAAATGAAGCAAGATCAAGCAACATCGTACAAGCATCATCGCCGTCGAGCTTGCGATCACGGGCGACGGAGGAGGGCATGCGCGCGATGGAGGACGGTGGCAGCACGCGTTCGGTGAGTGCTTACATGGGTCACTACTGACATCGTACTACAGGAGCAAGGTCACGTTCAGCAAGACACCGGGCAACGTAGCACAAGCACCACCCATGCCGCCGCCCCGAGGAATGGGAGGCGGAGGAGGGTCATCTAAGAGTATTCCCTAACAGGCTCTACTCGCACAGCTTACTCGCAATCGATCGATTTCTGCACACCTTACTCGCAATCGATCGCTTACTCGCACAGGCTCTACTCGCACAGCAGGCTTACTCGCACACCATCACCACCACCATCGACCACCACGACCACCATCACCACCATCGACCACCATCGACCACCAACCACCAACCACCAACCACCAACCACCACCACCGTCAAGACCCCATCCACCGCGCACCACCAGCAAGGCAGCACCAAGAGCACATGTGAGTCGTTCCTGTCCATCCAAGCATCCATCCACCCGGCTGACCACCTGCTTCTCACCTCAGCAGCCAGCAGCACCACTGCCGCCGCCGCCGTTGCCCTCGCCTCGTCGCGGGCGCCGCCGCGTCTTGGTCGCGTCTCCGTCGCCCTCGCCTCCGTCGCCCTCGCCGCTGCTGCCGTCGTCGCTGCCGCCATCCACCACGACGACCAGCATCCATCCACCATCAAGACCACCCGTGAGTCCCTCCCTCCCATCCATCGATCCCATCCGACTGACCGCCCTGTCTTGACGTCAGCAGCACCCGCCGCCGACCTTGGCCGACCTCGCCGCCGACCCCGCCGACCGCGCCCACCTCGGCCGACCTTGGCCGTTGTCGCCGCCGACCCCGCCGACCCCGCCGATCCCGCCGCCGACCTCCGCCGACCCCGCCGCCGACCTCCGTCGACCTCGCCGCCGTCGCCGGCGCCCTTGATCGCGTCTTGGTCGTCGCCGCCGCCATCCGTCGTCGCCTTCTTCGGCGTCGCCGGCGCCGTCCTTGGCCACCGTCATCGCCGCCTTCGCCGCCGCCCTCCATGGGTGCCGCCGCCGTCCTCCGCCGGCGCCGCGTCGACCATCACGCTCACCACCACCATCGTGACCAATGCATACAGTGAGTGCCCCCATACGCTGCGCGCATCCACTAGCACCCCAACTCACCTCTGCTCCCTCTCCTCCACCAGCATCACCGTCTATCTGCGTGCTGCGCATCCCGTGCCGTCCACACTGACTCTTCACCCACGTCGCTGACCTTCCCTTCACAGCAGCAGCTCTTCCCCTTCCTCCCTTCTCTCACACTCCTTCCTCCTCTTCCTCAGCGACTCGACGCCGACGCCGGAACAAGGCCCAAGCACCTCAAGAACCCGCCGACGCGTCGTCCTCGACCCCAAACGAAGATGAGTAGGTCAGGAGGTCCATGTGCTGAGCAGTGAAGTACAGACACGCGCTGACCCACGTCTCTCATAGGTCAACCAGCTCGTCGACCTCGTCAACGTCGCGACCTCAAGACTCAAGACCTCGATCACTCAGCAAGACACACATGACCGCCCCATTGCGGCAGGACCAGTGCCGGTCCGGCGCCGTCCCATGCTCGTCGAGAAGATGCAGGTGAGTGACGAGCGACGCGTCACTGACACAACCACTTCACAGAACGATCATCAAGGTTGTTCAAGAACATCAAAGACGCGTCAAGCTGCACGACGCCGACGTCTTAGGGTTAGGGTTAGGGTTAGGGTTAGGGTTAGGGTTAGGGTTAGGGTTAGGGTTAGGGTTAGGGTTAGGGTTAGGGTTAGGGTTAGGGTTAGGGTTAGGTTAGGGTTAGGGTTAGGGTTAGGTTAGGGTTAGGGTTAGGGTTAGT